>ONZH01008614.1:0-600000 GCA_900303285.1 Rhinella marina
TGTTTTTTTCCAATTCCCCCTATTTGGAATTTTTTTACCGCTTCCCACAACATTTTATGCTATAATTAATGGCGGCATTAGAAAGTACAAAAAGTCCTGCAAAAAATAAGCCCTCATAGAGCTATGTGAACAAAAATATAAAAAAGTTAGGGCTCACAGAAAATAGGGAAGAAAAATGAAAACGTAAAACAGTAAAAATCTCCGGTATCCAAAGGGTTAAAGCTCTAATGCAAGTCTATGAGAAATGGGAGTTGTAACATTGTATTTGTTTGTGCTGAGCTTCTCTCCACTCCACACCTCCCACAAGAAGGTTTTAGTTTAGTCAGAAACAGTATATATAGCCCCCACATAACACAATAATTCAAAAAATAAAAAACAATCGCACCCCTAAACCAATCCATAAAAATCTGCGCTGCAAAATCCATATGGTGTTCCTTCCGTTCTGAATCCTGCCATGTGCCCCCACAGAAGTTTACCACCACATATGGGGTGTTGCTGTATTCAAGAGAAAATGGGTAACAAATTATCGGGTGCTTTTTCTCCTGTTATCCATTATGAATTTGGGGCTAATGCAGCATTTTATTGGAAGAAATGAAACTTTTCATTTTCACAGCCAAGTTTTTCAAAATTCCGTAAAACGCTTAGGGCTCAAAGTGCTCAGTACCCCCCTTAATATATTCTTTGAAGGGTGTAGTTTCCAAAATGTTGGCACTTTTTGAGGGTTTCCACTGTAGGGGTACGTCAGGGTCTCTCAATTACAAAATGGTGCCTAAAAACCATTCTAGCAAAATCTGCCTCCAAAATCTATAGGGCGCTGCTTTCCTTCTGATCACTGCCACGTGCCCATAGAGCAGTTTACCACCACATATGGGGTATTTCTGTCAACTGCAGAATCAGAGTAATGTATATTAAGGTTTAGTTTTCTGTTAACCCTTGCTGTGTTGCAAGAAAAAAAATTGATTAACATGAAAAATCTGCATAAAAAATGAAATTTTGCCTCCATTTTCCTTTAATTCTTGTGGAACACCTAAAGAGTAAACAATGTTTGTAATGTCAGTTTTGAATAATTTGAGGGGTGTAGTTTCTAAAATGGGGTAATTTATGGGTACTTTCCATTACGTAAGCCCCTCAAAATCACTTTATATCTGAACTGGTGCTTAAAAAAATGGTTTTGGAAATTTTGTTGAAAATTTGAAAAATGGTTTCTAAACTTCTAAACTTTCTAACCTCCTAAAAAAATATAATGACATTTACAAAATGATGCCAACATAAAGTAGACATATGGAGAATGATGACTGATAACTATTTTATGAGGTATTACTATCTGTCTTAAAAATAGAGAACTTCAAATTTAGAAAATTGTGAATTTTCTAAATATTTGGTAAATTTGTGATTTTTTTTATAAATAAAGGAAAAATATATTGACTCAAATTTACCACTGTCATGAAGTACAATGTGTAACGAGAAAACAATCTCAGAATGGCCTGGATAAGTAAAAGTGTTCCAAAGTTATTACCACATAAAGTGACACATGTCAGATTAGCAAAAAATGGCCTGGGCAGGAAGGTGAAAACTGGCCCTAGGTAGAAAGGGTTAAGCTGTCCCGTGAAGAACAAAGAAAAACACAAAACAAATACCAACGGAATAATTAGTAGTAGTAATAGTAGTAAATATTAATCTCTAAGTCCCATGTACCCCAAAATGGTACCAAATGAAAACTACATTTTGGTCTGCAAAAAAAAGGTTGCCCAATGTCACACTTCCAGGCTCCAAGGCAGCATTTTATAAGAGTATATAACCTTTAGATAAAATTCTGCTTGTAGAGTCATTTAGACCATTTGTTTGAAGTCGTATCTGTGTCAATGTATACACTGTCATAAGTCGGAGTTATTGCTAGAGGGTGTGCGATGGCTTGCACCAGAATATTGAATGACTTTGAAGTCATATGATGCAACTTTCTTCTTTCCTTCATAGCAGTCAATGGAAAAGTCACAAGATATGGTGAATTTCCATTTACCAGTATAGAATTGCAACAGTCATGCAGCAATGCTATACAACACATGAGCTGGCAATTGGTGGCTGACACGTTGGCAGATTTATTAATGTAATTCTGGAAGCAAATCTTTTAATATTATAAAAATGAGTTTCTGTCTGTCTGTCCGTCCATCTGTCTGTTCTCTATGCGCGACCAAAGTACTGGACCGATTTTCACCAAATTCGGCACACAGGTACATCAGGTGTCCGGGAAGGTTTTAGACCAGGTCTCAGCTCTCTAGGACATACCGTTCCCGAGATATTCCCAAAATATTACCTGCATTAGCCAATATTAGCCTGGGAGCTTTGGTTTCAAACCCCAACTGCCATTCTCTGCACAGACACACACAGAGAGGGCAGGTTTCCATAACAACACAGCCAGGTAATTAGCAGCCAGCTGAGGAGTTCAGTTAACTAACAACCCAGCCATTTCTATTCACTGCTTTAAAGCGGCACAGCGCTGTGGATGACACTGTTAAAGGGGTATTCCGGTTACCAGAAATATAACTTATGTTTTAGACTAATTTTAGACTAAGACCGTTCAGTAGTAATAAAAGCTGTTTTCTTCCACTGCTACCCATTGCGTGTCCTCATAAATTACCATGGTATCGACCTTTAATTCAGACCACCCTCAAAAGAAGGACTTAAAAGCAACCCCCCAAGGTCCCGCTAAACCACGCCCCCAGTCAGGTCACGCTCCCTCCCACTCCGCAGCCAATGGGGATTGAAAAAATGAAGGTAAAAATCAACTTCTGTTAGCTGCATTGACTTTCTCTCTGCAACGACACACAGAAACATTAAATTAAATAGATGAAATAAACTAATTTTAGACTACGACCGTTCAGTAGTAATAAAAGATGTTTTCTTCCACTGCTACCCATTGCGTGTCCTCATAAATTACCATGGTATCGACCTGTAATTCAGGCCACCCTTAAAAGAAGGACTTAAAACCCCCGCCCCAGGTCTCGCTAAGTCACGCCCCCAACTCGGTCAGGCCACGCCCCCTCCCACTCCGCAGCCAACGGGGATTGAAAAATTGAAGGTAAAAATCAATTTCTGTCAGCTGCAGGGGTGGGAGGGAGGG
Source organism: Rhinella marina (assembly GCA_900303285.1). Taxonomy (NCBI): domain Eukaryota; kingdom Metazoa; phylum Chordata; class Amphibia; order Anura; family Bufonidae; genus Rhinella; species Rhinella marina. The sequence continues at coordinate 3,119 of ONZH01008614.1, forward strand.
TGACTTTCTCTCTGCAATGACACACAGAAACATAAATGAAATAGATTAAATATACCGGTGTGAAGCAATGTTTTTTTCCACTGCTACCCACTGTGTTTCCTCATAAATTACCATGGCATTTACCTGTAATTCAGGCCACCCTCAAAAGAAGGACTTAAACCCCCCCAAGGTCCCGCTAAACAACGCCCCTGACCCGGTCAGGTCACGCCCCCTCCCACTCCGCAGCCAATGGGGATTGAAAAAATGAAGATAAAAATCAACTTCTGTCAGCTGCATGAAATATACCCAGGGGAAGCCGGGTCCTTCTGCTAGTACTTTATAAAAGGACCTGTCACCTGTCCTAATATGTGTTTTTTAGTTACTTCTCCATGTAATAACAATTCTGAAGCATCTATTTTTATGACTCTATGATGTGTTGTTCCTTTATTATTCTTATTCCTGCTATGCCTCTGTTCTGTGCTTTTGACTGGCATCGGGTTTTGCCTCATAACTGATGGAAATAACTGACCGTGACCTTCACTGAAGACTGCTGGCAATGCATTTATAAACCTCTAGCAGAAATAATAGAGGAATGGCAGCTCATAGTTCGAGCAAAACTCGAATTGAAGGGGGCCCACGAAGGAGCTATTTTGTTGTTACGTGCGATGCTGTTTTTACTCCTGTGAGTATAATACTTCTGAGTCGTGAGCTATTACCGTATTACCATTGCAGGGCTTCACAATTAGCGCTTGCCCCCCTGTTTCCTGAGAAATGTTTAAACATGGTGTAGCAGGCGCCATGGCCAGCTGGTCCCTGCTGTTTCAAACAGCAGAGTCCAGCAGCTAATGACCACGACTGGCAATAATGCTGATCGCGGTGATTATGCGTGATCACACTTCATCTAAAGGCTTAAAAACCCAAAAGCGTGCACTTCTGAATTAATACTAATAATTCTAATGAATTCTAATAGACTGGGTCTCTCTGAAGAGACCCAGCATTTTAGAAGTGCAGTTCCTATATTGGCGAGGACTTCCTCCAGCCGGCCTGTGTGCTGGGGAAATCTCGCGCCTGCGCCATGCCGTTCAGTATTCGGCGCAGGTACAGTAAGGGAAGGACGCTCGCCGGCTGCCTCACTGTGCCTGCGCCGAGTACGCGCTGCCTGGCCCTGTCAATCAAATATGGCAGGGCGTTACATGAGGTGGGAGAACGGAGCCTCTAGGAGCAGGAGCAAGCCCCCACCCCCCCGCTCCTAAATAAATACACCATATACATAGTACACATACATAAATACACCATATACATGGTACACATACATAAATACACCATATACATGGTACACATACATAAATACACCATATATACATGGTACACATACATAAATTTAGATTTGGATTGTAGATTTGGAATCTAACTGAAGATACCTGCAAGCCTTGCTTACTGTTACCCATATTGATCCAGAGTAGCACATACCCATTACTATTTGATTTGTGAAATCTGCCTATTGGTTTATTTCTCTATGAATATACACTCATTTTTTTAACTGACTGAATGATTAAAATACTTGGAATCACTTCATGTACTTTATATGACATCACTGCAGGTTCCACTCAACGGCGAACACACGGCATCACGACACATGGTTACATATACATCATATATATGCAACACACATTAATACACCATATACATGGTACACATACATAAATACACCATATACATGGTACACATACATAAATACACCATATACATGGTACACATACATAAATACACCATATACATGGTACACATACAAAAATACACCATATATACATAGTACACATACATAAATACACCATATACATGGTACACATACATAAATACACTATATACATGGTACACATACAGATAAATACACCATATACATGGTACACATACATAAATACACCATATACAAGGTACACATGCATAAATACACCATATATATAGTACACATACATAAATACACTATATACATGGTACACATACATAAATACACCATATACATGGTACACATACATAAATACACCATATACATGGTACACATACATAAATACACTATATACATGGTACACACAAATACACCATATATGGTACACATACATAAATACACATATACATGGTACACATACATAAATACACCATATACATGGTACACACACATAAATACACCATATACATGGTACACATACATAAATACACTATATACATGGTACACATACATAAATACACCATATACATGGTACACATACATAAATACACCATATACATGGGTACACATACATAAATACACCATATACATTGGTACACATACATAAATACACCATATACATAGGTACACATACATAAATACACCATATACATGTATACACATACATACATAAAACTACACCATATATACATGGTACACATACATAAATACACCATATACATGGTACACACATAAATACACCAATACATATACACATACATAAATACACCATATACATGGTACACATACATAAATACACCATATACATAGGTACACATTACATAAATACACCATATACATAGGTACACATACATAAATACACCATATACATGGTACACATACATATACATACAATACACCATATACATAGTACACATACATAAATACACCATATTATACATGCACCATACATGGTACACATACATAAATACACCATATACATGGTTACACATACATAAATACACCATATACATGGTACACATACATACAATATACATATACACATATATACATGGTACACATACATAAATATACAATACACATATAAATACACCATGGTACACATACATACATACAACCATATACATAGTACACATACATAAATACACCATATACTGATAACACACACATAAATACACCATATAGATGTACACACACATAAATACACCATATAGATGTACACACACATAAATACACCATATACATGGTACACATACATAAATACACCACATATACATGTACACATACAAAATACACCATATACATGGCTATACATACATAAATACACCATATACATGGGTACACATACATAAATACACCATATACATAGTACACATACATTAAATACACCATATACATGGTACACATACATAGAATACACCATATATACATGGTACACATACATAAATACACCATATACATGTACACATACATAAATACACCATATACATGGTACACATACATAAATACACTATAAACATGGTACACATACATAAATACACCATATACATGGTACACATACATAAATACACCATATACATGGTACACATACACATAAATACACATATATACATGGTACACATACATAAATACACCATATACATGGTACACCATACATACATGGTACACATGGTACACATACATACATATACATGGTACACATACATAAATACACCATATACATGGTACACATACATAAATACACCATATACATGGTACACATACACATAAATACACCATATACATGGTACACATACACATAAATACACCATATACATGGTACACATACATAAATACACCATATACATGGTACACATACATAAATACACCATATACATGGTACACATACATAAATACACCATATACATGGTACACATACAAAAATACACCATATACATGGCACACATACATAAATACACCATATACATGGTACACATACAAAAATACACCATATACATGGCACACATACATAAATACACCATATACATGGTACACATACATAAATACACCATATACATGGTACACATACATAAATACATGGTACACATACATAAATACACCATATACATGGTACACATACATAAATACACCATATACATAGTACACATACATAAATACACCATATACATGGTACACATACATAAATACACCATATACATGGTACACACACATAAATACACCATATACATGGTACACACACACATAAATACACCATATACATGGTACACATACATAAATACACCATATACATGGCACACATACATAAATATACCATATACATGGTACACATACAAAAATACACCATATACATGGCACACATACATAAATACACCATATACATGGTACACATACATAAATACACCATATACATGGTACACATATATAAATACACCATATACATGGTACACATACAGAAATACACCATATACATGGTACACATACAGAAATACACCATATACATGGTACATATATATAAATACACAATATACATGGTACACATACATAAATACACCATATACATGGTACACATACAGAAATACACCATATACATGGTACACATACATAAATACACCATATATACATGGTACACATACATAAATACACCATATATACATGGTACACATACATAAATACACCATATACATGGTACACATACATAAATACACCATATACATGGTACACATACATAAATACACCATATACATGGTACACATACATAAATACACCATATACATGGTACACATACATAAATACACCATATACATGGTACACATACATAAATACACCATATATACATGGTACACATACATAAATACACCATATAAATGGTACACATACATAAATACACCATATACATGGTACACATACATAAATACACCATATACATGGTACACATACATAAATACACCATATACATGGTACACACACATAAATACACCATATACATGGTACACATACATAAATACACCATATATACATGGTATACATACATAAATACACCATATACATAGTACACATACATAAATACACCATATACATGGTACACACACATAAATACACCATATATACATGGTACACATACATAAATACACCATATATACATGGTACACATACATAAATACACCATATACATGGTACACATACATAAATACACCATATACATGGTACACATACATAAATACACCATATACATGGTACACACACATAAATACACCATATACATGGTACACATACATAAATACACCATTATACATGGTACACACACATAAATACACCATATACATGGTACACACATAAATACACCATATACATAGTACACATACATAAATACACCATATATACACTACACACACATAAATACACCATATACATGGTACACATACATAAATACACCATATACATGGTACACATACATAAATACACCATATACATGGTACACATACATAAATACACCATATACATAGTACACATACATAAATACACCATATACATGGTACACATACATAAATACACCATATACATGGTACACACACATAATACACCATACTGGTACCACACATAATACACCATATACATAGTACACATACATAAATACACCATATATACACTACACACACATAAATACACCATATACATGGTACACATACATAAATACACCATATACATGGTATACATACATAAATACACCATATACATGGTATACATACATAAATACACCATATACATGGTACACATACATAAATACACCATATACATGGTACACACACATAAATACACCATATACATGGTACACACACATAAATACACCATATACATAGTACACATACATAAATACACCATATATACACTACACACACATAAATACACCATATACATGGTACACATACATAAATACACCATATACATAGTACACATACATAAATACACCATATATACACTACACACACATACCTCCCAACTTTTAAAAAGCCTAAGGAGCTAAACTTTAGAATGGAAGGGCTCATCTTCAGCTGCCAGCCGGATCTATAATTTTAACAACCGGATCTGGAGAACCTGAGGGAACTGGCTGAATCCCATGTCTGCATCACTGTATATAACATCACTATAACCACTATATATACTGTCACTCTATATCACAATGTATACTGGATACGATATCACTGTATTTACTATCACTGTAAATACTGTATATAATATAATAAGAAACATTTTCCAATGTCACAATATATACTGTTTATAGCATCACTGTATAGAATGTATGCAATGTCACTTTATATGCTGTATGTAACATTCTATGCAATGTAACTGTATTATGTCACTGTAATTACTACATGTCATTTTAGATAAGATAGATGACACTGTATTATATAATGTCACTTCATATGCTGTATGAAATGTCACTGTATCTAACAGCACTGTATATAATATAGGTAACATCAAAGTATATAATGCCTCTGTCTACACTGCCTATAATGTCACTAAATATACTGTACATGACACCATGGTATTCGCTGAATGTCACTACATACACTGTATGTAATGTCACTATATATACTGCATGTGATGTTACTATATATACTTTATGTGATGTCACTGTACGTATATACTGTATGTAATGTCACTGTATATACTGTATGTAATGTCACTGATTATAATGAATGTAATGTCACTGTATATACTGTATGTAATGTCACTGATTATAATGAATGTAATGTCACTGTATATCCTGTATGTAATGTCACTGTATATCCTGTATGTAATGTCACTGTATATACTGTATGTTATGTCACTGATTATAATGAATGTAATGTCACTGATTATAATGAATGTAATGTCACTTTATATACTGTATGTAATGTCACTGTAGATACTGTATGTGATGTCACTGTATATCCTGTATGTGATGTCACTGTATATACTGTAATGTCACTATATATACATTACTGTACATGATTTTACTATATATACTTTGTGATGTCACTGTACATATATACTGTATGTAATGTCACTGTGTATACTGTATATGTCACTGTATATCCTGTATGTGATGTCACTGTATATACTGTATGTAATGTCACTGTATATACTGTATGAGATGTCAGTGTATATCCTGTATGTGATGTCACTGTATATACTGTATGTGATGTCACTGTATATACTGTATGTAATGTCACTGTATATACTGTATGTGATGTCACTGTATATCCTGTATGTGATGTCACTGTATATACTGTAATGTCACTATATATACATTACTGTACATGATTTTACTATATATACTTTGTGATGTCACTGTACATATATACTGTATGTAATGTCACTGTGTATACTGTATATGTCACTGTATATCCTGTATGTGATGTCACTGTATATACTGTATGTAATGTCACTGTATATCCTGTATGTGATGTCACTGTATATACTGTATGTAATGTCACTGTATATCCTGTATGTGATGTCACTGTATATACTGTATGTAATGTCACTGTATATCCTGTATGTGATGTCACTGTATATACTGTATGTAATGTCACTGTGTATACTGTATGTAATGTCACTGTATATCCTGTATGTGATGTCACTGTATATACTGTATGTAATGTCACTGTATATCCTGTATGTGATGTCACTGTATATACTGTATGTAATGTCACTGTGTATACTGTATGTAATGTCACTGTATATACTGTATGTAATGTCACTGTATATCTTGTATGTGATGTCACTGTATATACTGTACGTAATGTCACTGTATATCCTGTATGTGATGTCACTGTATATACTGTATGTAATGTCACTGTATATACTGTATGTGATGTCACTGTATATACTGTATGTAATGTCACTGTATATCTTGTATGTGATGTCACTGTATATACTGTATGTAATGTCACTGTATATACTGTATGTAATGTCACTGTATATCTTGTATGTGATGTCACTGTATATACTGTATGTAATGTCACTGTATATCTGTATGTGATGTCACTGTATATGTGATGTCACTGTATATACTGTATGTAATGTCACTGTATATCCTGTATGTGATGTCACTGTATATACTGTATGTAATGTCACTGTATATCCTGAATGTGATGTCACTGTATATACTGTATGTAATGTCACTGTATATACTGTATGTAATGTCACTGTGTATACTGTATGTAATGTCACTGTATATCTTGTATGTGATGTCACTGTATATACTGTATGTGATGTCACTGTATATACTGTATGTAATGTCACTGTATATCCTGTATGTAATGTCACTGTATATACTGTATGTGATGTTACTGTATATACTGTATGTAATGTCACTGTATATACTGTATGTAATGTCACTGTATATCCTGTATGTGATGTCACTGTATATACTGTAATGTCACTATATATACATTACTGTACATGATTTTACTATATATACTTTGTGATGTCACTGTACATATATACTGTATGTAATGTCACTGTGTATACTGTATATGTCACTGTATATCCTGTATGTGATGTCACTGTATATACTGTATGTGATGTCACTGTATATACTGTATGTAATGTCACTGTGTATACTGTATGTAATGTCACTGTATATACTGTATGTGATGTCACTGTATATACTGTATGTGATGTCACTGTGTATACTGTATGTAATGTCACTGTATATACTGTATGTAATGTCACTGTGTATACTGTATGTAATGTCACTGTATATCTTGTATGTGATGTCACTGTATATCCTGTATGTGATGTCACTGTATATACTGTAATGTCACTATATATACATTACTGTACATGATTTTACTATATATACTTTGTGATGTCACTGTACATATATACTGTATGTAATGTCACTGTATATACTGTATGTGATGTCACTGTATATCCTGTATGTGATGTCACTGTATATACTGTATGTAATGTCACTGTGTATACTGTATATGTCACTGTATATCCTGTATGTGATGTCACTGTATATACTGTATGTAATGTCACTGTATATACTGTATGTAATGTCACTGTGTATACTGTATGTAATGTCACTGTATATCTTGTATGTGATGTCACTGTATATACTGTATGTAATGTCACTGTATATACTGTATGTAATGTCACTGTGTATACTGTATGTAATGTCACTGTATATCCTGTATGTGATGTCACTGTATATACTGTATGTAATGTCACTGTATATCCTGTATGTGATGTCACTGTATATACTGTATGTAATGTCACTGTGTAAACTGTATGTGATGTCACTGTATATACTGTATGTAATGTCACTGTGTATACTGTATGTAATGTCACTGTATATACTGTATGTAATGTCACTGTGTATACTGTATGTAATGTCACTGTATATACTGTATGTAATGTCACTGTATATCTTGTATGTGATGTCACTGTATATACTGTATGTAATGTCACTGTATATCCTGTATGTGATGTCACTGTATATACTGTATGTAATGTCACTGTATATACTGTATGTGATGTCACTGTATATACTGTATGTAATGTCACTGTATATCTTGTATGTGATTCACTGTATTACTGTATGTAATGTCACTGTATATACTGTATGTAATGTCACTGTATATCTTGTATGTGATGTCACTGTATATACTGTATGTAATGTCACTGTATATACTGTATGTAATGTCACTGTATATCTTGTATGTGATGTCACTGTATATACTGTATGTGATGTCACTGTATATACTGTATGTAATGTCACTGTATATCCTGTATGTGATGTCACTGTATATACTGTATGTGATGTCACTGTATATACTGTATGTAATGTCACTGTATATCCTGTATGTAATGTCACTGTATATACTGTATGTAATGTCACTGTGTATACTGTATGTAATGTCACTGTATATCTTGTATGTGATGTCACTGTATATACTGTATGTAATGTCACTGTATATCCTGTATGTAATGTCACTGTATATACTGTATGTGATGTCACTGTATATACTGTATGTAATGTCACTGTATATCCTGTATGTAATGTCACTGTATATCCTGTATGTGATGTCACTGTATATACTGTAATGTCACTATATATACATTACTGTACATGATTTTACTATATATACTTTGTGATGTCACTGTACATATATACTGTATGTAATGTCACTGTATATACTGTATGTAATGTCACTGTATATACTGTATGTAATGTCACTGTGTATACTGTATATGTCACTGTATATCCTGTATGTGATGTCACTGTATATACTGTATGTGATGTCACTGTGTATACTGTATGTGATGTCACTGTATATACTGTATGTGATGTCACTGTATATACTGTATGTAATGTCACTGTGTATACTGTATGTAATGTCACTGTGTATACTGTATGTAATGTCACTGTATATACTGTATGTGATGTCACTGTATATACTGTATGTAATGTCACTGTATATACTGTATGTGATGTCACTGTATATCCTGTATGTGATGTCACTGTATATCCTGTATGTGATGTCACTGTATATACTGTATGTGATGTCACTGTATATCCTGTCCTGTATGTGATGTCACTGTATATACTGTATGTAATGTCACTGTATATACTGTATGTGATGTCACTGTATATACTGTATGTGATGTCACTGTATATCCTGTATGTAATGTCACTGTATATACTGTATGTAATGTCACTGTATATACTGTATGTAATGTCACTGTATATCCTGTATGTAATGTCACTGTATATACTGTATGTAATGTCACTGTGTATACTGTATGTAATGTCACTGTATACTGTATGTAATGTCACTGTATATCTTGTATGTGATGTCACTGTATATCTTGTATGTGATGTCACTGTATATACTGTATGTAATGTCACTGTATATACTGTATGTAATGTCACTGTGTATACTGTATGTAATGTCACTGTATATCTTGTATGTGATGTCACTGTATATCCTGTATGTGATGTCACTGTATATACTGTAATGTCACTATATATACATTACTGTACATGATTTTACTATATATACTTTGTGATGTCACTGTACATATATACTGTATGTAATGTCACTGTGTATACTGTATGTGATGTCACTGTATATACTGTATGTAATGTCACTGTATATACTGTGTGTGATGTCACTGTATATCCTGTATGTGATGTCACTGTATATACTGTATGTAATGTCACTGTATATACTGTATGTAATGTCACTGTGTATACTGTATGTAATGTCACTGTATATCCTGTATGTGATGTCACTGTATATACTGTATGTAATGTCACTGTATATACTGTGTGTGATGTCACTGTATATCCTGTATGTGATGTCACTGTATATACTGTATGTAATGTCACTGTATATACTGTATGTAATGTCACTGTGTATACTGTATGTGATGTCACTGTATATCTTGTATGTGATGTCACTGTATATACTGTATGTAATGTCACTGTATATACTGTATGTAATGTCACTGTATATCCTGTATGTAATGTCACTGTATATCCTGTATGTGATGTCACTGTATATACTGTATGTAATGTCACTGTGTATACTGTATGTAATGTCACTGTATATCCTGTATGTGATGTCACTGTATATACTGTATGTAATGTCACTGTGTATACTGTATGTAATGTCACTGTATATCTTGTATGTGATGTCACTGTATATCCTGTATGTGATGTCACTGTATATACTGTAATGTCACTATATATACATTACTGTACATGATTTTACTATATATACTTTGTGATGTCACTGTACATATATACTGTATGTAATGTCACTATGTATACTGTATATGTCACTGTATATCCTGTATGTGATGTCACTGTATATACTGTATGTAATGTCACTGTATATACTGTATGTAATGTCACTGTGTATACTGTATGTAATGTCACTGTATATCTTGTATGTGATGTCACTGTATATACTGTATGTAATGTCACTGTATATACTGTATGTAATGTCACTGTGTATACTGTATGTAATGTCACTGTATATCTTGTATGTGATGTCACTGTATATACTGTATGTTATGTCACTGTATATACTGTATGTAATGTCACTGTATATCCTGTATGTGATGTCACTGTATATACTGTATGTAATGTCACTGTATATCCTGTATGTAATGTCACTGTATATACTGTATGTAATGTCACTGTGTATACTGTATGTAATGTCACTGTATATCTTGTATGTGATGTCACTGTATATACTGTATGTAATGTCACTGTATATACTGTATGTGATGTCACTGTATATCCTGTATGTAATGTCACTGTATATACTGTATGTGATGTCACTGTATATACTGTATGTGATGTCACTGTATATCCTGTATGTGATGTCACTGTATATACTGTATGTAATGTCACTGTATATCCTGTATGTAATGTCACTGTATATACTGTATGTAATGTCACTGTGTATACTGTATGTAATGTCACTGTATATCTTGTATGTGATGTCACTGTATATCCTGTATGTGATGTCACTGTATATACTGTAATGTCACTATAGATACATTACTGTACATGATTTTACTATATATACTTTGTGATGTCACTGTACATATATACTGTATGTAATGTCACTGTGTATACTGTATATGTCACTGTATATCCTGTATGTGATGTCACTGTATATACTGTATGTAATGTCACTGTATATACTGTGTGTGATGTCACTGTATATCCTGTATGTGATGTCACTGTATATACTGTATGTAATGTCACTGTATATACTGTATGTAATGTCACTGTGTATACTGTATGTAATGTCACTGTATATCCTGTATGTGATGTCACTGTATATACTGTATGTAATGTCACTGTGTATACTGTATGTAATGTCACTGTATATCTTGTATGTGATGTCACTGTATATACTGTAATGTCACTATATATACATTACTGTACATGATTTTACTATATATACTTTGTGATGTCACTGTATATACTGTATGTAATGTCACTGTATATACTGTATGTAATGTCACTGTGTATACTGTATGTAATGTCACTGTATATCTTGTATGTGATGTCACTGTATATACTGTATGTAATGTCACTGTATATCCTGTATGTAATGTCACTGTATATACTGTATGTAATGTCACTGTATATCCTGTATGTGATGTCACTGTATATACTGTATGTGATGTCACTGTGTATACTGTATGTTATGTCACTGTATATACTGTATGTAATGTCACTGTATATCCTGTATGTGATGTCACTGTATATACTGTATGTGATGTCACTGTGTATACTGTATGTTATGTCACTGTATATACTGTATGTAATGTCACTGTATATACTGTATGTAATGTCACTGTATATCCTGTATGTGATGTCACTGTATATACTGTATGTAATGTCACTGTGTATACTGTATGTAATGTCACTGTATATACTGTATGTAATGTCACTGTGTATACTGTATGTAATGTCACTGTATATCTTGTATGTGATGTCACTGTATATACTGTATGTAATGTCACTGTATATACTGTATGTGATGTCACTGTATATCCTGTATGTAATGTCACTGTATATACTGTATGTAATGTCACTGTATATCCTGTATGTGATGTCACTGTATATACTGTATGTGATGTTCACTTGTATACTGTATGTTATGTCACGTATATACTGTATGTAATGTCACTGTATATCCTGTATGTGATGTCACTGTATATACTGTATGTGATGTTCACTGTGTATACTGTATGTTATGTCACTGTATATACTGTATGTAATGTCACTGTTATATCCTGTATGTTGATGTCACTGTATATACTGTATGTAATGTCACTGTATAATATCCTGTATGTAATGTCACTGTATATACTGTATGTGATGTCACTGTATATACTGTATGTAATGTCACTGTGTATACTGTATGTGATGTCACTGTATATACTGTATGTAATGTCACGTATATCCTGTATGTAATGTCACTGTTATACTGTATTAATTCACTGTATATCCTGTATGTAATGTCACTTATATCCTGTATGTGATGTCACTGTATATCTGTAAGTCACTATATATACATTACTGTACATGATTTACTATATATACTTTGTGATGTCACTGTACATATATTACTGTATGTAATGTCACTGTGTATACTGTATATGTCACTGTATATCCTGTATGTGATGTCACTGTATATACTGTATGTGATGTCACTGTGTATACTGTATTGATGTCACTGTATATACTGTATGTAAATGTCACTGTGTATACTGTATGTAATGTCCTGTATATCCTGTATGTGATTCACTGATATCCTGTATGTGATGTCACTGTATATCCTGTATGTGATGTCACTGTATATCCTGGTCTTATTGTAATGTCACTGTATATACTGTATGTGATGTCACTGTATATCCTGTATGTAATGTCACTGTATATCCTGTATGTGATGTCACTGTATATACTGTATGTAATGTTCACTGTATATACTGTATGTGATGTCACTGTATATCCTGTATGTAATGTCACTGTATATCCTGTATGTGATGTCACTGTATATACTGTATGTAATGTCACTGTATATACTGTATGTAATGTCACTGTATTACTGTATGGATGTCACTGTATATACTGTATGTAATGTCACTGTATATACTGTATGTGATGTCACTGTATATCCTGTATGTAATGTCACTGTATATCCTGTATGTTGATGTCACTGTATATACTGTATGTAATGTCACTGTATATCCTGTATGTGATGTCACTGTATATACTGTATGTAATGTCACTGTATTTATTACTGTATTACTGTAGTAATGTCACTGTATATACTGTATGTGATGTCACTGTATATACTGTATGTAATGTCACTGTATATACTGTATGTGATGTCACTGTATATCCTGTATGTAATGTCACTGTATATCCTGTATGTGATGTCACTGTATATCCTGTATGTAATGTCACTGTATATACTGTATGTAATGTCACTGTGTATACTGTATGTAATGTCACTGTATATCTTGTATGTGATGTCACTGTATATCCTGTATGTGATGTCACTGTATATACTGTAATGTCACTATATATACATTACTGTACATGATTTTACTATATATACTTTGTGATGTCACTGTACATATATACTGTATGTAATGTCACTGTGTATACTGTATATGTCACTGTATATCCTGTATGTGATGTCACTGTATATACTGTATGTAATGTCACTGTATATACTGTGTGTTGATGTCACTGTATATCCTGTATGTGATGTCACTGTATATACTGTATGTAATGTCACTGTGTATACTGTATGTAATGTCACTGTATATCTTGTATGTGATGTCACTGTATATCCTGTATGTGATGTCACTGTATATACTGTAATGTCACTATATATACATTACTGTACATGATTTTACTATATATACTTTGTGATGTCACTGTACATATATACTGTATGTAATGTCACTGTGTATACTGTATATGTCACTGTATATCCTGTATGTGATGTCACTGTATATACTGTATGTAATGTCACTGTATATACTGTGTGTGATGTCACTGTATATCCTGTATGTGATGTCACTGTATATACTGTATGTAATGTCACTGTATATACTGTATGTAATGTCACTGTATATACTGTATGTGATGTCACTGTATATCTTGTATGTGATGTCACTGTATATACTGTATGTAATGTCACTGTATATACTGTATGTAATGTCACTGTGTATACTGTATGTAATGTCACTGTATATCCTGTATGTGATGTCACTGTATATACTGTATGTAATGTCACTGTGTATACTGTATGTAATGTCACTGTATATCTTGTATGTGATGTCACTGTATATACTGTAATGTCACTATATATACATTACTGTACATGATTTTACTATATATACTTTGTGATGTCACTGTATATACTGTATGTAATGTCACTGTATATACTGTATGTAATGTCACTGTGTATACTGTATGTAATGTCACTGTATATACTGTATGTGATGTCACTGTATATACTGTATGTGATGTCACTGTATATCCTGTATGTAATGTCACTGTATATCCTGTATGTGATGTCACTGTATATCCTGTATGTAATGTCACTGTATATCCTGTATGTAATGTCACTGTATATACTGTATGTGATGTCACTGTATATACTGTATGTGATGTCACTGTATATCCTGTATGTAATGTCACTGTATATCCTGTATGTAATGTCACTGTATATCCTGTATGTGATGTCACTGTATATACTGTATGTAATGTCACTGTATATCCTGTATGTGATGTCACTGTATATACTGTATGTAATGTCACTGTATATACTGTATGTGATGTCACTGTATATCCTGTATGTAATGTCACTGTATATCCTGTATGTGATGTCACTGTATATACTGTATGTAATGTCACTGTATATACTGTATGTGATGTCACTGTATATACTGTATGTAATGTCACTGTATATACTGTATGTGATGTCACTGTATATCCTGTATGTAATGTCACTGTATATCCTGTATGTGATGTCACTGTATATACTGTATGTAATGTCACTGTATATCCTGTATGTAATGTCACTGTATATACTGTATGTAATGTCACTGTATATACTGTATGTAATGTCACTGTGTATACTGTATGTAATGTCACTGTATATCATGTATGTGATGTCACTGTATATCCTGTATGTGATGTCACTGTATATACTGTAATGTCACTATATGTACATTACTGTACATGATTTTACTATATATACTTTGTGATGTCACTGTACATATATACTGTATGTAATGTCACTGTGTATACTGTATATGTCACTGTATATCCTGTATGTGATGTCACTGTATATACTGTATGTAATGTCACTGTATATACTGTGTGTGATGTCACTGTATATCCTGTATGTGATGTCACTGTATATACTGTATGTAATGTCACTGTATATACTGTATGTAATGTCACTGTATATCTTGTATGTGATGTCACTGTATGTACTGTATGTAATGTCACTGTATATACTGTATGTAATGTCACTGTGTATACTGTATGTAATGTCACTGTATATCCTGTATGTGATGTCACTGTATATACTGTATGTAATGTCACTGTATATACTGTATGTAATGTCACTGTGTATACTGTATGTAATGTCACTGTATATCTTGTATGTGATGTCACTGTATATACTGTAATGTCACTATATATACATTACTGTACATGATTTTACTATATATACTTTGTGATGTCACTGTATATACTGTATGTAATGTCACTGTATCTACTGGATGTCATGTCACTGTATATACTGTATATAGTGTCAATGTGTATACTGTATGTGATGTCACTGTATATGTCACTGTATATACTGTATGTAATGTCACTATGTATACTGTATGTGATGTCACTGTAAATACTTTAATGTCTCTATGTAACTTGTACCGTATGTAGTCACTATAGATACTGTATGTAATGTCACTGTATATACTGTCACTGTGTATACTGTATGCAATGTCACTGTATATACTGTCACTGTGTATACTGTATGTAATGTCACTGTATATACTGTCACTGCGTATACTGTATGTAATATCACTGTGTATACAGTATGTCACTGTATATACTGTATTTGATGTCATTGTATATAATGTATGTAATGTCACTGTATATAGTGTATATGTCACTGTAGGTACTGTAAGTAATGTCACTTTATATACTGTATGTGATGTCACTGTATATAATGTCACTGTATATACTATATGTAATGTCACTGTGTATGCTGTACATAACGTCACCACCTGTAATCCAGGCATTTTATTTTCCTTCGCACGATGTGCCCGGACTAATAGCACAAGGTGCGGGATTTGTGATGCGTGGCCGGGCAGTGTGGCGGAGATGTCGGTATTCCCCTCCCTGAGGTAAAGTCCAGCGGGCCGCCATGTTGCGGGACTCCCGCTCTCTCTCTCTCCAGCAGTGCCGCCCCTCCTCCTCTTCCTCCGGAGCAGATCCTGCACAGGAGGAGGAGGCGCAGTATTCACCCCGACTACTCCCGGCCAGCGTGCACGTTGTGTGTAGTAGTGCGCTCCCCCGCCTCAGCGTCCACGTCCTCCATCTCTCCTCCTCCTTCCCGCCCCCTGGACGAGAGAGCTGCTGTGCGGGGAGGGAAGGAGAGATCACAGGACCGGACCCTGGATGTGCCAGCCTGTGATTCCTGCAGGAGGAGGGAAGAGATCAAAGTGCAGGGGCCGGAGCGACATGGACTGAGTGCTGGCCGGCCCTCCGCTTCCCATGGCCGCCGTGTGCCTCGCAGAGTGAGGAGGACGCTCTCCCGCGTCGTCCCTCTGAGGAGCGAGTAACTTCTGTGAGGGGCTTGGAGGAGATCAGGTAAGAGCGGCGGCAGCACGTCTGAAGACTGTGTATGTGAGCGGGTCTCAATGTGTGCGATTCTCCTCAGGTTGCTGGGCTGGGGCCGGGAAATCCCGCGACTAGGCCCCGCATCCCACCCCTTCCCTGCTCTTCCTTCCTGATCCAGCCCTCAGGAAAACAGCCTCCCCGGGCCGTGACTCACCGTGGTGTCACCGGCGGGGGAGGCTGTGCTGGGCCGCGGGCACAACTTCTCGGCAAGTTTGTGTGTGGTGTGGCTCTAGTGCCAGAGGCCTGCCCCATGCTGGAGCCCAGTGCAGGCTCTGTTATCGTCCTGCGGGGTGGGCGACCGTCCTGCAGGTAGAGCAGTCTCTGTATTAGCTCAATGCTGTGATTGCTGTGCGCCAAATCGCAGACCCACATCATACAGGTGTATCCGGCACCTATGGGGTATGTCACATGTGCTCCACTTTTCAGTATAGCGCAGAGTACGCCAGTGTACACCCCCTGAACGTATGTCAGACGAGACTTGGTATGTGTTGGGTCAGTTGGAGAAAATAACTGCGTTACAATCACTTGCTCGACCGTACGCTGAATGTAACCCTTAAACGTGGCGTGAACAGAGCCTTACCAACACAAGACGTCAGTCGTGGAACCCTTGGCTATTTGGCTCGCTAACTCCTCCAAGTGCCACTGGTTTATCAGGGTCTTGGTATTTTTTTGGTCAGGAATGGAGTCAAGGTTTTCGTCACTTTTGTATAGCACAATGTTATTTTTATTGTGTTATTTTTGCCGTCAAAATGTTAAAAACCTTGCCGGACCCAATGGACCCCATCGTAAGGCTACTTTCACGCTTGCGTAGTTAATTCGGATCTCAATCCCGGAATTAAACGGATCAGTTTTAATTTTGCACATTCAGGATGAATCCGTTTCGTTAGGATGCAGTTGTGTGAAATAAAAGCTGTTTGTTAGGATCCGATTTTATGACTGGTTAGAAAACGCAATGCTGCCGGAATGGAAAACAACCTGATGCACCCTGGACGGATCTCTTTCCATTTCGAATGCACGAGGACTAAACAGAAACCTCTTTTTCTGGTTTTGAGATCCTCTGGCGGATCCTAATACCGGTAAAAAACGCAAGTGAGAAAGTAGCCTTAGTTTGGTGGTACACTGGCTCCAGCGAGCGGCCTGGTGTCCTTTTGTCTGAAGTGGACACAGGCCTCGCAGGCTACCGTATTGTCATCCACACTTCTCTGCAGATAGCACGCTGAGCCGTTCATGTCCATGGGGCATCTGTATTTTTGCGGCTCTGTGTGGCCGTTCTGAAAATGATAGAACATGTTGTGTTCTTGTCTTGTTGTGGAGGGGATTGGCCCTTTCTATTGATTGGAGTGACTAAAATATGGAATGACCATGTAAAGTATCCGTGGTGTGTGAGGCCGTACGGGGACACGCCCACGTGTGAGGAGCCTGTTGTGGGACAGCAGCTATGATTGGACAAGGTTCACATCTGACCTGTTGTCTCCATTTGGAAACTGTCAAAATCCAGAAAATCTCGGCGTGCTGTTTTGTAAAATGGCGGCCAGCGTTTCAGTCAGTAGAACCTGATGTAGGTAGACTGGTGCACCCTGTATCCCAACCAGGGCTGTGGAGTCGGTATAAAATGGACCGACTCCTGAAATATATAATAAATTGGTACAGTTAGTTTAATGCACTGAATGTGCTAATGTGCTGAATATATTTTCATAAGAATTTGGGAACATGATGAAATGTCCTATAAATGTCTGTTCTATTCCTGATCTAAGGATCTAGGCTTTCAGTTGAGATGACTGTGTGCTGCCCTTTATGTAGGTGCTCAGTAGTGAAGCTCCTCCGCTACAGATCAGAGGAAAAAGGCACTGGGAAGGAATGGCTGCACTCATCTCAGATCTGCTAGAGAAAACAGGATTAAAGAGGTTTTCTCACTAGTTACAAAGATTCTTTCAACATATAGTGGCAGTTAAAAGAAGACATTTTCTAAATACAGTGGTTAGTCATGAGCTATAGATAGTTCAGCATGTCTCTCACTGCACACAGGTTTCTATGGTAACCTGCAGACCAGAAAGACTGTTATCTGATTGGCTGAGAGCAGTGAAGAATGATGGGACTGAGCTCTGAGTAATTACCTGCAGTAAGCAAAAGGTAAAGTGTTGTGAGGATTGAGAAGCATGGCTTTACCTGTAATTGTGTTAGAGATCACAATCTCCTGCTCTGTCAGAGTAAGTTAATATATGCTGATAACTGCTGGAGACCTCCCCACAGCCTGAGGAGACAGGGTGAGTGCAAACTGCCTGTCAGCCATTGAATCAATGCTGAGAGAACCCCTTTAAGGCAAGTACTTCTTAGTATATCTAAACTTTCAATAAACTGCATAAATCAAATCTAGTGCATGTTCTCTCTGTATGCTTTATGTTTTAGTTTGTTTTCCTCTGAGCTCATGTTTGGAGAGGTTAGCTGCTCTCATGGCTTCTATATGCTGCTGATGCAAAAACACCTAGGGCCTTATGTATGAAAACTGTCTAGGTGTAGAAGTTTCTTTGTTGCCCATAGAAACCAATTAGAGCTTCCCTTTCATTTCATATAGTGCTCTGGAGAAATGAAAGGGAAGCTCTGATTGGTTGCTATGGGCAACAAAGAAATTCTTAGACCTAGACAGTTTTCATACATCAGGCCCTTAGTGAGCTGTACCCAGAGAAGCCTGATACTGAAAGTTCAGAGTAAAGATATCTAGTAAAACATATATTGCAAACTTTTTTTTGTCATGATACATCTGTACTATTGATTAATGCAAAGTTTGTTTAAAGTTATCACTTAAGCATGCTCCATGTATGAGGGAGTCGGAGTCGGGGCTTTGGCTTACCAACTCCACAGCCCTGATCCCAACACAGGTCACTGATATCAGACTATGTAGGTGATGATACTTATGGCATAATGGACACAGAATGCTATATAGACAGTAAATATACTGCAGTTGAAGGGGTTTGTGCGGCCTTGGAGCTGAGAGATCATTTGGTCCCGACCTGTGTCCCTGAACTTTAAAAAAAAAAAAAAAAACTCGCCAGTCCACGATCCCGCCTCTGCTCTTTTTCCAGACGCTTCTGGTTCCAGGATGCAGCTGGGACCCATGACTGCTGCGGTCACAGAGGCTTGAATGGTACGTCACTGCTGAGGCCTGTTATAGGCAACAGTGTTCTTGGGACCAAGCCGTTTCTTGGTCCTGCACGTGGCTGGGAACAGAGCATCATCAGGACCACAGGTAATTCTTCCAAATTTGTGTTCAGGAACACAGGCCCGGACCTAAGGGGTTGTCAAGTCCAAGGCTGGACAACCCCTTTAAACCACTAAAGCAGGGGATAGCACTACAACTCCCAGCATGCACATTTGCTTAGCTGTACTTGTACGTTTCATGGTAGTGAATTGAGCATTCTGGGAGTTGCAGTCCACAACAGCTGGATCCCTGCTCTGTAGAGAAGACATTTGTGATCTAGACTAGATTTTTGGGGTGTTCAGTTCTTATACTCCCTCCCTTTTCTGGAAGCCATAACCAGTACAATGGATCAGGGTGGGTGCACTGAGGGAGCAAATCGGTGTCCAGGATTCATAGAGAACGTCCTGGCACTCTCCAGGCGTGCACCAGCTGTCGTACTTTTTGACCGATCCGTTTTCTCTGGTGCTGATCCGGCTGTGACCCCAGAAGTATGGGTGATGGCTGTTCACATGTCGGGTCCTGTTCCAGGAAGGGAGAGCACAAAGACCCGATCCCGTACTTGGCATGAAAAAATACCGTATCCTGTCCAGAGCCATGTTGGAGTTGCCAAAACTTCTGTGTCTGTTACAGCTGTCTAAAACTTCACTGAATACCAACATGAAATACAGGACGATGCTAGTGATAGGGTCTCACTATGCGCCATTCACATCTGGCTGGAAATATCTGCAGGGGTTTTTGGCAATGTTGTGGCTTTTAAAATCCACATCATTTCTTATGAGTTATGGATTTGTTACCGAAATTTGCAGCAGCGCCGACATGGACTCTGGGGGGATTACTTCTCCTGTTTCCTTTTGTTCTGGCATAACTGCATAGGAAAATATGGAGTGTGCTGAAGGACTTTTATGAAGCCTGTATGTTACTTTTCCAGGTTGTACTGTGATCAGTATCTGATCGCTGTTTGAGAAGGCACTGTCGCTCAGAGTAGGGCCGCTGCCTTCTTGCTCCTTCCCCTAGGCCTTGTGACTTCAAATTCTTTGGTAACATGACCTAGGCACAGCGCTGCCCCTTTGAAGTGAATGAGGCTGAGTTGCAATACCAAGTACAGCCTCTGTATAATGTACGGTACTGTACTTGGTAAGTACGGAGAGGGCCACAGCACTCACAGGAGTACCGGTGCCTTGTCAGACAGCTGATCGTCAGGGGTCCCAGGTCCACCACCGATCAGATACTGATGACCTATCCAGAAGATGTCCTCAGTTCAAAAATGAGAAAACCCCCCTTAAAACAGATTTCGTTCATACTTTGTAAAAAAAATTCCGGTGGAACCCGTGCAGGTACGGACAAGTCATGTGGGTTTAAATCCACAGTGTGCCGACCTATGCTTCGTAGACCTCATGTGTAACCCATTTTGCTGCAGAAAGTCCACCACTGATGGATTTTCTCCATTTCCCTAGTAAAATATATCCCCTTAGGTTACTTTTACAAGCAGGCCATTTGTTTTCACTTTTTTTTTTTTTTTTCAGCTTTTAGTTTTTTTTTTTTTCTTCAAAAGGTTTTACACAGGCATTTTTCAGCTCCCATAGAAGAAGTCGCAGGTGACTTCACAGATTTTACACTACAAAAGGTCAGAGTGTAGCCAAGTAGGACCTATACAATGACTGTAAGGCACAGCTTTTCTGGACTTTAGTTACAGCTGTCTGGTGACTTACACGTGACTTTCTGTATATTTATGGCACATAAGTCCTGGGAAGCTCTCTGGAAAGGTGCTCTTGTGTCTGTACATTCCTGTGCACCGCAGCAGGGATATGGCGGTATGATAGCCATCTGTTCACCAACTTATACAAAGCAATTCCTACATATTGCTCCCTTAGGCTTTATTAAAAGTCAAATTATGGCTTGTATTAAATAAACCTAGCGGCAGAGCATGTGTGCTGAGACGGCTCATAGTGACCGGTAAACTCCAGCAGCGGTACTCCCATGGTCCCTGCTAGGGACTGTTGCAGCAGCAGTGACATACCATACAGGCACATGACCATCACAGCCAATCACTGGCCACAACGGTCACATGCTGTACATAGTTCCATCTCTGCTGTGCCCGGTGTATGTGCCGGTATGGAGTGTCCTCGCTGCTGCCATGTAGAGACTGGAAGTAGACCTTGGCAGCATCAGGATTTAAAAGGGTTGTCCCATTATATGATTTACTCCTATCCTGTGTGTCTGATCAGCAGGGGATTAACTGCTTAGGCGCCGTCTGATGACGAGAACCCAGTTTTCCCCATTTGAATAAACTGCCAGACATAGTGGATTGCCTGTACACCATCTCTGGCAGTCCCATAGAGATGAATTGCCGCATTCGAACAGAAGACCCTGGGTCCCCATTCTCATGCTCGTTGGATGCTCCAACAGTTGGACCAATCGGATGCTTATCCCCTATCCTAAAGCCTGTATTATACAGGTGGATAGTTTTCCAGATTGTCGCTAATGAGTGTTCATAGTAATGCTTGTTAGCGATGATCTGGCAGTGTAATACTGCCGCCAATTACCCATTAAGCGAGCAACTGGCAATCCGAATCTTTTAACAGGATTAAAAATCATTGCCGGTGGTAGATCAGGCTATGTAATCACAGCAAACAACTAGTCAGTATGGGGACAAGCGATGGCTTAACGATCGCTCCTCCTCATACTGTGGAGGAGATTGCTGCATGTAAAGCCTAATTCACGTTTCCGTGGAACACGGTCCGTGATATCCCGGACCGTGCTCCTTCTGAGGACGGGAGCGCATGGCGTCATTGGTTGCTATGACGCCGTGCGCTTCCTGAGGCCGCCGCTGTACAGTGATATTAGGCTTAATAGTAGGGAAATGTGAATTAGGCTTAATCGTAGCAGTGTCCTCCACCAATGAGTAGGTTATTTCCTGGAAGGAACACTTCCCTCGCGACAATCGTTTGCTTAAAGGGGTTCTCCAAGTTAAATTTGTTGACGATCTATCAGGATAGGTCATCAATATCAGATCGGCGGGGGTCCGACACCCGGCACCCCCGCCGATCAGCTGTTTGAAGAGGAGGCGCATGCCGTGCCAGCGCTGCCTCCTCTTCACTGTTTACATGCTGCCCGCAACGGGGGTAGTGGTGAGTAGGTGTAATTACACCTCACCGCCACATTCATTTCTATGGGAAGGATTGTTCCCGTACAAGTCTATGGGAGTGATTCTTCCCATAGAAATGAATGGGATTGCTGCGGCAGTCGCATGAAATCCAACACTCAGCGATCCTGGCCGTAACAGGTGTAGCCCTAGCCCAATACAGCTCTAAGTCTTTATAATGGGACAAGTACATCCATTAAGCAGGTGACTATTGGCTATAATGCAGGACAACCCCTTTAATTATTTGGTGATAACAGGATCAGATCCTACCATGGAGAAACAGGAGAACCTTACTGCCATGTTAATGAAGCTATATAGTGACTAGTCACCTGCACGGCTCTGATATTTCAGCCATATATTTCTATAGCTGTAGGGCCTCGTGTTACAATGAAAGGTTACCTGGGGTTCTGCTAATGTCCCTTAAGAGGTTAATAGTGTTGCTTGTTGGAAGAGGAAATAAATCCTGTAATCCCGCTTTTGACCCCCTTCCACATGAATAGTCGTGGAGAAGGAGGAGGGAAGGAATTCATTCACAGCCCCCCTCGCATCCTTTCATACAAATGCACTGCTGTCCTGTCTGATGATAGCTGACAGCAACTGTTTGGAAGGACTCAGTGGCTTCTTTCTTCTCCGAGTCTTACTGAATGATTGAAGAGGACAGCGTGAACATGTCTGAGTACACACCGAGGTACAACTGTAACTGTGACTTGTGTTAGGTTCACCTCTAGTGAACCCTCACGTATATGCTAGGGACTGGCATTGAGCAATGTGGCTGATACTGAAGTATAGAGGCGCCAAATTCTGTTCCTTGGTTTCCTTTCTTTTAGGCCTCAAGCACAGGATATGCTAAACACTGATACCTTCCATGTGCATCCTACAGTATTCTCACTCCATGTCAATACAAATGACCATTCTCATCCGCCATGTAAACCGGAATAGGACGTGTTCTATAACTTGTGGAATGGGCGCATGGATCCACGAAACAATATAAATCTGTGCATGCCCCCATACAAAGAAATCCGGATAGCTCACTGATGAAAAATACAGTCATGTGCATGAGGCCCTAGAGGCTGTATGACACCAGGCGATCGGGCAGATGATTGTCGGGAGGAAGCGATCTCCTCCACAGTATGAATTATTTGCCAGCAGCAGACTGTGATTAGACAGCATGATCTACCGCCGGCAATCCATGATTTTTACACCTACTCAAAAATTGTGATTGCCTAATGAACGAGTGTTTGTTCATCAGGTAATCGGCAGTAGTATCACACTGCCGGATCATCGCTAACCAGCGTTCCTATGAACACTTTGTGCCTGAATTTGCCTGAAAATCTCATAATCTCATTTACTCATAAATACGCAACTAGAGTAAATGAAAATGCATGTCTGATAACTGTGACAACCAGTCATGTGCATGTCCACTCTGAGAACGATTGATTATCTCCTGTCCACAAAGTGAAATCTGCCCCGTGTGGGGAGAAGGTGGAGGAGGACGTATTGATACAACAGGCCGATCGATCACTGGAGAGTGTGGGAAAGCTAGCTGGAGCTGGACTGGTGATCATGGTTGTGTAGTAGTAGTTACCACTCACCCCAGGCCTATACAGGTGTATGCCCCGCATCCATCTCCGTCACATTCCTGACCTCTCAGATTTCACTGCCAGGTTATTGTTTCAGGGCAGGATCTTTGAAGGTGAGCTCTTTATGGGAAAGTATTTCTTGGTAATACATCTCCAGCCTGATACTGAGACATCAGCGCCCATATTGAATTGCTCCTTTAGGTAATAAGCACCTGACAGGTAAATGATGGAGGTACCGCTGCGTATTGTTTAGTCCAACAAAGCAAAGAACCAGTTTGACTTTGGTGGCATAAGAGTAGGCACTTCCATAGCCATCAGAAGAAAAGCTCCCAAATTCCTGGCCCTGCACTACATGTGTCCTTCCTTACCTTTCCTCTTGATTTGAGAGAGTCCTCCACTCATGTTGGGATATCACTGTGTGCAGTTCATTCCTTACCATAAAAACAATGGACCTCACTGGAAATTGAGTCGGTTCATCAGATGCCTTTGGTACCTGTCCCACGACTAGTGTTGAGCGAAGTCGTGTTTTCAGGTTCAGCGTACAAGGTTCGCGTTCTGGTTATCTAAGAATTCCGTCATGGATTCTACTACCACAGATAAGTTATGGTCCGTGGTAGCAGAATCCATAATGGGATTCTTAGATAACCCGAACCTTGTACGCCGAACTTGAAAAAATGTTCACTCATCCCTTCCCATGAATGATCCCACAGTGTCATGGCTTGACAGAAACCTTGACGCAATGTGATTACAGCCTGACATGTACAGCAATGAGCGGCCTCCACGTGAAGGGCGAGGCCTGTGTTTTGTCTTCAGATTTCTGTGGTCAGAAATAAATCGTTATGTAGTTGTTGTTGTTGGGCTGGGAAGTGTTGATGTGACTATTCATTGGTCTGTGTAGGGTTATACCGAGTAGACCACACGCAGCTCATTGGTCAGATCTGGTTACGTGCGCTAGGTATTCTGCTGCTGCTTTTAAGGGGTTTTATTGCTATACTGCTTTTATTAGGTTTTGTGCCAGGAGCGTGGCCTTCTTCGGTTTAAGTTGACGTATCTGTGATAGATTATTTGGAGTAAACTGGTCTACATATGGTGATGGAGGAAACAGATGGTTCATTTATGTCAGAGATGAAAAATATGGAGAATATAGATGGGACATTTGCTATTGAGAAGTGTGGATGTGGCTGGGAGCCTTGCCAACTGTGAGCAGAAGCTGAATTTTCAGTTTCCTTACCTGGAGACCACCCTGGGTCATTATTTAGCTCGGGTACATTCACACATAACATACTTCATGGCAAAATCTGAAAAAGATGTGTGTGGGCTTTCTGAGGACGTTCCCTGTGCCCTGCAGAGTCAGACGCCTGGTAGAAATCCACGTGTTTTAGAGGCGGCAAAGTGGATAGGAATTTAAAAAAATCTCATCCACACAATGCGGACAACTTCCGTGCAGTGCAGGATTCAGATCCACAGAATGTCATTTTATGCATCATAATCCACACTTAACTCTGATTCTGTCATAGATTTGTCGTAGGTTTTCCGCACCAAATATGAACCCCAAAAACCACACCACAGGTCAATTTCCGCTGCAGAATATTTCTGCAGTGTTTGGATAAAATTTTGAAAATGCTACTGTAAATGCTGCAGTTTACCCTCACAATTTTGGTGCTAAAAACTGCAGCGTCACCGTCCCATGTGAACAAACCCTACGTTGTACTTCACAGGGGCAAGACAGATGTAAATTAAAGGGATGGTCCAGTGTTGGAAAACCATTGTGGCTTTCTTCAAGCATCAGCACCAACCTGTCCATGGGTTGTCTGGTATGGCAGTACATCTCCAGTGAAGTGAAAGGGGCTGACCTGCAATACCACGCACAACCTGTGGACAGGCGTGGCGCTGTTTTTGGACGAAAGCAGCCATTTTTCTCTTATTTTGGACAGCTCCCTTAAATGGCCATGCACCCGCAGTAAACAGCCATATCTGGGCGGGATCAGGGTGTCTTCTATTCGTTCCCAAGAGCCGTAACTATCCTCTATGTGAGATGGAAGGAATAGCCCTAGGCTACAAATAGCCCTGGTATGTGTGACTGTTACAGTCAGCGGTAGATTTCCTGCAGTAACAGGACGGGATCTCCTTCTCCCAGGCAGGGTGTGGAGTTCCTGATCATTTTCCTGCTTGCCGTTGGTGCCGCTTTCCATGCTGACTGATGAAATGTCCATGTGACTATAACACCGAAGGCAGATTTCTTATGTCTCTGGATGAATGCTCTCCTCGCTCTGAACTTCTGAGAGCCGTTTCTGGTTACACCGTGTTTACATTGTAG
The DNA here is from genome assembly GCA_900303285.1 of Rhinella marina. Lineage (NCBI taxonomy): Eukaryota > Metazoa > Chordata > Amphibia > Anura > Bufonidae > Rhinella > Rhinella marina. The sequence goes on from ONZH01008614.1 coordinate 31,518, forward strand.
CTTTGTACTTTTGTTTCCGCTCTAGCCCTGTTTATGCTTTGCTTGGACGCAGCAGTTTGTTCCTGTTGTGCTTGACTTTTTTTCTATTTTTTTTTTCTCCTTTTGGCTTCAATGACTATTGCATTTTCACAAGTTAAATATTGATTATCGCCTCTCCACAGCCTAGTTGTTTGTTAGACTCGTCAGGGCCAGTATCACTAGAATGGAGGGCACAAGGAACCCCCAACCTTTGTCTTTAGTACCAATAGGGGTTTCATCGGAGGTAGAACCTGTAGCACCCTCCTCCACTACTTCTGCTCTGCCAGTATACCTGAACCCTAATATTGCACAATAGTGTCACCCTGGCCATGATACACGTCGGGTCTCAGTAAGCGCTTGTCCGCTAGCTTCGCCTTCCTGTCTATATACTATAAGTAACAGAATACAGGCAGAGGAGCACAAGAGGTGGGAAACTGCAGATTCCAGAACTTCCTTCCTCCTTTTCCAGGCTGAAGAAGACAATGGACACACAGGCAGATTGTAGTTTAAAGGGAATGTGTCACGTATGTATTTTTTCTGCCAGTTAAAAACAGATTTTCTGATTGCAGATTTGAACATTAGGGGATGCCATCCTGCCCCGGCTGCCGTTAACAGCATTTAGAGATGTGCTTTACTGCAGCCACCATGGACCACAGACAGTGGACAGCAGGGACCCCTCTGAATGACATGAGACCGTTGTCTTAGCATGCTATGCGACCTGTGCAGTGGTCAGGTGGGAGAGGATACGCTGTGATACCAACTATTGGGAATGGTGGATCCTGTTACTGGTTACCTGCATACTGGTTTGGAAGCCAAAAAGTTTCTTTCCTTTTCACTTTCTCTCCTTCTATGATCCACTCCTGGTTTTGGCTTCCTAAACTGCATCCAGAAAGCAGACTGTGTAGCCGTACCCTTATGCTGCCTGAAATGATAAGATGACTTCAGAGAAGTGATCTGTACAGAACAAGAAGTGGCGTCTATTATTAGGCTTAGTGACCAGTGTGAAAACTGCAGGATTTTAGGTGTTTTTTTTTTAAATATAGATTGTGACCTAAAATATTAAAAATAACTCCCATTATCCCTGATACTCAGCTCGGACTAGCGCTGCAGCCGTTTTATTCTGTATCAAGCACAGTGCAGTACAGCATGTAGTGACTATGCTTGGCATGGCAGCCCAGTCCCAGTTAGGCTGCTGTAAAGCTATTCCTCTCCTGGAACCGCCTGCTGGCCTAGCCGGATAGGGCCGTGCACCAGGTTTTGGCCAGACAATAACAGATGCGTGCACCAGTTTTTGCCCAGCTGAAACCCGTGCTCATGCCGGAAACTGGCTGGATTCCATTATAGTAAGTGGCGTATCGGGAAAGCCGTTCCTCTTCTGGAACAGTATGCCGGATAGCGCTACCGCAGGTGTGGAGCTAGACCTGCCTAAATGGGGCTGAGCTGAACAAAAGCAATGTGACAATACAGGCTGAGAAAGAGCTGATCTGCAGAGGTGCAGGGTGTCAACCGACCTTCAGTCAGATATTGATGACCTAAATTCTGGCCAAGCCTTTAGCAGCATTTAGAGGTGCTGTACAGCAGCAACATGGACCCTAGGGATCTGTAGCCTGAGATGTTCATTGATGTCTGTGAGAGAGTGTTCTGTGACATCACCTGTTGTCAGTGGCAGAACCTTATATTATAGTGGATTTACACGTGCAGATTACCGGGAACAAACGTTCCTGCGAACACTCGTTCCTGATAATCTGCCCATGTAAAGGTGCAGCCGATCACCTGATGAAGGAGCGTTTCGCTCGTACATCAGATGATCCTGTCGTTCATGCAGGCAAGTAATTGCTACTTTCTGTAGAGCAGATTGTGCGGTCTAAACAGTGATCTGCTGCCCAGAAACAGTGCAGCTGAATGAGGACGAGCGACAGCAATAGCGACTACTTGTCCTCATACTGTGGAGGTGATCGCTGCATGTAAATGCGCCTTAATCCTGCTATTGTGATCCACTGTGTTCATAAGATGTCTACTGAGAAGTGATCACTACAGAAAGAGAAGGATCTGCCTATTATTCAGGATTTTTTAACAACTAAATAGTGATATGGAAAATGAAGAAAAAAATTCAAAGATTTAAAAAAAAAAAAAAGTTTTTAGATTCCAAATGGTAACACTTGACCGGTGTAACAGCTTGTTGATTGTTTCCAGCTTGTGCTCCCATAACATTGCTGTGTCCTCCGCTCCTGGCTGTGGAGATTGTGATATGTAATAAGGTGTGGGATCGTTGGCTGTATTTGCACAGTGAAAACAAATAGCGCTGGTAATCTGGAGCTGGGAATGCCCTTTGTACTCGGGACCTTTCTTTTACAGTAACAGTACAGAATCACGTCTACATTGTCGTTATTATTAACCCCTTCCTGTCCAGTGCTGTACTGGCTTGGGAGATGTGTCCGTGCCATCGCTTGCAGAATTGGTGCCAGCTCCTACTGCAATGATCAGGGGTAACTCCAATCATAGCAGCCACAGCATCTAAATGGCTTAGAGAGGGAGGGGGCACCCTCTATACCCCCAGTGGACCCCTAGAGACACAGTCACTGGCATGACAATTGGAGGCCAGCTGTCAGTGTAAGGCTGGTTTCACATCAGTCAGAAGGACAGAAGAAAAAAAACATATACCGTTGCATCTGTTAGGCATGTTTTAACCATTTCCACCTTTTTTCAGTCTAAAACAACAAGTCTCATACTTGTCTCACAAAAATGGATGCAAAGTGTTGATAACGGATGCAGCAGGATTTTTCATTTTCTTTTTTTTTTTTTTTTTCTGTCCTGATTGAACGGAAAATGAAACTTGCGTGAAACCCGCCTAATACTGACAAGTAAAGTACTATAATGTGTATATGTGTAGACCCTACCGTGAATACAGGCTTGGGGAAGGAATTGATTCTCATAGATATAAGCAACCTCTAGCTGTTCAGAAACTACAACTCCCAGAATGCTTCCTTCACTTCTATGGGAGTTACAAGAACAGCCGAGTAAGTGTGCCTGCTGGGAGTTGTAGTTTCACAGCAGCTGGAGTGACGAAGGTTGCTGATTCCTGTCATAGATGAAACAAACCGAAGAGGCATGCATAGGTGCAGCGGCCGTCTAGTAATATGCTGTTAAAGTAACTATTATTCCTTCTTAAAAACTAGTCACATGATACATACGAGCGCTGTTGACCCCTGTACAACTCTCCACACACAACAGGTTAATAGTACACACGGTTGTAAGTATTTTGCAGGCTTCAAAACACAGATCTGCAAAAAATACATGACCTCCGTGTATCATCCATTTTTTTTGTACACCCATTGTAACGAGACAATTCCTATTCTTGTTTCCAAACGGACAGTTATGGGATGTTCTGTCATTTTTGCGGAACAGACATATAGATGTGGTGTGCTGTCTGCATTTTAGCGGCCCCATTGAAATTGAAAGGTCCACATCCGATCTTCACTAAAACGGTCGTGTGAATGGGTCCTTAGCAAGATTCTGGACCCCTGTCTATTAATTTGTTCTGTAGGAAATCGCATGCTGACTAAAACACAGAAGCACCCGCACTGCTTCCCTCCCAACAAGCGGCGTCATCAGGGGAACAGATAACGTGGATATACTATCTGGCCACGCTAGTGATGCAGCTAGCACTGATCACCTCATCTCTGATCATCCGCTCTGGTGTGGTCTCTGTTTCCTAGTAGTCCTGGTGTACTGGTGTATGATGAGTCAATTCCAGTCTATAAAATGATCATGTTACTCATGCTGCCCTCCCAACAAGCGGCGTCATCAGGGGAACAGATAACGTGGATATACTATCTGGCTACGCTAGTGATGCCGCTAGCACTGATCACATCACATGTGGTCTCTGTTTCCTAGTAGTCCTGGTGTATGATGAGTCAATTCCAGTCTATAAAATGATCATGTTACTCATGCTGCCCTTTTAAGTTTAACACAAAAAAAAAAAAGAATACCTGAATTGCTGTTTTTGGTCACCTCACCTCCCAATAAATGGTATAAAAACGATCAAATAGTAGAAGAATAACAATGTTGTGTGTTAGTGTACTGTCGGTCGAATGTATATGGGAAAAGCCTGACACTCTCCCCTGACAGATGATGTTGGGGGAGAGAAGAATTGGGTGAAATGATTGATTTATTTATTTTTTTGCTGATCCTTTTGTCCTCCCAGGAGATGAGCTGCCCCCTCTCTCCGGTCCTGACATTATATAACTAGCTGGCAGTGTAGGGCATACTGAAGGTGTGGTATAGCACTTACTATGTTTCCTTTGCACCGCTCCATTTACCTCCTGTACCAGCCATTCTGGTTTCCCATGTGGTATGTAAATTCATACCATCAGTACAGGGAGGAGGAGACGCCAGCTTTTCTCAAAACAGTGCCCTCTCCTCCTCCCTTTATCAGTAGTATGAATTTACATACCAGGCGGGAACTCAGAATAGGGGGCACAGCGGGCGAATGGAGCGGCGCATAGGAAACATAGTAAGTGCTATAACATACCTTCAATATGCCCTACACTGCCAGCTAGTTATATGATAATGTCAGGACTGGTGAGAGGTCCTCTTTAAGGTGTCTGACGGTAGCTTTCTCCTCTCCCCCTAAAGAATACATGCTTTTCCAAGCTGAATGTGTTTCTGTATGGAAGTGTTGTTAGTGAGTCCGGGGAGGTAATTATTCACCCAACAGCTATTGAATGTGTACACCCAGCTTTAAGCCTAATTCAGTCATTTGGTCGGTGATTGTGAGCCAAAACCAGAAGTATAATGTAAAGATTTATACCTGTTCTGTGTTTAGAGCCGCACCCAGATTAGGCTCGCAATCACTGATGGAAATCACTGACGTGTGAACTGGGTCTAAGAATTCTGAAGCAGAAAAAAAATGTTTTAATAAAGTGACTTTATGATCCAAAGTAGTGAAACAAAATACTAGATATATTTGATATCATCATTGTCTAAATTTATCTGACCATGCTCTCTACACCCCGAAAGTGGTACCTGGAAAAACATCCTAAAAATGGAGGCCCTAAAAACCACAAGGTCCTCCTTCTTTCTGAGGCCGATGTTTGTCACGAGACAACATCTCTGAATCACGTGAATAAGTAAAACATTCCAAAGCTATCCTCCAGACTGGTCATCTATGTCAGATTGGTGAAGATCAGACACCTGGCAAACCCATCGGGCATGCAGCTGTGTTGTGGCTTTAAAGGCTATGTACACCATCGGGGGTAGATTTTTTTTTTTATGATTGCATTTTACTCACTTTAGGCTAAAAGAAATTTCTTTAATTGCGCTTTATTAAAAATATTGAGCCGTTCTGTCACTGCTAGCTGTGTTGACTGGTACTTTCACTTTGTGCCGCTCATCTAATAAACCTTATCTTTAAACACTTATTTAAGCCACATTCTTATCAGTAAGATAAGGATTGAGCTGTAATGAGTGTTTATAAGATCAGAGACCAGAAATAAGAAGCAGTCAGCTAATCTGACAGATCAGAGTAAAAATTCAGCACTTGATACCCGAGAATCTCAAGGCTGCATGGGGAAAGGGGCTCCACATTTTTTATAAAGACAATTGTAAAAATGATTTTTAGTTTAAAATGAGTAAAATGCAATAATAAAAAAATTGCCCCCAAAGGTATACATAGTCTTTGAGGACAAAACTGGCTGCATCCCCAAGGGGTTAAATTATGCCATCGAGCAGTATGTGGTATATGTAGTCAGTGAATGAGGCTTTGTGATTATTAGATCCATGTACGTCAGATATGCTGTTAATATTCTCTACCCAAGAGCCAAGAATTGCTTTCATGTATGACAGACGCCCTTTGTACCCTACGTATTCTTACTCCGCAGAACAAAATTGTAGCTTCATTGTTCATGTCAAACTTTTTTTTATTTTCCAGTTTAGTTTTTTTTTTTTTTTTTTTTTTGTCATAATGGAAGGAAAAATAACTTTTGGTGCCAGGACTGATCAGCCGTTGGAATCCAATCATGGGTCTGGCAGTTTCATACCTATTGGTAGCCCCGGTACTTGTTCATATGTAATATTTTTATGTGAAATAATTGCACTGTAATGGAAGGTGTTGTCAGAGATTGGAAAAAAAATCTAGACATGGGGGGGGGGATTATTGCATCTAGCAGTAAAAGACCTGATACTTACTGCCCCCACCCAATGTGCTTTCGTCACTTGGATACAAAAAAAGCGTGCCCATCTACACACCTGCCGCTGGAGCGGTGAGTGATTTTCCAGGTGAGGAGAGGATAGGGGATAAGTGTCTTATCAGCAGGGGTCTGACCGCTGGGATGCCCTATGAGCCCATGTTCCCCCATTTTAATGGAGTGGAGGACACGCATGCCCACCACTTCTTTCAAGCCTTTTGAGGCGGCTGGAAATAACAGAATCCAAGCGCCCCATTCACACAGGGACCACGGACCCCTATTCTAGTGCTTAGCAGGGGCCTCAACAGTTGAACCCCGCCGATCAGACACATCTCCTAAGTTGATATGATGGGACAACCACTTCAACCTTAATGCTTTGGTGTCCCATCTTTATACCATGACCTTTTCCCTGCGTAGAAATGTAAAAAGTAATCCAGAGGCATTGTTATTTCATTTCCATTATCTTAATGACCAGGAATTGACCACTTGATAAAAGCACAAGTCCTGTGCGTTTTCCATGAGAGGTCACTCCAGTGATTTGGCCTTTCCACGCTGGCGTCTTTTCATCTAGCAGCACATCCGCTAGGGTAATGTGTTAGTGTGCCTGGTTTCTTTTGTTTTTGCTCCACTAATCGTGAGTTGTCTTTACTATTTATAGGCTTGGGCTCTTATTAACATTTCATTTGATTTATGTTAATTGTGATGTTCTGAACAATTGTGCATTAAACCAGCTCACAATGACTCCTGCAGCTTCAAGAAAAAGACCCTGCATTCTGGAGATCAAACACAAAGTATATTATATAATCAAATGGGATCAAATGAATGTGTGTGTGTGTATATATATATATATATATATATATATATATATATATATGTGTATGTGTGTCAGGATGAGGATTTTTGAATTCCAGCCTCTGATCATATTATGTTCTCAGGAGATGAGCCACCACCAGACGTGTTTGACTACGGCTGTCCCCTCTGTCTGATCTATAGGCGTAGTCGGGACAGATCACTTTCGGCGGACCAAGTGCTCATCTGAAAGCTAACAGCTATTGAAGGTGTATGGGCACCTTAAAGGGATTCTGTCACCTCGTTTAAGCCTATAGAGCTGAGGACATGGGCTGCTAGATGGCCACTAGCCCGTCTACAATATACATTGCCCATTGCTCTGTGTGTCTTTGTTTAGTCAGAAAAACGATTTTATTCATATGCTAATTCTGGTTATAAGGAGCCCAAGGGGCGGTTACCAATCTTCCTGGATCCCAGCGTGCCCACTGTGAAGGAGCCCAGCACCGCCCCGCATCCTCTCATCTCCTCCTTGCTCCCCCGACTTCACACATTCAGAGCGCCGTAATCTCGCGCATGCGCGAGTACGCCGCTTGTCAGTGATGGTAAACTGTTCTTTCCCTGTGCTGGCATCAGCATCAGGGAACGAACTGTGCATGCGCGAGATGGCTCGCGTGAGATTACGGCTCTGAGTGCGTGAAGTCGGGGGAGCAAGGAGGAGATGAGAGGATGCGGGGCGGTGCTGGGCTCCTTCACAGTGGGCACGGCTGGGATCCAGGAAGATTGGTAACCGCCCCTTGGGCTCCTTATAACCAGAATTAGCATATGAATAAAATCGTTTTTCTGACTAAACAAAGACACACACAGCAATAGGAAAAGTATATTGTGGACGGGCTAGTGGCCATCTAGCAGCCCATGTCCTCAGCTCTATAGGCTTAAACGAGGTGACAGAATCCCTTTAAGACCAGGCATCACTTGCACTCTCTTGAAATATTGCTTCAAATGTAGACCATCATATCCACTGTCTGGTGGCATCTTATCAGGAGTTGTCCAAGGTCTTGTAAGGTCCTTTTCTTGTCGAAGGCTGTTACGTGGATGAGATGAGCGGTTCTCGAAGCTTCCATTATTCGTTCTGTGGGAGGGAAGTATTGAGATCAGACGCATTTCAGAAACAGAGTTTTAGACTTTTTACAGGGATTGATCATAAAATGCATCAATCAAGACAGAATTACTCTTATTGATGTTTGCTTCTTTTCTCCAGGCTGATTTTCTCGTTTGGAAGTAATCTTGACCTTTTATTGCAGGGATATTGGCAAATGCCTGATGATGCTGCTTCCATTACTGTCTTCTTGTCAGGCTTAACGCGTTTCCAAGCCAAAAATATGCTTTCCATGGCAACCGTGATGCCTTCATTTGCTTGCTGAGAAGTTTTGAGATCTTTGTGAACAGACACAGTTCCTATCGGCTTTTCAGGGGCCAAGTCATTGTACTTTATGGCCTCCCTTCCCTTCTGCATCAGTATCTCCAGTCGGAAATCTGAATACAACTACCAAGATGTGATATTCCTGTAAAAAAGCAATTTTTTCTTTTTATTTTAATAACTTCTGAATAGAAATGTGACCAGTGGAAAAATCCCAGATTTGACAGTGTCAGCTGTATATTAGACTGTCATTAACTACAAGCAGATGTGAGCGGTGCGGCCATGTCTTTTATTTCTCTCAGATGTTTGTGGGGCTGGCAGGATGGTTCATTTTACACGATGGATCGTCCATGTTCAGCACTTTGTTTGGGTGGCCCAGAAGAATGATAATCACCGGCCGTCCACACAGGGGTTTTGAGCCATTTTGTGCAGTTTGTTTAAAACATTAGATATATTATTTGAAGAATTCTTCAGCGATTCATCATAACTGGTTGTTTATTCCCACTTCCAGCCAAGTCTTTGAACCTTAGCTGTAAGTAGGTTATCCTGACCTGTGTCCAGTGTGGTGCCAAAAGGAGGCAAACCACAATAGCATGGCACGTGTGCGTCTCTGGTGAGGCACGGTATTTTTCCATCTTGGCAGCCAGGCACCTGTGGGGAAACCAGAATACAAGTCAGCATTTGTACTCCATGTTGTCTTTACCTATATGAGGGACACGGTGGGCGCAGCAATTATCTCCACTGTATGGGGGATTGCTCATCCCCATACAGGTTCTCTGTTTCTGGGCAGAAGATCACTGTTCGAGATGATTTGTTGCACAGAATCTATCATTTAGGTGTCCACATCAGTGATACTTTCACCTGATGAACCAACACAGAGCGGTTATCCGGAACACGCATTCCCAGGATAGTTCCTTCCCAATAATTGCCCGTTTTTTCAGCTCGTGTACAGGGCCCTTTATTCAAAAGGGCAATGTTCCCAAGCTGGTACACCTGGAGTTAACGCTGACCCATTAAAGTCAAAGGGTATGGTCACATCAGCAATTTTCCACATGAACCATCAAGTAAATTGCAGCATACACTATCATGCTGCATATGCTCAGGTGGATGGACAGCACATGGACACCGCCCTTGTGCACTCCTTTTAAAAACCGTTCACTTTCTGAAACATGGACCAGTTTCTTATCTGCCTCAAAAGCCAGAATGGACATTTTTATAGTAAAAGTTTAACTTTTTAAAAATGATTTTGAAGGTATCTGTTGGGAATTGCAGCACAGACCTCCCGCCTAGCAGGTAATAAACTTACTACTTCATAGAACCTCACTGTGGTAGAGAGAGGATTTTCTGTGCTCAGTTACTGTTTTACTGTTGTAGCGTTTTAGTCGCTGGAAATCCTACCTTTATAACCGATTCAATAGTGTGGTGGTAAACCTGCTGTATTCCACGGCAGAAGGTCTGGGGTTGAAATCGCAACAGAGGCCAGTCAAGTCGTTCTCTTGTTAAAGGTTCTGGCACGGTGCCATTACAAGGTGGAAGCAAAGTGGGTGAGATTTTACCCACGCACTGAAAAAAGGCTGCAATAAGTTTACACATTTTAAATCGGATTATGCAGCGGATTCATCCCAGATTTTCTGCTACAGGATACATCCCATGTGGACGTACCCCTAAGGAAACCCAACCTGTATCGGTGGTAGTTCCCTGTGACAAGTCCAGAGTGCAGTGTTAGGCCTCATGTGCTCCTTGGAGGAGCGTTGTGGTTTCTTCACACCTGCTGTGAACATTCCTGGGCACACATGTCCCCATAATGGTGAGAGAAAGCGCTCGCCAGATGAAATGTCATCTGTTTCCTACCACTGTTGGAAGGAAATCTAATGTTACATGAAATGTATTTGGTTAGCTGTGGCCTTCATGTTTGTCCGTGCCCTTTGTCATTGCAGTTGATGTCAGAAATAGATCTGTATTAGCAGGCACCGTCATAAATGTTACAGCCGTCCACAGACTGCTTTAGGCCAGCAGCTGCTGGAGAAATAAGTCATTTTGTGTGAGTTAAAATAGACCAGACCTGATTTCTTCTGTGGTTTCCACCACTACTAAGCTGTTCATCAGAGTAAAGCTAGTTAATTCAGTCTCGCTGCCGATCTACTGAACTGACTAGTACCTCGGAACTGAAGCAGAGTTCGTTTTCAAGTTTTAAAGTGGCTTTCCACTTTAAAAATTAACTACCAAAGTTATACAACAAAGTCGCATGCGACTTCGCAAATAACTTACTTTGGCTCATCAGAGCCCATACATTCTAATACTGTACAGAGATGAATATCCGTACAGTATTATTCCGAAGTTATGAACGAAGTATCTGAAGCTAATGACAATGCTTTCCTATACAGTATAAACAAGGTGCAATGCATGCTGGTCCACCGTATGCCTGAATGACTCCTGGCATACCCTGGGTGCATGGGCTCCTGGGAACGTCAGAAGAAATATTGAGGAATACTCCTGAATGTAAAAGGAATGTCCCATTGTTTAAATCAAGTTTTATGTTAAAAATATATATATTAGAATTTTTAGTTATTTTGTTTTTGAATGTTCCATGTCACTAATTAATTAAAAAAATCTAAAAGCATGCAGTTTTCACACTGACCACTAGCTCTAAAATATGTCAAGACTTCATTTTCGTTGAGAGCTGCCACATGGGCCACAGACATTGTTGACTTCTATGGGAGAGTTTTGTACATAGGTCAGGAGGGAGTAGATAAGCTGCAGTATCAACAATTGTGAACTGTGGATCCTGTGTTATCTATACAGAGGTGTTACTTGTTATTGTAATTCTGCCTATGGTGATAATGGGATAGCAGCTGAAAAGTTACCTCAAGAAGGCCTAGGCGCTAGTGTGAACTCTGCACAATTTTAGGAATTTATTTTACATATAGTGACATGGAAAATAGTAAAAAAAATAAATCAACAAAAATGTAAAGAGTTTAACATAAACTACTGCTTAAATCATGTTTTTATTTTCTGATGACACATTCCCTGTACGAGACACAAACTACCCCCTCTAAAGTTTGTGAAGTTGACTAGAAGAAAGGCGTTCCAGTGCGTTGGTGCTCTGGAATATATACTTATATCATGGGTTTCAGAGTGGGCACTGTTGTTTCCACCGACGCTCTGCTTTGGCTGGTAGATAGGGGACACACAACGTTTGCTCTAATGGTCAATGAAAAATGATAATCCCTTTAAATACAGCACTACTAAGTCAGAGGCAGCCAGGACGCTAGCTGCTCATACAGAAGGTCTATCCTTTCCAGCCCATAGAAGGGAATACTAACCTACCTGACATCCATCTGCCCTAAAAGGCCCATGGAAAGATGTTGCCTTCATGAGATAGCCCCTCTAATAATAACAGAGTGTAATATTTTATATGTCCATACTTCTTGCTTATCCCTTAACCATGTGGATAACCATGCCGTCCAGGCTGCCGCTGTTCAGGAACCATCCCGGGTATTAACGCTCTCGCAGCCTGTGTGAGATTGGTAGAAGGCTTTTCCGATTAGAAGTAAGCTTCTTAAATGGTGAGGCCTAGAATTTGCTTTCTTCATTACAGTGCTGAAAGTAGTGTACGTCATATCCCAGGAGTACAGATACGCCCTCCGGGCTACTCTTTTTATGAAATGTTTTGTGAGTTATATTTTTTACCGTTATCCTTAGGATTCCATTAGGGACCTTATGTTTCAGTGTATTAAAATAGAGGAAATGAGCCGTTGTCCTAATAACAATGTGCTGTTACCTAAATTACAATCCCGAGGGTGTCCTGTTTTATCTAATTCTGGAAACACTCTTCAGTGATCAGTGGTTCAGCCCCTAGAAATCATTACTGTCGGCCTGGACAAACATTTTCTTGCTCTTGGAGCTGGTAATGGCACAACATGAAGACGATGTGGCTGGTCAGGGCAAGAATTTAACAGCACAGGTAGTCCATCATAACTTATATCAAAGCCTGTCCGAATTGGTAATGAAAAAAACTTTTACAGTTCCTCCAGCCTGTTAATGTAATTCACCGCCAAATATCTGTATGGACAACCCCTCATAAGAGCCTTAGTTAGTGTCCACATAGTAGCAGTACAGCACAGCATAAAGCTGGTCTTTCCTGAGATAGTTGTCCACAAGGCATGCATATGTAGTGAATGGGAAGAGAGCTGATCACCGCTGCCAACTCTGGTGGTTCATCCTCCTGATATCCAAAATGCTGATCCTTATTTCCCTTAACATCATCCATTAGAGTAAAATTAGGAGGCCCCATACAAATTACACAGTTGGCTAAAATTAGTAGGTTCAGACGACCCAGGTCTGATGTGTATGGCCAGCTTTATTTTACCGTACGCGTGGACTGGACTTCTTCTCATCACTTATAACATTAAAGAGGTTTTTATGGAGATTTTTTTTTTTTTTTTTTTTTTTTTTTTTTTTTTATGGGCTCTGAACAGAGACAGCATAAGGTAAACAAAAGACCCTTCTGCTTGTTATCCGTCATGGGCTGTAGAAGTAGACAGCAGTGAAGTGACAGAGCTGTGTTGGTACATGACAGCTAGTGATGGCAGCATTATCCTGGATACACAAACCTTACATCCAGTATCTATTACTGGGGCAGACAAGCTGACGTGAAAAAATCCTGACACTAGAAGCAGATTGCAAACTGTTTATCAATGAAAATTGTAGACTTAAACCTAGCACAAATTTACCTCAAGGCAACCATTCACTTTCCACTGTATGTCAAAGGTGACCATAGGCTTTAAAGGGAACCTGTCATCAACTTTATGCTGACCGTACTGAGGGCAGTATAAAGTAGTGACATAAATGCTGATTTCAGCGGTGTGTCACTCATGAGCTAAAAGTGGTTGCTGAGAATCAGCATAATAATCATTGCAGCCCAGGCCTTGAAAAGAGTCAAATCTACCTGAGAAGAGTCATGGTTATTCCTAATCTCCTGCTCTCCCGCCTATCTGCTTATGATTGGAAGTTGTCTCCTAGAGAGAGAGGGAGAAAAGTAAGTAGTGGCCTGTCAGTCATCAGCAGGTGGGCCTGGAGAGCAGGAATTCATGAATAACTGTGACTCTTCTCATGAAGATTTGACTCTTTTCCAGGCCCAGTCTGCAATGATTCTGATGTTGGTTCTCGGCTACCACTTACTTTTAGCTTATAAATGACAGATTGCTGAAATCAACTCACCTGTCTCTACTTTATTCTGCCGTTAGTATGGGTGGCATAAAGGTGATGACAGGTTCCCTTTAAGAACTTTTAGAATGAGTCCATACATTGCACTCCTGCTCAGCTGCTTAGGTATGTAAGATGTGGGGGAAATCTTCCAGTGTGACTTTAGCCACAAATCTGTGCAAAATAGAGTTTACCGTGGATTTGCCACAGTAATCTTACAAAGGATGAAGTCAGATGTGAAGATCTGTGGCCTATAGCATATGGAATATGTATTTACTATAAGATCAGCGGCATCATTTTCAGCTGCTGTGCAGAGAATTCACACAAGGATAAGCCCAGTTCTCATTATGTTAATGGCCCTCATTGGACACACACATTGGAATAAGGTCCCTTCCATCAGGTATAGGCTAGAAAAGCCGTATACTGCACTGTACACTTGTTTAGTCTCCATCAGGCTAATGGAGAGTCCTATGGATACACTTGGCATGTATTAGTAGTGATATGGACTACCTATTCCACAGCTTTTCTAGGCAGAACCCACAAGAAGAATGAAAAATCCACCCGATTTTGCAGTGTACGTCTTTGCACGTGATTTCACATTCACTGGAAGTTGATTATTAGCGCATTTGATGCGTGAATGGGCCCTCGCTGAACAGAAAAGGATGTGGTTCTTGTGGATGAGGCTCTGCTGAGATCTCATATAAATTGCTTCTTGGCTCTGTGTGTGCTAGGATGATGCCGCTTGGCAGATCGAGTTTTGCAACAGTATTTTATTGGGCGACGTGTTCTTTGTGTTTAAAATCAGCAGATCCCTTCTACAATGTACTGACTTTGTAGACTGGCCTAAACTCTAGAAGCCGGAAAGGCATCAGTAGAGTATTTTAAAGGGAATCTGTCACTTGTTTTAACAATATTAAAGTATTAGTATTGCCATGGCCAATAAAATACCTTCTTTCTTCTTGTAGTCTTCTTTCTTTGTTTCAGGGTCTGGTTCTCTTGTAAATCCAATTTTTATAATATGCAAATTTTTCCACAAGGAACCCAGAGGGGCGTTCTTCTCGTTCCATGGAGCCCAGTAAGGCCCCCCTCCTGTGCCCGCCTTCTTTCACATCCTAAGAACGCCTCTTCAATACAGAAGTACACGCCCACATCAGCATCGCTCGCCACCGCCCCCCTCCGCTACGTCAGTGGAGTAATTTAACCACTCCTACTAATGTATTTTAAGCCATGCCTTTCATCCATCTATAAGCTGGAAATAGAAGAGACTTGGAAGAAACAAAAGTTATTTTCCAGCAGGCCTATTGTAGGCAGTGCAGAAGAATCCCTTAGTACAGTATGAGAATGAATAGGTTAGATACTTTATGTGGGATTACCCCTTTCGTATCCTTTATATATCGCCTGGCCAGGATAGTTGAGAAATGTCAGATCGTGTAGGGACCCCAGTGATCCCAAGAATGGAGGGTCCCTGAGTTCTCTCTGAATGGAGCAGTAGTTTGCAGGTCTGCATTCTCTGAGAATACACATTTTATGAATATAATGTCCATTTTCATCCTGAAACCTTTAGAACCCCTTTACAAGTGACGCAGTGCTTTCTGCTGTGCTGCACGAGGACAGATTTGTCAGCAATGAATAATCTAGCAGTCCAGGAATCCTTTCTGTTTGGGGATATGACCCACCCTAGGAGGTCCCTTGAAGGTTACTGCTGCCAGGCAGAGATCATGCAGTTGTTTCGCCTCAGCTAGCGTGACATCAGGACACATGCTTTTAATTATGGCGAGATTAAGTTGTGTTGTGATCTTAACCGCAATCCTGGTCTTCTCTTGGTTTAAATCCACTGGAGAAACTAGTCAATAGATGGGGTGGAGAATGCTCAAGGTGATGACGTTTATTATGACCATTCCACGTCTTGCTTCAGTCAACGTCTGGGGACTGCTTATTGGAGTTACAGCAGGGCCGATCTGCAATACCAGACATAGCCCACAGACAAGAGGGGCTAGTAGGGGGACACTTACCGGATGCCTTCCTCAGGCCGTATTTTCTGCAAGTTTCTTTGCAGTTCGATGTGTTACAGATCTGCATGGGGATCGGCATGAACCTGTAAACCTTCCATATGAGGCTGAGTCTACACATTGCAGCAGTGTGCTACATGGCCAATTATTGCACGTGTTTGATGCCATTTTGCAATTCTTACTTATAAATACCTTGCATCGAAAAGCCACATTGCAAAGCTGTGATGGACAACACCCTCTCTTGGCGTGCGGTACTTGGGTACATGGCACAATACCGCAATGTGTAAACCCAGCCTAAGTGCAGCTGTAAGAGAAGATCAGAACCTGTCACTCCTTCATAAACGCTGCTGCCTCTTTAACAGTCCTTATCGAAACCTGCAGAACCGGATTGCCAAGGTGATCGGAAAACTTTACTTTCACCATCTAAATACTGTCTGTTGTACATCAGGTTATTGTTGAACATGTGCTTTGTATGTGGAGGCTCTGGTGTAGTGCTGCATTGTTCTCGTCACCTACGCCACCCAGTTAAAATCCTTTGTCTTCTGTCTTGTATAGGTAGAATGGGCTGTATCAAGAGCAAGCAGGACAAAGGTCCATCCATAAAATACAGATCTGAACCCAAACAAGAACCTATTACCCAGTATGGCGGTGACCCCACACAAGCTGCCCAGTCACCAGCAGTTAAAGGACCACCTACAAACTTCAACAGTCATTCCATGACACCGTTCGGCGGGTCTTCCGGAATGACTCCCTTTGGAGGAGCTACTTCCCTATTTTCACCAGTGCCAGTTCCTTACCCCGGAGGGTTGACCGGTAAGTTTTGGAGGTTAAAATTATGAACTAGAAAATGGATTCTCACTTTTTATTCAGTTTAATTATTGTTTTTTAAGATGAAGTTTTTAGCTTACTTTAATTAGTGACGCTTTTAACCGGTTTGTGTCTGGGGTATTTTAAATTTTCAGGACCAAACACTGCTGAGCCATTTTTAATATACATTAGTATAATGATTATAACTGTTGTGCTACAAACATGATTTTTGTGGCATTTTTTTCCTTACATGAAGGTCCGTTTTTCATTTTATACACATAGGGAAAAATCCATTATTTCCACCTATTCCCACCTCAAGCCGTTTTATAGCGTTAAGTCTCAGCATTTTATTCAGCCCTCGTCTGGCTCATTCATAACTGACATAAGTAACAACTGAAATGTTTGTGTGTATATATGTGTGTGTATATATATATGTGTGTGTATATATATATATATATATATATACACACACTTAATTTCGGCGACACATAGAGCCAGAGGGGGCATGTAATTTATGACTAGGCCTGTGCATCGTCATAAATTACATGCCTCTGCCCATTAAAGACCAGCACAGCAGACGCCAATCATGATGAATCAGGGTCATAGTTTTTGCTATGGTTGTAATATAGATAGAGATAATTTTTATTTTTTTTAGGCTCTTTGTTTGATACAATATTGATTTTTACATTCTTTTTAATTTCTGGAAATTGTCTATTGTTAACCTAAAATAAACTTATTTGTAATGTCTGTTGTTGGATGAGTGGAGCATCGGAGCTTTCTATGGCTGAATCGCACAGGGCAAGGGGACTTTCTTGAGATCCGGTGAGGTACCAGGCTCTCCATGGGTAAACTAGGTGGTGGCTTCCGCCTAGCAGTAAGCCCAGTGATGTCACCAGCACTGATAGGCAGGCTTTAGCGCTGTACTACCCTGTTTATACAGACTAGGGCAGCGCTAAAGACCGCGCATTAGAGCCGGTGACATCACTGGGAACACTGCTAGATGGAAGCCCCTGCCTAACGGTGTCAAAATGTAAACAAACTGCCCTTGGCCTGCACTGACAATGCATCTTATAGTCCGAATGTTAATGTAACCGCTTTCATTATTCAAGCGGTCATTGGCATGCAGGAGGCACAGGCTCATGGGGGGTCTGATCAGAGACTGATGGAGCTTGGGGGTGTGACCTGGGGTCTGATGGAGCTTGGGGGTCGGATCTGAGGTCTGATGAAAAATATATATATATTTTTTCTTATTTTCATAATCCCAGAAAACCACTTTAAACATTTATGTTATGGAGTTAAAGGGGTTGTTGACATACCCTGAATTTCTCCCAGGCAGTCCCCCTGATGTTAGGATTTCATGCTCCGATGCTCTACCTTGTCCTGTTCTGGATCGCTCAGGGCAAGGGCTTTTTTATTTACAATAACACCCTGCTGGGCAGAGGCTTCTGCCCAGCAGTGTTTGGTGGCACCACCTGCTCTGATGGGCCGGCTTTAGCGCTGCCTCCGCCTGGCAGCCCTATGGAGAGCCCAGTATGTCACCGGATCTCATAAAAATGCCTTTGCTCTGCGCAATTCAGCGGCGGTGGGGAACACATTAGTGACTACTGCAAAACTGCATCATTATGTCAGTGCAATTCAGTATATACAGGTCATGCAGAGACACTCAGCATTAGAAATCTGTATAATACTGTGCGCTCCTGTGAAACCAGCAGTGTCCATAACAGGTAATCACATTCACACGAAGCATGGTTTCCACACAGGACACGCTCAGCTGAAAGAGTCCTAATAGAGAGGAGCATAGGAAAATGGGTGTATAAAGTAGACTTTTTATCATAGAGCTATAAAGTAGTTGAGAGTAGGGTTGCAGCGGTAACCGGTTCCACGGTATACCACGGTAATGAAATGCACGGTTATCAAACCGTGGGCATTTGCTTATTACCGGTAAATGGCGACAAGACTTTAGTCTTGTCGCCATTTGCGCCTGGACCCGACCGCATTACTGATACTAGGCTGCGCTACTGTGCAGCCTAGTATCAGAGGACATGGAGAAGATAAAATAAAAAAATTCACTTACCCGTCCGGCGCTCCTCCTCTTTTCCGGGTCGCGCTGTACTGTCCTGACCGCGTACAGCGTCAGGACGTAGTGCGCGCACTCTGACCTGACGCTGCACGCTGTCAGGTGACAGTGCAGCTACGGGAGACTAAGGAGCGCCGGACACCGGAGAGGAGCCGCAGCGCAGGAAAAGTAAGTGATTTTTTTTATTTTATTTAGATGGTGGGCTGAAGGGGCCACAGTGGGCTGATGGGGGCACAGTGGGCTGATGGCACAGTGGGCCGATTTGAGGTCTGAAGGGGGCTCTGTGGGCTGATCTGAGGTCTGAAGGGGGCACTGGGGCCAATCTGAGGTCTGAAGGGGGCACTGGGGCCAATCTGAGGTCTGAAGGGGGCACTGGGGCCAATCTGAGGTCTGAAGGGGGCACTGGGGCCAATCTGAGGTCTGAAGGGGGCACTGGGGCCGATCTGAGGTCTGAAGGGGGCACTGGGGCCAATCTGAGGTCTGAAGGGGGCACTGGGGCCAATCTGAGGTCTGAAGGGGGCACTGGGGCCGATCTGAGGTCTGAAGGGGCACTGGGGCCTATCTGAGGTCTGAAGGGGGCACTGGGGCCGATCTGAGGTCTGAAGGGGGCACTGGGGCCGATCTGAGGTCTGAAGGGGGCACTGGGGCCGATCTGAGGTCTGAAGGGGGCACTGGGGCCGATCTGAGGTCTGAAGGGGGGCACTGGGGCCGATCTGAGGTCTGAAGGGGGCACTGGGGCCGATCTGAGGTCTGAAGGGGGCACTGGGGCCGATCTGAGGTCTGAAGGGGGCACTGGGGCCGATCTGAGGTCTGAAGGGGGCACTGGGGCCGATCTGAGGTCTGAGGATTAGTGTATCTTTTAATAATATATGTAACAAACTGTGATACCATGATAACCGTAATACCGCGGTATTTACTGAGACGGTTATCATACCGTGAAAATTTCATACCGTTGCAACCCTAGTTGAGAGAGAGCAGGGTGGTCTAGTAAGACGCCAGAGAGTTAGTCGGCAATTATGAACATGCCATTTAAAGACCTGCAAATACAAAAAATAACTGAATGCCCTGTAGGATGTTAAAATTGACATGGTGGCACATTTCACATTAGAATGAGTGTAACAGGATAGTTACTTTCAGTCTCATGTATAACATCTTTGCCTTTGTTAGAAAAAAAAACAAAACAATCACATGTCCACTTGGCTGAGCATATCCAGAGATGTATGGCTCAAGATGCTCGGCTTTGAAGAGAATGTGTGATTTCACGATACTGTGTCACGAGATATATATCCAAGTCTGTGTGGCCACCCAGTGGTTGTATTGTGAACTGCAGTCTGTCATGAGTTTTCTAACAAGTATAGTAAGATATTGTTTTGAATATGTTTTATGAGAACTTGAAGTCCTTAATTGAATTCAACTTTTATAGGAGATGTAATATTACAGCTGCTTGTAAGGAACAGCAAAGATAACAAATTCATTTGGAATAGTTATATATTATAGTTAGTTACCTTGGCAGGGAGTGGTTTCAGGGTTTTGGGAGGAGGTACGGTTTTCTTTAAAGAGGTTGTCTGGGCTTTTAATATTGATTACTTAGGATAGGTCATCAATATCAGATCGGTGGGGGTCCGACACCCGGCACCCCCGCTGATCAGTTGTATGTCTACGGGACAGGAAGAGAGGAGGGAGACCGCACGTGCTCCTTGCGCATGCCAACAACTCATACAGCTGATCGGTGGACTCCTTTAATCCTAGAAAAATAGTTGCTGTACTTTATATTGGGTACAGTGGCCTCGTACTTATCCTTATTGGTTACTTTGTGATTTTTACAGGGGGTGTCACAGTCTTTGTTGCCTTATATGATTATGAAGCTAGAACATCAGAAGATCTTTCCTTTAGGAAAGGTGAAAGATTCCAGATCATCAACAACACGTAAGTAGTTTCCTCTCATGTTCCTGGCATGTTTTAAGGCAGCCCACTGAGGGTAGCTTAAAGGCTATGTACATCTTTGGGGGCAATTTTTTTTTTTTTAATTATTGCGTTGTACTTATTTTGAGCTAAAAATCATTTTTTCAATTGGTCTTTATTAACAATATGGAATCCTTTTTTGTGTACTGGGCTGACATGCTGTACTAGCTGCCTGTGGATTTTTGTCAATTCCATCATCTGAGCAGCAGACGACTTCTTATCTGCCCTCTAACCTTATAAATACTCACTAAAGCTCAATCCTTATCTTACTGATAAGAATGTGGCTTAAACGTTTGTTAGATGACTCACAAAGTGAAAGTACCAGTCACAGACTTAGAAAAACAGTTAACCCTTTGTGACTGAACAGCTCAATATTTTTAATAAAGGCCAATTGAAAATATGATTTTTAGCCAAAAATAAGTTAAATGCAATTATAAAAAAATTGACTCCAAAGGTATACATAGCCTTTAAAGTAGTGGAAGACATGATGATTTCAGCTTTCTCCAAAGGGAGATTGCTGAGTAGAAAGCTGTCAATTGTTGGCAGATAGGTGGGAAGAGCAGGAGCTAATGAATAACAACGACTCTTCTCGGTCTTGGGCTGTGATGATTATACATCTAGTTCTTGGCAACCACCTAATGTTAGCACATAATTGACCAACCCCTGAAATCAGCACATATGTGTCTTTGCTGCTCTTATTAAAGAAGCAAAAACTTTTATTCTCTGATCTTTTAGAAAGGTACATGATGTAAACTGTAGTGAAGGTAAATTTCTTACCAGTAACTGTACTTGTCAGTTATAACCTCCCTTCTGATCCTCAGCTATGTCATGTGACACAGAGAATAAAACTTTTTGTGGGAGTGCTTCTTTAAGGATAGCATAAGGTTCTCTTTAATAAGTGCTTTCAGTAAGATGTCCTGAATCCCTTCTCACCACTCACCCTGCTGCAGACCGTCCAGTTTGGCTATGTGTATGCCTGTTCTGAACATTTATTATGGGAATGTAGATATTTTACAGTATAATGAGTTAGCTACTGTTGGTCTGTTAGGCCGCTTTTGGTTTCTATTGGCCAAATAAATAGCGTAAGATCATCCATTTTAACAGATGCGAGACACATGCAGAATTAGTATCTAACTTTCACAGGCCACAGTTTCTTTGGCTGTACGCCTTTCTCTTCCATTTTATCTGAAAAATCAGGCTCTGCTAAATCATTCTTGAACTCGCTGGGGAAATCACTGTTTGCCTGTCTTCTAACATGACGTACAGCTATGCAGCGGCTACTCATTATTGATTTGAGCTGAAATGGGCCTTTTAATGGAGCACAATGTAATTACTGTGTTTGTATTGTCCCACATTTACATTTATCCATTACAGTATCTCCTGACAAATTGTGGAGGAGGATACGTTGGGATTGTAAAGCATCTCGCTGTTAACATCTAGGTTATAAGAGGAGGCCGAAGTCACTGAGGCAGATGAGGGTCCTGATGAGATAGGAGGCAGACAGTGTGAAAGAAGCCACCAAGTTGCAGGAGATCATTGCCATGTGTACAGTACTTTGTTTGTTTTTTTTTTTTCCTTTTAATTCAGAGAAGGAGACTGGTGGGAAGCTAGATCAATAGCCACTGGAAAAACAGGTTATATACCCAGTAATTACGTAGCCCCAGCGGACTCCATACAGGCTGAAGAGTAAGTACAATCATTGTTTATCTGCTTATTATTTTACATTGTACATTAGGAAGCAGTTATTGGAGGTGGGCATATATTGTAAAAAAAAAACTCATTTTAAGGGCTACCAGTATTGATGCCCTATCTTCAGCATAAGTCGTCAGTATCAGATTGGTGACGTCATATTAGTTGTTCCATGCTGGAGCTGAAACTACCACTTTGAATGGAGCCAGAAGAAGCGCTTGGTTGCTAGGCTAGCAGCTACATGGAACAGCTGATCGGAAGGGTAACGGGTGTCTGATCCCCTCCTAAGGATAGGTCTTTATTAGTGTGCTATTCAGATTAATAGTACAATGCTACTTTCTGATATCCTGCAGAGTATTACCAAGTCAAGCAGTAATAGAGGGCCAGCTTCTAATAACCCACACAACACTGTCCCTACATCTTTTTGTTTGTCACCGCATTTCGATGGCCTGTGAGCTGCAGACCTACTGTGACACAGAATCTGCTGGTTCTATATGGGTTGAGCTGAAGACGTGGCTGCTCGTCGCTCACAGAGCCATCTGTTCTGATCCCTTTCTCCCGCAGCTGCTCCGTGGCTTCTTCTGTTCTCCGTGTGATGGGAAGGTGTTGGGGGTCATTAGAAGCTGCTCCAAAATCATCAGGTTCCCCTAGAGAAAAAGCAGAAGAGGATTAAAGTATGAGGCATATTTGTCAAGCCTTACAGTCCTGTAATATACCAATATATAAAGGGTCCTGTTCTGGTAAACAGTTCCCAGCAATCCAGTCCGGGATCCACATTAGGATTTAGTCCCTTTTAATGATCCGCAGAGTGCACATACTCTTACAAAGCAGAATCCATGTCTTTTTCACAGTTCTGATAAATATGGACATCAGAAATCAAATGGTCACTGGTATAAACTTCTTATAAATTTGTCACAGAGTACCTTCACCAGTGTAAAACGTAACCTCTACCGATGATCATTAGTAACGGTTACGTTTTACACTGGTGAAGGTACTCTGTGACAAAAAGCAGAATCCATGGCAGAACCCGGAGGCTTTTTTGAGTTGTAACCTCCCTTCTGATCCTCAGCTGTGTTTTTAATTTTGAATGTGGCAGGTTTTCCAGTGACTTTACCACATTCAGTGGGGCTAAGCCACTTGACACCTGCCACGGTGTCTATTGGTTTCCAAGCCAAGATGTCCTTTGTTTGATTCAGTTGAGAAAGCCATGCAGATATGAGCCGCAGCGGCGTGGAATCAACAAGCAGGAAACATTGTGTAAACTTGCCCTGTATCAGAGGTCATGTGGGGGGTGATTTATCATAGACCGGCTTTTACATGGGTCTGTGGTATCCCCTGCGCAGGCTTAATCATATAGTGGTCGCATCCTTCAGCAGTCTGTGTGCATGAAATCTACGGCAGCTCCCAGCTGATGTACTATAGATTTCTCTCTTCATTTACGTCAGGAAACTGGCATGGGTTGTGTAAAAATGCCACTTGTAAAAAAAAAAATTTATTGCAGTGGCATTTGAAAAGTCACACACACTGGGTTTTATGGGGGACATTTATCATTTGTGGTTGTTTTTGTGTACCTGCCAAATTTTTGAAATGGTGCACCTTAATATATTTGTCGTCAGTGCAATGTGATTTACACATTTATGTGTATCAGTAAACCAGGGGGGGTTGGCTGTTGTAGGTTGCAACTTTTTTGCAAAAGCCGCACATAGTAAATGAGCCATCGTCCAGGTCTAACTTCACTTATAGCTCTTAAAGGGGTTATCCCATGAATAATGTAGAAAATGAAAATCAGACTTCATATAGTCTACGACTATACCTTTCTAACAAAGCTAGAACCGGCCCTGTACCTCACATGGATCCAGAGATCTCCACATTCATTGTTCTGCTAGATTTATATCAAGCTGGCAGCTCAAGGGGAGTGTGTTTTCTGCTGCAAATCGGAGGCGTGTCTTAGCTCTACCTATCACAGCTCAGGAGGCAGTTGAAGGATGAGAC
Organism: Rhinella marina; assembly: GCA_900303285.1. Lineage (NCBI taxonomy): Eukaryota > Metazoa > Chordata > Amphibia > Anura > Bufonidae > Rhinella > Rhinella marina. The sequence continues at coordinate 55,668 of ONZH01008614.1, forward strand.
TGAGCATGTGCGGCCTTCTCAGTGAGCAGGTCAAAGAAATAAGAGATTAAGTGGCACTATACAGATACATTTTATTGAATAACTCAGAATATACAGAATTTTTAATCACATGCTATTACAAAAGTATTTGGATCCAGGTGCTGGTTTGAAAACTGTAGAATGTTTTTCGTGGGACAACCCCTTTAAACATAGAACAATGTGAAAAGTGGTGAAGAACAACAAATGTTGCAAAAAAACGGACCAATCGCCATGACTTTTTTAAGCCACAAAACTGACATCTGGTTTGATAAATGCCCCCCATGTTCTTCGCTTTGGACACAGTTACAGGTGCGGCTTTTATCTGGGAGCCCAGAACTAATATTGTACACAGTCGGCTGTAGAAGTGCAAATTTCATCGACCTAAAAGACTGAAGCTGGTCTTTTTCTAAAGTGAATAGTAATTATAGTGTTTTATATCCTTGTTGAATACAAAAGAGAAATATCTCACCAAATATCACGCATAAAAGGATCTTTGAAGGAGAACGATGAATGAGGAGATGTTTTGTTGCATGTAAATCAGGAGGAGATGTGAAGTTCCTTTCTTTATTTACAGGTGGTATTTTGGCAAAATGGGGAGGAAAGATGCGGAGAGATTGCTTCTCAGCCCAGGAAATCAAAGAGGGACGTTTTTAGTCAGGGAGAGTGAAACCACTAAAGGTAAACTTATTTTCTCTTTTTATCCCCTAAAATGACGTTCTCACTTATTTTTGGTGCAGTTTTGACTTTATCGCGTGCTTTCTATATTACATATTATATATAATTGTGTGTGAAATGTCCCTCTGGTCTTGTGGGTAAACTGCAGTCACTTTCAGGGTATCCAGTTTCAGTTCATTCAGACTCAGCCTCAAAAGCAGAAGATTAAAGGGAGTCTGTCACCTAATTTTCACCAATATAACTAAGGGCACTGCCCTACAGAAGATTGCAGACATATCCCAGACATACCTGTGTGACCAGCTGAAAGTGAAACTAAAAACAGCTTTCATTCCTGACTCAGTTTCTAACAGCTATATCTTCTGATGTAATCTATGATTCTGGTATCGTTTGAAAGGTTTAAATGCAGCTTCCAGTGGCTGCCAATCCCAAGATATAAGCAACCAAAGCAGCCCTCCCCTCTTCAGTCTGGTTTACTTTGCGCACTTGCAGCAGCAGAGTTGGGCACTTGGAAGCAAAATAAAAAGTGCTTTTCTTGGACATGGAATACAGACACACAGTGCACACATGTATGTCTGGGATGTGTATGTAATCATCTGTGGGGCACTGCTCTTAGTTATATTGGTGGAAAACAGGTGACAGACTCTCTTTAAAGAATGGGGCATATTTGGCAAGCCTTAAGGCCTTTTTCAGATGAGCGAGTGTCACGATGTCTCTGTAAGTTACTTCTCATCTCTTCTCTTTCACCCCTGTGTTCTGTGACTTTCCCAAAGTGCAGGGGGCTCTCTGCTTAGTCCTTCAGTCTTCTGAAGGTCCACAGTATGTTATGTTCATTAAGATCTCAGCCACAAATAGTATTGGAAAATGTCAATTCAATTAAACCAAGAAACCTTTTCCTGTAAATTGGAGACTTGCAATACAAATAATACACATTTCAGTTGCCTGCCTGCAATTAGTGGTGCACATTTTCTTCTGTGAAGATCTGAGACTGGTATCATGGCACAGTCACATCTTGATGATGATTGAAGATTAGTAAAATCTCTTGCACACTATTTTTCTTCCTAGGAGCTTTTTCACTATCCATCCGGGATTGGGATGAAGTGAGAAACGACAATGTGAAGCACTACAAGATAAGGAAACTTGACAATGGCGGATACTATATTACTACTCGGGCACAGTTTGAATCCCTACAGAAACTTGTAAAACACTACTCCGGTAAGAGCCTTGCTTTCATATATATTTTACACTCATTTGGTTGGGTTTTTGATTTTTTTTTTTCCCTACATACATTTTATTAGACCTACATAAATTATGTGGGTTTTCAAAGTAATTTAGCTTCCCTCTCCCACTCCCCACAGTGCATTACTTACCTGTCTATCAATCTGACCAGGATGGAGAGAAGCCACACTGTGGATTTGTCTCCCCATACTTGGCGAATTTTTAAAGGGATTGTGTCAACAGAAAATGACCCAATGTTTAAAGGGAATCTGTCACATCCGTCTAACCCTATTAAGTACAGTGGTACATGAATAAAACACCTTCTGCTGACTTCAGATCAGTAATGTGTATGTCAACACTCACCCCTCATTCCCCTGCTATGTTCCCACAAACTGGTAGTGAAATACATAGCGTTTTTTTGTTTTTATAGTGTTATGCATTCCCCGTGTAATAACAATTCTGGAGCATCTATTCTTATAGCTCTGTTGTGCCATTACCGTATTATACCGTATACAGACTCACTCTATCTAATCAGTGCTGCCATTTTCAGACTGTGCAGGTACACACACCCCCACAACTGCTTACCACCCCTCTGTACCCTTACTGCAGACTGCTAGCAATTCATTCATAACTTCTAGTAGAAATAATACAGGAATGGCATAACATAAAGACATAAGAATAGATGTTCCAGAATTATTGCCCGTCCTCATACAGCTGCATTGTTTCTGGGCAGCAGACCGCAGTTTAGACCGCTTAATCTGCTCTACAGAAACAATTTACTTCACTAATGATCATTTCACCTGATGCTCATTCATCGGGTGATCTGCGGCACCTTTACACAGGTAGATTGTTGGGAATGTGTGTTCATAGGAACAGTTGTTCCCGATAATCTGCCTGATTATCTGGACGTGTAAATCCACCTTAATTGTTGTAGAAGTGTTGTCATTGTAATTCTGCCTGTGGTGATAATGGCTATTGAAAAAGTTACCTGTCTCGAAAATTGCAGAATTATTTAAAAAAAAAAATCATAAAAACGGAATATAAACAATAGGTAATTTTCTGATTCGCATTACTACTTTACTTTTTCTGAAATGCTACAGCATTTAAAACATATCTCTCTGTAATGTGGGAGCCTGTCAGGTTTTCAATCAGCCCATGATAGGTTTCCTTTAAAGAAGAACTCCCGCAAAAATCTTTTATTCTCTGACCTGTTAGAAAGGTGCATGATATAATCTGTAGTGAATGTCATTTTCTTATCAGAGGCTGAAATTGAGAGTTTCCACTCTCTTCTTATTGTAGCTGGGTCATGTGACCAACTCCCTGACCTCCAACTGACCCAGGACAGAAAGCCGGTAACTGCTCTATTCATTCCTATGGGAGCCTCACTTTCAGTCTCATAGGAATACACAGAGAATTAGACTTCCTGTCCACACATAAGGTGCTGTGTGAGTTGGTGGGTCTAATTCCTAGTCACATGACAGAGATAAGAAACTTCAGGATGATATAACTCAAAAATTCAGACACTGGTAAGAAAATGACATTCACTACAGATTACATCATGTACATTTCTAGCAGGGCATGGAATAAAATTTTTGTGGGAGTTCTTTAAGTGAGTTCTCCATTCTGCTGCATGTATTACATAGTATCTTCTCATTCCCTAGAAAGTAGTTTAGCAGCCATACCGTTAACATGCAAAACATTATTCAATATTATATTTTTTTTTTCCTTTGTGCCATAGATATTATATAAAATAAATATCCAAAAAATACCTGGGGTGCAAACACCCCCCGAGTGCAGGGTGAAAAATAAGGGGGTAAGAAAATGTAACTTTAAAGAGCATCTAATCTTATGACTCTATGGTGTATGATTACTCTATTATTCCTGCTAGAGGTGATAAATGAATTACTAGCAGTTTTCAGTGAAGGTCCAGATCGTTGATACTAGTTGGGCGACCAGTGCTGCCAGCGTCACTCTGCAGGACACACCCCAACTGGTAGCACCTATCTGGACCTTCACTGCAAACTGCTAGTAATGTAGTCATAACTTCTAGCAGGAATAATAAAGGAATGACACAGCATAGAGTCATAAAAATAGATGATCCAGACTTGTTACAACATGGGGAATGCCATTAGTTACTAAAATGGACATGTCCAGAGAGGTGACGGGTCCTCCTTAAATTTCTTTCAGGCCCACAATTCATTGTAATAAATGTTTACACGTTTCCCATTTGTTTCCAGTGGATTTATTTTTACTTTTTTCTTTTTAAAGAACATGCCGATGGCTTGTGCTATAGGTTAACAACCGTGTGCCCCACTGTGAAACCTCAAACCCAGGGATTAGCCAAGGATGCATGGGAAATTCCTAGAGAATCTTTGAGACTTGAAGTTAAATTGGGTCAAGGATGTTTTGGTGAAGTTTGGATGGGTAAGTATAAATTGCATCATTCTTTATATCGGTGCTCGCTGACTGAAAAATGTGTTTTTATTTCTTTCTACCACTGTCTCCTGAAATATAATTCCCTTCATCACTAAAACCACACGAAATATTAAATGGGATGATATGATATAGGAGGGCTCGTTCAGAGGTTCAGGCTGTAATTTACTAAGCTTACAAATTACTCCCAGGAAACTACAGTGAGGCAATGGTTCCTTATGAGTTACGACCACAAGGGGTAAATATGATAATGTGTTTGGATTATGACTTCATTTAGAAGATTTTTACTTGCCAAAGAAATATATTAAATGTTTGCCCTCATTGATTTTTCATCCAAAGAGAAATAAAAATCTCATATATTTAGGCTTTGTTGTGACGCCCGTCATGCATGCCCAGTCTTGTGTGACATCACTTTTGAGAGTGAAACAAATGGAGACTCTTTTTCTATTTCTTACATTTATTTAGATATTAAAGGGAGTCTGTCACCTGGATTAAGCCGTATTAACTGCAGTAGTACATTAACAGTCTGGATCAGTACTTTTTACTGGTAGAGAGCTCACAGCTGAGGAACGAGAGGGAGTTTGAGAATAAATGTGGTCCGGCCTGATGCACACTGTGCGTTTGGTGCGTTAAGACACTGCCTGTTGCCCTTGGATTGGCCAGCTCTGCTCATGTGAACAACGCTGGCCAATCCAAGAACAGGGCTGGACAAGTAGGAAGTGTCCTGGACTACCGATGCACAGTGTGTTTTGAGTCATCCTCTGAATTCTGCAGGGAGTTTTTCCGCTACACTTAGATGATGATTTTAAAACCTGCACTGCACACGAACAGTAAACTGCTGCAATGTGCGGTCCCCAATGTACAGGCACCATCCGTGCGGCTGCCGCAACGGATCCGGGCCCATTCAACTTGAATGGGTCTGTGATCCATCCGCACCAAAAAAAAATAGACCAAGTTCTATTTTTTGCGGTGCAGAGGCACGGGAAGAAACACCAAGGAAGCATTGTGGGATTGTGGACTCATTCAGTTGAATGGGTCCGCTTTCGTGATGTGGGGAGCACATATTGTGGACCCACTGTCTGCGGGCAATGGCCATGTGCATGTGGGCTTATGGTGCACAGACTGACTTCTTCCATTGCTTGGTCAGTTCAGCAGCACCAGCCTTTTACAGCGTGGAACAGGTGAATGATCATTTGGTTGCTTGTTTGCTATTCTTTTCTTCCTTACCATTTTGGTTGACCTCTTGGTTGTTTTTTGTTTTTGTTTTTTCCATAGGAACTTGGAATGGAACCACGAAAGTAGCAATCAAAACACTAAAGCCTGGGACAATGATGCCCGAAGCCTTCCTGCAAGAGGCGCAGATCATGAAAAAACTCCGGCATGATAAATTAGTTCCCCTTTACGCTGTGGTGTCTGAAGAGCCCATCTACATTGTTACAGAGTTCATGACAAAAGGTTGGTCGTGTATGAACTTGTTTCTCAGTTGTCAGCTTATAGGTGCTGGAAATTGTCTACTGAAGGACTTGTGTCCAGACCCAGTACATAAATAAGCTCCAATATACAACTCTTTAGGATGTATTTGTGTCAAAACAGAAGGAAAAAATGTGCTTAAAACTCATGGTTCTTAGCATTTAATGCATTTTGACGCTGTATTTGAAGAAAATAGTGAAAACTCATTCATAAAGTGCAGCTGAAAAATAAAGGCATCCAGATGTAAAAATCCACATGCAGGTTGAAGCACAGTTTGACCACAAAAAAAGGCCTGTGTAAATATAGCTTTAATGGGATATTTCTCATAAGTTATCTTCTGCCCACAGGATAGGGGATAACTATTAGATTGGTAACAGAGCAGTCGGGTGCACGTGGTCGTGGTCACTCCTTTCATTTCTATGGGACTTCCGGAAATAGTAAAGCACTTGGCTATCTCCACAACTGCCATAGAAATAAATAATGCAGCACTCATGCCGGACCAGCCAGCGGGGGACTCCACAGGGTATGAAGTCCCAACGGTAAGGCCCCCACCCCAATCTTATGGTTATCCTCTATCCTGTGTGTTCATTTAAATTTTACAGTATGTGTATGATTTAATTGTTTCAACTAAGTCTAGTGCACATAAATCATTCCTAAGTATTGTAGGAAAAGAATCCTTACCTGTTAAGGATTTGTACGTAATAACCCTATTCTTTAAAAGTAAACGCTGCTGGCAAACGGAGTCACTTCAATGAGGCTGAGCTGCAGTACCCAGTGTAGCCATTGGAAGAGAGTGGAGCTGTGTCAGTATACAGTGTCTCCTACTGCTGTTCTCTTCCTATAGAGGGCCTCTTCAGTTCCTTGCCACTGTTTTACTAATTCTGTACAGGGACGTATATGATCAAACGAATAATTTACTAATCAAAATTTTATTTTCTTCTTGTAAAACAGGTAGCCTATTAGACTTCCTTAAAGAGGGGGATGGGAAGTTTTTGAAGCTACCCCAGCTGGTTGACATGGCTGCACAGGTAAGCATACTTTATCCTGTCTGAATCCTGCTTAACTAGATACAAATAAAACTACACTTTATTTTTTTCTTGTGAATGCATTGGGGGACACAGCACCATGGGCATATGCCAAGCTGCACTTTTTTTTTTCCCCACAGATAGCAGATGGCATGGCGTATATTGAAAGGATGAACTATATCCACCGAGACCTGAGAGCTGCTAACATCTTGGTGGGAGACAATCTTGTATGCAAAATTGCTGACTTTGGCCTGGCCAGATTGATAGAAGATAATGAGTACACAGCAAGACAAGGTATATCATCTGTTACATCATACAGCTCTACAGGACTTTTATATTGCACCAACATTTTCAAAAGATTAAAATAATCAATCATTGATAGTATATGATGTGCTCTCATTTATTCATTTGGTGACTTCTCAAAAAATATTTTAGATTTTTTTTTGTTTCTGAGAATAAGATTGATTTTCCTATAGCTCAGATTAGATAATGAAGGTAAAATAAGGAAGCCTTCATGATTTGTCTGAACTCATACATTCGGACTAAACACCATTAATGGCACTGCACACAGATGTGATTTCTGTTATCTTGAATTTTTTTCATTTTTCATTCATTTCTCTTTAGGAGCAAAATTTCCCATCAAGTGGACTGCTCCCGAAGCTGCTTTATATGGGCGATTTACAATAAAGTCTGATGTCTGGTCATTTGGGATCCTCTTGACGGAGCTGGTTACCAAAGGAAGAGTGCCGTATCCAGGTGCAGTATCCTTGGTGTTGTGCATTAGCTGCCAACTATTGTTTAATTGGTCCTAGAAAATGAGTCTAGAATGTCTCCAGACTTATAGTGCAGCTGAAATTGCAGGCAGAAATTAGTAGCTGTAATGCTTAAAGGGAATCTGTTGGGTCCAAAACACCCTCCAAACTAGATTACACGGTGTATAGTGTAAGTGACGGAGCCCGGTAATGTAATTATCTTCATACTCACTTGTGTTCTGACACTGTGTGCTAACAAAACAGCAATGCATTGTGAGGACTCCTGAGCTCACGCATGTAGTGGAAAGGAGTCCTGTCAATGCATTTTACTGCTGGTTTGTGGGAGCACAGCGTCTGAATGCAAGTGAGTATGAAGATAAAACTTACATAACCGAACGTGTCACTAACACTACATGCCACTTTCTGTAGTTCAGGGGGTGTTTTGGAGCTGACAGATTCCCTTTAAGACATTATATGATAGACAAGACCTTGTACGTGATGTTTTTATTACAATAATTGTATTTCTTCCCACTTCTGCTGTGCCTTTATGAAAAAGTATTACATAGTAGGAAGAGAATAGCTGCAGGATCGGACTACACAGGGTTTGTTAGTAGTCTGTTTCCATGGAGAGATATAGATAGGAACTATAGATAGAAAACAGAAGATATTTATTGCTACTATCATTTAGATGCATTGCATCAATAAAAATAACAATTGGTTGTGAATGGGGCTCATTTACTAATCTGAAATACGCCTAAATTAAACGTGTTTTAGGTGCAAATGGCGGCGCCGGCAGGCCCATCTCATTTACCATTTTGTATGATTGTTTTAGGCATAGAATACAGTCTAAATGTAACACAGCTCAGAAGATGTCTTACATTTAGAACTGGCGGTGGATGCACCAAAGTTATGGTTGTCTGTGCCTCTTCATAACTTCTGCGGAACCACCGCCAGCAATGGGGTTTTATTAAGACCGGCATCTAAAACGCAAGGCTTAATAAATATGCCACGTAGTTTCAGTTTTGAGTACTTATAAATCCTCTTTAAATGGTACTGGTAGCTATTATGTGTAACAGTGTTGAATCCTTTCCATAGGGATGGTGAATAGGGAAGTGCTGGAACAAGTGGAACGGGGCTACAGAATGCCCTGTCCTCAAGGCTGCCCAGAATCACTGCATGAATTAATGAAGCTGTGCTGGAAGAAGGACCCGGATGAAAGGCCAACCTTTGAATATATTCAGTCCTTTTTAGAAGACTACTTTACAGCAACAGAGCCACAGTACCAACCTGGAGACAATCTATAAGATTAAAGACTAGACATCAAATGCACAAATCTGCCAAAAGTATAAGCAAGACTTTGCATAAGTTCTTACCTGTGTCTATGAGGAAAAGGAGAGTCATGATCACTCTGCATGCTTATGGCGAACTGGAAATCCACAGTACAGTTGCACAAAACCACTTTGGAAGTATTGTAAATGGACAAATCAGGTGAATCAGAGCAGGTCCCAAAGATACGTGTGTCGGTATTGATGGTGAAGAAAGCCATTAGAAGAACAGCATCCAGCCCATGACTACATTTCAAAAAAAGAGGCTTGCTGGACCAAACATTTCATTCCTCTTCAAAAAATGTTTTTTTAATTTTATTAAACACTATAATCATCATCTAATCCGTTTATTTTCTTGACACTCAGACTGGCAATAGATCCCTGCCATACACACAAAGACCTGTCAGGGGACATAATGGGGCTTTGGATCCCAGTCATTAAATCTGAGTTTCTGAAGGTTTTATGTGCAAACATATTTATGTAATGAATCAGACTAAAAGAAATTAACTGGTGGGGGTGAAAGATACGGTTTTCTTACATGGCGTTGCTGTGGGTGGCACCATTGTCACTGTTGTCCTTTAGGGAACTGAGCACCTTATTCTTGCTCACTGCAGTATCACGGGTTTTGCCTTTAAAGGCTTTTTATACTGCTCTGAATGTCTCTAAAGTATTGCAGATCCAGCATGTGGTTGCTAGCCAGTCATCATGGTGTCCTATGGGTAAGCTTGGGTGAGCATCTGCAAAATCTACATCCGGGTTTAATCAGGAATAGTGAGTAAAAGTGGAGATAATCCTGTGTATCTACAGCAGGGTTTAATCAGGAATAGTGACTAAAAGTGGAGATAATCCTATGTATGCAATCTTTTCCTACGTTTATTTTCTGGATCGGGCTTAAAAGGGTATTAGTTTCATAAAGTAAGGCTTCATGTACTTTCTGTATCTATTCCTTACAGTTTTCAAGATCTCTGTCTTCAAGCATACAATAGAAACCTTCATTTTTGTTCTTGCTCTTTCAGGGGATAAAAATCCAGGTCTTGGACATGTGACGAACACACAGTGATCAGAGCTGTGCCTTCTAACGTGCACACGTGTGATCAGCACATGACCAGGATAGATTGTCAGCTAGCAGAGATACTGAAAACCATGACCATGTCCCCCTCGTATCGGCACCTGAATGATACAGTCCTTGCCCTATGACATAACCGGTGGGGGCACTCCATTAGTGCAGGATTTCTGCAATTGCACTTTGGCTTTTCTTTGATTACAGCGAACATTAGCGAGAGGTGACTGGAGACAAAATGTGAATGTTTTTAATGACTGTACGCAGACGTAATTTACTGTGGTTAAAGCATAAGAACCCCCAGTGTGTAGCTGGATGGTCACATATGCTCATGAAAAATTTCACTATTTCAGCTGACACATATCTGGCAATAAATTCACTTTTTTTTTTTTTTTTTTTTAATTTGTTTTCTCATGAATATGCTTATGTAACAATACATCTTGAAGATCTGGTATATCCTCTGCTACATTTGATGATGTAACCTGTAAAGCTTTTGAGATGCGTTCTCCATAGCAGGAAGGCCTTTGGTAATATATTTTGTTTACAGCGCCTGAAATGTTTTTCTTGTGTTTCTTTACTGGCGGTGCCATCATTCCGCTTTATTACCTGCTTTCTGTTTAACGAGGCAGATCATTTTTTTTAAAGGGCTTTATACAGAAACTATGGAATTGTATCTTTTTTATAAGTCTTTTCAAAGCCAATTTAACGCAAATTCTTTAAGTTTGTGTACTAAGTAAAAGGAAAGCGGTGCTTGGCAGCCTCACTGTCATTCACTGTTTTCCCAACTAAACAAAATCATGTCATACGGTTTGTATAGTAAAGGATTAAAACACTAATTAGTGCGTTTTCTTTAAGTGATTATGATGATACATATCTAATGGACATGAGAGGCTATACATATATTTAACAACATTTTATGTTACACTCGATGCCTGTAGAACAGCAGGTAAACAGTATGTAAAATAAAACTGTTTTTTACAAAGATTATAATCTTTCCTTGTGTATTTACTTTTTGTGGTTCGATGTTTAATACATTCACTAAAAACAGTAGGAGTGATGACCTGCTATTTTCCACACATCATGTTGTTTGGCCCCTTCTTAACTCCACTCCATGAGGGCAGAGCTGTGATCTGTGACTACAGTTTAGCTACAGAGACTACAGGTAGTTTTAGGTAGTCTGAGACACGCCTCCTCTCTCACTATTGGTTCAGCCTGCTGCTCTCTCCCAACCCCTGCAGCTCTGTCTTCTCACTTTTGCTGATATGTATAATAACCTCAAGTTGTCTCATCCTCATCATGAAGTTGGTGCATAGACCATTGATTTACAACACAAGGGCAAAATTGTTATAAAGTACACATCTTACCCAATGAGAAAGTGATTTTTAGGTAATTTCTCCACGTATACTAATTATAGGCCTTAGGGCTCATTCAGATGGACATATGTTTTTTTGCCATCCGCAAAAATGCAGATCCGTTTTTTTTCCAGGAGTTCAGCATGTCTGCAAAAAATTACGCATTTTTTTAAACCTGTAGACTTCAATGAGGCCACGTCCAGATTTTCACTGACAAGTATAGGACATTTTATTTGTTTTGCAGGGCCATGGAACGGAAGAAAAGATCTGTGTGCTGTCCATATCTTTTGAGGCATGGGTACGTGTGGGTACGCTAAGCCACAAAATTGCAGATCAGATGCGGAAAGCAACATACGGCTGTCTCAGTGAGCACTTATTAAGGGGAGACTGGAGGTCTGCTTTAGTAGATGACATTTAAGTTCCACAATGCACAGTAGTACATGATGTAGCTGGGAAAACTAGCAGGGCATGCGTTCCATTTATTGTTTCATCCCAGAGCATCTACAGTTGTCAGTACAGGCTGTGCAAATCGCCACCTTGGGCCTCAAAATGCACATGGTGTTTTTTGTTTTTTTTTCACTTTGGAGCTCTCGCATACAGTCAGGCAAAAGATTAGGGACACATGTAGGGTGTTTATAAAACCAAGAAACACAACATAATAGGGCTTATTTTTTACCCTGGCACATAATGGGCGCAACATATTGGGCATTGAACTTGCATATCTGGAAAATTTTGCAGTTTTCACTAAACTAAACTCTTGCATTAATTTTTGCGAAACACCTGTGAGTTTTGTAGTTTCCAAAACACTTCTTTGGTGTTTCACTTATTATTTTACAGTAACTGTAAATCGCCACATTGGGCCTCAAATGCAAATGGATCTCCTTCATTCCTGACCAGGAAGCACAGCATAATTAGAGGGCTAACGTTTCATGCTGGGCATAACTGAGAAGAAATGTATTAAAATTGAAAATCTGCAAATAAATTTTTATATTTCACCTCCATTATGCTTTAGTTCTTGTGCAACACCTAAAGGGTTAAAGTTTCTAAAATCAGTTTTGAATAATTTGAGGGTGTCTGCTTTAAAGTTTGTAATATGTAAGCCCCTCAAAGTAACTTTAGCACTGAATTGGTCATTTAAAGTTGATTTGGGAAATTTTCTTGAAATTTTGACAAATTGCTTCTAAAGTTCTAAGCGTTCTAAAAGCCTGAATAAAATAAAATGACATTTACAAAATGATGGCAACACAAAGTAGACATGGCAAATGTTAAAAGCAGATAAACTTAAATTTAGAAAATTTTCCAAAGTTTCTGTAAATTTTTTAAAAAATTTTATAAATAAAGGTAAAACATATTGACCCAAATTTACCATTGACATGAAGTGCAATGGTGTCATGAAAAATTCTCAATCATTTGGGTAAGTCAATGCATATCAAAGTTATTACTACATAAAGTGTCCCATGTCAGATTTTCAAAATTAAGCTGTTAGGAAGGTGAAAATGGTGTATAGAAAAGGTAAAAGATGTACAAAATTCATCAAGCAACATTCCTTACCTGTTTTTCATGTTAATAAGGACAGACTGGTACCATAGTCAATAAACGGTCAATGCCTTGGTAATATCTAATATTTTTATCATTTTAATTAGTGAGTAAATGATTCCATATACATATTTACACTCCTCAGCATTGGAATTGCAACACCAAGAAGGAAAAGTCGTAAAATTATGGAAATTACAGGATTGCTAGACATGTTAATGAAGATGCAGATAATTAAAAAAATGGATAAATATTTAAGACCTCTTGATTTATTCAGTATCTGTGTGAGCGCCATGGGCAGAAATACATTTACACGCCTTGGCATGTAGCCAGGGACACTTTGGAGAAATGACCATATGACTGGTACCACTACCAAATCAATGTAGAGTCAAGCTGTTAACACCAAGTGTAGCCGAAATGAAGACTAGAGGGGTCTGGCTACCATACGTTATGGAACCCCACACTATAATGCTGGGAGTAGGACAGGTGTGATGTTCCCTGGTGAAGGCCCCTTCATGGTGTTGCCCACGTGATCTCCAGACCAATCTCCAGCTAGCAATTGCATCCGAGACAAAATCAGGACTTATCATGGAAGATGATAGACCTCCATTCCAGCCTCCTTTGCCATCTTGCTGTTCTGTTCACTAGGGATGAGTGAATCAACTTCTGATGAAACATCCAAAGTTGATTCGCATAAAACTTCATTTGCATACTGTACGGAGCAAGCGCTTTGTACAGTATTAGAATGTATTCGGTTTGGGAAATGGTTTTTTACAGTACAAATTAATTTATGAAGTTATTACGTGAAGGCAGTAAGTAATAACTTCAGCTCAACTGAGCCAATACATTCTAATATGCTCCATACAGTATTCAAACGAGGTTTTATGCGAATCAACTTCGGATGTTTCTATGATGTTTCGGATGTTTTTGAGAGTTGTGGTGTGATGTCAATTGAATGCCTGTAGCTGGGCGTCTGGCTCATAGCCTAGTGTTGGGCAAACACCTTCTGATTGATTGTGTAGATACTGTTTGCTGCCCTAAGGAGAATGTGATGTTCAATTTCACTTGCAGTATAGAATGGATCATTATGTGCCTTTATTCTAATCAGATGATCTTTTTGTTTGCCTCTGTCCACCTTTTTGCTGTTATTCCAGTTCGTCTTTCTCCCAACTGCCTGGACACGCAACATTGAACATTGCTGATCTCCTGGCCTAGGAGCATAGTGATCTGTCAGAGTGATAAACCAAGGGATCACAGTTCAAGGATTCTGTCCCGTGTCGGACTGGCCAACCAGAGTACTATAGGATCCTCCGGTGAACCCAAACTCTGACAATAATGGAACCCTAGTACAAAAGTGCCCTTAAAGAGGCTCTGTCACTAGGTTGTAACCTATGTATTTAAATACATAGGTTACAAGGCCTAGTGACAACTTTTAAAATCATACCTTTCATGCAGAGTTCTGCGCAGCGGTCGCGTAGAAATGTAAACTTTAAAAAGTATTCAAATGAGCCATTGGAGCAGAGCACCGGGCGGCGGCCTCTTTCCTCTGGAGCACCGCTCCTTCACCGCAGACACTGCAAGCGCTACTGCGCATGCGCCGGGAAAATTTTAGGGTGCATGCGTGAGAGTTCAGCGCTAGACTTACCAGTCTAGCGCTGTCTATCATATACAGAAAGGGGCGTGATTACAGACAGGGGACGGGCCCGGGGGGCGGTGAAGGAGCGGTGCTCCAGAGGAAAGAGGCCGCCCCCCCCGGTTCTCCAATGGCTCATTTGAATACTTTTTAAAGTTTAAATTTCTACGCGACCGCTGCGCAGAACTCTGCATGAAAGGTATGATTTTAAAAGTTGTCACTAGACCTTGTAACCTATGTATTTAAATACATAGGTTACAACCTAGTGACAGAGCCTCTGTAAGGTCCTATATACACAGAGGTTGGAACGTCAGAATAATTTCCTCTGATGGGCCCTAGTGATTCTGTCCCTCTAAGTTTGCAACAAGTGGTGATAACGGACATGTTGACAAACAGGAGGCATCACCCAATCATTCTCATATTTTCGATGTTTACGTGACTAAAAAAAACTTTGATTTCAATCTGGCTTGTATGCCCTTCCACATGCATCAGATTGGAGCTAGGTGCTTAAAATTTGATCATTTGAAGATCTTGGTGCCACTGCTATTTCCTCAATTTGCATAACCTCATGATTTTCCCATTTTGGTGTTGCATTTGCAATGTTGGGGAGCGCATATAACTTTTTGTTGTGTTACATACTATATACCAGTCATTACCTGTAAGCTCATTACAGTTAAAGCTTTTATACAGTACTTTACTACTGGTATCTTGATAAATCCTGAATAAATGAATATCCACATCCTCCTAAGAACATTTATACAGTACACTAGTCATGCAGCATGCTACCGATTTCACTCACAGTCATTGACATTTTTAATTGCGAGAAGATATTGCTTCGGTAGACCAAAAACAAGATAGTACATTGCATCTGTCTATTGTATTCCTGGACAGCTTGTTCCAGAATATTAGCTAATAAAAGTCTGTTACCATAACAACACTCAAGCATAACCAACCACTGATATTCACTTTAGATTTGCATGTATTTATGCTGTAAGTATACAATAAAACAATTTTATTTTGTTTGTTTTTTATATTTGAACACGCATTTGCTTTGTTTAGATATTTTATAATTCATATATTTTTTCTACTATAGTTACAGGCTGTGAAAATTTCATATTGGTTTATGGATTTCACTGGGCAATCTGTATGCAATTTTAACATTTGTATCTAGTATATAATATACATTTCAATACACAGCAGTCAATATATACTAAATAGAGTTGAGCGAACGTGCTCGTAACGAGCACTGTAGAGCTCGGATCCCCAGCGCTCGCATGGGCGCAGCCATCCGGATCCGCCGTCCTCACCCGACTGCAAGTCAGTGGGGACGGATCCGTTTGGTATGACACACTCGTGTGTCATACCAAACGGATCCGCCCCCATTGACTTACAGTCAGGTGAGGACGGATCCGGATGCCTGCGGCCATGCGAGCGCAGGGGATCCGAGCACTACAGTGCTCGTTACGAGCACGTTCGCTCAACTCTAATACTAAACAACAAGAAACTCTCCCATCTATGCCCATGCTGTTATGTGGGTACATAGCCATGCTTTGGATTCTTTGCAGGTAGAGTCTTAATGTGAGGTTTCTGTAGGGTGAAATCTGTGGTTCTGCCATGGCCAAATATACATGGAGAGAAGTGGTTGAAAGAAGGAAGTCCAAAAAAACACCAAAAAAATAACACATATGGACACGCTCTGTTTTTGGTGTGTGTTTGCTATTTATTTTAAAAGGGTTCAGGGCTGAAACTGGACATATCCCTTTCTTTCACCACTCAGCCCCTCTGACATGAGCATCAGCACATTTGATGGTCTGATGCTATCCCTTGCCCTGTGCTGTATCACACATTTTTTAACGTTTTTCAGTGCTAGGTGGAGGCTTCCGCCTAGCAGTGTTCCCGGTGATGTCACCGGAACTGATGAGCGGACTTTAGCACTGCCCTAGCCGTTTTACACATTAAAGCCCACACATTAGTGCCAGTGATGTAACTGGGCTCACTGCTACCCACCTATCTTACCCATTAAAAGCCCGGTACGTCACCGGATCTCCAGAAAAATCCCTTGCCCTGTGAGATTCAGCTCCAATGCTCATGTCAGAGGGGCTGAGTGGGGGAAGAAGGGGAACCCGGACAACCCCTTTAACAACCCAATTAGTCTAGTCTATACTACTGTACCTAAGGTGCGTAATCACGCAAATAACTGACATGCTGCAGATTTTAAAATCCTCACTGCAGATCTACACATAGAAAATATGCAATGTGTACATGATACTTGGCAAATCTCATTCATTTTGCTGTTACTGTACTAAGCTGTGGTTTTTATGCAGTAGGTCGCCCAGAAAAACCTCACGTAATCCTCATTCTGAGCAGTTACACTAAGACTTCTGGGCTGGGTGCAGTTAGTACAGTTCTATGTATATGTGCTGATCACATTCTTAGTCCTGAATCTTTGGAGCATGACACAGTCACAGGTTCTGCAAGTAGTTACTGTTGGCAGATTCAGGAAAATGCTATTGGATTTGTAGTCCCTAGCATTTTCCTGTACAGACATCATACCTGAGGAGACCGTTCCACTCTGAAATTTGGGAAGGCCACTCATTTTCTTCAGTGTTAGCATATGTTTCTCAACAAGTTTGTGGTGGTAATGGACTCACAGAATGCTTACTATCGTCTTCCAGTTCACGTTCAGCTTCCAACTTAGGCTGTCCGGATCCAGCAGGTAATAGCAGTTCGGATCCGGCAGGTGAAGGGTGCCGTCAGATCCGGACTGCCGCAGGGACATGTGTGGGGCCGGAACCGCGTTCCGGCCCCACACATGTTACACAGTACCATATACAGACATACATACAAATTACACACACATACACATACATACTTACATACTCCAGGCAGGCAGGCCGCACGTCTTCAAGCCCAGGAGGCGCGAAGCTATGACGATTCCCCACAGCGCCCTCTGCTGGGCGCTGTAGGGAATCGTCATAGTGCCGCGCCTCCTGGGCATGAAGACGTGCGGCCTGCCTGCCTGGAGTACGTGAGTATGTATGTATGTATGTCTGTCTGTCTGTATGTATGTGGTGACGGATCCGTCCTGAACTCCATTGAAAGTCAATGGAGGGCGGATCCGTTTACCATTGTGGTCACACCAAACGGATCCGTCCCCATTGACTTGCATTGGGGTCATTCCAGATCCATCTTGGTGTGGATGCCTGGACCGGAGAGAAAACCGCAGCATGCTGCGGTTTGTTCTCCTGTCTGAAGATGGACGGGAATGCTTTCAGGAGCATTCCGTTGTCTTCAGTTCAGTTTTGTCCCCATTGACAATGAATGGGTACAAAACTGAAGCGTTTTTTTCCAGTATTGAGCCCCTATGACGGAACTCAATACCGGAATTTAAAAACGCTAGCCTGGGCTACCAGGTGGACAGGACTCATCATACTCAGTTTGTATGCCTCCTACTGAACTAGTTATCAGCTTCAAGAATCTTTACTATGGTCATGTCAAGATAATGAGAGCCTTAAAAGACAAGAACATCAATATAATACTGTGTCTAGATATTCCTATTCTTTTGTAGCATGTATGGTGATTTTTTGCTGAAACAAAGGAAGAGAAGATGTGTGGTGGCATTGTGAAACGAATGATGCCTACCTCAGGTCTTTTCAAGATGATCAGCCCATTGAGAAGTTCCTCCCGCACAAATCACAGTTAATCTATGCTTACTGCTTAGCTATGATTAAGAGCTCCTTGCGTAAGCGGTTTCTGTCAGGATTTACACACCATGCCTTTAATGTGTTTACAATGAAATTACTTCATTGCGTGCTTTCTAACTTCAACTTCATGGAATCTGGGTTTACCATTTTACCTTGCTGTTGGCTCAGAGTCTCCTTCTGTCCAACGTTGCAGCTTAGTCCGGGGTCTGCTACAGGACGATGAGCTGGTATTCTCCTGTCTTTATATTATCTGCAAGCTTACCTTCCACACTGAGATGTCAGTCGCATTGCGCTCTCAAGCTGCCATGGTAACAAAGGCAATAAACTAATAATAACACTGAGTGACAGGAGTTTACCAAGACTTCCGTGTATAGTGTCTTCATTAACTTTGTCATCATCACTGTATGAATAGAAGAGACAACCTGTCACCTATGTTTCCAGTCTCCAAACCCTGACAGCAACGCCCGTTGTATGTACTAAATTTGTCTTCAGCTGTGAAGGGTAGTGTGGGGGACAGCAAGAAAGTGACATTGAAGAAATACTCCCTACATTACATCATTTTAAAGTGATTTGAACGAGAGCCACTGCAGCAACCAGTAACGGCCATAGGACAGTGTATGGAGCTGTGTAGTTCCCATGCCTGGTTCTGGTGCTGCAGCTCATGAAAAGTGCTGATCGGCAGGAATGGCAAGAGTCAGACCCTTGACGATCTGATATTGATGACCCATCTTAAGGGGTTAAGTCCTGGAAACCCCCTTTAAAGGGGTACCACAGCAGAATCGGAAAGAAGCCGCAGGATACCAATGTAGTAGTTACTAAAACTGACATGTCAGGAGAGGTGACAGGTCCTCATTAACTTGTATGTATCAGTAAAGTATATATAGAAAAATAAAAAGTTATGGCTTTCAGATTGCGGCAACACAAAAATAACGTTGAAAATAGTAACTGTACAAAACAAAAAACCTTTTCAGTATTGCCATGTTCATACCAACCTGTTATTTTTACCACACAGTTTAAGGGGTTGTCCGGGTTCAGCACTGAAATGAACATAAGCTCCCCTTCACACATTTAGCCTCTTTCAGTGGAGCATCGGAGCAAGAAATGCATAGTGCAGGACAAGGACTTTTTCTTCACTACCGGTAACGTACCGCGCTTCTCATGGGCATGTAGGCGGAGGCCTCCGTCTAGCAGCGAGCCTGGTGACGTCACCGGCACAAATGGGCCGGTTTTAGCGCTGCCAGGACAGGCCAGAACAGTGTTAAAGACCATCCATTAGTGCCATTGACATTTCTGAGATCATTGCTAGACAGAGGCCTCCGGCTGGCATACTGAATAATAAGCCGGGTACCTCACCGGCTATGCAGTGCAGGGCAAGGGGGAGCATTGGAGCAAGAAAGGGGCAACCCCTTTAAACCGCATTCTGCAAGAAAAAAAATATTAAAAACGTATTAATAATGTCAGAAGCCATTGTGTGGGAAACACATAAGTCCTACATGAGAGGACTCTTAATCTCTTTAGGCGCTAGAACAAAAAAGAAAAGGGAAAAAGAGATACTAAATCTATTATCTCAGATTAAAACCCTAGAAACCAGTCATAAACGGACGCAGACTCAAACCATACAAAATGAGCTGCAATCCCTACGTACTCAACGTAAAAATATCCTTAATAAGAAATTAGCAAAAGATATGATGTACAGTATTATAAACATAAAATATACACACATGGTGATAAAGGAGGGAAATTGATGTCATCACTGATAAAGAAAAGACAGGAAAAATCCTTTATCTCTCGTATCAACACCCCTAATGGCAACTTGCTTGTCTGTACTTCTGAAATTGCTGGTGAATTTAGCGCCTTTCACTCCTCCTTGTACAATATAACAGTATCTGACTCTGAGAAATCTGAGTCTACTAGAACGTCAGATATTCAGAAATTTCTTGATAGCCTTACACTACATTCGCTCACGGTGGATGAAGCGGACAAGCTGACTGAACCCATAACCATCCAAGAAGTAAAGGATGCTTTACTCTCTTTTCCCTCTGGTAAAAGTCCAGGTCCAGACGGGTTTTTACCTTACATACTATAAAAAGTTCCAAGATTTATTACTTCCCATACTCACTCTTTTATATAACTACCTCCTGGCAGGAGGATCATTTCCTAAACAAGCATTGGAGGCACATATTGCAATACTAGCTAAAGACAGGAAAGATCCAACTTTGTGTGCAAGCTATAGACCCATATCCCTCTTAAACATAGACATTAAGATATGGGCAAAACTCGTTCTTGTTTAACTAATCTACTGCCTAAACTGATCCACCCTGATCAAATGGGCTTTGTAAAGGGTAGGGAGGGAAGATTCAATGCAATAAAACTCATAAACTCAATATATGTTGCTGATTATCATAGGTTACCACTGGCCCTTCTTGGCATAGACGCCGAGAAGGCATTTGATAGGGTCACGTGGGACTTTATGAAATGTACCCTTGAAAAGTTTGGTTTCCCTTTGCCTTTTATCAAAGCTGTTTTCACTCTATATACTCTATATACTAAGCCTTCTGCAAGAGTAAAAGTAAATGGCCCGCTATCACCTGCCTTTGACATATCTAATGGAACTCGTCAAGGATGCCTGTTATCTATTGAGACACTATTACAGAAAGTCAGACAGAATGACTTAATATTAGGCTTCACTCTGAACTCCGAATCTCATTTGATATCTGCATTTGCTGATGATCTCTTGCTATCACTCTCAGATCCCAAAAATACCATGCCACATCGTTTGAATGTGTTTACTGAGTATAGTTCAATCTCAAATTTCAGAATTAATTACTCAAAGTCAGATATACTGAACATATCCCTTCCCCCATCTCAGGCACTAGAACTAAAAACCTTGTCACCATTCTACTGGGCTGATCGCTCGATACAATACTTGGGAATACAACTGCCTAGTAATATATCAGACCTACTGTATATTCCCTCAGTTTTCCTCCACTCACCCAGAAAGTACAAAAACAACTAAAAGAATACAACTTACCATACATGTCATGGATGGGCCGCAAGGATCTGATTCAAACTTACATTCTCCCGTTAATATTATATCACCTGCAGATGATACCTATGTTTTTACCTGATACCTTTTTCGACGGGTTGAAGAGGTCTTTTTCCTCCTTTTTATGGCATGGTAAAAAGCCTAGGTTAGCATATAGATTATAGATTATAGGCATGGATACAGATATTAAAGTAGAATCTGATACTCTTATTCTGGGCCCTGACAAAACTAGAATGCTATGGAGGCCATCACGCTCTGACATACAACAGCTATCCTCTAGCCTACTACAAGGTACATTGACTGTATGGAATTCTCTGATCCACTCAGAGAAATTGTTTGCCAGCCATTCACCTTTGACCCCAGGTTCCTTATTGCCTTTGCGTATGGGGCAGAATGCAGAATGCCAATTTGGCACACACACTATAGCAGATTGCATGCCATCCAATAAAACTCCCAATCAAGACACCATCAAATCATTTCCCGATACCACTCTGAATTTTTTGCAACATGAACAGATCAGGATATTTTGTTTAAGTTATTTATCCAAACACAAAGCTCTCAGAGAACTATCTCACCCATTCACACACAAGAAACAAACTGTCTGTTTTATATTCTCATTTGCAAATAACTGATGGTCCAGATATACCAATAGAGATGAGCGAGCATGCTCGTCCGAGCTTGGTGCTCGTTCGAGTATTAGGATACTCGTAAGTGGTCGCTGCTCGGACGAGTATCTCGCCATGTTCGAGGAAATGGCATCTCCCGCATTTTGAATTTTTGGTGCCTATAAACTCAGCCAATCACAAGCCAGGAGACTCTGCGGTACACCCAGCATCACGTGGGCCCCTTACATGCCGATAGCAGGGGTTGGCTGGCCTGATCAGGTGACCCTGGAATATACTAGTGACTGCCCGCGGTGCTCGGCTCAGATGCACTGTGGGCAGTCACTGTCTGGATGTCGTTAGGGACAGATCTGCTGCGTTTCAGGGAGAGTGTTAGGGCCTGGATTTAGTTCTCTGTTAGGCAGGAGTGATCTCAAAAGAACCCGTACGTCACGTAATCAAATACGGTCTTTTGCTTTCACTGATACAGCTGCATTAGAAAAAACTCTGTGCGACATTTGTCTGGGTTGCAGTCAAAATAGCCACAGTAAGCAGGGGCTGAGTTTGCTCTCTGATATTTTCTGCACGTCACGTTAAAAAAAATATATATATAAAAAATATATATAAAAAAAAAATAGTTTTTTTGTTGTTTTATCTCAGTGATACAAATCCATTTCATACAGCTATGTGGAACCATTCTGTGTGTCACAGTTCAGCTGTCCAGTCACCACAAAGCACAATCCGTATTTTCTGTCCAGGTGACACATTCTGTACGTCACGTAATTGAAAAAGGTCTTTTGCTCTCACTGATACAGCTACATTACAAAAATCTCTGTGCGACATTTATCTGGGTTGCAATTAAGCAGACCAAGTCTGCCTAATCTAATAGTTTCCGTGTAATTGCTCCATACTGCACAGTACGTAATAACATACGTAATTTAGCTCTAACTTATCCACCTATATACAAAGCACAATCCGTATTTTCTGTCCAAGTGACACATTCTGTACATCACTTAATTAAAAAAGATCTTTTGCTCTCACTGATACAGCTACATTACAAAAATCTCTGTGCGACATTTGTCTGGGTTGCACTTAAGCAGACCAAGTCTGCCTAATCTAATAGTTTCCGTGTAATTGCTCCATACTGCACGGTACGTAATGACATACGTAATTTTGCTCTACTTTATCCAACTATATACAAAGCACAATCCGTATTTTCTGTCCAAGTGAAACATTCTGTACGTCACTTACTTAAAAAAGGTCTTTTGCTCTCACTGATACAGCTACATTACAAAAATCTCTGTGCGACATTTGTCTGGTTTGCACTTAAGCAGACCAAGTCTGCCTAATCTAATAGTTTCCGTGTAATTGCTCCATACTGCACGGTATGTAATAACATACGTAATTGTGCTCTAACTTATCCACCTATATATTTTCTTGCTCAGTGGTTGTTTGTGGGTTTCAGTACAGCAGGCCCATTTTTTTTTGTACATATAATACACTTATATACAGAAAATGTTGAACCCCAGGGCTAAGGGTCGAGGATGAGGGCATAGGCATTCAATTACTGCAGGGGGCAGAGGCCGTGGTCCTGGGCAGGGTGAGACAGTACCTGCTGATGAGGGAGCAGGGGAACGCTGCAGAGCTACACTCCCTAGCTTCATGTCTGAACTTACAGGGACACGTGGTAGAGCACTGTTGAAACCACAACAGTGCGAACAGGTGTTGTCGTGGATTGCGGACAATACTTCAAGTAATTTGTCCACCAGTCAGTCTTCCACACAGTCCACCCACGTTACCCAAGGGAGCACTCCTCTGGCTCCTCCACCTCAACCTCCTTCCCCCCAGTCTGCCCCCTCCCAGGAAAATTTGGAATGCGATCCGGCATACTCTGAGGAACTGTTTTCTGGACCCTTCCCAGAGTCACAAACCACTTCTCAGGTTGCTGCTGACCTCTTTCCCGATGCCCAAGTTTTCCAACTGTCGCAGTCTGAGGGTGATGACATTGTTGACTTAGTGGAAGAAGTGTGTAAAGAGGTGTCGGACGATGAGGAGACATGGTTGTCAGACAGTGGTGAAGTTGTTGTCAGGGCAGGAAGTCCGAGGGGGGAGCAGACTGAGGAATCGGAGGATGACGAGGTGACTGACCCAAGCTGGGTTGATAAGCCGAGTGAAGACAGTGCTTCTGAGGCGGAGGCGAGTGCTGCACCAGAACAGGTTGGAAGAGGCAGTGGTGTGGCCAGAGGGAGAAGCAGGGCCAGAGCTGATGCATCAGCAGCAACTGTTTCACATAGTGAAGCTCCCATGGTGAGGCCTAGATGTTCGCAAGTCTGGAGGTTCTTTAAAGAAAGTGAGGATGACCGACGGACTGTGGTGTGCAACCTGTGACACACCAGGATCAGCAGGGGTGCCACCACTACTAGCCTAACCACCACCAGCATGCACAGGCATATGAGTGCTAAACACCCCACTCAATGGAACCAAGGCCGTTCACCTCCTGCGGGTCACACCACTGCTCCTTCCCCTGTGTCACTCGTTGCCTCTGCTAGTCAACCCCCTGCCCAGGACTCCGGCACGAGCGCCTCCCGCCGGAAAACCACACCTTCGCCTCCACGATCCTCCACAGCGTCCACCAATGTGTCCCAGCGCAGCGTTCAGCTGTCTTTACAGCAGACTCTGGAGCGCAAGAGGAAATACAGTTCCACCCACCCACATGCCCAAGCCCTCAACGTCCACATCTCCAAATTGCTGAGCCTGGAGATGCTGCCCTATAGGCTGGTAGAGACCGAGGCCTTTCGCAATCTCATGGCGGTGGCTGCGCCTCGGTATTCCGTCCCCAGCCGCCACTATTTTTCCCGATGTGCCGTCCCATCCCTACACCAGCACGTGTCACAGAATATCATCCGTGCCCTGACCAACGCTGTTTCTGAGAAGGTCCACCTAACCACGGACACGTGGACAAGTGCTGCCAGGCAGGAACACTATATATCACTGACGGCACATTGGGTTAACTTGGTGGAGGCTGGGACCGAGACTGACCCTGGGGCCGCTCATGTACTGCCCACACCGAGGATTGCGGGGCCTACCTCGGTCACAGTCTCTCAGACGTACTATGCCTCCTCCTCCGACCCCTCCTCCTCCACCTCCTCCTCTGAATTACCATCCGTGGGCACGGCGCCTTCAGTCGGTAGCTCTAGGCACAGCAGCAGTGCCGTGGGTAAGCGCCAGCAGGCAGTGCTCAAACTGCTGAGCTTAGGTGACAAAAGGCACACCGCCCAAGAGCTGTTACAGGGCATCACAGCGCAGACCAATCTATGGCTGGCACCGCTGAACCTCAAGCCAGGCATGGTTGTGTGTGACAACGGGTGTAACCTGGTAGCGGCTCTGCAACTTGGCAGACTGACACATGTGCCATGCCTGGCCCACGTTTTCAATCTAATAGTTCAGCAGTTCCTCAAGACATACCCCAATCTGTCTGATTTGCTCACCAAGGTGCACAGCATCTGTGCGTATTTCCGCAAGTCGACCACAGATGCTGCCACTCTCAGGGCAGCGCAGCGCCGCCTACAACTGCCCGCTCACCGACTGTTGTGCGACGTGCCCACAAGATGGAATTCGACATTAAACATCCAGCTGCTTTGCCTGTTGAAAAACTCACTGCTCACCATGAAGTCGGATGTTTTGCGCTTGTCACAAGAGATGGTGGAGGAAGATACGTCGCTTGATAGCCAGAGCACCCTCCGGTCTGTTTCTCAGCGCGTATCGGAGGACGGGGATGAGGAGGAGAATGTCGGCGAGACAGAAGAGGGTACCAGTGCTCAGTCCTTCTTAACTCTTGATCAGGTATGGGCTGAAGAGGAGGACTTGGAGGAGGAGGAGGAGGAGGAGGAAATGGAGAGTCAGACCAGTGAGGAGAGAGAATTGTTGCGTGTTGGGTCTTTGGCGCACAAGGCAGACTTCATGTTAGGCTGCCTATCTGGGTGTTCACTCTCCTGGACCCACGGTACAAGCAGAACCTTTCCACTCTCATCCCTGTAGAGGAAAGGAGTATGAGAGTGAATCAATATCAACAGGCCCTGGTGCACAAGCTGAAACAATCCTTCCCATTTGACGCCGCTAGCGGCAGAGGGCGTGGTTCTGTGGGCCAAGTAGCGGGGGAGAGGAGGCGAGCAGGCAGCTTGTCCAGCACTGGCAGGGGAACGCTCTACAAGGCCTTTGCCAGTTTTATGTCACCCCAGCAAGACACTGTCACCTGTCCCCAGTCTCGGCAGAGTAGGGGTGAGCTTTACAGAGAGATGGTAAGGGAGTACCTAGCTGACCATACCAACATCCGGACCGATCACTCTGCTCCATACAACTACTGGGTTTCAAAGCTGGACACGTGGCCTGAACTGGCGGTGTACGCCTTGGAGGTGCTGGCCTGCCCTGCCGCTAGCGTGCTGTCAGAGCGGGTATTCAGTGCAGCTGGTGGCGTCATCACCGATAAGCGTACACGCCTGTCAACTGACAGCGCTGACAGGCTGACGCTTATTAAAATGAAAAAAGCCTGGATTTCACCGGAATTCAAATCTCCTCTGGGGAAAGCAGCTAAAGATTAACATTACTTATGTATCCGATTCCTCTTCTCTACTCCTCTTACTCCTCCTCCTCGTCGTCTTTGTCTAACGCTGACCCAAAAAACGCAATTTTTTAGAGGTCCAACTGGCACTCTTTTACCACAATTTTTCCGGCGGTCCACCTACAGGCCCTCTCTCTAAACAATTTTTCCGGATGGCCACCTACAGGCCCTCTCTCTAAACAATTTTTCCGGAGGTCCACCTACAGGCCCTCTCTCTAAACAATTTTTCCAGAGGTCCACCTACAGGCCCTCTCTCTAAACAATTTTTCCGGAGGTCCACCTACAGGCCCTCTCTCCAAACAATTTTTCGGGAGGTCCACCTACAGGCCCTTTCTCTAAACAATTTTTCTTTGCACCTAGTTGGGTGCTTCCCTAACATGTGATGGGCATGTGCCTTGCCTTTCTTGGTCTGGGTGAGCACAATTGCCATGAGGGTAACCACCAGGCTGTTGCCTGAGAATTTGGGGTAATGGTGGGATTAGGCAGCCTCAGAGGCATCCATGCATGCTGCCCCTGCAGTTTCCTGTCCATTTCCGTGGTGTTTCCATCATTTTCTGATGTTTCCAGGTTTTCACCCAGCCTTCCCTAGGCAGAGCCTTGGTCCCCTGCAAAAATGCTCGAGTCTCCCATTGACTTCAATGGGGTTCGTTACTCGAAACGAGCACCCGAGCATCGGGAAAAGTTTGTCTCGAATAACGAGCACCCGAGCATTTTAGTGCTCGCTCATCTCTATATACCAACCTTTCTAGTTTCATGGGAGAAAGAATTGAATCTATCCCTTCAACCAGGTGATAAATCCTTTATTTTAGCTCATTCACATGGTTTCTCCCCCTGCATCAAGTATCAGGAAAACCATTATAAGTTATTATCGAGATGGTATAAAACGTCAGAACTTATGTACCAACAGGGCTTTACAACTAGTAACCTTTGTTGGAGATGTCATACTCAAATAGGCACTCTAAGCCACATTTGGTGGAATTGCCCCCTAATTATCCCTTTTTGGGTAATTATAGAAAAACATATTTGAGTTATAGAAAAGTCAGATTTTTCTCTAACGGCTGGTCTTTTCTTGTTGCCGCTGACGACTGCTATATTCAGACCCTCTAAAACATCATTAAAAACACATCTAATTGCGGCAGCAACGTGTTTAATACCATTAATGTGGTTACGAACCTTACCACCATCAGAACAACAGTGGTTCGAGAAAGAAAATCAAATATGCAGAATGGAAGAGCTCACAAGTTGGCAGGTCCACAGACATGACCAGTTCTTAAAAATATGGGATCCCTGGATGCAGTATGTGAAAATGGGAATGTAAGCATGCCAAGGACTTGATCACTAACAGCAATATATGTCTCTTGAAGGTCTCCTTTATGCTATCCCTTTCTTGTCCCCGACCCCCTCCTCCTCCCCCCTCCCTCCCACCCCTCATGCAAATATAGACAAAATACTGTAATGTAGATGTGGTAGTGTTACATTTTACATATTACTTATATGCTATACTCTGTTGTTCTATGTTATAAATGCACTTGATGAAGACTGAGAGCTCTGCGTAACTCCAAAAAAACTGTAAACTCTATTTTGTGTTGTTAATCTAATATATAAAGCTGAGTGTATGTGTGTGTGTGTGTGTATGTCCGCTAAAGGAATCCGCACCGCTGCAGCTACAATCACAAAATTTGGCACACATGTACATCAGGTGTCCGGGAAGGTTTTAGAACAGTTTTCAGCTCTCCAGGACGACCAGTTCCTGAGATATTCCCAAAAAATGCATTAGCCAATAGTAGCCTGGTCACATGACCCTTATCAGCCAATAGAAGCTCACAGGCAGTCTCCACACACCAGGTTTCTATGACAACCTAGCCAGTTCACTGCTGTAGTTCATCATCAATCATTACCTCATATAATGTAAATTTCACATATTTACTGTTCAGTAGTAATAAAAGATATATTCTTCCACTGCTACTCACCTTCCTCCTAAATTACTATGGCATCGACCTGTAATTCAGGCCACCGTCAAAAGAAGGACTTAAAAGCCCCACCCCCAGATCCCACTAAGTCACGCCCCTGACTCAGTCAGGCCACGCCCCTTCCATGCCGCATTTCACCAGGATTAAAAATATAGGTAAAAATCACCTTCTTTCAGCTGCAGGGGTGGGGGGAGGGTGACTTTCTCCCTGCAGCTCATTGCTCAGACTGCACAGTGCTGCTGCTGAGAGTGAGCTGTTCAAAAGGACATCCCTGTGTCCATCCAGGCCCTGCGCATGACAGAGGACAGGGAGTCTGAAAGCCAGACTGTCCAGCCTAAAACAAGACCTCTGGCCACCCTAGGGGCAGGCTGGTGTTAGGGTGGCCAGATGTCCGGCTTTAGGCTGGACAGTCCAGTTTTCTGGCTACCTGTTCTCCGTCTGATGCAGTGCCTGGACAGACACAGGGATGTCCACCCTTTCAGTAGCTCACACTCAGACAGCTTCTCCTCCGTGTCTTCACGGAGCCAGGGGGCATGGCCTCATGTTTAGTGGTGTGTCTTCGTGGGAACTGGGGGTGCTGTTTCACGTTCGGGGGAATGGCCGGTGAGGTCTGGCTTTCTGGGGTGAAGACAGTGGCCACTCTAGCTGCTGTGGAGGTCACGGTTAAAGGGGCGGGCTGCTGTAAAGGTCACTGTTAAAGGAGCGGGCTGCTGTAGAGGTCACTGTTAAAGGGGCGGGCTGCTGTAGAGGTCACTGTTAAAGGGGAGGGCTGCTGTAGAGGTCACTGTTAAAGGGGCGGGCAGCTGTAGAGGTCACTGTTAAAGGGGTGGGCAGCTGTAGAGGTCACTGTTAAAGGGGCGGGCATCTGTAGAGGTCACTGTTAAAGGGCTGGGAAGCTGTAGAGATCACTGTTAAAGGGGCGAGCAGCTGTAGAGGTCACTGTTAAAGGGGCGGGCAGCTGTAGAGTTCACTGTTACAGGGGCAACTTCTGCGTTGCGTGAAAAACGCAGCATGTTCTGTATTCTGCGTTTTTAACGCAGCCCTGGCCCCATAGAAGTGAATGGGGCTTCAGTGAAAAACGCATTGAATACTGAAGCAAGTGCGGATGCAATGCGTTTTTCACTGATGGTTGCTAAGAGATGTTGTTTGTAAACCTTCAGTTTTTTTATCACGCGCGTGAAAAACGCATCAAAACGCATTGCACCCGCGCGGAAAAAACTGAACGCAATCGCAGACAAAACTGACTGAATTTGCTTGCAAAATGGTGCGCACCCTGAACACATCCGGACCTAATCTGTGACGCTCGTGTGAAAGGGGCCTTACATGGCCAATGTTACAGGCAACTATTGGGAACAAACCAAATGTTCCCGATAATTGCATGATCATCAGTGGAGAAGAAGCTGCATTTACACACAGCATTCATCTCCTTTGCATGGAGACAAGCAGTGGCTACAGCGATCGCTTGTTCCCATAGAGAATCATTGTTTCTGGTTTTCGCAATAGGACCGTAAATCTGACTGACAGGAACAGGCAATGGCATGTGGGCCATGAAGTCACAAAGTAGTTAAGAACATTTGCTTTCAAGACCATCATTGAAATCATTTCAAGGCTTGTAAAATAGCTTGGAGATCCTCACTCTTCATCAAACATATTCATCAGTCAACTTTAGAATTATGATTACTAGAGAATAATATGCTGATTGCTGATGTAAATATTTTATCCTCCTCATCTGTGATGGTAGGACCAAATCACAAGGAGTCATCAGTGATATTGTGTTTTGCACCTCGGCAGAAACAGGGATTATATCCTCAAAAATATCAAAAAGTGAAAGAGTGGTCATTATAGTGCTGTAGTGGAAAGAGTTGCATAATCCGCTTAAGGGCACAGTCACACAAAACACAGATACCTGCCCGTATGCGCATGGTCGCTGCTATCATAGAAAATGCCATTTTTTGTCTGCAATTGCGGACAAAAATAGGACATATTCTATTTTTTTTGCAGGGCCATGGAACTACGGATGCGGACAGCACATGGTTTGCTGTCTGCATCTTTTGTGGCCCCAATGAAATGAATGGGTCTGCACCTGTTCCACAAAATTCCAATTGTCAGATGGCACAGCAAAAAAACAAGATCGTCAAACTACAGCAAACTGGTAAAACGCACACAGATACTGGATGTGCGACACACAGACTGTGCAGTTTTCTTAGGCATATAAAAATCCAACCAAGCAAGTGATGACAGAGAATGCCACCAAT
This sequence comes from Rhinella marina, assembly GCA_900303285.1. NCBI lineage: Eukaryota > Metazoa > Chordata > Amphibia > Anura > Bufonidae > Rhinella > Rhinella marina. The sequence continues at coordinate 86,354 of ONZH01008614.1, forward strand.
AACAGAGGACCTCTATGCAAAAAAGAGCAAATGGCAGTGGCGTACCTCCAATGATGGCAGCAGCTATGGGGTGCGCAGGTGGATTCCTAAATTTTCACTTCTAATTTCATGTTACAAATTCACCTGAGATTACTGATCTGAAACTAGTTGTAATTGTGATGTTGAAGCAGCTTTCCTTATGCAATCCCATTTGTCATGTCACCAAAGATGACAGCCATTTATCTAAATGGACTCCACTTGTGATGTTATAGAAGATGACAACTGTTTACATGACTGGATTTCGTTTGTGATGTCACAGAAGATGACAGCTGTTTTCCTGACTGGACTTCACTTGTGATGTCACAGAAGATGACAACTGTTTACTTGACTGGATTCTAGAGATGAAAGAACCTTTTGAGATACGGTTTAGTTACTGTTTGCTGAATTTTTTAAAAAGTTCGGTTCTTACCCAAATCAATTCTACCCAAACCAAAGTGGCTCTGATTGTCCTTGAAATTGGTATATAACACCCTCTAGTACTCAGAAAGTTTAAGAAAAGATGGTATCTCTTTTCGTTAATTTTTTATGAACTACTGCTTTTTCTCTAACTTCCAGATACATTTACATCATGTGACTGATATCAGCCGCTCCTCTTATAATGCTCTGGCTCTGATATAACCTCGAGACATTTCATCATGTGTGACTGATATCAGGCACTCCTCTAATGCTCCAGTGCTGTTATCACCTCCAGAGACATTACATCATACAGATGTAGCAGAGTTAACACATACTTTTGAGTTATCACATTTAGTTAACACATGAGGACTGTGACTGTGATTTGCAGGGACACTGTGAGATCAGGGGGGCACAGAAATATATTGTAGTGTAGCTTGTCTGTAGAGAACACAGGCAGGTGATAGGCAGCACCTTCAAGACTTTAACTTGCCGCCCACAGTAAAGGGTGTATTAAACAGGCGTTTGCTCGTTCATCAGGCAATGGGTGGCAGTATTATACTGCAGATGGTTGCTAACGAGCGTTACTATGAACGCTCGTTAACGATCATCTCCCGAAAAGTCGGCAGGTTTAATACACCCTTAGGTTTCATTCACACGACCATATGTGTTTTGCGGATCCGCAAAAAAAACAGATGACGTTCCGTATGGCATCAGTTTTTTTTGCAGATCCATTGTAACAATGCCTATTCTTGTCAGCAAAACAGACAAGAATAGGACATGTTCTATCTTTTTTGCGGAACGGAAATATGGACATACAGAAACGGAATGCACACGGAGTACCTTCCGTTTTTTTGCGGACCCATTGAAATGAATGGTTCCGCATACGGTCCGCAAAAAAAATGGAACGGACGCGGAAACAAAATACAGTCGTGTGAATGAAACCTTAACTTACTCCCTGCTGCTGTGTGGAGTAGGAGAATGCAAGAACCAGGGAGGGGACTGAACTTCATACCTTCAGCAGGGCACTTGAGGCACAGGAACAGGAGGTTGGAAGGTGCAGAGTCTCTGCCAGCTGTTTTAATTTTCTCCTGCAGCCACGACTTGTCTGGCAGGAGTCTCCTCCCCCTCCTCACATGGACTGTCACACTGCAGAGAGGAGGAGGAGGTTGTCTCCTCCCTTGTGGTCAGTAAAGTTTGTGCTGTCCCTTTAACATCTGTTAGCGAGCCCCTTTTTTGCTTCCTTGCAGCCCTGATGGCGGCCCTGAGTAGTAGTGGGAGATAAGTGGATAATCGTTAATAGTGGCGGAAGTAAGTGATTAGCAGCAAGGAGTAGTAGCTCTGGCAGTGGCGTTATCAGAAGCCATATGGTACATGTTGACAAGCAACAGCAGTAGTGCCATGATGGCAGCAGTGGCATGATGATGGTAGCAGCATCCAAACAGAGCATGATAGTAGGTAAACAACATGATGGTAGGGTGGCAGACAGCAACAGTGGCAAGATAGGGTACCATCAGCAAAGCCAGATCTATTCTTTGGCCTCAACCAGAGAAGTGTGAAAGTCCTTATAAATGCAGGCTTGGTTCATTTTGACAAAAAGTGAAGTTTTGGACACTGTCAGAGGACAACCACGCCCCCTGCAGCATGGAACACCCTCGAAGATGACACTGGAGGCTGGGCAAGAAAGAAGACAGGTAGCATACTGGGTCACTTTGGGCCACTGTTCTAGTCTGCCTGCCCAGAAGTCCATAAAAAGTTAAGGGGGTCAGAATATAGCAATGAAAAGAAAAAATAATTTTTTCCAGAGTCTTGACGTTTATAGCACTGACTGAGGCTGGGCTTGCAGCAGTGAGCGGGCCTTTAGAGGTCCTGAGCGGAGGTTCTGTTAGGATTGCCAAGTTTACACAAGTTAAAAAAGTTGGCGTGGCTTAACACAGGTGTCTTGTGATCATATTTTACATTTGGTTCCAATAAAATTGAACTCTTTACTGACAGGGACACACTGTGTATTTAGATTTTATTTAGCCTCTATTTTGGAAAATATTTCTGCCAGGATTCAGACTCACAACCATCTACATTAAAGGCAAGAACTTTAACCACTGAGCTATAGAGCTCCATGTTAAACTGCTGAAACGCAGGGGCGTAGCTATAGGGGGTGCAGAGGTAGCAGTCGCTACCGGGCCCAGGAGCCTGAGGGGGCCCAAAGACCCTTGTGCCGTATAAGAAGACACACAAAGCACTGAGGGAAGGGGGGCCCAAGATGAACTCTTGCACCAGGGCCCATGAGCCTTTAGCTACGCCCCTGCTGAAACGATATCATGAGAAACTACTATGAGGTTTTTCTGCACATGAAATGACAACTGCTAACCTAACTGGTTTTCATTTGTGATGTCACAGATAATGTCACAGAATATGACAGTAGTTTATTCGAAATGCACTTGTGATGTCACAGGAGACGACAGCTGTTTACTTGACTGTATTCCACTTGTGATGTCACAGGAGATGACAACGGCTGACCTAACTGGTTTTTATTTGTGATATAACAGATAATGTTACAGAATATGACAGTCGTTTATCTATCTAAACTCTACTTGTGATGTCACAGAAGATGGCAGCTGTTTTCCCTCAATGTATTCCACTTGTGATGTCACAGGAGATTACAACTTACCTAACTTGATTCCATTTGTGATGTCATAGGAAATGACAGCTGTTTACCTTACTGGATTCCATTTGTGACAGCTGCTTACCTGAATGGATTCCACTTGTAATGGCAAAGAAAATGACAACTGTTTACCTAACTGAAACCCACTTGTGATGTCACATAAGATGACAGCTGCTTATTTGACTGTATTCCACTTGTGATGTCACAGGAGATTATAACCGCTTACCTATCTTGATTCCATTTGTGATGTCATAGACAATAACAGCTGTTTATCTTACTGGATTCACTTTTTTGATGTCACAGAAGATGACTGTTTACTTGATCAGATTCCACTTCTAATGTCAGAAAACATTACAGCTGTGTTCCTGTCTATATTCTGCTGGTGATATCACAACCGTTTGCTTGGCTATATTCCATTTGTGATGTGACAGAAGATGACAGTTGCTTACCTGACTGTATTCCACTTGTGATGTTACAGAAGAAGACAGCTGTTTACCTGACTGGATTCCACTTGTGATGTCACATTAGATGACAGCCATTTACCAGACTGAATTTCACTTGTGATCTCACAGGTGATGACAAGCTGTTTAGCTGACTGGATTCCATTTGTGATGTCACAGAAGATGACAACTGTTTAACTGACTACGTCCAGTCCCCCACACACGTATATCAAATTCCAGTTTGTTAATTTAACGTTTATTATAATGATATATAAACAAGGCACATGGGCTACCATTTCAACAAAAAAATATAGAGACCAACACCATGGAGTAGTTGGGTATGTAGTTGGGTCATTTCTTTCAATCCTTACACTCAGTTCTTTGGGAAATAAGCCTATTGGGACAACATTACTGTATCCAGGATCCGATAGCAAATAAGTTAAACTATATTAATATAAAGGGGTTTCTACTGGTGACAGGTTTCCTGTACTTTAGCCAGTGCTGCATCTGACTGACTGGCAGCTAGGGGCTCTGCCACAGGTCTGTGTGAATACTAGAATTGGCTAGACCGCCCCTCAATGGCTTACAATTACTGCACTCAATAATATCAATAGAAAATGTTTGATAAACCGTTTATAACTACAACCAGGGCCGGCCTTAGGGTAGATGGCGCCCTGTGCGAAACTATCTCTCGGCGCCCCCCCCCCTGAGTGACAGTACTAACGTCATACAGTATAGAGCTATAAATAGAGTGTAGAGATATATAGAGTGATATAGGTAGGTAGAGTAGGACAGTATATATATATATGTATGTATTTATAGCTCTCTATACTGTCCTATATCACACTATATATCTCTGCACTGTATTTATAGCTTTCTATATTGAAATGTAGCCTAATACAGCGCCACATACCTCTTACATCCAGTGACGTCTCCTCTCATGTAGATCTTCTCTTTCCTCATCTTCTCCTTTCAGACCAGACGCCATTTTTCAGCCATTTCTCATCTCTGCAGTTAGACAGAAAAAAAATCTTAGTTTACACAGTGTCCTAAAAAATAACTGCGCCCAGCAAATAGTGTTCCGTAATAGTGCGCCCAGTAATATTGTAAACATAACGCTCCCCAGAAATAACTGCGCTGATACTGTGCCAGGGTGCCCCCACAGTAATAGTGCCCCCCACAGTAATAGTGCCCCCAAAGTCCCAACTAATAATTCTCTGCCAGAGTGCACTTGTTAGTAATAGTGCCCCCAACAGTACTAATGTCCCCACTGTGCCCCAGAAGTAATAATGCTTCCAATGTACCAGTAAGAAGTGCCCCCCATTGATTCCCCCCCAAAATCATGTGCCAGTAAAAAGTGTCCCACCCCCATAGATGCCCCCCAAATTATGTGCCAGTAAGAAATGCCTCAGTGCCCCCATGTGCCAGTAAGAAATGCCCCAGTGCCAGTAAAAATGCCCCAGTGCCCCCATGTGCCAGTAAAACGCTCCCATGTGCCAATAAAAATGCCCCCAGTGCCAGTAAAAATGCCCCCAGTGCCAGTAAAATGCCCCCAGTGCCAGTAAAAATGCCCCAGTGCCCCCATGTGCCAGTAAAAATGCCCACAATACCCCCATGTGCCAGTAAAATGCCACTATGTGCCAGTAAAAATGCCCCCAGTGCCCCTTGTGCCAGTAAAAATGCCCTCAGTGCCAGTAAAATGCCCCCAGTGCCCCCATGTGCCAGTAAAATGCCCCCATTTACCAGTAAAATGCCCCCATGTGCCCCATTTGCCAGTAAAAATGCCCCCAGTGCCAGTAAAATGCTCCCATGTGCCAATAAAAATGCCCCCAGTGCCCCCTTGTGCCAGTAAAATGCCCCCAGTGCCAGTAAAATGCCCCCATGTGCCAGTAAGAAATGCCCCAGTGCCCCCATGTGCCAGTAAAAATGCCCCCAGTGCCAGTAAAATGCCCCCAGTGCCAGTAAAAATGCCCCCAGTGCCCCCATGTGCCAGTATAATGCTCCCATGTGCCAATAAAAATGCCCCCAGTGCCCCCTTGTGCCAGTAAAAATACCCCCCAGTGCCAGTAAAATGCCCCCATGTGCCAGTAAAAATGCCCACAATACCCCTATGTGCCAGTAAAATGCCACTATGTGCCAGTAAAAATGCCCCCAGTGCCCCTTGTGCCAGTAAAAATGCCCCCAGTGCCAGTAAAATGCCCCAGTGCCCCATTTGCCAGTAAAAATGCCCCCAGTGCCAGTAAAATGCTCCCATGTGCCAATAAAAATGCCCCCAGTGCCCCCTTGTGCCAGTAAAAATGCCCCCAGTGCCCCCTTGTGCCAGTTAAATGCCCCCAGTGCTCCCATGTGCCAGTAAAAATGCCCCCAGTGCCAGTAAAATGCTCCCATGTGCCAATAAAAATGCCCCCAGTGCCCCCTTGTGCCAGTAAAAATGCCTCCAGTGCCCCCTTGTGCCAGTAAAATGCCCCCAGTGCCCCCATGTGCCAGTAAAAATGCCCCCAGTGCCCCCTTGTGCTAGTAAAAATGCCCCCAGTGCCCCCTTGTGCCAGTAAAAATTCCCCCAGTGCCAGTAAAATGCCCCCAGTGCCCCCATGTGCCAGTAAAATGCCCCCATGTGCCAATAAAAATGCCCCCAGTGCCCCCTTGTGCCAGTAAAATGCCCCCAGTGCCCCCATGTTCCAGTAAAAATGCCCCCAGTGCCCCCTTGTGCCAGTAAAAATGCCCCCAGTGCCCCCTTGTGCCAGTAAAAATGCCCCCAGTGCCCCCTTGTGCCAGTAAAAATTCCCCCAGTGCCAGTAAAATGCCCCCAGTGCCCCCATGTGCCAGTAAAATGCCCCCATGTGCCAATAAAAATGCCCCCAGTGCCCCCTTGTTCCAGTAAAAATTCCCCCAGTGCCAGTAAAATGCCCCCATGTGCCAGTAACAATGCCCACAATACCCCCATGTGCCAGTAAAAATGCCCCCAGTGCCCCCTTGTGCCAGTAAAAATGCCCCCAGTACCCCCATGTGCCAGTAAAAATGCCCCCAGTGCCCCTTGTGCCAGTAAAAATGCCCCCAGTGCCCCCTTGTGCCAGTAAAAATGCCCCAGTGCCCCCATGTGCCAGTAAAAATGCCCCCAGTGCCCCCCATGTGCCAATAAAAATGCCCCCATAAAAAAAATAAACACTTACTTACCTCCAGCAGCGATGCGATGCAGGCCTCTTCCGGCCTGTGTCCAGCGCTGTACGGCTCGGGCGGCGCGATGACGTCATCGCGTCGCCTGAGCTGGCCTCTGATAGGCTGCAGGCCTAGGGCCTGCAGCCTATCAGAGGAACGGGCAGGGGAGACGCCTCTCCCTCCCCTGCCCCGCATCTCCAAAGGCAGACTATGGAGATGAGCGCTTCCACAATGGAAGCGCTCATCTCCCTCTGCCCCACCGCCGCACTTGCAGGGCACGGCCGGGCCATTAAGGGGGCGCTCTGGCAGGGCGCCCCCTTAACTGGCCGGGAGTGAAGCGCCCTGTGCAACCGCACAGGTCGCACACCCCTAAGGCCGGCCCTGACTACAACTGTGTATTTTTTTCGCAATATTATTTTGAATCTGCAATAATCACTTAGTATGTACAATTTATTTCAATTATTAAAGAAGAACTCCCAACAAAAATTGTATTCCATGTCCTGCTAGAAATGTACATGATATAATCTGTAGTGACAGTCTGTTTTGACTTCTATCATCCTGAAGTTTCTTATCTGTGTCATGTGACCAGCAATTAGACCCACCAACTCACACATATACTTATGTGTGGACAAGAAGTCTAATTCTCTATGTATTCCTATGAGACTGAAAGTGAGGCTCCCTAAGGCTACTTTCACACTGGCGTTTTTAAATTCCGGTATTGAGTTCCGTCAAAGGGGCTCAATACCGGAAAAAAACGCTTCCGTTTTGTCCCCATTCATTGTCAATGGGGACAAAACTGAACTGAAGACAACGGAATGCTCCTGAAAGCATTCCGTTCCGTCTTCAGACCGGAGAACAAACCGCAGCATGCTGCGGTTTGCTCTCCGGTCCAGGCATCCGCACCAAGACGGATCCGGAATGACCCCCAATGGAAGTCAATGGGGACGGATCCGTTTGGTGTGGACACACCAGTAATCCGGATCTGTCCTCCATTGATTTCCAATGGGGGGTCATTCCGGATCCGGCATACATACACACAGACTACATACAAACAAACATACAGACATACATACAAACATACAGACATACATACATACTCACATACTCCCGGGACGCCGGCAGAACGTCTTCACGCGCCTCCTGCACGCTGCGATGACGTTTCCCCACTGCGCCCAGCAGAGGGCGCTGTGGGGAATCGTCATCACTGCGCGCAGGAGGCGCGTGAAGACGTTCTGCCGGCGTCCCGGGAGTATGTGAGTATGTATGTATGTATGTCTGTATGTTTGTATGTTTGTATGTATGTATGTCTGTATGTTTGTTTGTATGTAGTCTGTGTGTTGTTTTAATGTGTGTCATGTGTGGGGCCGGAGCGCTGCTCCGGCTCCACACATGTATAGCGTTAGCACGGATCCGTCGGCACCCTTTAGGTGCCGGATCCGTGCTAACGCTAGTGTGAAAGTAGCCTTAGGAATGAATAGAGCAGTTACTGGCTTTCTGTCCTGGGTCAGTTGGAGGTCAGGGAGTTGGTCACATGACCCAGCTACAATAAGAAGAGAGGTTTTTACTCACAGAAACAGTCACTGATAAGAAAATGACAATCACTACAGATTATATCATGTACCTTTCTAACAGGTCAGAGAATAAAAATTTTTGCGGGAGTTCTTCTTTAACATGCTTGCACTGCGCTAATATTTCTATTTTTCTCTTTGACTTCTGCAGATCCGAATAGTCTTTGAAACATCTCTAAGGCATGCCGAGTGCTGTGGGCAAACATGTGGCCACTGTTTTTCATCCAGGAAATACCAGATAGTGACATATTTTCCTTTTCATACTAGTATCTTTCCATTGCTGTATTGCAATAAGATTCCACATAGAATTAAAACTGAAATGTCTTATTTCCTGTAAAAAAAAAAAAAACTTTTCCTGCTCTGAATTCTTTCTGCTATGAAGTTTCCGCTCATGATTTTCCATAATAAAAAGCGAGCGTGTAAGTTCAATGTCAATATATTTACCACCAAAACTGTTTCTTGGAAAAACAAGCAGTGATGTTCTAACATAATTGCAGAGTAAGTACATTCTGCGGGAAGATATGATCCAGCAGCTGATTGTCTACCGAGCCTTACACAGATTACTTATTATTTACTTACAGTACTTTTTTATTTCGTTTTCAAACACTGCAGACAACAAAAGGAAGCCAGGCCCTGACATGAGTACAATGACCGAGCACGGAGGAGGTGCAGTGCATTGTCATATGAGAAAAACAAAAACGTAAGGTAATGTTTCATCAGAAAATAACCTGTTGATTAAATTGTGAATTTTTGGTGATTTTTGTTTTAACTTTCCTATCACTGTCACTATCTATATTTTAAAAAAGGTCTAAAGTCTTGCAGTGTTCACCAACAACTAGGCTTAATAATATGTTTAGATGTCTCGTTCTTTTCAGGTAAATTTCCAGTAGTCAGGGAAAAAAGATACAAAAACATCCTGCACGATATGATAGTAAAATGTGCGGATGTACAAGGCTACGTTTATAAAGTCACAGAAAATAATGCACTATAAAAATAGATACAAACATAACATATGGACTAAGCCCTCACTCTAAAGCCTAATTCATACGTCAGAGTTTTGGTCAGTGATTTCCATCAGTGATTGTAAGCCAAAACCAAGATTGGAGCCTCCACAGACATACGGTATAAGGCTTCATTCACACGACCGTATGTGTTTTGCGGTCCGCAAATTGCGGATCCGCAAAAAAAACGGATGACGTTCCGTATGGCATCCGTGTCCGTTTTTTTTGCGGATCCATTGTAACAATGCCTATCCTTGTCAGCACAACGGACAAGAATAGGACATGTTCTATCTTTTTTGCGGAACGGAAATGCGGACATACGGAAACGGAATGCAAACGGAGTACCTTCCGTTTTTTTTGCGGACCCATTGAAATGAATGGTTCCACATACGGTCCGCAAAAAAAACGGAACGGACACGGAAACAAAATACGGTCGTGTGAATGAAGCCTTAGGGAAAGATCTGCACCTGTTCTCTGTTTAGAGCCACACCTGGTTTTGGCTTAAAAGCACTGATGGAAATCACTGACCAAAATACTGACGTGTGAATGAGGCATAATGTTAAAATCTGAGACTCTTAGCCAATATATTTTGATCAAAACACATCTGCGCCAACCTACCCAGCGCCACGGTGGTCTCAGTTCAGAAAAAAATCACTAAAAATTTTTAAAAAAAAATCATAAAAGATAAAAAAAAATTAAATAGGTCATTTTCTGATGATACATCCCCTTTAAAAGGAGAACTGTGAAACAACGAAGGATGTTGTCCAAACAGAAAAACTATGAAAAAAATGGAAAGGGCCAAAAATGGAAAGGGGAAAAGAAAAAAAAATTGTACGATATGAAAGACATGAAAAAGTATAAATCAAGAGGAATGGTAATAAGAAAAAATAGAAATTTTTAGAACATTTGCTGCTCTTTTTCTTTTTTTTCTTTTCACAGTCAGACAACCTCTCAAATTCCAACTATACATCAGCAGATTTGGTTTTCAATACCATTTTTATGCTGACAACACAAAACTTTCCTCAGACTTCCTCTCATGAAATATCTCATGCTGTCCTGACAAACTCCAGTGAGCATCCTCCTGCTGCCATATCCTCTTTATAACTCAAGCTCAACCTCCATCAACTATTTAACTTGAGCCTCATCCACACAACTGAATCTGTAAACCACAGATCTACAAAATTTTTCTTGCCTGCAAAACAGATAGGAAAAAGGCATATTCAATAATTTGAGGAATGACCACACAGATGTGAACAACACGGATAACATCCATGTGCTGCTGTTTTTTTTGTTTTTGGTTTTTTTGCGGACCCCAATAGAAATAAATTTGAACAGTGGCCAAACCTGCAAAAAATGTGGATCGGATTCAGATCCCAGATGCCATCATTTGCATGAGGCCTTATGCAGCCTGATGTTCCTATTAATATATGTAAATCTGCCATCCATTTATTCTTGACATCTGGCATGGGTCATGGCTGTCACGATAAATGGCAAGTAAAGCAAACGGTATTTGCAATGCAGAGATACTGGTTGAATGATGTATTCGTGCAGCATCTTTGTTCAGCAGATCTGCTCTCCTGTATCCTAATTTAGAAAAAAAAATGGATGACACTAAAACAAAGGAGAAAGAACAATTCCAAACCTCGGCCCTGGACACGAAGGTCTTTTCTCACCCCGACAGGCAGGCCGCCGCTCTCTGGGAGCTTAGGCTCCTCCACAGCATTTCTCCCAACACGGGAGGCTACGCATCCGTGTTCTCGTCCACCAGGACCTGAGACAGTTCCTCTCCAGCCTGACCCCACTGGGGTTGGCCAGATGAGGGCTTTCCCCCAAAAGCCTGGAGTTGATAGAGAAGACCCCAAGAAGAGTTGAAAGAGAGAACCACACAGCAACTCGGCCCCCTCCACCACCGAGAGCCCACTGTACATTCTTTGGTGCCAGGAGAAAACACGAGTTTTAAGGGCCAGCGAGAGTCTTAGGCCAAAAGAGTCTTCCCAAATTCCACAGGTCAACCACCTTCTTCCCACCCTATTTTTTTTGGACAGAGAGTGAGGGCCACTTGTCATGGCCTGGAAAGGCCCCCTGTTTGCACAATCCATCCTGCAGGTGTTTGGGGGTGCCCTTTCCGAGACAGTTCGCAGGCACATGGTGGGACTGCGTAGGGTCTGGTGGGCCAGTTTATGCTGACCAGCACCAACATCACTCCTTATATCTCTTTCTTCCCATTTCCTAGTCTCCTCATCGTCCCTCCGGGGCTCGCTGAAGGAAGAGTACGTGGGCGTGCTGCCTCCTGATATGCACCCGTTACAACTGCAGTCTACTTCCTCCAGCTCAATGGGCTGTGGATCCAATTACTAATTTCTTATAGTGGTAGTTGGAGAGCATATTAATATTATATTTTGAGGCACCATTGCAATCATCAGCGTCAGGTACAGTATATCATTGTTAAATGTGGACTACTGCACCACCCTGGAGACTACTATTCCACCCTTTTCCTCAAGCTTGGACTGGCCCACAGGGGAAAAGGGCAATCCACCAGTGGGCTCCTGAGTAGGAGTGCATTCAGATGTCCATAAGTGTTTTGCCGTCCGCAAACTGCAGATCCACAAAACACACATACTGGCCGTGTGCGTTGTACACTTCGCGGACTGCACATGATAGACATGGCACAATCAAGAATAGGACATGATCTATCTCGTTATGTGGGGCCGTGGAACGTAAATACGGATGCGGACAGAAATTAATGGGTCCGCATCTGTTCCACAAAATCTTAGAACGGATGCGGAGCCAGAAATACGGACGTGTGAATGGACCCTAAGGTCCTCCACCCCCTGCACAAGTGGCACATGGCACAGTAGACTGACTGCACCCCATAGGTAGCATACAGCACCTCAACCAACCTATGTTCAAATTAAAACTAGGAATTTGACAAACTACTCAGTTTATTATTATAGATGCAATGGATGGCTCATGTGACTTGTAGGTACAGAGGCTGGCCAGCCAGTATTGTCTTTCATTAGGGACCCGATACTCAAAGTCTCTGCAGGGACCCATATAATCAATCATCTTTAGGGTCCTGCTGCTGCCTGCCGCTGTGTGAGTAGGTAATATTTGCTGTACAGTGGGCCCCCAGAACAAATTTTACTGGTGGCCCCAGGCTTCCCAATCTTCCCAAATCTTTCCTAGAGGGATGTGCCTATTGAGTCTTATGAAACAAACAACCTTCATAAGAGCCTGACACTGTCATTTTCTGTTAATTGTCAGAAGGTAAGGTTCCTATAATAGTAAGTGTAACTGGATATATATAATACAAAATAAGCAGCACCTTGGCCATAGAACTGCTCACACTGTGAGGGTTAAACTGCTGTTGTGTCTAGAATCCATGTCAGCTAAAAGAGAGACGGTCAACTGAGGAGGCGTGAATCCACCCACAATGTAATCTACATATCAGGAAGCACTGCTCCCAGACTGCTATGACGCTTGCCTCTCTCATTGCAGCCAGCTATTTTTCGTTCTTTTTGCAGATACTGAAAGTGTGAAACATACAACATGGTAAAAGGAAAGATTACTGGACTCTCAGTTAAAGATGTCCGGTTTCCAACCTCACTGGGTCATCACGGCTCTGATGCTATGGTAAGGTTAACAATATGTACTTTGAACATAGCAAATGCCAACTCTGTGTCAACTTCATGAAAACAGCATGAAACCTAAAGTTTGCAGGTTATAAAATAGCAGTTTGTAAACATTATTCATTCGTACGTTAATACGTATATCTAGAGGTTCCTAAAAGGATCCCCCTGATTGTAAAGCGCTGTGGAATATGTTGGCGCCATATAAATAAAGATTATTATTATTATCTTATCACTAGTTTTACTGACCTGAACAGCTATTGGTACAGGAGGAAGGAGTTACCAGCAGGGCTGGGACGAGGGGTAGGCGCCCACCTAGTGCGCTATCACGCTACACTTAAGAGGGGGCGCTATTATGGCCGCATCTTCAGCAATTCCGTCTCATAGGTTTCAGGCCGCTGGAGGTGGCACAAGAGGTCGCGATGACGTTACTGCGATCACCTGCGCCAGGTCTTGCGTGATCATGTCATTGTGTGAGACTGTGGCCTGCATGCATCCCAGATGGGGAGGGAACAGTAGTGAGGTAAACATTTTCTTTTCCCCTAAGCAAGACTGTACTGGGGGCACCAAAGAAGATGGCAGAGGAGAATCATATATACCTGGCACTACAGGGGGGGATGCATTATATACTGGCACTAGGGTGGGTGGAGCATTATATACTGGCACTAGAGTGGAGGAGAGAGCAATATATACTGGCACTATGGTGGCATAGTGGCAGCAGAGTCACTGTATGTTGTTGGCTTATACAAAGTGGTGAGTTTTCAGGTTTCTTTTGAAGGATTCCACTGTAGGTGAGAGTCTGATATGTTGGGGTAGAGAGTTTCAGAGTATGGAGGATGCACAGGAGAAATCTTGGAGGCGGTTGTGGGAAGAGCAGATAAGAGGAGAGAAGGAGTTCTTGTGAGTTTTGGAGATTGCGTGTGGGAATAAGTTACAAATATGCACATTTTAAACATTAAGTATATTCAATTTAACATAGAAACTGACAAAAATGGAAACAAAAAATCCTTCCTAATTATTATCAATATAAAATCTTTCCAAATCTAAAACTCTGCACCTTTCTGTATTTCACTGAAACACAGCACACAGACCCTGATTACTCTGCAGCATATGTTGTCATAGAAACTGACGCAGAAGATGCTTTAAAAGGCTGCGGTTTAACCTTCACTTTAGGAAAAGGCACAGAGATTGGTAAGCTGATATTTACAAAGTCTTTTATTTTCTATTCCATAGACTTAGGATATAATGAAACACAATATGTCACATTTATAAAATCTCTTACCTACAGTTTTTGTTCCAGTAAATCTAAAGTGGAAATGGTGCAAACACCCACCATAGATATACATAAGTAACCTGGCTGCCATTTGTCCATGTTTATTTTGCAGACAATAGAGTAGCTCTACTTGTTGCACATAGGCATCACATTTGGAGGGAAGGCATTCTCTATGTAAAAAACAGCCAATCTACGTTACGTCAGTCCATTTGTACAGATAGATAATGTAAAAGGCAGTCCTTGCATCATATTCACATAAGCATGAGCAAACTGAAAAACAAGTTTAAGATTTTTTTATAGTGAAATTCCAGTCTAAATCTATTTAATTTGTTTAAATTGACCCACATTGATGTTATCTATTCTATAGTTAAATGAACCCACATTGATGTTATCTATAGTTCTTATCCCAGCAAAAGGCCAAGTCCTCTGGGGATAAACTGCCACTGCTGCATAGTTCTGAGGTAGCAGCAATGGTTGAAAAGAGACTGACGGACTGAAATGGCAACATTGTTTCTGTTTGGGTTGTGCTTCTCCACTCCACCTCCTCCACTAGAAGATTCTATTCTAATTCAGTTAGAAACTATATATAAGGAAAGAGGGCGTACACAGATCTCATAGGACCCCATAGTAAAACTAAGTAGGGCCTCACCCAGTTTCGTATACGTATGTGGCAATCACTTCCAGTAATGCAAAGTGCAATGATTTCTGACAAATTTACTTTATTACTTAGGAGGAATTTTAACAAAAAAAACTGTATTAAAAAACAACTCTCCCTGCACCTCAACCACTTTATTTGACTTCTATTTCAGAAAAAGTAGAACAGGTACTTCATAAATGTAGCACTCATTTTGACCTCCATATTTAACAACTTGCAAAAATATATTGATATATCTCCTGCTTCCCTTCTATTATATAGTTATCTGCCTGAGGCCACCACAGGAGTTTATGCAGTTACTAGTCACTGGAAGCTGAAATAATTTCCTTGCACTGAGCTTCTAGTGGTGTCTGCATGAAAATGCCGTGCTTTTACATCATAAACAGAAAGTTCAGTGGGAGGGCCACCCTCCTACCAGGCCCCATAGCAGTTTTGTGGTCTTCCTCTTTTGGAGGTACGCCACTATATAAGGAGAGCAGTTAAAGCCCCTAGTTGTCTGGAGATAGGGACCAGTTTTTAGTAGGAGAGAATCTGCAAGTCTTAAGATAGGGACCAGTAGCAGAGGCTCGGCCAGACTGCACAAGTGACCAAAAGAAAACACTTAGACAGGGATACTATGAAACAGACCCTGGGTCACCAGCCTTTTGACCAGAGGGTCAGCCAGAGGACTAAGCCATAGACCCTGGGCCACTAGCAGGGGCATAGCTAAAGGCTCATGGGTCCTGGTACAAGAGTTCAGCTGGGGCCCCCTTTCCCTCAGGGCTTTTTGGCCAGGATGAGGGAAGCATATAGCCTTCGTGTTGCCTGAGGCAAAAATTGAAACAGCACCCCTCTTATGCCAAATTCTTGACCTAATCCCTTCCTTCTAGCCAGAGCTGTAACTTGACCAGTGCAAAGCAGTAATCAAAGCAAAAGGTGGCTACTTTGAAGAACCTAGAATATAAGACATATTTTCTGTTGTTACAAACTTTTTTGTTAAGTATATAATTCCACATGTGTTAATTCATAGTTTTGATGCCTTCAGTGTGAATCTACAATTTTCATAGTCATGGAAATACAGAAAACACTTTGAATGAGAAGGTGTGTCCAAACTTTTGGTCCGTACTGTACATACCATTGTCAGTATTTATAGAGATCTAGCAGGATGGCACGTGTTGAGGGACCCGGGAAACGCCGGTTCCTGTCCTGCGCCATGGCAGGTACATGTACTTCCGGTCACGTGTGCGTTCCACCATGGAACGCATCAATAACTTCTGGTATGGGATGCGCTCCAGCGTGGAGCGCATCGGGACTGATCTACTTCAAAGCGCTTCCCTTTGACCAGGGTACCAGCCTTCTGAGAGAGAGAAAGGGACAGCTAGCTCATCTTTCCTCAGCACAGAACCTTCTTCTGCCAGGGCAGGAATCTTATGGACCTATTTTACAAAAAAATATATTTAGAACCAGAGTTTCACTTTAAAATTTTCATTCAGCGTATATGCAACATAATGGTGCACATCAGCAGACACACATATCACTGTACGGTATACATGAACCAGTTGGTTTCCGTTGACAATATTTAATGGTTTTTTATAACAGTTTAAGATTAAAGAAATCACTTTTATAGATGAGGGCATTCAAAACCGAAGCTCTAACAAGGTAGATGTCCAATTAATGATACTTTTTTTGCAGTGGTATGCGCTGTCAAAGCACTGTCTCATCTCGTGGTCGGACGAAATCTTGAAGACATTGTAACTAATTTCAGAGATTTCTACAGGCAGCTTACAAGTGACGGACAACTTCGATGGGTAAACTACTTTATCTTGCATAAAACAAAATATCTATTTTTTCAATTTAAATGTATGCATGTATTTAAAGTATAAAACAGATTTAACCTGCAGTAATTTTAGTGTGGATAGATAACAGCTGTCCAGCAAACCTTGTCTGGAAAGGTCATAAACGTGGAGATACCATTCATACACGATCAAGAAAATATCTTGCAAATCTGCTCAATAGGAGCAAAGGGTTTCATCAGGTCAATAGGTAGAAGCTGGTTCCATGGAATGTTCCTTCAGAAATCTCAGAGGAGTCCTCCTACTGATATTAAATCAAAAGGTGATTAGGTTGTCCAGTGATTACACTGTATTCAAAACCGAGTGGGGCACTTCAATACCGTTAGTGGACAATATTTAGTCATATTCTGAAAAATAGAAGTTCTCATCAAGTTGGATCATAAATGATAGCTTTCTTAAATACCAAGACATCCATATCTGAGAATCTCATATTCTGAAAAACCAAAGTTAAATAGTGATGCCTTACCTCTAAATTCCACAGACTAACCTGTTTCATGAACTACCATTTATTCGGATTTTTATTTTGATTTGAACTAAAGATAGGATCACCTTCAAATGATATGAAGGAAGAACTAGATTTATAACTTTTATCAACTATGGGTAGCATGAAATCAGCCCTCTGCTTTGACTCACATTCATACCAAGATTGCAGAGACATCAGCAGACATTAGCTTTCTCATGGATCAAAATATGAAAAAAACTGCTTCTGAAAAAAAAAATCAAAACCTTATTACAAAAAAAGGTCCCTGAGTTTACGAATAATGATGACTCAAAGGGAATCTGTCACTGTTTTTTGCTGCCCTATTGACTCTGACTTTTGCTAAGATCTTGCATTGAACAGCTCCAGGTCTGGAGCTGTCCAATACACAGCATAAGTCAATGAGCCATGATATTCATGAGGTCCCGGCTATCTCCATGTTCATCAAGAGGGTGGTGAGAGTTGGAAGTGACCCAGAATTTTTAACAGTATTTGCCACTAGTTTATTCTACCTTTAATCAGGGTAATAAAAAAGATTCCTTTTAAATTACAGTTTATCTCTTTTGTAGAGGTAGAAGAAAATGAACATAATTCATTTAGTTACCAGCCTAGATCGAAGTATTCAGCAAGTGACTGATTCTATGACATGTCCAGAGGTTCAGAGACCTGGAAGCCAGAAGACTGAATGCATGGAGGCCATAGGCGGGGTTGGAGGCACTAGCAAATGACCCAGGGCAGCAGGTCCAAAGCATTTTGTCAAAAGGCTTATGGTTCTACAGACTCCTAAAGGAATGCTTTATCTTAAGGAAAAGCCTGAGTGTGCCTAATTCATCCAGATACTGATCACCTAGTTTTCCGCTCCTATTGCGGGCTGCTTGCACCTGCAAGACTGGGGAGAAAGGTACCACTATTCTTGTCACATAGAAGCCCAAGATGCTGTGCAGCCATGGATTATATACCTCTTCAGAACTCGACTGTGTGTGTCAATGGACTGGAAACAATGGTAGAAGGTCAGAAGAGTTGAGTTAATCTCGGAGAACCCCTTTACTGTGACCACATAAGGAAAACGTGCCACTACAAGCACTGACAGTCGCAATTCTCCACATACCGGTCGATGTCCAGTTGCAAGGGAGACAGTCTGATCTCCCATGTCAGGTATTCTGACGTCATAGGTCAGGTGTGGCCTGGCATGATGCTGGGCGTGTCACGTGACCAGACAGTGCATCATGTGACCAGGAAGTGCGGGGTATTTAAATCTATATTTAAATAACCTGTGACCAGAAGATTGCGTGTAAGTGGTTCTATATACCTCATCAGCGCTTTGGATTGTGGATTGTTCTGACCTACTGACTTCAGCTACTCCTTTTGACCCTGATTCTTAAATTCTGTTTTGGCTCTTCTGTATCTCCTGGTTTGACCCTGGCTTGATTTTTGCACTGCCTGACGTATTTGGACCTGCACTTGACCTCTCATGTATGACCTTGGTTTGGTATTGTTTAGTGATCTGCTTTCTGATTTGGCTTCATTGTTCCCTCTTGGTTTTATTCCGGTAAGTTTGACTCTGAGTACTTTGGTTTTGGATTATTCTTAGTATTTGTGTGCCTGCCTGTTGCTTTGTTTACTATTTTTCCCTCTGCTTTTTCCTAGTAAGCCCCAGCACGTAAATAAACAGGGACCATCGACTAGTTGTGGTCTGCAACTTAGGGCGATCGTGCAAGTAGGCAGGGACAGAGGTGCGGGTGAATTTTAGATTCACTTGTTCCCCCCGTGACAACAAGTATATTCTATTTATACCTCATATTTTGAAAGTTTCATGCATAATGGCCTTGGCCTGCTTCCTCTAGTACACCGTTCTCTGCATTGTGGGTTTCTGTTTACACCATGTTCCAAATAATTATGCAAATGATATTTATCTCTTATTTTCCTAAATGGTCAGTGCAAAATGACAGTATAATAAAAGTCATCACCCGATAGAGTATACATCGAATTTTATTGAACAAACCTCCCAATGATAACAGTATATTCTTCAAAAATTAAAAAAAAAAAAACTCAAAATGCACTGTTCCAAATTATTATGCACAGTAGAGTTTCTAAACATTTTATATGTTTTTAAGAACTGAAAATGCTCATTTGTGGAATTTGCAGCATTAGGAGGTCACATTCACTGAAATAAAAAGCTATTTAAATCCAAAACACCCTAACAGGGAAGTTACATGTTAACATAGGAACCCTTCTTTGATATCACCTTCACAATTCTTGCATCCATTGAACTTCCCCTAACAGGGAAGTTACATGTTAACATAGGAACCCTTCTTTGATATCACCTTCACAATTCTTGCATCCATTGAACTTGTGAGTTTTTGGAGAGTTTCTGCTTGAATTTCTTTGCATGATGTCAGAATAGCCTCCCAGAGCTGCTGTTTTGATGTGAACTGCCTCCCACCCTCATAGATCTTTTGCTTGATGATACTCCAAAGGTTCTCTGTAGGGCTAAGTTCAGGGGAAGATGGTGGCCACACCATGAGTTTATCTCCTTTTATGCCCATAGCAGCCAATGACACAGAGGTATTCTTTGCAGCATGAGATGGTGCATTGTCATGCATGAAGATGATTTTGCTCCGGAAGGCACGTTTCTGCTTTTTGTACCATGGAAGAAAGTTGTCTGTCAGAAACTCTATATACTTTGCAGAGGTCATTTTCACACCTTCAGGAACCCTAAAGGCCTACCAGCTCTCTCCTCATGATTCTGGCCCAAAACATGACTCCTCCACCTCCTTGCTGACATCGCAGCCTTGTTGGGACATGGTGGCCATCCACCAACCATCCACTACTCCATCCATCTGGACCATCCAGGGTTGCACGACACTCATCACTAAACAAGACTGTTTGAAAATTAGTCTTCATGTATGTCTGGGCCCACTGCAACTGTTTCTGCTTGTGAGCACTGGTTAGGGGTGGCCAAATAGTAGGTTTATGCACCACAGCAAGCCTTTGAAGGATCCTACACCTTGAGGTTCGAGGGTCTCCAGAGGCACCAGCAGCTTCAAATATCTGTTTGCTGGTTTGTAATGGCTTTTTAGCAGCTGCTCTCTTAATCTGATGAACTTGCCTGGCAGAAACCTTCCTCATTCTGCCTTTATCAGCACGAACACGTCTGTGCTCTGAATCAGCCACAAATCTCTTCACAGTACGATGATCACGCTTAAGTTTTCGTGAAATATCTAATGTTTTCATCCCTTGTCCAAGGCATTGCACTATTTGATGCTTTTTGGCAGCAGAGAGATCCTTTTTCTTTCCCATTTTACTTGAAAACAGTGGCCTGCTTAATATTGTGGAACATCCAGTTTTCCTTTAATTGGGCTCACCTGGCAAACTAATTATCACAGGTATCTTAGATTGATTTCAGTGATCCAAAGAGCCCTGAGACACAATACCGTCAATGAGTTTCATTGAAAAACAAAAAATTTAATCTTTATGACACTTAAATCCAATTTGCATTATAATTTGGAACATGGTGTATATCGGTCTTATAATCTCACAGCACTATGGATGACTTGTCAGAGTCCTGCTGTAAACTGACACTGGAGCAATATGGTATGTTAACAAGAGCAAGGTTGTTTGCAATATATAGAGATGAGCGAATCATTCAAAAAATTATTAGCCGAACATTCGCCGAACTTTTCCTAAAATTCGTATATTCGACGAATAGATTCGTTGTATTTGCGTGCAAAATATACGTTATTATGTGCTATTAGCGAACATTCGCTCACTAATAACGAACGTTCATTTACAAAATGTACGCAACTTCTTAGAAGACGTACGCATGAGCGTACAAATAGCTTACGAATCTCAGCGTACTATTGTCTAAGCGATTACGTATGAGGAGAGTCCGCGGCGTGCACTCCTCAGAGGCAGAGCGAATATTCGAGACATATATATGGTAAAGTGCAAATACATTATTATAGGTATAATATAAAAATGTTAAATATCACCTACCTAGTATGCTCATGGACACATTTAAGTCTCTTTTCTTCTGACGCTTGTCATAAAACCGGAGCAGAGTCCCACACTCAGTCGCAATTTGTAATCCACATAGGTAAAATTGTAATCCAAATGGGTAAAAAAAAAGCAGCAAAGGTTCCTTAAAAAACCCTCTTTCAAGGCGCTCCCCAAATAACCTGAAAAGGGGGAAAAAGGGATGAGGCGCACGAATGCGCAACTTAATTTCCTGAGTTGCCTCGTCATCCTCCCGCGCTGGCGAAAGGGGCGGAACTACCAGGGAGGAGTCTGCATCGCTGAATTGAATTCATACGCAACAGCGTATAGAGTAACTACCAGGGAAAAGTCTGCATCGCTGAATTGAATTCGTACGCAACAGCGTATAGAGTAACTAAATTATACGTAGAATAGCGTATCATTTATAGGACACACTACGTAGCGAATGCGTACAAAAGCGAAGCGAATCACCTAATATTCGGATTCGCTTCGCAGCTGAAAAATCCCAAGATTCGATACGAATCTACGAAGCGGCGAATAGATTCGCTCATCTCTAGCAATATACTTGTCATTCTTTTATCGATACAGTATAGCTACATCCACAAAGTATGCAAATTAACGGTGAAATCTATGGCAAATCCATATTTATTGGAGATTTGCTGTGGATTTCACTCTATGTATTACAAAGGATGAACTATGCTGTGAAAATAAGTTACATTGATATGCTGTGGACAGGGGCATACACAGATTGCACAGCAAAATTTAGTATGCTCCACCTGCCCTACCCAGTTTCCCAGTATTCACATACATTCCAGGGCAGTGTGAAACGCAAATCACGACTCCATAGATTTCTTATGAATATACGATTCTTTTATAAGGCAGAAGGAATTTTAATTTAAAAAAATGCTTCATCCACTTTATCTAACTTCTGTGCCAGAAAAAGTGGATCAGATGCATCAAAAATCTCATTCAGAATACCATATTTTGTAATGCTTTTACACCAACAAGCATAGATATATTGATAGATCTCTCCACATACAGCTCTATATCTGCCTCATACAGTGTATTCTAAAACTCGCTGGCTAAAACCACCACTAGGGGTGATCAGTGCATAGAAATTTATACAGTTACCATTGACTGCAATGGACACTTTAATAATCTCTTTGCATTGAGCTGCTCCTTGTGGTGGCTGCATAAAAATGCAGTGTCTTCTTGTAGGGAAGAAGATGGAGCTCAGCGCCGGGGCCCCCTCTCTCTGGGCATCATAGCAGTCACATGGCCTGCCTGTAAGGAAGTTATGCCAATGGCTGTGGATCTACACTTTATATGATATGTCAATTTTCACTGCAGATTTTTTGCTTGTATTTGCGGGCCACATGTGAACATACCCTAAAAAGAATTTAGAAACCGAAAAAACTTTTTAAAATTTCACTCCCACCCACCATCTCCAGTTGTTTCTCCTTTTTCCTTTTTTTCAGCTATTGATGGCTTTTTTTCCCTTTTTTTTCAGCTGGGAAACAATCGTGATTGTGCTTTCATAGAGGTGTAGGTAATTAGAAAATGAAAAAAATGACCTTTTCATTGTAACTCAAGGTTCACTATTGAGATGTACGTCATGTAAAACCACATGTAAAAACACAATAGTTCTCTTCAAACAAATGTTGCAAAAGTCATGGATTTGGATAGAAGAAAAGAATCATATTTCCAACAAAAATATATACAAGTATAATTTATATTTAATGAAAGTGCAGAAAAATCCCATTCTACTTCCCTGCGTCACTTTAGAATATCATAAATTCTGGTAATACATCATTTGGATGATTTTCTTTCTTCTATTTTATTATGTTACAGTTTTCCTACAGGCAATTTGATTTTCTGAGTCATCTTGATCTCTGAAAACAATATTGTTGATGTCATAGTTTACAGCTTTCAACACTTTTTGGCTCTAGTCCTATTATTAATGACGTGATACAATTACAGGACTTACATAGAAGAGTTAGATTACAAATTCTTTGTTGGTATGCTTTCAGGCTATAGTTAGTGGTAAATGTGCTGTATACTTAGTGGCATGTGTACAATGGTTAGATGATATATCGCATGTATTGATCAGGATTACGGAATTGTAGGAGATTTTTTAGCGAAGACTATTTACAAAGCTGCTTACGACAAGAAGAGTCTCTGCCACCTTTTGCCCAAGTCTTGCAGGCTATTTAATATATACTGGACCCATATTATGGACTTTCAGGCACTCCGCATGCTACATGTTGCCACCAAAGGGGTAATATTCACCCCTAGAAGGGGCAAGATCCCTATGGCATACATAAGGGTGACCTGTAACCTCTCCCAACATGTTTGTTTTAGCAACTACTTTCATCTAACATCGTAATAATAATTCTGGAGCATCTATTCTTATGACTCTATGTCTTACATCCATCTTTTATTCCTGCTAGCAGTTTGCATTGAAAGTCCACCTGGGTTGCACCAGTTGCGGGTGTATCCCTGCATAGTCTAACACTAACCAATCAGTGCTGCCAGTGTCAGGCTAGGCAGGGACACACCCTGAACTGGTGAAACCCGTCTGGACCTTCAATGCAAACTGCTAGTAATTTATTCATAATTTCTAGCAGGAATAATAAAAAAAATTGTACAACATACAGTCATAACTATAGAAGCTAGAATATTATTATTGCAAGGGGGATGCAGGTAATTGCTAAAATAGACATGTCAGGAGAGGTTACAACACTCCTTAAAAGCTAAAATACTTTTAGACTAGCAATAAGTAGGGTACAAAATGTAATGAGTATGATTGCAGGATCAGACTATATAGGGTATCTTAGCTGTCTTTTACCCTAAAAATGCATTAATCTGCAAGTCATGTGCTTCCACTGCAGGAACCTGGCACTCTGCTTCCTGTTCCATTCATAGTGTTAGTTCTAGCACCAGTGGCTGCAGGGAACGGATGATTACGGGGGTGCTGGGTGCTAAACCCTCACAGATTGTATATTAATGCAATCCTGTGGAAAGGTCATCGATATCAGGAGCCTGGAAAACCCCTTTAAGGATCCTCATGATAAAAAATCAAAAGTGAATAGATAGTACTGGAGTGCACAGGGACATACCTTCGTAACTATCAAACATAGGTACTTCTGTGTCTTTCCTTTCAAACCAAAAATATTTTTACACATTTTTTTTCAGATTGGTCCTGAGAAAGGGGTTGTACAGCTGGCGACCTCCGCTGTGCTCAATGCAGTGTGGGATTTATGGGCCAAACAAGAAAGGAAGGTATGTATGCTATATACTGTACTGTATGTTAATACTACACAACTCTTAGTGCCTATAGGGATATCACAGCATCTGGTTTAAAGCAATATAGAATAGGACATATGTCTCTCTGCTCACCTCTGCCACAGAATAAGAAGGTCATTTTAAGAGTCAGGACGACATAGGCAATTTTTTCTGAACAATAAGTCAATGAAAATACCCCTACAATGTCTTAAAAAAACATGATATACATATCTGTTTCTCGAGGGCCGTTCTCTGTAGCACTGATCCTGTTACTTCTGCAGCGGGCGGAGTCGGTGTAGAGGATGGGAGTGGTAGTGGGCCTGGTGAAGTGTCATGGTGCACTACTTCAGGCCATCGCTCCCTGTGGTTTGGTCCAGTGTAAAAGTGGGTTGAAGGAATCAGGCAGGCATTAGAGAACAACAAACAACTTCCTTTACTGAGTTAAAATGGTAACTTGCGGTACATCCAGCAATAATAACTACAAGCTGCAGTCTTTGTCACCAGATGATGAGGTATGGCGGCTGGTTAGATGGTAGTCAGAAATATGCTAACTGACAAAGTCTCTTTCTCCTGATTTCTCTTTTCTATAGCTATAAAGCTGGCACTTGTGGCTGTAGGTGTCCACTGTGTAATGCAGGCTTTCACATTTGCCTATCCTGGGGTGATGGGTGTCTTAACTTGTTATCCCCCAACTTGCAGCAGTGTCTGTAAAGCTGATTGTAGCTGATCACTGTGCTGAACAAAGAGGCAGGTTGAGCATGTACCCTGGCACTCCGTTCATCTCTATGGAATTCTGTATGGTATGCATGCTTGACCCACAGCTCCATTCATTTCCCATTCTTGTGATCGGTGTTTACTTTCTCGTGATCAGTGGGAGTCCCAGCAGTAGGACCCCTACTGATGTAATAGTTATCCTCCATCCTGTGGATGGGGGATAACTTTCTAAATCCGGAATACCCTTTTAATGGACTAAATATGGCATTATGTGACCCCTGGTATTCAGTTACAGCTACATCTTATCATGTCTGTGTCTATATACAGTGGCTTCTCATGTCTGTCAGTTTCTGCTCACATTCTTCTGTGCAGCTATTTCATTCTCTGTGTATCTTTTTTTAATAAATAACTTTATTAACAATTCTTCACCTAGAGACAGTTATGTGTTTTTTTAACAGTTAACTTTACTTAAAACCTTTAAACAGCTGATCGTCAGGGGTGTCAGGAGTTGGATCCCTGCTGATCTCATGTTGATAGCCTAACCTAAGGACAACCTATTATACACAACCCCTTTAAGGAACTTTCCCATATAGAAGGGTGCCTGAGCACTACTTATCTAGTTCACTCTCCCATGTAGCGACTTCTGCCTGTCCTTGGATGTGACTTTTTGCTGCCTGACTAGACCTCTGCCTGATCTTTGTACTGACCCAGAGCTGCCTACCCTGACCCTTGGACTGACTTTGGATTGCAGGAACTCTGCCTGCCCTGACCTTGTCTTGTCCATGACTACAGTTTTGCCTAGCCCCTCAGTGTTTTGCCAATGTCTCGACCCCATGGTTCAGCAGTCTACTGAACAGAGACTACTGCAAGAGGTAGTGGCCTGGTGGTTCCCTGCAATGGAGTCCAGGTCCCTGTATAGAGGTTAAAAGGTGAAGATCAGAGGGCCACTTAGATATTACCCTGAGGAGTAACCCTAAGTCAAATCTGTGCAGTAAACACACCGCATCCACATTGTAACAGTTACCGTGTTGTTAACTGAATGCCATCGGTCACATGACTGATGCCATGTTCTGTCCTGTTCAGTTACCCCCATGGAAGCATTACAGTGGGATGTATCATTGTGCTGTGCAGATGGGCTACTGAACTGGTATAAGAATGGTATATGAGCAGAATTTTAAATACATGTATATTAGAAAACTATGATTTCCTACTTATAAACGTAAAATTTAAAGAAATGAATCAGACAACCCCTTTAAATGTTCAAAAAATAAAGTAGGTAAATTATGCTGTACACAAAAAAATACTTGCTTGAATGCAAATTCTTACTGTTGCTCTTTCAGTTCTTATCATTTACAGTATGTTAATATAAATATTGTATTTATTATAAAATTAATTATATTACTAAATATGGTTTAAGTCAAGGAATACATATACTAGGTGTTAATACTAATTAACGTTTTATATTGTAGCCTCTTTGGAAGCTATTAGTTGATATGGTGAGTTATAATTTTTTTTTGAAATTACTATGTACCTTAGTGGAAGTATTTTAATGATTTATATGACAAACAGTAAAAATTCTGGTAGTAAAGTACCAATTAGTTTTGTCTTTACTGACACAACCACTGGTACCACAATTTGAATTCCAATTCCTTTGTGAAAAATGAGAAAAACAGCCTCTTTGAATTTTATGGTTTTACTTATCAGTCATCGTAAAAAATATCTGTTCCTTAGAATGTCTTAAAATTAGGTAAATACAACCTCAGATGAACAACACATGACAAATTATACCATGTCTTTTTATATTAAAAACTTAAAAAAAAACTAGGCCAAAATGCATCAACTGTGTGTGAAAAATTAAGTACACCATTACCGCTTTTATTAGGAATAAATAGCGGTGTAAATAGCAGCCAGGTGCTGATAGCAAAATCCCCTTGGTTAACTGATCATCAGCAACGCGACCACCTCCATAAAAGCAGACGTTTTGGTAGTTTGCTGGTTTGGAGCATTAAGGCATGTGTTAACACAATGCCAAGAAGAAGAGACCCAGCATAGAGGAGTAATTGTTTCTACCTATCAATTTGGAAAAAATTTGAAGTCCATCATACTCCCGTGAAAAAGATTATTCACAAGTGGAAAACATTCAAGACAGTTGACAATCTTCCTGGGAGTGGACGTCCCAGTACATTTACTCCAAGGTCAGACCATGCAATACTCAAAGAAAATGCAAAAAGCCCAAGAGCTACATTTTAGACGCTGCAAGCCTCAGTTAGCATGTTAAATGTTCAAGTTCATGACAGTACAATTCGAAAAAGGATGAACAAGTATAACTTGTTTGGAATGGTTGCCAAGAGAAAGTCTCTTCTTTCTAAAATGAACATGTCAGCACAACTTAAGTTTGCAAAGTTGCATCTGAACAAACCATAAGATGTCTGGAACAATATTGTTTGGATAGATGTGACCAAAGTGGAAATGTTTGGCCATAATATACAGCACCACAACTAGACACAGCATATCAGCACAAATACCTCATACCAACTGTCAAGAACGGTTGAGGAGAGGTGAGGATTTAGACCTTGCAGTCATTGAGTTGACTGTGATCTCCTCTAGATACCAAAGTATTCTAGAGACAAATGTTAGGCTATGTATCCAAAAGCTAAAGCTTAGCCCAAACTGGTCCATGCAAAAGGACAATGATCCCAAACACACCAGGAACAGAATGGCTGCAAAAGAAAAGAATGAGGTTGTTGCAATGGTCCAGACAAAGTCCAAACCTCAACCCAGGATCTTAAGAGGGCTGTGCAGAAACAAATGCCCATAAACCTCAATGAACTGAAGCAGCGTTGTAAATAAGAGCAGGCCAAAATTCCTCCAGAATGATGTAAGACTGATAAAGTCATGCGGAAAATGATTACTTCAAGTTATTGCTCCTTGGTTCCACAAGCTATTGATTCGTGGATGTACATAGTTTTTCACACTTGACTTTTCCATTAAATAATGAAATGGCTTAATCTGTTGTGTTTTCTTCATCTGAGGTTGTAGTTACCTAATTTTAAAGGGGCTGTGTGATCTTATACATTTGAGGCATGTTGCTAGGACATGCCCCCAAGGTCTGATAAAATGGAGCCTGCAAAGAAAAAGACAGTGGACAACACATGCACGGCCACCCTCCATTCCTTTCTATGGGATTGCCGAAAATAGCCAAGCACTGGCTCACCTATTTCCATCAGCCTGCTGCTCGGCTATTTTTGGCACTTCCATCCAAATGAATGGAGGTCGGCTGCGCATGTGCTGTCTGCTGTCCTTTTCTTTGTGGGCTCCGTTTTAGAGATAGGTGCGGGTGCCAGAGGTGGGATTGAAATCTATCAGACACTGGGGGCATATCCTAGCAATATGCCCCCAATGTATGAAATTGCACAACTCCTTTAGGACTTTCTAAGGAACGGATGTTTTTTTTTATTATGTCCTGATATGTAAAACCATAGAATTCAAAGAGTTTTCCTCATGACTGTAGTTATGGAAGGGTCTGACTGTGAGACACACCCTTAAGTATATTTTTGGAGTCTGGGAGGACATAAAAGAACCCAAAAGAAACCTATAGAAGCAATAGAGGGATCATTATAATGGACCACCTGCTGCCTGGTGAGCTTAAAGAGGAGCTGTCACCACTCTTGACATGTCTGTTTTAGTAACTACTTGCATTTCCCATGGAATAACAAGTCTGGAGCATCTATTCTTATGACTCTGTGGTGTGTGATTCCTTTATTATTTCCTCTAGAAGTTATGAATGAATTGCTAGCACTTTGCAAAGATGGTCCAGTTGGGTGTTACCATAAAGGCCATAAATATCTAGGTACTGGAAATGCCTTTAAAAGTTTGCAACAACGAAGGTCCTTTGATAACTGTTAGTCCTACCCATCATCTGTAGTTCATTCATCATTAAGTTGTAGCAAGAGAAAATGAAGTACTCTTTATGCTGCAACCCCGGAGGAGCACAGCTGAGGACAGGAGTAGTAGTGGCTCTGGATGTAATAGTCATTTATGGTCGCAATTCTCACACCAATGTTTCCTAGGGCCAGAGCAGTGTTAGGAGGGTGCACCTTTTCTTCCCTTGGGGCACACCCTGATGTTGGGGCTTCTGCCTAATGTAGTTTGGGTGCTCTTGATGTTATAGGTTTGGTGCAAGGCAGGAGGTGTAGGGTGCAGTCGCCGGCGCATGGTGCATGAGTCAGTAACCAGGCCAGATGTAGAAAACAAACGTCTCTTTATTAAACTGCAGAATGGGAGTTGTAGTACATCCAACGGCATCCAAACACAGTTCCAACAATTCACAGTGCAAATCTCCCCAGATATATATGGATTTAAGCAAAGATAGGGAACATAGTACTCTTTTCTCTCTATCTTCCCAAAGTCAATTTCTGGCTGGCAATATTACTCTTTCAATGTTGACTCTAAATTCCAACTGAGGGATACCCGGTTGAATATACGACTGGCCAGGTCATGTCCCAGTGTGAAGGGTGATAAAACAATGTCCCTCTCACAGCAGTAACGGCTATAGCTTTGATCAGCAAACACTGGCTGATTCCAGTGCTTGAGTCTAGACCTCCTTGGCTTTTTCCTTTTCCTTGGATCTCTCTTTCTGTAGCACCCTAGAAATGGTGAGGTCTTTCACTAAATAGATTAGAGTAAATGAAGCTGCCCCTCTCTCTTCCTCTGCTAACTGACTACACTACACTGAGCTAAGGGGTGTATCCAGGATCCACACCATAACTTCCTACAGGGGCTGAGTCAGCGTGGTTAACTCTGTCTCATCCATACCAAAGCTATGCTGGGTACATAACAATATATAAACACATAAAATTACATGAAGTAACATTAACCAGAATTACAGAACAAAACCATTTAAAAGTACCCGGTGCTGGTGTAAAGAAAAGATCACCTTGGAAAGTTTGTTATTGTGTGGGCTAATTTAGCAAAAACTACAGCTATACATGGAGGAGACAGTAGAGAAGTGAGCTGCCATTACTATGTATCCACAATACAAATGGTTGATTTAGTATCTGCCTTTAATTGCATGCTAATAGTGTCATTTATTGTCCATTCTTCTTGGCAGACTCCGGAACAGTTGGTGTCCTGTATTGATTTTAGATATATAACGGATGCATTGACTGAAGCACAAGCACTTGGTAAGCCTCATTCTTATACCTGAAATAAAATCATTACCCTTTGCCTTCTTTGATAGTTTAATTTGCAATTTTATCTTACAGAAATTCTTCAAAATGGAAAACAAAGACAAGAAACAAGAGGTGAAAAATAAAAAAGTGATCTCCACTGCACCCTTCCTTTTCTAAACTCCAACCCTGTTATACGTTGGACATGTCCAGCTGCTGAGTGGATACCATTTGCCTATTGTTTAGCTGATATCCTTGACAAGTGTGCCCTGCGGTGCTGCATTTGTCTTGTAACCACAAACATGACAACCACAGATCTATGCACACTTGGGTTTCCAATAGGGTGAAATCAATGCTTCAGTTATTCTCCTTTTACACAAACGGATGGTTAAAACTAGCACCGATCTCAGATATTAGCAAGTTAATGTTTCCAAGATTTGATTTTACGTATTGCTTGTAGATTTTTTAGATAGATTTTTTTTTTTGTCGACACAAAGGTTGTGATCAACTACACAAGTGAATTATCATTTGTTGTTTCATTGCTGCACATGCTTACACTGTCAACAATTGGTCGTTTGAGCAATTATTGTTGTGTGTAAAAGGACCTTAAAGGGGTACTACAGGAATTTAATATTGATGGCCTTTTGTCAGGATAGGCCATGAATACATCTCGCCTCCCTGTTGATCAAGTTTCCTGCATGGCTCCAGTGCCGAAAGTCGGTTCCAGGATTATACTACATAGTGGACGTAGCTGGTTACTGCACTGCTGCTTCCATTGACTTCAAGTGGACGTAGTTGTGTAGTTCTAGCAGCGACTTCCAGCACAACAGTTGATCAGCAGCAGCTGTTCGTGGGGGTGCCAGGTGTCAGTCTCCAGACCGTTCAAATATTGATGGCGTATAGGATAGGCAATAAAAATTCAAGGGGTTCTCCAGGAATTATTTAAAATGGCCACCAGCAACCTGTCCTAGAATGTGAGCAGGACTGGTTGCCTTCACTTGAAGAGCTGCCTAGGGGAAGGTGGGAGGCCTCACAACACATTATGCTCTGACACTTGCATATATTACATGTTGGTGAGTTCTCCTTTCAGGCTGCTCAGCCATTATGGCATATCGATGGCAAGGTTGCATCATTACAATCTATTGTAGAGCAGTGTATTATGTAGTGAGAACTTGCAAAGCGGTGGCAACCAGTCCTGGTCACATTTTAGAACAGGTTGCTGAAGGCCATTTTAATTATTTGCAGGAGAACCTCTTTAAAGTCGTGGAATACCCCTTTAAGACTATATCTGAGCAGTGTAGTGGTACATAATATACAGCATGTTAATAGAGTGTATATCTACAGCGCTGTAGGGTAATATAGTGCAACACAATCTAGAGAATGCATGTTCTCTGTGTAAAAATAGATAGCTGTGTTTAATTTTTAGAGGAACACATGTTAAAGAATGGATACCCAGCATATACTACATCCTGTGCCTGGCTTGGCTACTCAGACATACAGCTTCAAAAGGTTTGGGTGAATCTCCTATCATTACTCAATGATCAGATTAGTCTTTTATATGCTACATTTTGAAATAATTCTCCTATCGCTCTTACGTTCTAGCTATGCGCTGATGCACTGAATGAAGGCTGGACAAGGTGAGTATTTACATGGACTGGAACATATTTCCTTTTTGTTAAAGATCACTTAAAGTGATTGGATCTTTTGAAATATTTTATTTTGATCCTGCAAAGTCAAAGTCAGTCTTTATCCACTGTTCGTATGTTTCCTTTTGGAGAAAAAAAAAACATCAATAAAGAACCAAAAAGCATGGATCACATCTTAATAACTAACAGATAAACATAAAAAGGAGACAAACTTGGTATGAAAATTGTCTGCCTTGTCTGGCTGTGATATTCCTAAAATTTCAGTGCAGGAAATACTATATTTTCATGAACTTGATGCAGAGGCTGCTTGGTTTCCTGGTGTCTAGAGCTGATCCTTGCTACTACATTTCCCTCCATTCCCCTCACATTCAGATTTTTACACCATAGATTTAATGAACTGCTAAATTGTGACATGACTGTGTGATAGGTCCTGATAGGCAGTAGTGAGGCTTCCCTACTTACAATATAAATAAGAAACTGGATTTTTCTAAGCATTTTGTTATAAACTGTGTGACACATGTCATCAAGCTTTCATATTGCAGTCACGAAAGCCTACTTAAAGAAATACCCAAACATATTGTGGGCATGTTTAAACTCTACATTTTCAAGCCTAATTCTTAAAGGGGTCATCCAAGTTGGCAAAAAAATAATGAAAAAAAACTTAATTTACCTTAATTTGCCATGAAGTATTGGTTGCAGCCAGGGTGAATAGGACAAAGAAGCAGGTCTGGATCTGATGGGGCTTGGGAAGGGATTTTTTTTTCATTATTTCAACAGGCTCCCAGCAGGAAAGCTTTATAATAAAACAACTCGGACAAACCTTTAAATATATGTAATTAAAGTTAATTTAGTATCATATGAATACAAGCACAATGTGGTAAGAATGTTTAATCTTATTTGATTACAGTAAATGTGTTTGCTATTTACTCTCAGCATTGTTTGCCAGGATTAAGCAATATTAGAAAAACAGCCCAGATTATTGTTTACATTTTCACGTAATTATCAGGGTTTATGAGAACCGGAAACAATCTATGTGTGTGTGTTAAACAAGCTCAATTGATGCACTAGTCCCCTGTGTCCACTGGTTTAAAATGACGTACATACGTATATTTTCAGCTGTACTTACTAGTGTGTCTATCCTCAGATTTAAAGTAAAAGTTGGGGCTGATTTACAAGACGACATTAGAAGATGCAAGCTTATCCGGGACATGATCGGACCTGACAATAAACTGGTATGAACAAGTGAACAAGGTGTTGATATAGATATCTATGTCCGCTCTGAATCCACCCCTGCTGGCATGTGGGTGTAAAAAGCAAAAAAGTAGCAACCACCAAAAAATAAATCTAAACTCATTATTATGTCACGGAGAGAGAAATTGGATTGCACATCCCCACAATATGCTTTTGATCTATAACTGCTTCTCAGCAAAATTTAAACCGCTTCTCAGCGCAATTTGTAATGCACTACCCCCTGCACTGCATGCTATACAAGAGGCATTAGTGTACATTTTGATCAAAAGTCATAAGCCCACTCACCACATCAAGGTTGCCTCTAGTAGTGGGACCTACACTAAAATATGGCGCAGTACTGTGCAGTGACAAAGTGGCACTGCCCCAGTGAGTGGTGGGACCCAGGAGTCAGACAACACCTAGCTGTCTGACAATGCCAACCCCAGCACTGGGTCCCACCAACCCACTAGTACAGAGCCTCAAAAACAAAGGCCACCATGCAGTACCGCACCATCTGAACAGCTGTATAACACAACATGTCCTATGCTTCTGTGGCTCTGTACTAGTGAGTGGGTGGGACCCAGTGCCATGGGTGGCTTTGTCAGATAGCAAGGTACTGTTTGACCCCTGGGTCCCACCGCTTACTGGAGCAGTGCCACGTTGTCGCTGCGCAGTGCTGCGCCAAAGTTTAGAGTAGGTCCCACTCCTAGAGGCAACCTTGACATGATGAGTGTGTTTATTGCCTTTCGATCAAAATGTACACTAATGCCTCTTCTATAGCATGCAGTGCAGGGGGTAGTGCATTACATAGGGATGTGCGATCCAGTTTCTAATTCTCCTTCCGTGACCTAAACTCATTATTGTTTTTCCAGTCCATTTCTAATAGCTGCTCTTCAGGATAGGGCATTTATATTAGCTGTTCTACAGTAGTTCCAGTGCTGAAACCGCAGCTCAGTCTGTTGTGTGCAGTGGATGGAGCTGGAAACTACTCAGGGAAGTAAATGCTGGGGGCCATAAAATACCTTTAAACAGAATTTCCCAATAGTGTGGAATGATTCAACTATGTCAATAAGCGCTTAAATGGGTTGTCTTCCTTCAACAAATGGCATTTACCATGTAGATAAAGTTAATACAAGGCACTTACTAATGTATTGTGATTGTCTATATTGCCTCCTTTGCTGGCCTGATTCATTTTTCCATCACACTATATACTTCTCGCTTCCATGGCTATGACCACCCTGCGATCCAGCAGCGGTGGCCGTGCTTGTACACGAAGAAAAAAGCGCCAGCCTATGCACACTGCTACAGTCCAGCTTAATGGAAAAATGAATCCAGCCAGCAAAGGAGGCAACATGGACAATCACAATACATTAATAAGTGTCTTGTAGTAACTTTCTCTACATGATAAATGCCATTTGCTGATGTAAAACAACCCCCTTAGTGGGTTTAGAGTAAGGCAGACCTCTCAGAGTGGCCAACCCACGGTCAAACTTACCTGGTCCCTACCACTGGGTTGGGCATGAGACAAGGGTAGCACGTCATTGCTGTGGCAAGTGATTGGCTGCAGCGGTCACGTGCTCCCCATCAATGCATGTTGACTTCAGCACGGCAAACAGAGGAAGAACCATCCTGGGAACATCAGTTACCAAACCCAACGGTGAGAACCAGATAAGTTTAATCTCTACTGTGGGTCAGCTACTCTGGGAGGTCTGTCTTACTCAGGGGTAGATTGGCTATAGACCTTACTGTAGTTGGACCCAACTACAAAACAGGGCCAATTTTAGTATTTTTTCAAGGGAAAGTTCCCAGTCCACCCCTGGTCTTACTCTTGGATAACCTCTTTAAACTGCAAAAAAAAAGAAATTTGACAACTTCTTTTGTTACCTTACCTAAGATGCTTGATGCAAACCAGAGATGGGATGTAAATGAAGCGATTTCCTGGGTAAAAGAATTAGCTTTGTTCAAACCTCTATGGATTGAGGAACCTACATCTCCAGATGATATACTTGGTCATGGGACCATTTCCAAGGTAAACAGTGCAGATGCATACACTGAAAATTTCCCACTAATGACTGTCCCATCTCCATGAATTAAGGTGGTGCTATAAGGCAGGGAGAGCATAGCTACACTGGGTGAATAGATACTAGCTGCATCTGAACCTGGGGCCAGTCTGCGGTCCTAATCAGAGAGTGACAGCAGGCTAGACTGTCAAGGACTCCTAAGCCCAGACTGAGCAGAAGTTTAATAAAAAAGATCAATAAAATATATTATACTGATTTATTTCCCATAAAAACTATATATCAATCTGCTCAGCTACTCCTGCCCTGATCTTTTTGAAACAATAGATGATTTTCCCATTGCTCCAGCAGCATTACAGTCCTATTCTCTTGCCCTAGATTTGTTTTGTTGAGGCTACACCATTCAGCATGCTGTATCCTAGATGTTAATCATAGTCTCTTTACGGACTCATCTGACCACTTTACTACATGAGACATGTTGGAACTTCCCCATCACCTGCCATTCCATCCATTCTCTATGAAGCTGCTGGAGATAGAAAAGTAAAATATTCTATTATATCTGGCAGTCCCTTGAAGAATGTTTCAATGTTTTAATGTGTCTGTCAAATTGGCACCCCTAGGACTTCTACACTTTTTTCGACATGTTTGAAAAGTGGTCAGACTAAGTAGAAAATGGGCAGAGTTTCACAGGAAAGGGGCAGGGCCCAAGGTGCACCATTTTGGTGCAATTCTGTCTGAAAGTAAGCCAACCAATACAATATAGCCGGAGAAAAGTGTCTATCTGGCACCAGATTTATCATCCACTCTGAGCCCCTGTGATAAATCTTGTGCAAGTCTAAGTTTACTCCATCTTTCTGATTAGTAAATCTGGGCCTGCTTATGTAAACTAGACAACATGGTCAGCGAAGTCTTCATTTTTGTCAAAGAATCAAACTACAGTAGCGCACCTTATAATTTTTGAGTATGATAGATGCATTGTGGAAACAAATGATTTTGTGGTCAATATACTGTAGCTAAAACTGCTTCAAAGTGATGTTATTTCTTATTTAGGCTCTAGCACCCCTGGGAATCGGAGTTGCTACAGGAGAGCAAGTGAGTACTACTGTACATAGTAGTGGGCCTGCCATACGACAGCTGCACCTAAAAAACGTTTATAGATGACATGAATCTGAGAGGTTAACAGCTGCAGACTTTGTGACCCTTGATCAGAGGGACAAGATTAAAGGCAGACAGACAGGAGACTATTCTACTTCTTGAACTAATTAAGAGCCCTGCTAGAAGGGCAGACGGACAAGTCTATCAGAAAGTAGCCTCCCTAGCAGCTGGATTTACATAAAAGAGAATCTGTACCTTCAGAAAACTAAACTAATATTTCATGGATATATACTGTATACTACCTCAATGATTCCATAGAAATGCCCTTAATACTTAAAGGGATTGGCCACTTTCTGGTTATTGTTGACGAATGTGTATATAAGACGACTATATGACACTTACTAATATAGCTTTTGTTAAAGTTCTGCACGATTTTCTGTATTTCATAAGGTACACAATGTCTTTTGTGCTGTCCACCCAGAGGTCCTGTCCATAAAATGGCTGCTGATGGAAGGTCATGTGACCTGGTAAATCACCTCCTTGTGATGTCTCTTCAATCCAAATACACTACACCTGCACTAAGGTCCAAACAGAACAAGTGCAGATGGCAGAGGCAGTGTACCTGAATGGAGGAGATGTCATATGGAGGTGATATGCCTGGTCACATGACCCTCCACCCGTAGCAAATTTTATGGACAGGACCTCTGTGTGGACAGTACAAAAGACTTTGTGTACCTTATGAAATATAGAAAATGGTACAGAATTTCAACAAAACCTGTATTAGTAAGTGTCATATAATCATCTTATACACACATTTGTCAACAATAACCAGAAAGTGGCCAACCCCTTTAAACAGCTATTTATTGTCACTTGATGGGTTCTCCTTGACTCGGAACCAATGGTTGGGGGTCAGAAGACTCAGAAAACAATGGTCGGGGGGCCAGGCATAAAGTAAAAGTAAAAAAAAAAAATTGTATTCTAGGTCCAGCTCCAAGCTCCCATCTCCACCACATCTGGTTCCATGTTGAACTGACTAGAAGTGTGATGCAGGAGCTTGGCTTTGGACCCAGAATGTTCTGCAAAAAGTTTTTTTTTTAACTTCTACACCATGCTCACCCCCTGACCACTGGTTCCAACCACTGGTTCAAAGTCTCAGAGAACCCCTTTAATTACTTATCATCTTATACTGCGGTGCTAACTCATGTATACATTATGACATATGAATTTATAACATATCTCTAGCAGTTTATCAAGAAGGGTTGGGCAGATGGAAGGGAGTGTGACTGCAGCATCAGATTACACAGGGTATGACAGTTACCAGAGGGAAACATAGGACTATTTAGGAGCTGTGGGTACAAAATGAAAGGATATTTTCAATCAATTATATTTTAGATATGTTGGAGCAATAGAAAAAATGGAAAGTTGTACATTGGGCCTTTAAATAACCTAAAAAGAAATGTACAGCTTGTTCATATCTGCAATGAGATTTCCGTTCTTGTGGTCTGTCAGAAAAAAACAAATTGAATGGCTGATACAATCAACATATTCCCTTTATATATGTCATCTATTAACTTTCATGTAAAACGAAAACCTCTGTTCCGTCATGTATCGGTTATTTTTGTCTTTTGCTCAGCTCAGTGCAGATGTTAAAAAGCTCTTAAAGGGAACCTGTCAGCATGAAAATGCAATGTAATCTGCAGGAAGTACGTTATAGAGCAGGAGGAGCTGAGCAGAGTAATATATAGTTTTATGGAAAAAAGATTCAGTAAAACTTTTCTTTTATACATTTACATTCCTGCTCATTCTGGGCTTTGAAGTTAAGGAGAGGGTCCTATCGGTGATTGACAACTATCTCTGTATACACAGTCATAGAGGGCAGGATGGCACTGATAGGACTGCCTCCTTGATTCCAAAGCCCATATTGAGTAGGAATTTAAATGTATAAAACACAAGTTTTACTGAATCTTTTCCTATAAAACTATACCATGTTCAATGCGACAGGTTCACTTTAAGTATAGGCATATTTTATATGGCCCCAATTCTAAAGTGCTATGGAATATATTGGTGCTATATAAAGATCATTATCATTATTATTATACTATAATTATTAGACCACTGATACACAGTCAAGTCACATTATTATGACCATTTCCAACGTCTGTCGTCAGCAGTGCGGTGCTCATGAAGGAAGCCACGTGTGGTGAGCTGGCTTGGTGGGTATGTAAGGTGTGTGATAGGCTGTTTGCACACACATCCCTCATTACTGTCATGGGTAAAAGGGATATTGGTATTATAAATCCGCTGATTAGCAATGGGTTGCCTTGTCTGATGGGTCATGTTTTCTGCTTCATCGAATGCATGGACATTAGCATGTCAGGCAAGAAACATCAGAGAAAAAGCGCCCTGCAACCATTGCTGGAAGAACACAAGCTGGTGATGGCAGCATTATGGTCTGGGAAATGTTATCATAGCATTTACCGTGCCCACTCATCCATGTAGATGAGTATGAACCCATCCTTGCAGATCTTGTACACCTATACATGCTGATTGTCTTCCCTGGGGCACATGGGATCTTCCAGCAACATTGTGACATGACATGGCTGGCCTGGAAATGTCCGACATTGGTTGGAAGAGCATGACCAAGACTTCCAAGTACTACCCTGGCCTCCTAATCCCCAGGCTAAAAACCAGTTCAGCATCTGTGGGACCACTTTGATCGTCTTGTTTGCTCTATGGATCCTCCGCCACGCACCCTCCTGCAGCTGTGGGACGCACTGCAGTCAGCCTGGCTCCAGATACCTGTGACAACCTACCAGGACTTCATTGAGTCACTCCTAGCCTGTCTAGTTACACACGGCGGTTACTCTGGATACTAGCTGGTGGTCATAATAATGTGACTGGTCTGTGTATTTACACAAAGCAAACACAAAGAGAAATGCTTAAAGTGGGGTTGCGTTTAACAAAATATTTAAATTTGAAGCCTGATTTGTTGAAGCCTTAAAGGGATTGTTCACTCCTTTCCTATTGATGGCCTTTTCTCAGGATAGGCCATTAATGTCAGATTGGCAGGAGTCTGACACCCAGCCGATCAGCTGTTTCGGAGTAGCTCCAGTGCTGGGACTACATCCATTCTGCAGTGAACAGAGCTTGTAACTACAGCACTGTTTCCATTCACTTCATTTGGAGCAGCACTTCGGTATCAGTGGACACCCCCTTTAATATCTTCAACCTGTTTTTACTATAACTATTATTTCTGAATGGTATGTCTTTGTATTTTTCTTTGCTCAGTGCCACAACAGAGTAATGTTTAAACAGTTCCTACAAGCCCATGCCCTTCAGTATCTCCAGATCGACAGCTGTAGACTGGGAAGTGTGAATGAAAACCTTTCTGTTCTGCTCATGGCCAGGAAATTCAATAGTAAGACTATAATTATAATCCAGAAACAGCAGGGGTACACAACTGCTATAGGACATCAGACAGATGTATGTTCAATTCTAATATTTTATACCGGTATATTTTTACCAATATACAGTATCATCCACTTTGTTGGCGGACCTGCTTATTAAAGGGGTTTTCCGTGGATATCAGATCATTGGGGTCTGACCCTCAGCACCCCCACTGATCAGCTTTTGAAGAGGTGATGTGGACACGTCATTGTATACCAAGCACGGTGCCGTAAATTGTATAATGGCTGTGTTTGGCATTGCAGCTCACTTGAATAGGACTGACCCGCTCAAAGGCCATGGAACCAAGGGACGAGACATCACAGGCAGGGGCTACAGTGCTTACCCAAGTGCAGATGATCGGCAAGTGGTGTCCCAAGAGTCAGACCCCCAGTGAACAGAGACTGATGACTCATATGGAGAATCGTTTATTGATATTTAGGTCCACAAAACATTATCTTTAGAGATGTTGAAGCTGTTTAAAGGGGTTATCTGGCTCTTTGTAACTGATGATCTATCCTCTGGATAGGTTATCAGCATCTGATCAGTGGGACTCTTACACCCAGGACCTCCACTGATCATCTGTTTGAGATGGCCTGGGTGCTTCTCTGAGCCACACGGCCTTCTAGCGATTTACCCTAGGCCAGTGACGTCATGACCATCAATCATGTGGCATAGGTGGAGCTCAGCCCCATTCAAGATTGGTCTTCAGTTACAAAGAGTCGGATAACCCCTTTAAACTTTTACAGCGCTACAAATTCCTGGCCTCCCTTCACAGACATAGAGCTAAATAATAATATTTTGGCTGCCTGTCCCCACTCCTAGGGGAAGGATAGAATTTACAAATGCCCATATTCAGTAAGTTCCCTCTAATGGGGGCAGCCAGTATGTGGAAAACTTGTTAACTCAATGTTTCATTTCCTCGAGTACATAGAAGCACACAAATGGTTAATGATTCATTATTTGACATGTTAATTGGCATTATAAAAAAATAATTGAAAAAATATTCTACGTTTTTGGAACCAGCGCCCAGATCTGAATACTTTTGTAATTTCATGTAGTTAAACATTTTGTATAGCCACTGAGTTATTCAACAAGGTGTATATGTATAGCGCCACCTGCTGTTTGTGCTTTTACTTATGTCTCTGTCCACTTTGCTGAGGTGGTCACACATCCTGGGTTCTACTCTTCAACTGCCCTAGCTATATCTGCTGTTATAAGCTGTGACAGTTACTGGAGCAGCTAAGACATGCCCCCTGAACTGTGATAGGAAGAGAGCTGTACCAGTAAGGACACACCCCTGAGGTATTATAGGGAGACAGCAGTAGCATAAAGGACATGCCCCGAGCTGCCAATTTGAAATAAATCTAGCAGAGCAATTGGCGTAATGAATGAGGAGATCATTGAATTCATGAGAGGTTCAGGGCTGATTTTAGCTTTATTAGAAAGACTATCAAATATTATATGATGTCTTATTCTAATTTTTTTACATTATTCTTGGGATAATCCCTTTAATACTATATCTTATAATTATGCTGGAAACAGCACTTTGATCAGCACTGATCAAAGTGCTGTAGAGTAAGCCAGCATCACTGTTTACACCGATCTTTAGTGCCAACATGGCCGCTGATGGAGAGGCAAGTGACCAGATCCAGTGGTGTTTAGTGAATATCATGGAGCTTGACATCGGTAACTATCACATGTGCAGTATTATCCAATGGAAACAGCTGATGGATAGGTCTGGTCACATTAACTCTATCAGTTCCATGTTGGGACAGGAGGGCTGTATAAACAGTGATGCAGATATACACTAAAAACAAGGGGCAGCATGACTCAGAGGTGGACAACAGCACTGATGGACGTATTACTGTATATTAGAAAGTTGATCAAAGTGCTGTTTAATAGCCAAATACTATAGATCACCAGCTTACCCTGTATATAGGCAAATTGGTATCATGTGCAGTAATGAAATTTTATTTGGAAGGGAAAGGGAGTATATTTTGCAGTATATGGACTCCCGGAAATGAACATTTCTGGTAACAAATATTCCATTTCCTAATTGTTCAGGAAGAATTGGATGGCAGCACATAAATACGATTAACACCTTCCAGACCTCTGCTGTTCATGTACGGTGGAAATCTGGTATTCACACATGGCACCTGCTTAGAAGCAGAGCTGGTAATTCATTGTAGTCTATGGGAGAAACAATTAGATGGGCACATGTTCAAGGTCACACAAAAAATGTGAAAAAAAAGTTAAAAAAAAAGTTTTTAAATAAAAATTCTAATCACCCCCTTTCCCTATATTAAAAATACACGATTAAAAAAATGACAGTATTATTAAAGTAGAAATATATTTATTCTGTTTGGTGAATGCCGTAAGGGGGGGGGGGATTAAAAAGGCTGATTTGCCATTTTTTTGTCGCTTCACCTCCCAAAAAATTGAATATAAAGTAATGCAAAAGTCATACACAGACCACTCCACAAAAAAATAACCCCTAACACAGCTACATCTGGGTCGGAAACATCATTAAAACCCGAAGTGTTTGAACGAATCTTCATTCACTCAACACTAATGGAGATGGCAGCTCTGTGTTAGGCCCCTTTCACACAAGAGATTTTTCCGCGTGGGTGCAATGCGTGATGTGAACGCATAGCACCCGTACTGAATCCTGACCCATTCATTTCAATGAGTCTTTGTACATGAACTTTTTTTTTTACGCATCAGTTCTGCGTTGCGTGAAAAACACAGCATGTTCTATATTCTGCGTTTTTCATGCAGCCCTGGCCCCATAGGAGTGAATGGGGCTTCAGTGAAAAACGCATTGTATCCTGAAGCAAGTGCGGGTGCAATGCGTTTTTCACTGATGGTTGCTAAGAGATTTTGTTTGTAAACCTTCAGCTCTTTTATCACACACGTGAAAAACGAATCAAAACGCATTGCACCAGCGTGGAAAAAACTGAACAACTGAATGCAATCGCAGACAAAACTGACTGAACTTGCTTGCAAAATAGTGCGAGTTTTCCTGAACGCCTCCGG
Organism: Rhinella marina; assembly: GCA_900303285.1. Lineage (NCBI taxonomy): Eukaryota > Metazoa > Chordata > Amphibia > Anura > Bufonidae > Rhinella > Rhinella marina. The sequence continues at coordinate 129,115 of ONZH01008614.1, forward strand.
ACCTAATCCGTCACGGATTATTTTAAATTGTCAGCTCGGGGAATGTCCTTTATGCTACTGCTGTCTCCCTATAATACCTCAGGGGTGTGTCCGTCACGCTCGTGTTAAAGGGGCCTTACTGATGTATCACAGCCACCCTTACACAGCGCTCAGAATAGTGCAGTGACGAGACTCCGCCCTCTGTGGCTGCAAAGCCAGGCATGATGGGAAATGTATGATTACTTAGGAATCAAGACAGCAGACAACCCATAAATGACACATCAAATAAAACAGGTATACTCAAGCCTCTACCTTATTCTTTATAGAACCTTATCCTGCACTATATAGGCAAAACAAAAAACCCTACGTGCTTTTAATTCAGAGCTACATTTAAAAGGAAGTTTTTGTTAAAGTCCATGTATCCAAACAGATATGCCCCTTTCACACGAGCGGGAGACTCGCATGTCTCCCGCAACGCATCTACAGGGCTGGACTCCGGCACTGACTGGGATCGCATATAATGCTATGCGATCCCTGTCAGTGCCGAGTCCAGCCCTGTAGATGCGTTGCGGGAGACATACGAGTCTCCCGCTCGTGTGAAAGGGGCAATAACTGGGATGATTATTAGGAACAATTGTGCTGGCAATCAGCTGACAAACAAGTAATAGTCGTTTGTTAACCGATCCGATGTGTGAAAAGGGATGTGGTGGCAACAAAAAAAAAAAGTGAAGATGAATAATCATGATAACGATCGTTCATCCTCAGAGCCCTGATGGTAACTACTGTATATAAACACAGCTTACAAGCTGCAATGCTTTGGCGCATACAATCATATGATCACTAACCACAAACCCATAATTTCAGCGATTTCTAAATGGGCTCTTAATAATAATTTTACATGTAATAAGAGTGCTCTTTATTTGCATTTGTTTAGTTCCTGTCTGTCCTCACGCTGGAGGAGTTGGACTCTGTGAACTGGTTCAACATCTGATCATATTTGATTATATCTCAGTCTCAGGAAGCCTAGAAAACAGGTATGTTCATGTATTTGTAGATACATCACTGGTTTTCAGGTAGATAAATCCAAGACCTTTATAATATATGTATATTCTCACTTACACAAATAAAAAAAATTTACAACATGCTGATGTAAAAGGGTTTTCCAAGACTTTTATATTGATGTCCTATACTCTGGATAGGTCATCAGTATCTGATCATTGGGGATGACACTCGGGACCCCTGCCGATCAGCTGTTTGAGAAAGCACTAGCGTTCCTGCGAGTGCTGCTTACCAAGCACAGTGCCACACAGCCCCATTCACTTCTATGGAGCTGCGCCTAGGCCACGTGTCGTCACTGGCGTAGGGAAAGCTGCAAAAAGGCCATGGTGCTACTGCAAGCACCGCTGCCTTCTCAAACAGCTAATCAGCGGGGGTCTCGGGAGATCAGATACTAATGACCTATCCAGAGGATAGGTTATCAGTATTAAAGTGTCGGAAATCCCATTAACCCTTAGGCTCCCTACAATGAGGTTCTTTAAACATGGCCCCAATTCAAAATGGCCAATTCACCATTTTCCCATCACTTCTCTTACCCAATAAAATTGAAGACAATGTGATCAAAAAGTCACACACACTCCAAAATGGTATCAATAAAAACTACAGATCGTCACTTAAAAATGAGTCCCAACACAGCTTAATAGAAATAACTACAAAAAAAAATTATGGGAGTCAGAATATGGCAATGTAAAAAAATAATTTTCAAAGTTATTATTTTTTCAGTATTAAAACATACAAAAACCTACACATATGTGATATTGTTGTAATCGTACTGACCCAGAGAATGAAGAGCACAGGTCAGTTTATCCACACAGAGAACAACATAGAGACAAAGCCCATAAAACTGTGGCGGAATTGCGTTACACCCCCCCCCCCCCTTCCTCATTTCCATCCCGTTTGGAATTTTTTTTCCCCCTGCTTCCCATTACATTGCATACCATATTAACCCCCTAACTGTTTTGCCGAAGTCCAGCTCCAGCAGTGTGAAAAGTAGCTAACTGTAGGGGGAAGGGGAGGCTGCTTTAGCTGTTCATATCTCCGGTTTGGCTGAAAACGGACATTCCAAGCTTTCAGACAGTATCAGAACGACAGCAATATGTTTATTACAGAGGACAATATTACTGATAGAAATCGGGAAGCTGTGAATGCAGCTGAAAGTGAAAGTAAAAACTGGTTTTACCCGCGATTATTGCCGACTTGATTTCTAACAGTGATTTCTCCTCTGTTTCTTGGCCTTTAGCCTTCGTTCTGGTCTTGTATGAAGGTCTGGACTGTCAGATTTCAAACAAGACCAGTTGCATGTTTCTAGCTGCTACCATTCAGGAGATAGCAGCATCTAAAGCAGCCCTCCTCCCTCCAATTAGCTACTTTTCACACTGCCCGAGCTGGACTCGGGCAAAACAGTCAGGTGGTTAAATGGTAGCATTAGAAAGTCCAACTTGTTCCACAAAAAACAAGCCCTCGTACAGCTATCTGAACAGAAAAATAAAACTATGACTCTGGGAAGAGAAATTAAAACGAAAAAAACTCTAGTATCTAAGTGGTTAACCATCTTTGCCAATGACCACACTAACATCTAAACACTAGGAAACACAATAACTGATTCACCTAGAAGGACAATGGTAAATATCCTAGAACCTCATCGATTTCAGCACAAAAGAAATGCAAAATTATATTATGGCACCAGATTGCTTTCATATACATCTAAATTGGTCCGAACACTACATTGTCTAGCATCTCTCTGGTCAGTTATGGTCATCTCTTTACAGGCTAGTTGGAGAACATGATTTACAATCTCCAATTTTTCTCCATATTATAGGATGTGTGAATATGTGGATCATCTGCATGAACATTTTAAACACCCTGTGACTATCCGCAATGCCGCTTATATGACTCCAACGGTAATTTAAAAACTTCTGAACACACCATGGATTTTTTTGCTTTAACTCAATGGCTGACAATGACAATACTGTGCCACTCAGATTCTATAAGCATAGGTGGTTGTCAGGACTACTTGTACAGCACAATGTAGCACTACCTGACAAGAAGCACAATTCATTAACTAAGCAGTGGAGCTATCATATTAAGTCAAGTAGTGAGGTTGACGAGAATTGCAGAAACATCACCAGTTTCTTTTCTGCAGTATAGCTAGTATCATGTTTATTAGTTTTGAGTTGTACTAGATGTCATACTGTGCTTTGCCATATCTGTATCATTGGATCATGCAACTACATTGGCTTAAAGGGATTGTCTCATAATGACAACCAACATCCATATGTCCTGTTAAACATCAGAGGGGTAATTCCATGCCATGGCTCTCCCACCTACGTAGGAGATGCTCTGCTTGCGCACTACATGGTTAGTCATTAAGGAGACAACCCCATTTCAAGAATTTTGTTTTTAATGATATGTGTAAATCAGAATTTGGAAGAGTATGGCAAATAATGTACCAAGCTGCATGATATTACTATACCATATACTCCGTAACTCCCTTTAGGTAAGGCACTCGTTCTTTCAAGCAGTTATTAGTAGAGATGAGCAAATCGATTTGCTCACCATAAAGAGATCTTGACCATCGAGGGGCTGTCCCTACTTCTTGACTGACAGCACTGGACATCTTGCCCTGACAACCTCACGTCTGCACCACTAATCCAAGTAGCGGCACAGTCTTCGAGGCTCTGCTGGTGCGACTGTGCATGCAGCAATACTCAGAGCAGTGGCATGGGAACAAGGATGCCAGGGCTGGGCGAGATGTCAGTCCTGTCAATCAAGCATGATGAGCAGCAGGGACAGCCCCTTGCTGGTGAAATCTTTTTGATGGAAAGATTTGTGTGAATCAATTCAATTATTTCAAGTTATTAATAAGATTATTTTGCTACTAGCAAGTACAGCAGAAGTAAGAAATATTGATTACAGCATGCTGATCCTTGAGGGTATAAGCACATGGCCTGGCTTTGATACAGCTGCGTTGCAGGCGAGTACCGGATAGCCATGTGCTGTTGTTTATTATGTCTCCATCGTTAACGGCTACGTGGCCATTAAAGGGGCTGTCTCACTTCAGTAAGTGGCATTTATCATGTAGAGAAAGTTAATACAAGCCACTTACTAATGTATTGTAATTGTCCATATTGCTTCCTTTGCTGGCTGGATTCATTTTCCCATTACATTATACACTGCTTGTTTCCATGGTTACAGACCACCCTGCAATCCATAAGTGGTGGTCGCTCTTGCACAATATAGGAAAAACCACTAGCCTAAATGCGCTCCCACTGTCCTGGCCATCAGGGAGGCGGACTCTTTTTCCTATATTGTGCAAGCACGACCACCACTGATGGATTGCAGGGTGGTCTGTAACCATGGAAACAAGCAGTGTATAATGTGATGGAAAAATGAATCCAGCCAGCATAGGAGGCAATATCGGTAATAACAATACATTAGTAAGTGCCTTGTATTAACTTTCTCTACATGATAAATTCCACTTGCTGAAGTGACACAACCCCTTTAACTGACTAAACATTGTGGAGCTTGCTGAAGCACACAGGACTGTGCCGTGTGGTCATACCATGAACTTCATTGTTAAAATTGCATGCTGTAAGCAGAATATGTGCAAGGGCATATGTAAGGGAAGGGCTGGCAGGTCACGTGCGCTGTATGTCAGCACAGACAAGGCATTTAGATACAGTGCTAGTGCAGCAAACCGAATCCTTTCCCTGTGTAAAGGCAGACCAAGCTTCAACTGCAACAATAAAATGTTCTTTATCAGGGCAATTATTGGTAACAAGCATTCATAGAAAACACTCATTCCCAATACCTGCCCTGTGTAAAAAGGGATAGTGATCACATGATGAACAATAGCAATCATTCATCCCCAAACAGATATGTGTGCAGAATATAAACGCAGCTCTTCCCTATGCTCAGCATTCTGGCAATTATTGGGAAACAATGGTTTATTCCTGATGACTGCCTATCTGAAAGGGTAGAAGCAGTCTGCCTCCTCACAGACTTGTATCATTTTAGTGCAAACTAAATAACCAAATCATTCTCCCTTCTTTCAGGATCCCGGATATTCCACTGAAATGAAAGAAGAATCTGTGTTATTGTACCAGTTCCCTAGCGGAGCGATCTGGCAGCAGCTAATTCAGGAGAAAAAGGCTGAAATTTAGAAAGAATAGGCAAAGCTAAATGCACGGCTTCAGACTTCTGGTGTAAGCAACTGAAAATTATATGTATAGCATGGGCTTACTGTACACATATGTATCCTCATTCAAAGGGCCATTCCCACCCCATAATGTACCACTAGGATGGAGGGCGATTGGTCCCCCTGCTTACCACTAACTGTGCAGGAGCAGCAGCAATCCTTCATTCTGAGATTTAGTTCCATCAATTGAATAACCCCCATGATCAGTAAGGGATAGTATATCCTACCAATATGCCACCTCTTACTACTACAGAAATATCCCTTTGATCACTCAGTAATTGATGTATGTAGTAGACAGTATTAACAGCCCTAATGAAGCAATTCTTTAGAACATTGAAAATCTTCCCATTCCTGTTACATAGTTAAGGTTGGAAAAAGACAAGTCCAACCTGTAATCCTGCTATATGGATCCCTGGATCCAGGGGCGGATTGGCCATAGACCTTACAGGGAAATTTCCCGGTGGGCTGATGCTCAGGGGGCCGGCCAATAGAAGTTTTTGGGGATGTATTTTGTGCTGCTGGCAGTAACAGGTGATGGACTGTGGTATTTGGCTCTGTTGGGGCAGTATAATGTGCCACAATATGGTATTGCTGGCCCTGCCTTCCATCAGTTTGGACCCGACTACAAAACGGGGCCACCTTTAGTATTTTTTCCAGGGCCACTTTAAGTTCCCAGTCCGCCCCTGCCTGGATCAATGTCCATCTTCCTTTTAAAAAGGGATTGGGCCAAGGGAAAGGATGTGTAGAACACGATTTTATATATTGTCATAAGCCTCAATTTTCTTTTAAATTAAAAAGTTATCTACACCCTTTTTGAAGCCATGACCTGTATTTGCTGTGACCAGTTCCTGCAGCAGGCTATTCCAGAGATTCACAGACCTAACTGTAAAGAATGCTTGTCGCCCCTTGATATTTTTTGTATGGTCCTTTTATATATTTGTACAGGTTAATCATGTTCCCCCACCCCCCAGACGTCTTTTTTCAAGGCTAAACAAATTCACTTAATTTAATGTTTGCTCATAACTAAGATATCCCAGGCCCTTTATGAGTTTAGTGGCTCTCCTCTGTACTTTTTCTAACTCCAGGGCATCCTTTTTATGGACTGGTGCCAGAACTGAACTGTGTATTCCAGTTGAGGCTACACCAACACTTTGTGAAGTGGCAATATTACATCCCTGTCCCGCCAGTCCATACCTCTTTTGATTGTGGACCCATTGAAGTGAATGGGTCCGCGATCAGTGTTGCAGGCTGCACACGGCATGTGCATGAGCCCTAAGACATATGATGCATGCAGATTATTCGCCCGCAAGTGCATACATTTACATTTATCTATATTGAACAAGGATGTGTACCTCTACAGACATACTCTATCCAATCAGTGCTGCCATTTTCAGACTGTGCAGGTACACTTGCCCAGCTGGTTACCATTCCCCTGTACTCTTACTGCAGACTGCTAACAATTTATTTAGAACTTCTAGTAGAAATCATCATAGTTGTATTAAGCATATACACCCCCACAATGAGGCTGCTTTTCAGTTACTGAAAATAATACTTCTCTTAAACACAAGAAAACTTGCTATATCAGTATGTTAATACCACATTTACTATCGACATTGGCTACACATACAAGTAGACAGTCAAGAAGAGAGGCTTACAATTCACATGTTTAGTACAAATGCAAAAATAATTTACAGCAATTACTACAGTAAGAAGAAAAAAACTTCTGAAAATATCACACTGCCATTTCCATTCTAATGGTGGGATGAGGGTCATAGCCTTCAAGCTGGAAATCTTCCGCTTTGAAGTCATTGATGTTTTCCACTGTCCGTAGGATTTTAAGTTTAGGAAATGGCTTAGGTTTCCTTTGAAGCTGAAATATAAAGACATAACCTTGTCAACTTTTGTTCCAAAAGAAAAATCCTAAAATGCAGTATAAGTCATATTGCTTAAAACGCTTGACACATAAAAACAGCAACTCTGTTTAAAGGGGGGAAAAAAAAACATTTATTTTGTCATCAAAATTCAGAGTAATGGATGTCTTGTTCCAGGCACAATGAGAGACATCTACCAATTAAAATGCATCCACTCAGCGTCTCTTCTATTGTACTGAGCTACACTCTACATGAATCTCCAATGTGTGCTTTGAAATACGCAAGTCAAATTTTTGATTTTTTATTTTTTTAAATTTTCAAATAAATCGCAAGCAAAGAGAAAAAACAAAACAAAAAACTATTGTCACAAAAACATGTAGTAGATTTATTATGCGATAAGGTAAGAGGAGTCAGTCTGGTGTCGATTGTACTGAAGCTCTCCAATCTTTTACCCTCTCATGAGCAATGTGCTGGATTTCTCAATGAAAAGACTCGAATCACTGAAAGTGGTTCCTGGATGTTACATTAAAATGTATTAACCAAAAATCTCCCCCAAATGACTGTTTCTTTACTTACTTGACTTTGCAATGGCTCGACATGGTTAAGGTAGACATGAGCATCACCCAAAGTGTGGATAAAGTCACCAGGCTGAATGAATAAGAAAAGCATGGTTAATAAGACATAGAAGAGAGAAAGTAGTAATAAGGGGTTGTTCACATATCAGTTATTTGATCAGTTATTTCCATCAGTTATTGTGAGCCAAAACCAGGAGTGGACACTAAACAGAGATCAGGTATAATGAAAAGATCTGCACCTGTTTGGTGTTTTTGACCTGCACCTGGTTTTGGCTCACAATAACTGATGGAAATAACTGATCAAATAACTGACATGTGAACAACCCCTAACCCTGCCCAGTAGGCTGCCCAGGAATATCTAAACCGCTGAACACATACAAGTTCTTATCGCTTCCAGTTATAAATCAGGAAATACAATACAATTTCAGAGGTGGAACTAAAATGATGGGTCCTCAAGATGAATGCTCATTAGGCAGGCTCTCATGTGCAGATTACAGACACATTCTAGATGTGTATCCAGCCACTGCTTGCCTGACATATGGCTCACTGTGTTTACGCCCATTGTCAGAAGTATAAATGAGAAAATCTTTTATCTGAAAAAGACTCCCACACGTCACGCTACACACATGTTGTTCATTGAGGCCAACTGTATATATAAAAAAAAAAAAAAAAAAAAAAAAAAAAACCACACCACACATTACAATTTTTTATTTTTATTTTTTAAGTGGCCCAATGTATAGAAAAGCACACTTTTCTATACAAAGAAAAAAAAAAAAAAAGAAAAAGCATACCAGCAAACACCAAAAGGACACTTTTTGCCTCCTAAATGGGGCCGTGTGCATACATTCCTGGTGTATGTGTCAAACACAGGGCTCAGACACAGTGTGCATGTAACCTACACATGGCTGGCAAAATGAAGGATTCACCAGCGTACAGTTTAGAGTATAGAGGCAAGAAAGATTCACAATACCTTCAGTCCTGTGACATGTGCAATCATGTAAGTTAATAGAGCATAGCTGGCAATATTGAACGGCACTCCAAGGCCCATGTCTCCAGATCGCTGGTACAACTGGCATGACAGCTCATTGTTAATCACATAGAACTGGCACAGAGCATGACAAGGTGGCAGTGCCATCAAGGAAAGATCTGTAATAGAAATACTGTATTAAAGGCAGCCTTCATAGTATGATACCTGTCCGGAAGCCCCTTGCCTACACATACCATGCTCAACCTGTGGCCCTCCAACTGTTGTAAAACTACAACTCTCATCATTCACTGCTGTAGGCCGATAGCTATAGGCTGTCCGGGCATGCTAGGAGTTGTAGTTTCTGCACTAGGCCATCATGCATAGTGACTGGCACTCTTTTTTCTGGTCACTTGGCAATACATTTTCCTTACATACTCCTAAAACATCGTCAATCCACCTAGGAACATATGGATTACCCACCATGTCCCTAAAGATGAGTGCCAAAGGCAAACTTTCCTGTACTACTTTGAGAGAGGAGACACCAGAATTACAAGATGCCTTTACTACCGCCAATCTTGTATGCAATGGCGTTTTTTATAGCCAAACGCTACTGTCCCTAATGACTGCTTTATACAGATATCACATGCCCTGCCATTACAAAAGAGTTTGTACCTTTAGGGTTCCAGCTACACATGATGATCCTCCTATCATCGGGATTATTCTTGATGGTGTCAATCACTGTCTGCAGCTGGTCCACACCTTTCCCGGTGTAATCTAACAAATGGGATGATAATGGTAATGAAGGGTCGAACCTACAGTAACCAAGAGTCAGGGAAATACATTCATCACAGTCCATGTTCACATTACCTGTTTGACTGTCTTTGTACTCGGCCCCAAAGTGTCTCCACTGGAATCCATATACAGGTCCCAGGTCTCCTTCCTCACGCGATACAAATCCTTGCTTATCCAAAAACTCCCTGGAGCCATTTGCATCCCAAATTTTCACACCTTTTGCAGAAAGCTCTTTTGAATTTGTAGAACCCTTAAAATACACAAATAAGAAATACAAGTTAGTCATATGGGCTTCAGACATGTTATCAATGCACAGATTATACTGTTTTTTTTTTTTTTTTTTTTTATAGACTACTTACCATTTCCTACCAATAGGAAATCACATTGAAATCATGTGCAGTTTTACACAAGACCTTAATGCAATTTCACATATGTATGTAACTAGATCATGTAGACCTGTGATCGTGTAGACCCTACTCCAGGTTTTTCTTAAATAAAATAAGGCCCATAAATGTGGAAATCAAAGGGCATACAAACGGATTTTTGTGGTGATCATGCTTTCACCAAGGATGTGGAGTCGGAGTCAAAGCTAGTTTTGGGTGGAGTTGGAGTCGGTATTAATATTGTGTAATTAACTTTCATACAAGTTTAGAAATGTTAAGCATACATACTGTATATTTTATGTTCTGTCAGTCTTCATACTGCTAGAAGGCCCATAATTACAGTGCCTGATTCACATCTCCTAGCTGACAGAACAGGAATAAGTACATTTTCACAGGAACGTGCCTCTGTTATAAAAGAATCCCACTTACCTACTCCCCACTGCTGTAATCCTGTGCAATCTTCCGGACCACGACTTGTTTAATTTATCTCTGGCACGGGCATGATCACCTGTACTGCTGCAGCCAATCACATATGCAGGAGAGGAAGTAAACAAGCCGCGGACTGACAGACAGACACACGGAAGCCAGCGAGCAGGATCAGAGCTGCCAATACCAGGCAAGCATAAATCTTCCCATAGGACAAGCGGGCACCTGTGAAAGGTTATTTATTCCCAGCCAACTCTTTTTTGGTGAGCTCCCATAGCAAAATAACATGGGGGCTCCCACCACCTAGTGTAAGAAAAATAAAACCGCAGCACAAATAGCAATAAAAATATATATATTTTATATACACACACCCACCACATACCAGAAAACCCAAATTACATACGGCCCCATAGCAAGGATATAGTTACACCCATGGCAGCTACACTTTTTAAATGTTTCTTTCTTTCATTTAGACTTGATGATTCTCTGCATTTCCGGGACAGACATATATAGCCTTTTCTAACTTTCAGAAATTATATTCCAATAAATATGGTTCACATTCTAAGTAGCTCGATAACTTCTGATAGTAAGAAAAAATCCAATGTTACCATTTTACTACAGTAAATGAGTTATAACTAAATTATCGACCATTTATAAAGCAGTTGATGTGTGAGAACTTAGGCTTACCGACTCCACAGCCCTGCTGTTCACTGAAATGCTATATAGTGGCTTTACTACCAGAACTGCAGCTCTAAATGTAATTGAGGAGTCGCAGCGTCGTTTTAAGCTCAAGTGGGTGGTGGTAGTGTATTCACATTCTCTGACCTCAAACACTGCTGGGATGGCATACTGATGTCCACAGAACTCAAAGGGTTAAATCAGCAAGCACAAACTAAGCAATGAAAAGGTCTTGTATTAAACACCTACTAGAAGACGCTGAGGTTTAGGCATTTACTCAGTCATAATTTGGCTCCATACAGGAACCATATATTTAGTGCCAAGAATGAGCTCAGACCCTGTATGTAAGCAGGGAAGTATTTCCAACACAACGACTTAGAGAAAAATATACATGCCTTTCCTGATAGGATCGGCTTTGCTGCTGGCACCAAATATACTGTTAGAGAGCGATCTTATGGTCAAAATAAAACTATTATAAATGTAAGAGAACATGGGTAAAGTAGAGAAGTCCAATATTACTGGTTATTATTACAAAGTATATTAGCTATATATATTATCTGCCAAGCAAGATATAGTCACAATAATCAAGTGCAACAGGGACATCTACTGGTTACTGGATGCATTGCACCGCCTGAATGATAATCCCAGTTCCCAATTGAACCCTGTAAGCCTTGTTATACAGTCGTGGCCAAACGTCTTGAGACGAACACGAGCTTTGGTTTTCAGAGTCTGCAGCTTCTGTGTTTTTCGATCTTTCCATCAGCTGCTTCTATGGTATACTGAAGCATAATTATAAGTAGGGTTGAGCAAATTGGGTTTGTTGAATTCTGAACCCAGTTCTCGTTAAAAGTTCATTAAGAATATTGGCTCCGTCCTACTGTAAAACTTATGTCCTCCTCGGAGGTCTTTCCAAAGTTTCAGCAAATATTGTGAGACTTACTTCGTCTCACCTCTATCACTTTATTTGCATAAATTACAATATCAAAATACTAAGCCGAACTTGGCTCCGTGCCTTATTAATGAAGCCGCGTTCAGCTTCGTATTTTGATACTGTAATTTATGCAAATATACAAAGTGATATGTGATAGAGGTGAGACGAAGTAAGTCAAAGGGATATTTGCTGAAAGACCTCCGAGGAGGACATACATTTTACAGTAGGACAGAACAAAGTTTTTAAAAGAATTGGGTTCGGATACAGCAACCTGAACCAGATTCCCTCAACCCTAATTATAAGCATTTCATACTTTTTTTTTTAAGCTTTTATTGACAAATACATCACATTTTTTGCAAAGACTCAATATTTCCAGTGTTCTTTAAGACTTCTGCAGTTCGCCCTGGCACACTAGATATCAGCTTCTGGGCCAAATCTTGACTGATGGCAACACATTCTTACCAAATCAGTGCTTGGAGTTTATCATAATTTGGCCACAGGTTCTCGATAGGATTAAGGTCTGGGGAGTTTCCAGGCCATGGACCCAAAAATTCAATGTTTTGTTGACTGAGCAGATTCAGTTATCACCCTTGCCTTGTGAAATGGTGCTCCATCATGCTGGAAAAAGCATTGTTCATCACCAGATTGCTTCTGGATCGTTGGGAGAAGTTGCTCGTGGAGGATTTTTTCATACCATTCTTTACACATGGCAATGCTCTTAGGCAAAAATGTGAGCGAGTCCCGATTAGGCAAGAATGTGTTGCCATCACTCAGGATGTGCCCAGAAGATGATATCTAGCATGCCTGGGAGATTGCAGGAGTCTTGAAAGAGGAGGTTGAACAAACATTTATCATTCCCCCCATGCCAGTTCTGTTTTGATCAAGTGCCGTTTCTCCGCTTCCCGAAAAGGGGGTTTGGAGTCGGCACATTTACCTTCTTTGAGGCCAGTTTTCTGGTGTAAGAGACGACTGAAATCTATACCAGCCAAGGGCTGACATGGGGGATATCATAGATTGGTGTAAAACGATGGTCTATCAAATTCATAAACGATGTACGTGAATAAAGGTTAAAAAAAATGTATGAAATGCTTAGAATTGTACTTCAGTGTACCACAGAAACATCTCACAAAGCAGAAAACTTTGTGAAAACCAAAACTAGCCTCAAAACAACCGTACATTAACAATATGGTTGGCTTTATTTTGCCAGAAAGAACAGAAACGTAATGCTATGGCCTGCGGTATCACATTTTATAGGTAGCCCGTTAGCTGTGTCAACCCCTTGATAATGATGACAGTGCTATATTAGTGATGGGAGAAGCAGTGTAAGCATAGCTGAGGTGATGTTCATGCAGACTGAACAACCAGAAAATCCACCATTAATCAACCCCAAGCTGGGATGCAAGTGCCATAGAGGTGGCCCCATTGTGTTCAGTGCCATTAGCTCTCTTCACTGCCTGTATCCCCAACCCATCCTGAGTGACTAAAAGTTGGATTTCTCGGTCATGTAACCTGCATGGTCACCTCCTTTTTCCAGCAAACCACAACTGGCATGCGTTCTTCCAGACTTCACCTTGATAAACCACAGCAGTTCTTCCAGCACTCCTTTCCAGAACACGCGCTTTGTGGTCAGCAGAGGGAACTGGTCTGAGGAAAGCAAAACACCAAAATTAAAAGGACTTTTCCAGGAGGTATTTTTTTATTTTTATTTTATTTTTTTACAGGGTTAAAACAGAAGAAAAAAAAAAAAAAAAAAAAAAAATCAAACTCAAGTCCCCAGTCTCCCGTCGTTCCCATTCTGATGCTTTCCAGGTATCTGCCAGTCTCTACTTTCGGGTCCCTCACAACACACAGGAAATCTCCATTTAGCTAAATGACTTCCGGAACGATTTTACCGGCCAGGCAACCTTTTAACTGATCACTGTAATCTGGAAGGTGACAACCTCAATAGTGATTGATGAGCCTTCTGGAAGTACCAATGTGTAGTGAACTCCCATGGGGGCCAGAGTGGAGGATAAGAGTGGTAGTGGCCCTGATGTAGTTGTGTCATGGTGTCCTACCTCAGGCCGTTGCAGTGAAAGCTATAGCACTGAAGAATGAGGCCTTTTACTAAGTGCAATGTACAACTTGAAATGCATACAGTAGCAGCAGGCCTTAGTGCAATCCTATTCTGCCACCCACTCAGGAGGTATGGTGGCAGGTTGGATGGCTGCAGTTCTGGATTTAGATATTACTGGCCTAGTGGTCGTTCGGCAATGAGGGTGTCTTAGGCCCATTTTCCCTCACTTCACAGAAGGGTCAGCAAAAGCTGGATGTCTATGTTCTCTTTGCTGTGTCTGATTTCAAGACTTTGAGTCTTTACATGTACTTTGATTCTGGGGAGTGGGTGCTCTAGGAGCTGCATCCTCACTCTCACCCTCATCCCCAACCTTGGTAGGAAGTCAGACCAAAGAGGGGAGGAATGGAACGGCGAGTTCCATTCCTGTTACCAAACACTGGCAACCATGCTCCATCTGCTGGTGAACCAAGTGCATTACATTTACATTGCATAAGAAATATATAAAACGCAGTAACCAAGTACTGAATAGTAATACCCCAACTCTGGGGTATTACAAATGCCCCAAAAGTATCAGAGGCAGAATAAGAGTGGGAGACCTAAAAACTGTTCACTTAGGGTCTTGAAGCCACTATTTGACACAAAGCATTCAAAGTCAATGCTCCTGTTTTGTGTCTTGTTCAGATGGTGTGGTGTCCCCGTGTTTAGACGGACCTTCTGCAGTGCCACTGGATTATGGTTGGGTTCAGGTGGTCGGGTGTTACATCCACAATGGCACAATGTCTGATCACTGGTTGCCCTATGGTTCATTGAACTGGGGGAGAGCACTATGGTCAGGCATGTCCCCTCCTGCTCTCCTCAGTGTCTATGGGGCTGACATTAACAGCAGATAAATGTCCTTTGTGGGGCCCTTTAAGTAAAACAAACATCTTGAGATCCGTATCTCAGGAGGAACGTATTGCCTTCCGCTATTCAGTATAGGCAATGTCTAATAGGAGAGGTAACAGGGGCCACCAGTAGACACAGGCATCCCCCATGTTTTCTATATCCCTGGTGGTTATGTCAGTTTTTATGTGTATCCCCTAGGGCTGGGCAATTTTATTTTTTTTTTATTTTTAGAATCATATCGAACTGTGTCTTCCGCCATCAGCACATGCTGCGTAATCTCTACGCCAACAGCAGGGACTGAAGAGACCCCACAAAGGCTGTGCTGGTCTAGTGCTGCACAAGAGATGAAAGGGGTATTCATATTTGAGACAATGGGGGGCATATCGATAGGATATACCACCATTGTCTGATAGGTGCGGGTCCCACCCCCTACACCGAGAAGGTAGCGCAGAAGATGGTGGCTGGAGGACCCCGGGTCCGGCCATCCAAGTGCTCTCCCCATAGTAGTGAAAAGAGCGCCCTCCACAACTTTCAGAGCTCCGTTCTCAGTGTCGGTTCCAGAGGTGGAATCCGCACCTATCAGACATTGGGGGCATATCCAGGGCTGTGGAGTCGGAAAGCCAAAACCCCGACTCCTCAATTTTCCCTGACTCCGACTCCCTCATACATGGCTCATGTTTAAGTGATAACGTTAAACAAACTTTGCATAAATCAATAGTACAGATGTATCATGACAAAAAGAGTCTATAATATATGTTTTACTAGATATTTTTACTCTGAACTTTCAGTATCAGGCTTCTCTGGGTACAGCTCACTGAGGGCCTGATGTATGAAAACTGTCTAGGTCTAAGACTTTCTTTGTTGCCCATAGCAACCAATCAGAGCTTCCCTTTCATTTCTCCAGAGCACTATATGAAATGAAAGGGAAGCTCTAATTGGTTTCTATGGGCAACAAAGAAACTTCTACACCTAGACAGTTTTCATACATAAGGCCCTATGTGTTTTTGCATCAGCAGCATATAGAAGCCATCAGAGCAGCTAATCTCTCCAAACATGAGCTCAGAGGAAAAGCAAACTAAAACATAAAGCAGAGAGAACATGCACTGGACAATTGATTTATACACAGTTTATCGAAAGTTTAAATATACTAAGAAGCAGGGGCGTAGCTATAGGGGGTGCAGAGGTAGCAGTCGCTACCGGGCCCAGGAGCCTGAGGGGGCCCAAAGGCCCTTGTGCCGCATAAGAAGACACACAGAGCACTAAGGGAAGGGGGGCCCAAGCTGAACTCTTGCACCAGGGCCCATGAGCCTTTAGCTACGCCCCTGCTAAGAAGTACTTGCCTTAAAGGAGTTTTCTCAGCACATTGATTCACTGGCTGACAGGCAGTTTGCACTCACTCTGTCTCCTCAGGCTGTGGGGGGGTCTTCAGCAGTTATTCACATATATTAACTTACTCTGACAGAGCAGGAGATTGTGATCTCTAACACAATTACAGGTAAAGCCATTCTTCTCATTCTTCAACACATTTTGCTTACTGAGGTCACTCCAGTAAAACGGCTAGGGCAGCGCTAAAGCCGGCCCATTACAGCCGGTGACGTCACCGAACTCACTGACGGGCGGGAGCCTCCGCCCGGCAGTGTGTTATGTAAGCAAAAGAGCCCTTTCCCTGCGCGATCCAGCGCAGGGCAAGGGAGGGCATCGGAGCATGAGATGCTCCGATGCCCTGTTCAGGCGGGCTGCCTGGGTGAATATAAGGGTATGTCCGGGTTCAGCTCTGAACCCGGACAACCCCTTTAACATAGAAACCTGTGTGCAGAGAGAGACCTGCTGAGCTGTCTATAGTTCATGACTAAAGTAAAATCTACTGACCACTGTATTTAGAAAATGTCTTCTTTTAACTGTCCCTTTATGTTGAAAGCCAATCTTTGTAACTAGTGAGAAAACCTCTTTAATCCTGTTTTCTGAGATATGAGATAAGTGCAGCTATTCCTTCCCAGTGCCTTTTTCCTCTTATCTGTAGCAGAGGAGCTTCACTACTGAGCACCTACATAAAGGGCAGCACACAGTCATCTCAACTGAAAGCTTAGATCCTTAGTTCAGGAATAGAACATTTCATCTTCTTCCCAAATTCTTATGAAAATATATTCAGCACATACTGTACTGAACTAAATGTACCAATTTATTATATATTTTAGGAGTCTGAGTTGGTCCATTTCATACCGACTCCAACTCCACCAAAATGGTCACCGATTCCGACTCCACAGCCCTGGGCATATCCTAGCAAAGGACCTGCGAAGATGTCCAGCTGCCGTAGTCCATAGAACCAGATTACGAAATACATCTGTACAGTACAGAGTGAAGGTCAGTGCTGCGGATCAGCTCTGCTCTACCGTACGTGCCCAGGACTGCCCTTACAGAGTCACCTCACCGTTAGGAAGCATTCACAAAACGGTATCCATTTTGCTGATTCGAAAAAACTGTTGCAGTCACGGCAACCATTGAAAAAATGCCCATTCTGGTCTGCGAAAGGGACATGTTCCATAGTCTGCGGCTGGGCTGTACGGATTTGGACAGCACACGGACATTTTACAGCCCCATAGAAATAAATGGGTCAACGTATGATCCGCAAATAATGCTTATCATAAGTGGACCAAAATATGGTTGTGTGAACAAATCCTTACATAAAGATGGAAAATATGTATAATTTGGGGATTATTCTTAGTTTTTTTAGATTTTTATCCAGCTGACAGCTCAAGGGGAGTGTCTTTTCTGCTGCACCTAAGGAGGCAGTGTCCATGCGCTCCCTACCACAGCTCAGGGGGCAATTGAAGGTTGAAACTGAGCATGTGCAGTCTTCTCAGTGAGCAGGTCAAAAAAAAAAAATATAAGAGAAAAACTGCAGGTGGCGCTATACAGATACATTTTATTGAATAACTCAGTGGCTATGCTAAACGTTTTATTACATGCAATTACAAAAGTATTCAGATCCAGGTGCAGGTTTGAGAACTGTAAAATATTTTTCATGGAATAACCCCTTTAAGAGACTTAAAAACAGGGAGCGTCTATGAAGAGACTATCCTTTAGGGATGCTGTCTAGGCAGGGGCGGATTGGCAATGTACCCCACCGGGACACTTCCCGGTGGGCCGATTGCCTAAAGTATGCTGTGGGCCGGTGTCAGCAGGGTGAGCAGCGGCCGCCGCCCTCACTACAATACACATTACAATACACATTGCGGCCACCAGCAGCCCTGCTATCTCATTATCATAACAATGTCATGATAATGAGATCGTAGCAGGGCAGCTGCTGGCCGCAATGTGTATTGTATTGCAATGTGTATTGTACAGAGGGCGGCGGCCGCCGCTGGCCCTCCTGTGTCCTTCTTATTATTCCCTATTGTGCAGCCCCTGCCTCTCATAATGTACTCACCCCTGTACCTCCTGCTGTCAGGTCCTTTAACACCCGACAGCAGGAGAGAGCTCACTATCCTCTTCAGATGGGAAAGGACCTGTGGCTCCTCCCACTCCCAGCGTCAGCGCGACTGACGCTGTGTCATCACCCCTATCCCTCCTGCTCCAGGACACAGGCCAGAAGAGGCTGCTCCAGGTCTGCACACAAAGGTAAGTTTTTTTGTTTGTTTGTTTTTTGACAGCCATTAACAATAAGGGGTCAGGGCACATTTAAGTGTCCACTGTACATTACTGGGGCAGGGAGGGACATTACTGGGGGCAGGGGGGCATTACTGGGGACAGAAGGGAAATTACTGGGGACTCTATAGTAACATTACTGGGAGCAGAGGGGAAATTACTGGGGGCTCTATAGTGACATAACTGGGAGCAGGGGGCATTAATGGGGATGCTATAGTGACATTACTGGGGGAAGGGGGCATTACTGGGGCTTGTATAGTGACATTACTGGAAGCAGGACGGCATTACTGGGGGCTTTATAGTGACATTACTGGGGTGGGGGTGGGGTGGTATTACTGGGGCAGAGGGGCATTACTGGGAGAGCTATAAGGACATTACTGGGGCCAGGGTGCATTACTGGGGGCTCTATATTGACATTACTGGGGGTGGGAGCATTACTATGGCCGCTATAGGAATATTACTGGGGTGGGGGGCATTACTGGGGCCTGTATAGTGACATTACTGGAAGCAGGGCGGCATTACTGGGGGCTTTATAGTGACATTACTGGGGTGGGGGGGTGGTATTACTGGGGCAGAGGGGCATTACTGGGAGAGCTATAAGGACATTACTGGGGCCAGGGTGCATTACTGGGGGCTCTATATTGACATTACTGGGGGTGGGAGCATTACTATGGCCGCTATAGGAATATTACTGGGGTGGGGGGCATTACTGGAGGGCAAGGGGAGGACATGATATAATGCTCCCTCTATGGTATTTCTGGCCCCGCCTCTCTCAATCTTGGCCCGCCCACAATTTGGGGCCACTTTTTTTTTTTTTTTCCAGGGCCACTTTTAATTCCCAATCCGCCCCTGTGTCTAGGGACGAGAGAACTTCATTTTTTGAAGTTCGGGTTTACGCTGAATTGCATTATGGATTCGGTTACTACAGAATATAATGCAACTCCATGACTGAATGCATAATTGAATTGCGTTATGTTCTGTGGTAACGGAATCCATAACTCACTTCAGCGTAAACCCAAACCAGAACTTCAAAAATTGTAGCTCACTCATCCCTAATGTTGTCACTAAAACTGTGCAGTCCTATCAGAGGGGCAGGCATCTGCAAAATATGTTTATGACCCATAATTGAATATAAGGTGGTGGAGCCCACCATCAGGGAGGGGGTCCCATGGGTGGCCCATCACCCTACCTGATAGACAGACTGCCACATGTTATCAAAATGGAGGAGGAAGGGGGGGGGGGCGCGCCCGACCAACAATGAACCTGTCAAAATACCCACTGACAGACGTGACCGCCCCGACCACCGCTGGGTACCAGGGTCTCAGCAATGACTCCAGCTTTACCTCGGAGGCTGTACCGAGCCTGCATCCCGAACACGGAGATGGTTCCGGTACCAGTGCGGTCATCTTTGCGGTGTCCGCGCTGAAGGATGTGCCGGATCTGCTCCAAGTACTGCAGCTCATCGTGCGGGGGCTCCTGGTGCTGCGGGCTGTCCTGTGGGGGCTCCTGGTGCTGCGTCCCGCCATTTACTCCCTAGAAGACATAAGGGGGTGAGCGGTGCTTCTGCCGGTCAGCGGCTCCCGCTACCACCCCGGTACTGCTCACCTGCTCCTGGGCGCTGGGCACTGTCACCTCGGCCGCCACCGGCATGTTATATAGAAATATAGGGAGAAGGTCCTGAGAAGGAGAACACCCGGGACTGTCCGGCTCTGGATTTTGGCGCGTTAATGAGTCTCCTCCTTGTTCCGCCTTCCCTCCCCTGTATCCGTGCACAGAACCGGGCGCCTTCAGTCCCAGTCCCGCTCAAACACGTTCCCATGTGCAAAACAGATCCGTCCTGTCATTGTCCGGGTGGTTACAACTTTTTTGTAGTAATTTTCTCCATAAGTTTTTTTTTTTTTTTCCCCAACATTTTTTTCCAGCAGTGTTTCCACCAATGGGTTTTCTGATGCAATCATTGAAGCCAAATCCAGGATTGAATTAAAATATGGGGTCCTCTAAGATTCACACCTGGTTTTGGCTTCAAAAACTGCATTAAAAAACCTAAAGGTGTAAACCCAGCCCTGTGCCACAGCCTCAAATTTGTAGGGACTGTCCCTAATTTTCACATACAGTCCCTGTAAATTCAGGCTGTCCTGGGTTGCAAATGGGTGGGGCTTGTGTTAACTCCACCCGGAAACAGGTGATTCCTTGCTGTTTGAGCTGTTCCCAAGGGTGGGGTCCATTTGTCCCTAATTTACCTGCCATGTTGGTATGTGACACTAACTTGGGACTTCATGAATTTTGCTGTGATATACCTAAATGCAGCAAATCAACCCTAACTGGAAAGAAGAGGTGACAGCTGAATCCGGACATACCTAGAATTTCACCTCTCTGGCCCCTGATGTTAGCATTCGAGCATTTCACGCTCCAATGCCCTCCCTTACCCTGTGCAGGATCGCCCGGGGCCAGGGGCATTTTATATACCATAGCACACTGCCGGGTGCAGGCTTCCACCCAGCAGTGTGTTCGGTGGTGTCACTGGCTCTGATGGGACAGCTTTAGCGCTGCCCTAGCTATTTTACAGGATAGGACAGCGCTAAAGCCCACCCATTAATGCCTATGACATCACCGTTCTAACTGCTGGACTGAAGCCTCCACCTAGCAGTCCCTATGAGGAGCCCAGTACATCACCGGATCTCCTAAAAATGCGCAGGGCAAAGGAGAGCAGCGGAGCATAAAATGGGGGGCTGCCTGGGTGAAAATATGGGTATGTCCGGGTTCAGCTCTGAAATAGGACAACCCCTTTAATAATGAAACACCAAAAAAAAAAGAATTCCCCAAAAAGTACGACTAAGGCACCCATTCACATGACCGTATGTACATTTCCGCATCTTATCCGCATTTTTGCGGATAAGATGCGGAACCATACGGACCCATTCATTTTTCCATAGGAGAAAAAAAATGCGGAATGCACACCGTGTGCATTCCGCATCCGTATATTACGGAAGTTCTCCTGCAAAAAAAATGAAACATGTCCTATACTTGGCCACAAAATCACGTCCGTAGCCCCATTAAAGTCAACGGGTCCGCAAAAATGCGGAACACTACGGAAGACTTTCCATATGTCTTCCGTTCCGTTTTTATACGGATCACGGAATACATACGGTCGTGTGAATGGGGCCTAACCCATATACATACAGTGCCTTGTGAAAGTATTCGGCCCCCTGGAACTTTTCAACCTTTTGCCACATTTCAGGCTTAAAACAAAAAGATATAACATTTTACATTTTTGGTGAAGAATCAACAAGTGGGTCACAATTGTGAAGTGGAACGAAATTTATTGGATCATTAAAACTTTTTTTGTAATAATAAAACTGAAAAGTGGGGCGTTCAAAATTATTCGGCCCCCTTGCATTGATACTTTGTTGCGCCACCTTTTGCTGCGATTACAGCTGCAAGTCGCTTGGGGTATGTCTCTATCAGTTTTGCACATCTAGAGACTGAAATTCTTGCCCATTCTTCCTTGCAAAACAGCTCGAGCTCTTTGAGGTTGGATGGAGAACGTTTGTGAACAGCAGTTTTCAGCTCTTTCCACATATTCTCAATTGGATTCAGGTCTGGACTTTGACTTGGCCATTCTAAGACCTGGATATGTTTATTTTTGAACCATTCCATTGAAGATTTTGCTTTATGTTTGGGATCATTGTCTTGTTGGAAGATAAATCTCCGTCCTAGTCTCAGGTCTTTTGCAGACTCCAACAGGTTTTCACCCAGAATGGTCCTGTATTTGGCTCCATCCATCTTCCCATCAATTTTAACCATCTTCCCTGTTCCTGCCAATGAAAAGCAGGCCCAAACTATGATGCTGCCACCACCATGTTTGACAGTGGGGATGGTGTGTTCAGGGTGATGAGCTGTGTTGCTTTTATGCCAAACATATCATTTTGCATTGTTTCCAAAAAGTTGGATTTTGGTTTCATCTGACCAGAGCACCTTCTTCCACATGTTTGGTGTGTCTCCCAGGTGGCTTGTGGCAAACTGTAAACGAGACTTTTTATGGATATCTTTGAGAAATGGCTTTCTTCTTGCCACTCTTCCATAAAGGCCAGATTTGTGAAGTGTTCGACTGATTGTTGTCCTATGGACAGACTCTCCCACCTCAGCTGTAGATCTCTGCAGTTCATCCAGAGTGATCATGGGCCTCTTGGCTGCATCTCTGATCAGTCTTCTCCTTGTTTGAGATGAAAGTTTAGAGGGACGGCCGGGTCTTGGTAGATTTGCAGTAGTCTGATACTCCTTCCATTTCAATATGATCGCTTGCACAGTGCTCCTTGGGATGTTTATAGCTTGGAAAATCTTTTGGTATCCAAATCCGGCTTTAAACTTCTCCACAACAGTATCACAGACCTGCCTGGTGTGTTCCTTGGTCTTCATGATGCAGAACCCTGAGACTATCACAGAGCAGGTGCATTTATACAGAGACTTGATTACACACAGGTGGATTCTATTTATCTTCATCAGTCATTTAGGACAACATTGGATCATTCAGAGATCCTCAATGAACTTCTGGAGTGAGTTTTCTGAACTGAAAGTAAATGGGCCAAATAATTTTGCATGCCCCACTTTTCAGTTTTATTATTACAAAAAAAGTTTAAATGATCCAATAAATTTCGTTCCACTTCACAATTGTGACCCACTTGTTGTTGATTCTTCACCAAAAATGTAAAATGTTATATCTTTTTGTTTGAAGCCTGAAATGTGGCAAAAGGTTGAAAAGTTCCAGGGGGCCGAATACTTTCACAAGGCACTGTATATGACATATAGAACCAATCTGAATATATGGATCACCAATAAATATCAAAATCAAACACAATACATAATGGAATAATTAATAGTTTATTATAAATCAAATTATGAACATGATTAGCAACCAAAATTTTAAAAAACATTAAAAATACATAGGAAAGGTGGTACAAGGATGGGACAAGCAATATAAAGTGCAATTGCATATATACAGGTCAAAGAAAGCATCAACTATCACTATGTGTATGACCTATATATCAAGGTGCATAGAGTATATAGGAGTAGTGCTACATTTAAACACCAAAAGGTAGAACAATGAAAAATACTGACCAGTGAACAAGTCCCGCCTCCAGTATAAACCACCAATCCACTCCCCGATGCGTGTTTCGCAGTCTGCTTTCTCAACAAGACTGGCGTTTCTTACCCCAGTCATCATCTTGAGTGAAGTGGCACAAGTTCCCTGCGAAAATTAAGAGATGCACACCATTTAATAATTCTGGCGAAACATGACTGATCTGCGTGCCAGAACATGAAAGGTGCGCTAGCTTAGAGTGTAAGTGTTGTAATTAAAGGGGTTTTCTTCTGGATAGGTCATCAGTATCTGATCAGTGAGGGTCTGACATCCGGGACCTCCACTGATCATCTGTTTGAGAAGGCACCGCCCTCCTGTGAGCACCATGGCTTTCTCCGTGCATTGAACAGCACAAAACAACACTAACAAAAACATACACTGACAGTGTAAGGCTCCATTCACACATCCGCAGAATGTGCCCGCATCCGTTCCGCAAAATTGCGGAACGGGTGCGGACCCATTCATTTTCAATGGGGCCGCAAAAGATGCGGACGGCACACAGTGTGCCGTCCGCATCCGCACTTCCGTTCCGCGGCCCCGCAAAAATATAGAACATGTCCTATTCTTGTCCGGAGCCACGGACAAGAAAAGGCATCTCTATAATAGAGCCAGCCATGTGCGGTCCACAAATGCGGAACGCACATGGCCAGTGTCCGTGTTTTGCGGATCCGCAATTTGCGGACCGCAAAACACACACGGACGTGTGAATGTACCCTAATAGTGATAGACAAGAAAAAAAGAATAATAAAAAAAAGAAAAGGCTTCTTTTCAGCCCTGAAAAAAAGGCTCCTCTTCAGTCCTCCTCTTGCTGGGTGTATTTGTCAGAAGACTGCATCTCTTTCAACAGTTTACGATTAGCCATTAAGTAGGTATGAAAATCTTTGCAGGTCATGTTCCTGAAATTGTACTGGGTGCACAAAATCCCTTTCAGTGAATCCACAGACATGCGATTCCTCTCCTTCGTCCACTGTGCTTGCATCAGTGAAAAGATGCGCTCCACATTTGCATTGTGGGCAGGTATGGCAAAAAAAAAAAAACTGTACCATCTTGAGCAGCTCTGAATGAAAGTCAACACTTTTCGACCTTTCAAAAAATTTGGTCCACCTCTGATGTGCTTGTAGATCACTGAATTCTGCACCATTTTTCTCAATTAATTTCTTGAGATTGGTGACCTGATCAAAGCACTTTGCATCATCAACTTCGACTCCCTTTTCAGCCATGTTCTTGATGTAGGCCTCTACATCATTCCAGTCTGGAATTTCACTCAGATCCATCCACATAAAAGTGGAGAACTCCTCCATGGGTGCTGTCCATTTCTGAAGGTAGTCAAGACATGAACTGTACAGGCCCTGAACCTGAGCACTGAAATGGTCACACCTTTGCCCATATCCATCTTTCTGCTTTTGAGCCAGCATAGTCTTGACTTTGAGAGGCATGAAGTTGTTCATCTTGCGCTCATGAAGCAAGCTCTGGACCTTGTTCAGAATCCTCTTCACCTCCACCACAGAGTTATCCTCCCTCTCCATCTCTTGAATATTGGACTGAAACACTGACATCAGTGAATGCATTTGCCACAGGTAAATCTCACTGAACTCATCCTCAAAAAACGTCTTGATCTGCACTGGTGGCCTGTCCTGAGACAAAAAGAATGCTTTCAAAGCTGGATACATTTGCAGTAATCGCTCAATCCCTGGGAACAATGATAGCCATCGTGTCTTGCTGTGAGAGAGGAGAGCCCTGTAATTAACATCAGCAAACTCACAATACTCCTTCAAATTCTCTGTTCGGACAGTGTAGATATTAAAGTGGTGATAGATTTTGAAAATTATTTGCTCAATGTCAAGGTCTAGTGTGTCTGCGCCATGGTGAACACAATTGTTCAGGATATGAGCTGGACAGCCAACACCAATAAGAGCGGTGTTCTGCAGGGACTTCTTTAAATTTGCAAAAACATTCTTTCCTTCCTCATTACGCCGGATTCCTCCAAACATTGTATTGCAATTATCCCCAGTAAATGCAATGCATTTAGAAAAGATTCCCTTCTTTTGCAGTGTGTCTTTTATGTACTGAGCAATGGTGTCAGCTGATTCATTTTGGGTGCTTTTGATTTCAATTAATTTGCTTTGCGCACCACCATTCTTCCAGTCATAATATTGGATCAGCAGAGGGAACAGTTTTACTGCTCCATAGTTGCTGCCATCAGTGGAGACGCCAAAGTAGGGAATACCTTGAAGTGCTTCTAAAGCAACGTCAACAGAATGCGGGGCTATCATGGAATTTACAATGGCTTCAGTCTTCGTTCGGGCACATGAGAATTTTTGAGCTGTTGTGGAGTCTGTGAAAGCCTTCCTTAACAAGCCAGATGTGCAGTCCATTGACCTGTAACTTTCGTGGTGCTTAACTGTATGAAAAGCAAAGCTGCCTTCAGCTGCAGTGACGGCTACACTGTCTGACTTTGTCACAAAGAAATCTGTGACTTTAGCGGAAGAGCTCTCACCCCTGGCTGCTTTTGCGTGCTTTGTGGAATTGACGTGCACCTGCAGGTCATTGGCACCTTTATTTGCCACAGACACATAAGTGCCTGCCTTACACGTCAAGCACTCTGCCTCATATGGATCACGACCCTGGCGAAAGCACGGGAATTTTTTCTTTAATTCCTCCGTAAATGTACACTTTTGTTTCGGCATTATGATTGCCAGAACCGGCGGACACACATGTGCTGCCTTTCGCTTTTAAACACTCGGGGGTAGACAAGACTGTCACTGCAAGCACACGCTTTCTTCTTCACACACAGTGTGTGAGTGTCGCACACACACAATATTAGAGAAAGGCGCCTGAGATGTGAGTGTGCGAATCCTGCAGTTTTATAGGTGTGACACGTCACACAGACTCAGTAATTTATTGCCTATAAAGTGGCTTGGAACCTCTCCTAACCCTCTGTCAGTGCCACAAGGAAGGCAGATAAAGGAGAGGAGCAGGGGCTGGCAAATTTTGGCCTGGGGGGCAAGCACACAGCACTGGCCCATGTGTAGCGGCCCACCCTTAACCTGTTTAACTCCGCCTACCATAAAGCCGGTATAGGTAAATGGGCTTTAAATGGTTAAAAGGCGGCAGCTGGTTGTGTTTTCATGTTGGATCCCAGATACATGACATGGCTGAGTCCGTAGCAACAGCTTGATCATTAGAGGGACCAGATTTACCAACTCCTGAGCTGAAGAGACTCCATTAACTATAATCGGGTCTGCTCAGGATGCTGCTCCTTTACCGAACAAAAAAGTCTTGAACTTTTCTGACCGGTCTTTTTAACAGAATCTGTGACCCAAATGCAAATGTGAATGGATAGTATTAGACGTATATCATTAGATGTCTGTTTAACACACAAATACAGAGCAAGAACCAAGATCACTACATACACACAGCACCAGAACCAAACCTAGAGGTCAAACAAAGAACCAGAACCAAGTTCACTGCATGAATACAACACCAGAACCAGGCCCATATGTCAAATACAGCAACAAAATCAACAAGAAATATAGCACCATAACTAAACCATAAGTCAAATACAGAACCAGAACCAAGTTTACTACATAAATACAGCACCAGAACCAAGTTCTCTACATAAATACAGCACCAGAACCAAACCCATAAGTCAAATACAGCACCAGAACCAAGTTCTGTACATAAATACAGCACCGGAACCGAGTTCTGTACATAAATACAGCACCAGAACCAAGTTCTGTACATAAATACAGCACCAGAACCAAGTTCTGTACATAAATACAGCACCAGAACCAAGTTCTCTACATAAATACATCACCAGAACCAAGTTCTCTACATAAATACGGCACCGGAACCAAGTTCTCTACATAAATACAGCACCAGAACCAAGTTCTGTACAAAAATACAGCACCAGAACCAAGTTCTCTACATAAATACATCACCAGAACCAAGTTCTGTACATAAATACAGCACCAGAACCAAGTTCTCTACATAAATACATCACCAGAACCAAGTTCTCTACATAAATACGGCACCGGAACCAAGTTCTCTACATAAATACAGCACCAGAACCAAGTTCTGTACAAAAATACAGCACCAGAACCAAGTTCTCTACATAAATACATCACCAGAACCAAGTTCTCTACATAAATACAACACCAGAACAAAGTTCTCTACATAAATACATCACCAGAACCAAGTTCAATACATAAATACATCACCAGAACCAAGTTCAATACATAAATACATCACCAGAACCAAGTTCTCTACATAAATACAGCACCAGAACCAAGTTCTCTACATAAATACAGCACCAGAACCAAGTTCTCTACATAAATACAGCACCAGAACCAAGTTCTCTACATAAATACAGCACCAGAACCAAGTTCTCTACATAAATACAGCACCAGAACCAAGTTCAATACATAAATACATCACCAGATTTTAAATGTTTAGTACAGATACCATCTGAGTAGTCAGGTCAGCCCTTGCCATATGAAACTACAGCTCCCAGTATGGCCTGAACAAGTGTAAAGAGATGCTGGGAGTTGTTGCGCAAAACAGCCTGCTACCACCCATCATCAGCTTTAGATCATCCAGGTGACTACAGCTCCCATCATACACAGTCAGTAGCAGAATAATCATTTCCATTTAGTGACTTACACGTGACGTCTCTTCCTGAGTTCTTCCCCATCTGGTTCAGACCACCATGACGACTCCTCCCATCCACAATGCAGCTTTGCAGATTTTGCCGAGAAGATGTCTTCAGCTTCACGCTTTACCAACACATTGGCACCCTGCATACTGACACAAACTCATCTTAGTGCCACATTCTGTGCCCTGAATATAACAGCAGCATTAGTGCCACATGCTCTGTGCCCTCTGTATATAGTGCCACATGCTCTGTGCCCTCTGTATATAGTGCCACACACTCTGTGCCCTCTGTATATAGTGCCACATGCTCTGTGCCCTCTGTAAATAGTGCCACACGCTCTGTGCCCTCTGTAAATAGTGCCACACGCTCTGTGCCCTCTGTAAATAGTGTACACCAAGAACGAGAAGGACCCTACCTAGGTACTGGTTTTTATTATTATACACAATAACCATAAAGGCTCAGAACCAATCTTAGACCTAGATATTTAACTACTACTAATAAAATGTAACTTTTAATGTAATAGAATAAAAGTGAGCCGCAACAAAAAAGTTAAAATTACTGCCCCCTACAAACTGTCATATTATGTATACAGTAGAATCCGAATGTATCATATGTCCATGGTAGTGTGGATGTGCACTAAGTCCACTACCACCATGGAGTATAAGGGAAAAATGTGACTGGTCTCTGTCACCAGCACACTGGATCACTCGGTGATCTCTGTCCTCTTAACTCGGTATAGGTATTGTTGATCGCTGAGAGAACACATGCAGACAGTGAGAGCAGAAACTAAAAACTAAACCTAACACTGCCCCCCAACATGTTTCACCAGTATATCTGGCTTCTTCAGGGGTTTGGGCAGAGTTGAGAAAAGACGCTAGACGCCAACTATATATGCACTACAAACTTGTGAGTGACGGGTCAATCCGTCAGTAATTGAATAGAACGTCAGGTACTAAGGGTGTTTGACCTGTTCAATATAGGTGGATCATTGATCCACCTATCACCAATGATCACCAATGATCCACCTATATTGAACAGGTCAAACACCCTTAGTACCTGACGTTCTATTCAATTACTGACGGATTGACCCGTCACTCACAAGTTTGTAGTGCATATATAGTTGGCGTCTAGCGTCTTTTCTCATCTCTGCCCAAACCCCTGAAGAAGCCAGATATACTGGTGAAACATGTTGGGGGGCAGTGTTAGGTTTAGTTTTTAGTTTCTGCTCTCACTGTCTGCATGTGTTCTCTCAGCGATCAACAATACCTATACCGAGTTAAGAGGACAGAGATCACCGAGTGATCCAGTGTGCTGGTGACAGAGACCAGTCACATTTTTCCCTTATACTCCATGGTGGTAGTGGACTTAGTGCACATCCACACTACCATGGACATATGATACATTCGGATTCTACTGTATACATAATATGACAGTTTGTAGGGGGCAGTAATTTTAACTTTTTTGTTGCGGCTCACTTTTATTCTATTACATTAAAAGTTACATTTTATTAGTAGTAGTTAAATATCTAGGTCTAAGATTGGTTCTGAAACTCTGTAAATAGTGCCACATGCTCTGTGCCCTCTGTATACAGTGCCATATGCCCTCTGTATATAGTGCCACACGCTCTGTGCCCTCTGTATATAGTACCACATACTCTGTGCCCTCTGTATATAGTGTCATATGCCCTGTGCCCTCTATATATAGTGCCACATGCTCTGTGTCCTCTGTTTATAGTGCCACACACAGTGCCCCCAATGCTAGTGCCACATGCTTGGTGCCCCTTATAAAACGTGCCTCTTATATGTGCCCCTTTGTGTATAGTGCCCCTTCAGTGTGCCTCCTTTATGTATTGTGCCTCTTGCAGTATATGTGCCCATTTGTGTATAGTGCCTCTTCTGGGTGCCCCCTGAATACAGCGTACACACACTGTATTATAATACTCTGTAAAAGCTAGATTGCAGTGGGTGAGACGTCACTGGCTACAAGTTGCTAACGGTCACATGACAAGCTAGATGCAGTGGGTATACAGAGTATATACAGCAGTGTATATAATATATATCTGTACACACTGCATCTATTATACCTCATACCTCACATATCAGTACACTGCTATATATATTATATATCTGTACACACTGCATCTATTATACCTCGTACCTCACATATCAGTACACGGCTGTATATTCTATATATCTGTACACAATGCATCTATTATACCTCGTACCTCACATATCAGTACACGGCTGTATATTCTATATATCTGTACACACTGCATATATTATACCTCGTACCTCACATATCAGTACACGGCTGTATATACTATATATCTGTACACACTGCATATATTATACCTCATACCTCACATATCAGTACACTGCTGTATATACTATATATCTGTACACACTGCATCTATTATACTTCATACCTCACATATCAGTACACTGCTGTATATACTATATATCTATACACACTGCTTCTATTATACCTCATACCTCACATATCAGTACACTGCTGCATATACTATATATCTGTACACACTGCATATATTATACCTCATACCTCACATATCAGTACACTGCTGTATATACTATATATCTGTACACACTGCATCTATTATACCTCATACCTCACATATCAGTACACTGCTGTATATACTATATATCTGTACACACTGCATATATTATACCTCATACCTCACATATCAGTACACTGCTGCATATACTATATATCTGTACACACTGCATCTATTATACCTCATACCTCACATATCAATACACTGCAGTATATATATCTGTACACACTGCATGTGTTATACTTTTATAATAGATGCAGCGTGTACAGATATATAGTATATACAGCAGTGTACTGATATGTGAGGTACGAGGTATAATAGATGCAGTGTGTACAGGTATATAGTATATACAGCAGTATACTGATATGTGAGGTATGAGGTATAATAGATATAGTGTGTATAGATATATAGTATATGCAGCAGTGTACTGATATGTGAGGTATGAGGTATAATAGATATAGTGTGTACAGATATATAGTATATACAGCAGTGTACTGATATGAGAGGTATGAGGTATAATAGATGTAGTGTGTACAGATATATAGTATATACAGCAGTGTACTGATATGTGAGGTACGAGGTATAATAGATATAGTGTGTATAGATATATAGTATATGCAGCAGTGTACTGATATGTGAGGTATGAGGTATAATAGATATAGTGTGTACAGATATATAGTATATACAGCAGTGTACTGATATGAGAGGTATGAGGTATAATAGATGTAGTGTGTACAGATATATAGTATATACAGCAGTGTACTGATATGTGAGGTACGAGGTATAATAGATATAGTGTGTATAGATATATAGTATATGCAGCAGTGTACTGATATGTGAGGTATGCGGTATAATAGATATAGTGTGTACAGATATATAGTATATACAGCAGTGTACTGATATGAGAGGTATGAGGTATAATAGATATAATGTGTACAGATATATAGTATATACAGCAGTGTACTGATAAGTGAGGTATGAGGTATAATAGATGCAGTGTGTACAGACATATAGTATATACAGAAGTGTACTGATATGTGAGGTGTGATGTATAAATTACACCTTGTATCTTACATGAGTACACTGCGTTGTATACTATATACCTGTACACACTGCATGTATTATACCTCGTACCTCATATATCAGTACACTGCTGTATATATTATATATCTGTACACACTACATCTATTATACCTCATACCTCACATATCAGTACACTGCTGTATATACTATATACGTTTACCCACTGCATCTATTATACCTTGTACCTGACGTATCAGTACTCTTTGTGTATATATCAGGTGTAAAAGATGTAGTGTGTACAGATATATGTGGACAGTCATATATTATGGTCAGTTGTGTTAGGGTTAGGGGTCAGTATTGAGGTTAGGGGTCAGTATTGGGGATAGGCGTAGTATTAGCATAAAGCTACATTCAGATGACCGAAAGTGTTTTGCAGTCCCCAAATTGTGGATCCGCATAACACAAATACTGGCCTTGTGCGTTCCACATTTTGCAGAACGCACAGTGCCAGCCCTATATAGAAATGCCTATTCTTGCTGACAAGAATAGGACATATGCACTATATATTTTGGGGGGGAACGGAACTACGTATGCGGACAGTACATGGTGTGGTGTCCGCATCTTTTGCGGCCCCATTGAAATGAATAGGTCCGCACCCGTTCGGCAAAATTGTTGAACGGATTCAGACTTAGAAATACGGTCGTCTGAATACGGTCGTCTGAATGCACCCTTAGGGCCAGTATTAGAATTAGGGTCAGTATCAGTTAGGGGCCAGTACTGGGGTTAGAGGCAGCGTTAGGATACATTCAAACAACCGTATTTCCATTCACTTCAAAGGGGCCACAAATCCTAAGTTCTGTTCCGCAAGCCCCGCAAAAAAAGATAGAGTATGTCCTATCCTTGAACGCAATCGCAGACAAGAACAGGCATTTCTATCATAGGGCTGGGCATGTGTGTTCCACAAAATGTGGAATGCACAAGGCCAGTATCCGTATTTTGTGGATCCGCAATTTGTGGACCTCAAAACA
This sequence comes from Rhinella marina, assembly GCA_900303285.1. NCBI lineage: Eukaryota > Metazoa > Chordata > Amphibia > Anura > Bufonidae > Rhinella > Rhinella marina. Next base: position 161,971 of record ONZH01008614.1, read on the forward strand.
CATATGGTCATGTGAATGTAGCCTCAGGGTTAGGGGTCAGTAGTAGGGTTAGGGGTCTGTATGGCATAGTATTAGAATTAGGGAAAGTATTAGGGTTAGCAGTCAATATTAGGGTTAGGGACAGGATTAGGTGTCAATATTAGGGTTAGGGACAGGATTAGGTGTCAATATTAGGGTTAGGGGTCCAGGGTTAGAGGTCAGTACAAGGGTAGGGGTCAGGGGCCAGTATTAGAGGTCAGGGGCCAGTACTAGGGTTAGGCTACTTTCACACTTGCGTCAGCAGGATCCGTTTGTGAGATCCGTCACAGGCTCTCACAAACGGTCCTGAACTGATCAGTTTGTCCTTAATGCATTCTGAATGGATAAGGATCCGTTCAAAATGCATCAGTTTGCCTCCGTTCTGTCTCCATTCCGCTCTGGCAGCGTTTTGGTGTCCGCTTGACTGAGCGGAATGGAGACAGATCCGTCATGACTACAATGTAAGTTAATGGGAGCTGATCCGTTTACTCATGCACAATAGTAAACGGATCCGTCCCCCACTGACTTTCAATGGAGTTCTGAACGGATCCGTCTCTGCTATATAAAATATAATACAAACGGATCCGTTCAGAACGGATGCAGACGGTTGTATTATCAGGACGGATCCGTTTGTGAGAGCCTGGACGGATCTCACAAACGGATCTTGCTGACGCAAGTGTGAAAGTAGCCTTAGGGGTGCGACAGGGCCAGTATTAGGGGGTCAGGCAAGGCCAGTATTAGGGGTCAATACTAGGGGGTAAGGGGCTAGTATCAGGGTTAGGGGTCCAAGGTTAGAGGTCAGTACTAGGGTAGGGGTCAGGGGCCAAAATAAGTGGTCAGCGGCCAGTACTAGAGGTCAGGGGCCAGTACTAGGATTAGGGGTCAGGCAGGGCCAGTATTAGGGGTCAGGGGCCTATATTAGGGTAATGAGTTAATGCAGGTCAGTATTAGAGGTCAGGGGCCAGTACTAGGGTTAGGGGTCAGGCAGGGTCAGTATTAGGGGTCAGGGGCCAGTATTAGGGTTAGGGGTAAGGCAGGGTGGTCAGTAATAGGTGGGCAGGGGCCAGTATTAGGGTTAGGGTAAGGCAGGGCCAGTATGGGGGGTCAGTAATAGGGAGGCAGGGGGCAGTATTAGGTTAAGGGGTGCATGTAGAGAGCATGGGGGGGCAGTTAATACTCACCTGTCCAGGCGCGGTCCCACGATGCAGACCCGACCTCTTCTGGCGGGTCTGCTCCTAAGGAATGTCGCAGGCGGCGCGATGACGTCATCGCGCCGCCTGCGTCAATTCAGTGCGCCGGCCACCGGGAGTAGCGGAGCAGGGAACCAGAGGTTCCCTGCTCCGCCTGCTACTGGCACAATTGTATCTGCATCTAGTGGATGCAGATACAATTGAGTTCAGGAGCCGCGGCGGCCCTGACATACACCGGCCAGGGGGGCATCTGCCCTCCTGCCCCCCGGCCCAGCCCGCCCCTGGAGAGGAGTAGGAGTTGTCACTGGGACAAGTCTCTAGGGACTAGGGTTGAAAGGTCAAGATGAGAAAAGTCTCAGTGACCCTGAGAAGATGATGGCCAGGCTTAAAAATAAAGTCTTCCATAGATATGGAGATGGTATTCTTTATGAGATACAGATGGTAACCCTTTAGGGATCAAAATAATAAAAACAAACTCACCCTCTCCACTTGTTCGCGGTGTCTTCTTTCTTGGTCTTGCAGGACCTGCAAAAGGACCTTTGGTGACGTCAGAGCGCTCACCATGTGGTGAGCGCACTGACGTCACCGAAGGTCCTTGCAGGTCCTGCAAGACCAAGAAAGAAGACACCGGACCGGCTGCGCCGCGAACAAGTGGAGAGGGTGAGTTTGTTTTTATTATTTTGATCCCTAAAGGCCATTTTAATACTTAAAATGATTTTGTTCGACTGCCTCAAACCTCAAACAGTTTGAGGCAGCCGAACAAAATCCCGGACAATCCTCAAATTCCCCCTGGACATTTTTTTAATGTCGAAAAGTAGGACATGTCCAGGGAAAAGAGGACGTCTGGTCACCCTAGTATAGTAGCTGTTGCTCCTAGGCCATGTGACTGATGAACGTGACATCACATGGTGTAGGGAAAGCAAAGAAAAGGCCGCTGCGCAATTGCGAGCGCCAAAACTTTAAACAGCTGATCAACGGGGGTCCCGGGTGTAGGACCCAAACTGATCAGATACTGATGACCTATCCTGAGGATTGGTCATCAGTGTAAAATTCTCAGAAAACCCCTTTAATGGTAAATATCTTGTGTATAGTAGACCCTACCCACTTTAAACAGAAAGGAAAAAAGTTGCACATTTTAGGGCTTGTGCAAAAATTTGTGACTTCTTGGCGCCAAAATTCTAGCACATGGGGTCATATCTCCCCCACTGTGTTGTGCTACATTTACCGTGTACTTTCCAATGTACATGTTAAACGTCTTGATAGCCTTCCATTGCCAGATGGTGATTTAAGGGGTGTCCTATCGACCTTCATCTGCCCAGCATATAAAAAATGCTACTTTCACACTTGCGCTAGCAATCCAGCAGTTCCCCATTATAGTTAGTGGGGCCGGAAGGAGACTTTCAAGCTTCCAGCAATGTGTGAAACTAGTCTTAGTACATTACAATATTCCCTACCAGAGGATTTGGTACAAAAAAAAAAAATGAAGCCTGGTATAAAGGAAAACTGTCTTTGCCGCCTATAGCAACCAATCAGATTCCACCTTTCATTTTTCATAGCTCCTTTGGAAAATGAAAGGTCAAATGTGATTGGTTGTTATGGGCAACTAAGCCAGTTTTCCTTTACACCATATTTCATAAATCTCCCCCAATATTTTTAATGGATGTCATATTGTCCTAAGGGTGACGGATGCCACTGGCCTCTCATACAGGCCTCTATTAGGCTAAATTCACACAACACGACGTCCGTTTTAAGAACAATGGTAATCTGTGGGTTTACTCACATGGCTGTTTTTTTGACAGCCAGTGAATAAAATAGAAAATGTTCTATTTTGTCGGTATTCATGGACCGACAACCCCATACCATTGAAGGGGACTGTTTTTAACATCCGTTTTTCAGAAAGGCATGGCGTTTCAGGCTACATTCACACAACGTGTATGTGAGAAAGCTCCTGTCTGGTCATTGTCCATATACATGAACAGTTATAATTCAGCTTGGGTCTAGAGGGAGCGGCGCTACAAGGAAATACACTATGACACCACTTCCCGCTATCTGAACGTCTCACTACTTTGCCAAAACAGTGCATGTGTGCCACACTGTCAGCATCATGACCACTTTTGGCCAGTTAGCTGGTGAGCTCGACCAAAGTCTCAGGATGCAGCCTGGGATTGTGAGCTGCTAGGTTTTTCGGACTTCACGGAATGCTGTGGATTTCAAATACCGACGGAAATTATACGCCCATATGAATACCCGGATTCCGGTACATAAAATCCAGGCCATATACGGATTGCAAATACGTGTCTGTGCCTGCTCGGTTGGCTGCCTTTGGGTCTGCGCCAGCTCGGCTGGCTGCCTTTGGGTCTGTGCCTGCTCGGCTGACTGCCTTTGGGTCTGTGCCAGCTTGGCTCGCTACCTCTGCGTCTGTGCCTGCTCGGTTGGCTGCCTTTGGGTCTGCGCCAGCTCGGCTGGCTGCCTTTGGGTCTGCGCCTGCTCTGCAGGCTGCCTTTGGGTCCGCGAATGCTCGGCTGGCTGCCTTTAAGTCACGCCTGCTCAGCCAGCTGCCTTCCTTTGGGTCCGTGCCTGCTCGGCTGGCTGCCTGCCTTTGAGTCTGTCTGTTTAGGGGCTGGTTGCCTTTTCTGATGACTGCCTTTGAGTAGATGCCTGGCTGGCTGGTTACCCTGTTGGTCCATGCCTAGACAATCATGGCTGCCTTGAGCCTGTGGTATTAAAAATAAAAAAAAAACTGTCAGTCTTTTTGATAGGGTGACTATTTTCATGGCCTCATGTACCCATGCAGCTGTTTTTTTTAGTTAGGCTTGCCTAGGATGACTGCTCCTCCAGCTTTGTATTGTAGCTATCTGCTTCTGGGCATATCTAGTGCAGCTGGGTTTGATCAGCTGCTTACTTTGCATGGGCAGTGTCTGCATGGTCAGCGGCTTCTCTTGCCAGGTCTGCCTGGCTGGCGACTCGTGCCGCTGTGTCTTGATAACTGACAGTTTTTGCAACAGTATCTGGATGACGGTACCTGGCTCTGAGCAGGTGTCTATGTGACCAGCTGTGCCTGTGATGCCACCATGTCTTGTTGGCGGTCTACCTCAATGGCTATGCCTGCATGGTGAACTGGTTCTGTGGTTATGACTGATTTACAGTTTGTAGTTTAAAGGGAACCTGTCATCTCCGAAACACCCCCTGAACTAGAGTAAGCAGTGTATAGTGTAAGTGACGTCGAGTCTGATTATGTAATTTTTATCTTCATACTCGCTTCCATTCTGAAGTTGTGCTCCCACAAACCTGCAGTAAAATGCACTCACTGGACTCAAGTGCTCACTCACATAATGGACAGGACTCAAAGAAGAGTCCAGTGAGTGCATTTTACTGCTGGTTTGTGGGAGCACAGTGTCGGAATGGAAGTGAGTATGAAGATAAAACTTACATATTCGGATTCAGCATCACTTACACTATACAACGCTTACTCTAGTTCAGGGGGTGTTTCGGAGATGACAGGTTCCCTTTAATGATCTACAATAAGCATAGCACACCAACAAAGCCCTAAAATGCTCCTAGTGGAGAATGAGAAGCTGGGCTGGACCATGTTGTTTGGATGGCCTACAAGACATATGGCGTACCAACAAAGACCTAAATGGCTCCTGGTTGGGAGTAAGAAGATGGGCTGGTCCATTTATTCTGGATGGCCTACAGGAGATATGGCTCACCATCAAAACCCTATAAATACTTGCCGCCAGCGGTTGTCTGCTGGGGTCCTTTGTGTGGTAGTTTCTGACGGTGGGGACCCTAGGAGGTCTGAAGAGTCCAGGGGGCTCTTTGGACTTCTTGCAGCAGATCTGTAGACTCCTCCAGATATCGGATTGATGCCACGGTAGGGTTCCATCATGGATGCTAGATTGTGATAAAATTTGGAGTTTTTGGCATCTGAAGTTTTTCTGGTCCTCCACTGAGTGGGAGCGTGCCGGGTGAGTTCCCCTCTACGCGCTCCCTGAAGATTCAACAGTGCAGGTAGTGTACCTTGGAAGGGCCTCTCCTGCAGGGCTGTGGAGTCGGAGTCAGTGTCCATTTTGGTGGAGTTGGAGTTGGAGTCGGTTTAAAATGGACCGACTACGACTCCAAAAATATAGAATAAATTGGTACATTTAGTTCAATGCAGTATGTGCTGATTATATTTTCATAAGAATTTGGGGAAATGATGAAATGTCCTATAAATGTCTGTTCTATTCCTGAACTAAGGATCTAGTCTTTTAGTTGAGATGACTGTGTGCTGCTCTTTATGTAGATGCTCAGCAGTGAAGCTCCTCTTCTACAGATCAGAGGGAAAAGGCACTGGGAAGGAATGACTGCACTCATCTCAGATCTACTACAGAAAACAGGATTAAAGAGGTTTTCTCACTAGTTACCAAGATTAGCTTTCAATATAAAGGGACAGTTAAAAGAACTTTAGTCATGAACTCTAGACAGTACAGCAGGTCTCTCACTGCACACAGGTTTCTATGGTAACCTGCAGACCAGAAAGACTGTTATTTGAGGTGACAGAGTAAGTGCAAACTGCCTGTCGGCCAGTGAATCGATGTGCTGAGAAAACCCCTTTAAAGGGAACCTGTCATCTCCGAAACACCCCCTGAACTAGAGTAAGCGTTGTATAGTGTAAGTGATGCTGAATCCGAACATGTAATTTTTATCTTCGTACTCACTTGCATTCTGACGCTGTGCTCCCACAAACCTGCAGTAAAATGCACTCAGTGGACTCCAGTGCTCGCTCACATAATGGAGAGGACTCAAAGAAGAGTCCAGTGAGTGCATTTTACAGCTGGTTTGTGGGAGCACAGCGTCAGAATGGAAGTGAGTATGAAGATAGAACTTACATATTCGGATTCAGCATCACCTACATTATACAACACTTACTCTAGTTCAGGGGGTGTTTCGGTGATGACAGGTTCCCTTTAAGGCAAGTACTTCTTAGTATATCTAAACTTTCAATAAACTGTGCATAAATCACTTGTCCAGTGCATGTTCTCTCTGTATGCTTTATGTTTTAGTTTGCTTTACCTCTGATGTAAAACACCTAGGGCCTTATGCATGAAAACTTTCTAGATGTAGAAGTTTCTTTGTTGCCCATAGAAATCAATTAGAGCTCCCCTGTCATGTCATATATTGCTCTGGAGAAATGAAAGGTGAGCTCTGATTGGTTGCTATGGGCAACAAAGAAAGTCTTAGACAGTTTTCATACATCAGACCCTTAATGAGCTGTACCCAGAGAAAAGCCTCATAATGAAAGTTCAGAGTAAAGATATCTAGTAAAACATATATTACAAACTTTTTTTTGTCATGACATATCTGTACTATTGATTTATGAAAAGTTTGTTTTAAATTATCACTTAAACATGAGCCATGTATGAGGGAGTCGAAGTTGGGACTCGGAGTTAGGGGAAATTGAGGAGTCGGATTCGGAGTCAGGGCTTTGGCTTGCCGACTCCACAGCCCTGCTCTCCTGGCATCTGACTCACAATGTAAGTCAATGGGGATGGATCCATTCGATGTGACACAATAGAAAACTGATCCGTCCACCATTGACTTTCAATGGAGTTCATGACGGATCCGTCTTGGCTATTTAAAAGATAATACAACCGGATCTGTTCAGAACGGATGCAGATGGTTTTGTTATCAGTAACGGAAGCATTTTTGCTGATCTATGACAGATCCAGCAAAAATGCTGGTGTGAAAGTAGCCTAAGACGTTTTGTTAAATCTGTTATGATTAATGTTAACACTTGATGAGAAACCCATATAAGATTTCTTTTATAAGATTTTTCTGAGTTAAATAATAATGTTGAAATTCCCAGGTTAGGAGTGGGTTGTTCCCACTTTTTTGGTTTGGACCTCTTGTTAAGCTTTTGGGTCTTCTTACCTTAAGATTACCTTTCAAGTACCGTCCCTCCCTAGGAGTGTTTTTTTTATCTCTGGGATTCATTCTCTCTATGGTGCTGTCATGGGTGAAGGGAAAAATGACAATTACACTTACCGGTAATTGGTTTTTCCAGAACCCATGACAGCACCCCTCTAATTCCCTTCCTGGTGCTTATGGTTGATGAGAATTGTTTCTGTCTTTCAAGTAAAAAGGAAGAAGGAGGTTATAAGAATTCTATTTTGTACAGCTGCTACTGATCTTCTCTGGAATCAACACTGAAGGAGGAAGTGGGTGTTCCCTTTTTGATTGCTCTGGGGCTTCCTGTCCAGTTGTGGGGGCAGATCCACCTCTCTCTCTATGGTGCTGTCTTTCGTTCTGGAAAACTCAATTACTGGTAAGTGTAATTGTCATTTTCTTTTAGTCTGGGTTCAAACTGCAGCCTCCTCATCCCATATAGAGTTGGAAGGACAACAGCTTTTATAACCTTAGCAAATAGTCAACTGACCCATTCATTTCTAGGGGTAATGCACACATACGTTTTTTCCCTGGATCTATGTGGCCCTCTCCACAAATTATAGAACATGTCCTATTGTCCGTATTATGGACAAGAATAGTCCTTTCTATTGATGGAAAGAAGAGAAATGCAGAAAGCACAAAAAATTACTTGCTGTGCATATATTCAGAACCCCAGCAAACAACAGCAGACTAAATGACTGGGGACAGGTAATGAGGGACCTTTCCAACTTTCGTTGTACATGGACCCATAATTTGAGATAGAGACCCGGAGGAGGAAAACTCCAGTTGGCTGAAGGTAGTGCTTAGTGGGTCACGTTGCCTGCCAGTTTGGACACAGTAAGCTCATATTATTTTAGCAAAGTTATGTACCTGATTTTCTTTGGGCCTCCTTTACATATTTCCATAGAAGCTTCATGTTTAAGAAGGCTGTAATTACATGAAAAGACCTGAAGAGGGAGACAAACACTTACGATGATACTTGTCCAACCAACATAGGATTGTAGTGTACTTGTTGCCCATACATAAATGCAGGGTTAAATGCGCTACATGCCTACTTTCTGTGGGTGATGGGATGTGCATTTTTACAGTTAACTATAATACTGGGGTATTTACTTTTAATAATGGTATGGCATTTTACTAGGATATGCCATATTGTTATGACCATGGCGGTCGGACTTCTGCCATAAGGGTGCATTCACATGATCGTATGTATTTTGCAATCTGCAAAATGCGGATCAGCAAAAAATACGGATGACATCAGTTTTTTGGTTTTGTTTTTTTTTTTTTTGCGGATCGACTGTAAAATTGCCTATTCTTGTCCGTTTTTCATGTTCATCTTATTTGCAGAACGGACATACAGATGCACAGCACGGGGTGGTGCCCAGATTTTTTGCGGATCCCAACTTTTCAAAGAGGGACACTTATGGTGCAAAAAATAATCTGAATATAGAAATTTCGAAAATTCACATTGCATCAAATAATGAAATAATATAATAGGTGGGCTCTAATATACAGATAGAAACCAGACCAATACTTTCTGGATCAATACTGTAAATGCAATAATAAAAATCTATACATCAGATCAAAAAGAGGGACATTTATGGAGCAAAGAGGGACAGAGGGACTATGGACAAAAAGAGGGACTGTTCCTCCAAAAGAGGGACACTTGGGAGGTTTGGGAATCCATTAAAATGAATGGGTCCGCATCCAATCAGCAAAAAATGCAGATCAGATGCGGACCACAGAAAAAGGTGCAGGGGCAGACTGGGAATCTAAAGTGGCCCTGGAAAAAAATACTAAAAGTGGCCCTTTTTTGTAGTCGGGTCAGAATTGATGGAAGGCTGGGCCAACACAAGTAGGTGGGGCCAGCAATACCATACTGTGGCACATTATACCACCCCCAACAGAGCCAAATACCACAGGTGATAAATGTCTGACTGTTGGGAACCTCAAAACTGAGCCCCCTGTTTCTCCCCACTGCATGAATACAGTAAGGAGAAGTTCTTTTGGGGCGCGGCTGAGCGTGGTGCCGCTCCATTCACAGCCTATTAGACTGAAGGAGACAGCCAAGTACAGTGATCAACACATACACAACTGTTCAACTCCCGCACCATTCAAATTGCTCCACTATGTGAATACTAAACCAAGAATTTATAGTGCTTTTATAATCTAGTACTTTTGAAATATTGATTCCTATGCCCCGCTGTTTAGCCTCATAGGCTGAAGGCGCTATCTACTGGGACCTAATTGGGGATGATTACAAACTAGGTGCATAAAAGGAGGCATTAATGCTAAATACAGTGGGGAAAATAAATATTTGATACATTGGAGATTTTGCAAGTTTTCCCAGCTACAAAGAATGGAGAGATCTGTAATTTTTATCGTATGTAAAATTCACCTGTGAAAGACAGAATCTAAAAAAAAATCCATCTAATTAATTAAAGTAAGTATTAAATTAAAATAAATATTTGATCATCTACCAACCAGCAAGAGTTAAAGGGGTATTCCCATCTCACAAATGTAGTTTGTATAGTTAGATATAGCCATACCAATATTATTACTAATAGAATGTATTTATATAAAATGTACCGTTTAGAAGATTTGCCTATTTGTATATCCATTGTCCCACACACATCAGTCAGGCCGTTGCCCCTAGTTACGGCCACCGTGGCCATGTAGTAGTGGTGGCCGGCTTGCTTCTTTTCAAACCCGCTCTGAGGTAACTGCTGTATTGTGAACGCACATTGCATGAGCATGCGGAGACACATCTTAGGGTTGTAGTTCACAATATAACAGTTACCTCGGAGCGGGTTTGAAAAGGAGCAAGCCGGCCACCACTAATACATAGCCGCAGTGGTCGTAACTAGGGGCAACGGCCTGACTGATGTGTGTGGGACAATGGATATACAAATAGGCAAATCTTCTAAACAGTACATTTTATATAAATACATTCTATTAGTAATAATGTTGGTATGGCTATATCTAATTATACAACCTACATTTGTGAGATGGGAATACCCCTTTAAGGCTCTCACAGACCTGTTAGTTTTTCTTTAAGAAGCTATCCTACTCTACACTCATTACCTGTATTAATTGCACCTGTTTGAACTTACCTGTATAAAAGACACCTGTTCACACAACCTCTCCACCATGGCCAAGACCAAAGAGCTGTCTAGGGACACCAGGGACAAAATTGTAAACCTGCATAAGGCTGGGATGGGATACAGGACAATAGGCAAGCAGCTTGATGAAAAGGCAACAAATGTTGACACAATTATTAGAAAATGGAAGATGACTGTCAATCTTCCTCAGTCTGGGGCTCCATGCAAGATCTCGCCTCGTGGGGTAAGATTACCATTACCATGATTAAAATCCTGCAGGGAACACAAGGTCCCCCTGCTTACGCCAGTACATGTCCAGGCCCGTTTGAAGTTCGCCAATGACCATCTGGATGATTCAGAGGAGACATGGGAGAAGGTCATGTGGTCAGATGAGACCAAAATAGAACTTTTTGGTATCAACTCCACTTGTCGTTTGTGGAGGAAGAAGAAGGATGAGTACAACCCCAAGAACACCGTCCCAACCTTGAAGCATAGGGGTAGAAACATGATACTTTGGGGGTGCTTTTTTGCAAAGGGGACAGGACGACTACACCTTATTGAAGGAAGGATGGATGGGGCCATGTATCGTGAGATTTTGGCCAACAACCTCCTTCCCTCAGTAAGAGCTTTGAAGATGGGTTGTGGCTGGGTCTTCCAGCATGACAATGACCCTGAAACACACAGCCAGGGCAACTAAGGAGTGGCTCCGTAAGAAGCGTTTCAATGTAGTCTGTATGATCTGTATGGAGGAGTGGGCCAAAATCACTGCTGCAGTGTGTGCAAACTTGGTCAAGAATTACAGGAAACGTCTGACGGCTGTAATTGCGTCTGTTCCAGATATTAAGTTCTGTTTTTCTATTGTATCAAATACTTATTTCATGCAATAAAATGCAAATTCATTATTTAAAAATCATACAATGTGATTTTCTGGATTTTTTTTTAGATTCTGTCTCTCACAGTTGAAGTGTAACTAAGATAAAAATTACAGACCTCTCCATTCTTTGTAGGTGGGAAAATCGCCAGTGTATCAAATACTTATTTTCCTCACTGTAGCATACCGGACCCCAACATTTCTTGTTTCAAATTTATCTGCGTCCTCAGGAAGCATTTACAGTAGGATATAATGGTGAAGCATGGAACGATCAGTTCCCTGCTTTACCATTCTCCTCCTGTCCGTAGCTCAGCACAAGCAGGTTTGATGTGTTGAGATAAAGAGTAAAGACCTGATCTGAATGGCTCCATTTTGTTCGTCAGGGGAACATGTTGTAGGTTACTATTAAAAGTGGTGATACTTTAATAGGTGTAACCCTGTGATGTTGGGCAATCCAAAAGCAATAAAAATGTGTTTTTTGGTGGGCCATCAAGGTGGTATAACAAGTGAGAGGTTCCATATAGGTGGCATAACTGTGTGGGGGCCATCTAAGCAGGCATAACCCAGTGAGGGTCATCAAATAAGAAGATGACAACTTTTTGGAGATTACTTAGCATATTACTTAAAATAGTGAGAAGATCTACCCCAGTACCGATGTGTGACTACATCAAGCGTTTCTGACCTGGAAAAGGAGGACTGATTTTTTACTTCTCTGGTGATAGGAGTAGCACAACCTCTTTACGTATTGTAATGTTATTACTTGGATTTTCCTGTCAAACAAGTAAATGACGCAAGTTACTCAAAAGCTGTATTGTAAGTTGTATTTGGTATGGTTGATTGTTGCAATTCTGCCTGTGATTTTTGCACAATAACAAATCAAGTTCTTTTGTGTCAAAAGTCGCACAAAAATTTGCATTTAATACATGCCATTCTCCAAATGATAATTTGGGTGAGATGAAGCACCACTTTTGATTGTTGGTGTGATGTTTTTTGGGGGGCTAGTAACAAAATTATTGACAAATCCCCCTCATTGTGTCTTCATTTATGACCTCTGTTGGTCCTTACATTTAAAAAGATTGTCCCACAATGAACATATGAAATATCTGATCACTGGGACCTCCATCGATAACTAGAACTGGAGTCCCAAACCTCTATTCCTCTTCAGTGCACGACTGCATTGAGGAGGAGTTTGAATGGAGCAGCAGAACATGCGCCCTGCCATGCAATGTCTATACGCTGACAGAAAAAGCCAATCTCACGTGACTGACAGCCTTCCCTCTATGACTGTGTATACAAAGATAGCTGCCAATCACTGATAGGACCACCTCCTGGACTTCAAGCCCAGAATGTGCAGGAATTTAAATTAATAAAATACAAGTTTTACTGAATCTTTTCCTATAAAACTATATATCCGTTTGCTCAGCTCCTCCTGCTCTATAACATGGTTCTTGTAGTGTAAATTACATTTTCATGGTGACAGGTCTGGGGTTTCTTTTCTTCCTCCCAAGCATGGGCATGGTCACCTGATTCTCTTCAGTCAACCACTGGCTTCAGCGGTGATGTCTCCACATTTATAGCATCTCAGTTAAAGGGAACCACTGTTTTCAGTGACCAGAGGTTAAAACTCTGCAGTCTGTAGTAAAATATGAAGTTGTCGACACTTTTTGTTTTGTTTGACAATTTTTGACCAGTGAGTATGGGGGGGGTGTGCAGCATTTTTGGGGATATCAATTGTAACAATAACAGTTCCAAAAAGGTTACCTATGCAACTTTTGAGCATGTTTCATGGTGTTCGATGGTTTATGTGAAAGGGTTATCCGCTTTTTTGTAGAATAGGTCATCAGTGTCAGAAGAGTGGGGTCCGGCTGCTTGCACCCCACTGAGCAGCTGTTTGAAGAGAACGTAGCACTCTTACAAGTGCTGTGTTCTCTTCTCTGTTTACCTGCTCTTCATCAGCATTGCAGCTGCGAGCAGGTGTAATTACAACTAAGCCGTCCCCATTCACTTCAATAGAATGGCTCGAGCTTCAAGTGAATAGAATGGAGCTGTCTCATTAACCCTTTCACTCCCAGAGGTTTTTTCGGTCATGCATTTTCGTTTTGCGCTCCCTGCCTTCAAACAGTCATAACTCTTTTATTTTTCTGTTCACATAGCTGTATGAGGGCTTGTTTTTTGCGGGACAAGTTGTACTTTCCAACGCCACCATTTAATATTGCATATGGTGTAGTGGGAAAAAAATTCCAAACCGGGTGAAATTGCAAAAAAAACGCTATTCCGCTACAGTTCTACGGGTTTCTTATTTACAGCGTTCGATGTGCATTAAAACTGATCCATTACTTTCATTCTACTGGTCAGTACGAATCCGGCTATACCTAATTATTTTTTAATTATACGGAAAGGGGGGTGATTTGAACTTTTATATCTTTTTTATTTTTTATATATTTTTTAACATTTTTTTTAATTTTTGTTTTTACTATTTGAAAGCTCAAATATGGGCTTATATATTGTGGCTTTTTTTTTCTTTATGAGCAATCAGGGATTTTCTAGACTCAGAAATCCAAGAATTGCTCATTTCTTATCCTGGCCTGCCATCTAGTGGCCAGAATAAGAATTGCACTTTGAAAACTGTAATCCTCACCAGCGAGGATTACAGTTTTCATATGGTGTACAGACACCCCGATTGGCCACACGCAACTAGATGCCGTGATCAAACGTTCAGACGCAACTAGATGCCGTGATCACGTGTGATCACGGCATCTAAACGCCCAGGAAGACGCCGCCGATATAGTAAGTAGCGGCAAGTCTCTGCTGTTAGAAACAGCAGAGACTTGCCGGTCATGTGTCACGTACCGTGTGGTTATCGTGACACATGTTCCATGTTGCTCATGTTTGTGCCCTGGTATTCCGGATTTGGTTGTATGCTGGTTGCCAGGGGCAACGTGTAAATTGGTGGTGTCTCGGTTGTTCTCCGTGACACGGCTTCCATGTTGCTCATGTTTGTGTCCTGGCATTCTGGCTGCGGTAGTAGGCCGTGGTTGCCAGGGGCAACATGTAGTTTTGGTTGCTGGTATGTTCCCTGATTGCATACTTCCCTCCTTCCCTGTCTGGTTCTCATGGGGTTAACATATTGACCTGGGTGTGGTCACTAGGTGCTTTTATTCTGTTGTTGCTAGCCTGGTGGGTTAGTTGTGCTCCAGCCTCCGTTGGTGCTGGAGCTATGCACCTTTCCTGGGATTCCATCTGCCCAGTCCTTGTGGCCACTTAATATGTTATACTGTCAAGCTACGGTGTGGGAGGGGAAACTCCACACCGAGCATACACAGATAACTGTCAAGCTACGGTGTGGGAGGGGAAACTCCACACCGAGCATACACCGATACACTACAGTGAGATGAAAACTGATCAGCAGGCAAGAAGCCAGTGGCAAGAAAAACCACTGAACCAAGTGCACCGGAAACATCAGAAACCAAACCCAGATGGCAGAAACCCAGTGAGCCCCGTTCTTCACAGAGCCCCAGATGGTAGGGATGCACTTATCCAGAACTCACTGACTGCACCTCCAGGATGGTCCCGGTGCACCTGGCAACTTACCTGCTGATAAAAGCACCAGCAGTCCATACACCAAAGACTGAGCCCAGGCACATGTACTGGAACCCGAACACCTAACAGGACTCAGTACACACAACACACCCAGGAACCAGCTCACCGGCAACAACTCACAGTATCGCTGTTCCCCCTCCGGGGAACCCTGGAGCCCTCTCACCGAAGGCACATACATACAGGAAATGTCTGGACTCCATGTCAGAAGACACATGGCAGTCACAGACCAAACACCCACCCGTACATAAACCACATAACAGGAATAAGGGAAGGTGATTAGAGGACCTCGAGAAGACCTCGATGACATATTAAGTGGCCACAAGGACTGGGCAGATGGAATCCCAGGAAAGGTGCATAGCTCCAGCACCAACGGAGGCTGGAGCACAACTAACCCACCAGGCTAGCAACAACAGAATAAAAGCACCTAGTGACCACACCCAGGTCAATATGTTAACCCCATGAGAACCAGACAGGGAAGGAGGGAAGTATGCAATCAGGGAACATACCAGCAACCAAAACTACACGTTGCCCCTGGCAACCACGGCCTACTACCGCAGCCAGAATGCCAGGACACAAACATGAGCAACATGGAAGCCGTGTCACGGAGAACAACCGAGACACCACCAATTTACACGTTGCCCCTGGCAACCAGCATACAACCAAATCCGGAATACCAGGGCACAAACATGAGCAACATGGAACATGTGTCACGATAACCACACGGTACGTGACATCATGACGCCCGCCGCACTTGCGAGCGGGCGCCATGTGCCCGCATCGCCCCAGCGCCGTACAGGTAAACAGTGAAGAGAAGGCAGCACTCATACATGCCCTGAGTTCTCTTCAAACAGCTGATCGGTGTCGGTGCCAGGTGTCGGCCTCCCACAATCTGATATTGATGACCTATCCTGAGGAAAGCATGTGGTACAAAGTCCACATAAGAACTACTTCCGAATTCCACTGCATTAAAACTGCATGGTGTGAGTAGACCTGACCTTAAAGTGAATGTCCTTTTAACATCGTGTCATTTTTACGCTAATTTAACACGTGCATGTTCAGTCTGGGAAACATGCTCCAGAGATTACCAGACCATGCATTGCTTCCCTAAGGCTACTTTCACACTAGCGTTTTAAAATTCCGGTATTGAGTTCCGTCATAGGGGCTCAATACCGGAATAAAACGCTTCAGTTTTGTCCCCGTTCATTGTCAATGGGGACAAAACTGAACTGAAGACAACGGAATGCTCCTGAAAGCATTCCGTTCCGTCTTCAGACCGGAGAACAAACCGCAGCATGCTGCGGTTTGCTCTCCGGTCCAGGCATCCGCACCAAGACGGATCCGGAATGACCCCCAATGCAAGTCAATGGGGGTGGATCCGTCTGGTGTGACCATAATGGTAACCGGATCCGCCCTCCATTGACTTTCAATGGAGTCCATTACGGATCCGGGTACACAGACACATACAGACATAAACATACACACACACATAGACATACAAACACACATACATACTTACATGCTCCCCGGCAGGTCTTCGGAGCGTCAGGACGGCTCACACAGGTCACGATTCCCCACAGCGCCCTCTGCTGGGCGCCTGGTGGAATCGTCAGATGACCTGCCGGGGAGCATGTAAGTATGTATGTGTGTTTGTATGTCTATATGTGTGTGTATGTTTATGTGTATGTATATGTATGTACAGTGTGACATGTGTGGGGCCGGAGCGCGGTTCCGGCTCCACACATGTCACTGCGGCAGGCCTGATCCGGCAGCACCCTTCACCTGCCGGATCAGGCCTGCCGCCAGTGTGAAAGTAGCCTAACTCAAACTGCCGTATGCGGACACAGGACCCATTCACTTGAATGGAGGCTGAGCTGCAGTACCCCATTTGGGCCACTACACAGCATATGGAGCCTTCTGCTTCTAGCGCCATACACTGTACTTTCCATTGCCAGTGGCTGCCTAGAACAGCTGATCAGGACGGGGGTGCTGGGTGTCGGACACCAATCTGATATTGATGATCTGTCTTAAGAATAGGTCATATAAATCTGTAGCCAAGACAACCCCTTTAATTAAAAACAGTGGAAATACAGAGAGAGCTGTCAGAGATAGAACTGCCCACTTGACTAAAAACAGAATCACGAGGATATAAAAGTATACATTACAAGTTTTACTGAATCTTTTTACACAAAACTATATATCAATCTGCTCAGCTCCTCCTGCTCTATAACATACATCTGTTTGCATATAGAACAAGACAGATAGGCTTGATGTACTGTATTGACATAAATGATTAAAAGGGCTCTGCAGCCAGTACATATTGATGACCTACTGTCAGGATAGGTCATCAATATCTGATTGGAGGGGAGGAGTCTGACTCCCGTCTCCCCTGTTGATCAGCTGTTTGAAGAGGAGACGGTGTTCACGGCACGTTGTTTTGCTTGTAGCGGCTGTGCAGTGTAATTACAAGTGTTTTTGCCATTCAAGTGAATTGAACTTGTAATTACACTATGCCACTAAAACTTCTGAAACGATGTGCAGTATAATGGTGAAGAGGAGGAAGGGCTTGTACGAGCACCGTCTCCTCTTCAAACAGCTGATCGCTGGCAGGCCCCACCGATCAGATATTGATGAACTATCCTGAGGGTAGGTCATCAATATGCACTGGCTGTACATCCTCTTTAACTTAAACTGGACAATTGCCTTTGTTACACAATTTACTAATTCCAATCATTTGGAGTTCTTTTGATGCGTCTGTAATTATTTCGGCATACAGTAACCAAGTTCTCTTGTTGCTTTTAAAAGTTGTTTTTATGATGTTGTAATGATTTATCCACAATATATTGTATAAACTGAGGACTATCAACTTCAATACTGGCTGGGACCATGATAATAAAATTGTTGGATGAGAATATTCTTGCTTCTACAACTGTATCTGTGTTTGGGTTGAACGATACCTAAAAAGGAGAAAAGAAAAGAGCATGTCTGAGTATCATCAGGTTCCCCAACAACCAATAACCAAGCAAAGATTTGCAAGATGGAGACCAACAAGGAAAGGCATTTTAAGCATAGGCTTCTTTGAGAGAAGACAGTAAGGCCGTGATGGATTGGCTCTAGATGCGTTCAGGGAAACTTGCACCATTTTGCAAGCAAGTTCAGTCAGTTTGGTCTGCGATTGCGTTCAGTTGTTCCGTTTTTTTCCGCGCGGGTGCAATGCGTTTTGATGCATTTTTCACGCGCGTGATAAAAAACTGAAGGTTTACAAACAAAATCTCTTAGCAACCATCAGTGAAAAACGCATTGTATCCGCACTTGCTTCAGGATGGAAGGCGTTTTTCACTGAAGCCCCATTCACTTCTATGGGGCCAGGGCTGCGTGAAAAACGCAGAATATAGAACATGCTGTGATTTTCGCGCAACGCAGAACTGATGCGTGAAAAAAACGCTCATGTACACAGACCCATTGAAATGAATGGGTCAGGATTCAGTGCGGGTGCTATGCGTTCACTTCACACATTGCACCCGCAAGGAAAACTCGCATCAAAACGCATTGCACTCGTGCGGAAAAAACTGAACAACTGAACGCAATCGCAGACAAAACTGACTGAACTTGCTTGCAAAATGGTGCGAGTTTTCCTGAACGCATCCGGACCTAATCCGTCATGCTCATGTGAAAGGGGCCTTAGCAACTTGCAAGTCCTGCTGAGACTCCATTAAGCTCAATGGTTGAAATACTACACAGAGATCTTTGTGAAGGGTAGCCCTGACAAAATCGCCATGTAGCCCCAGTTTAACACAGAGTGTGCGTGAAATTTGAAAATGCTGCTACTATAAAATGCTGCAGATTTTCCAAATGATGTTACGCTGGAGAGAGTATGCACTGTTACACCACATTTGGCCATACCCTTAGACTACCTTTATGGGTAGTTTACTATTGAGCAGTTTATTTTGTTGGGGCTAATATACTGCAATTCATAGAGGAGTCAGTTTATTGTTCATTGCTATCCTAAACAGGATGGATGGGCAATATGGCCATTCCTTTCTTTATATTGTTCCCATGCAGGCCCTCAGCATAGGCTCATGACATGATGAATTTAAACGAGTATTGCCATCTTCAACATTCATGGCATATTCACCTACACCATTGAAGAAGGGGTAAAAGCAGAGAGGGGTTATAAAGAAGTACCTATTGTATAATACCAAATTGCTTCCTTAGATGATATCAGGTCTACAGGCCATTCTTAGTTAGTCAAGCATTGTTATCTGTAATACTATATCTTTTGTATGCTTTACCTTTTCTATACTGAAGATTGTGTTGGTGCCAGAGCTTGTGTTCATATGTTCTGTGACCCATCCAAACTTGTCTTTCATTTGACTCACTAAGTTAAACGTTTCATCAGTGTGCTGCTGAACAAGCTGTACAACATCTTCATACTGCTGTCTGGATACATTTACCAGCTTGAAGGCCGCTTCAGAATTCAAACGTAGCTCTACCACATCAGGACAGTCTTGTAGGTAACCAAGAAAGTGCATGAAATGTAAAAGGAACAATTTGTTACTAGCTATATTTCTAAATCTTCCAGTGCAACGCTTTTTTATGCTACAAAATTATGATAAAATAAATCCCTGTGCCATTTCTGGGCGAGGTGCTTACAGGTTTCCAAAAGTTCAATTGTTTCCAGTGGAAATGATCTATTAATCACCTCATCCGTGGTGGTGTCAGCTCTCAGACTCTTACAGAAGTGAGTCGTATGGTGTTTGGGTGACATATAGAAAGAATTCTATCATAATACCAATGAATTATGTCCAGTGATTGAAACATCCTTGTAGACATCAATTACTGAGCTTCTTTTAGGTGGTGAATTGTTTCTTCAGTTTCCAGGACTGTTTCATAATGCAGCTCCCTAGCTTTGCTTTATGAGCTCCAATTCCTCCTTGTACACTTATTTGGCAAAGAATTGCATTGAAAACATGAATAAATGACATTACCTTTAATCACAGATTCATAGCATAGCTGACATCTCTTCTGAAACAGCAGGCATTCTGAAACATTTTGAAGCTGGTTGCACAATATTTTGCTTGGCATGGATCTGGGGTGGACTGCAGACCCTGTAAGATATGGTCATAGTATTTAGAGAACAATTAAAGTCACTATTTAAAACTTGCAGAATTGCTTAGCAAATATGAATTGATAGTTTCCTGATCTGAATTGTCTCAGTGATAATTGTATGTCCATGGATGCAGTGTTTACAGTGGTTTCAGACACTAGCTGTAACTTTGCAAGATATATTATATACATCATATATAGTTTAGGTTTTAGTTTTTTTCTAGGTTTTATTATGGTGAGGGGGTCATATTCCAAAGTCATAAATAAGAAATTAGTTTGGGTCGATTGTGAGGTCTTGTTCCCTAAACTTTGTAACTGATCAGAGGATACCAACTGATACAGGGGTGGAAATTGCCAGAAAAGGGTTGCTGTGCAAGGAGTTTACTTGGGTCCTCATGCCTTCGAAGGGAAAGATAGACAAAAATATATATATGCATACTGCACACATAGAAACATAATATAAATTCACTCATACAAAAGATACATGGCACACACACCACTCAGACATAGGGCACGTGGTGTCAATGCCAGCAAGAGGAAGCATTACTTTGTGGTGCCGCCACCCTCTGGACTCAATGATTATGTCTCCTCTAAGAGTCCAGAGATAATAATTACCGACTCTGACTGCCCATCATGTGGACCCCCATCATTTTCAGGGCCCTGTGCAGCTTAATCAGGTTCATAGGTGGCATGTCCACTCCTGAGTTGATGTATAGTAACTTTTAAGGCTGTTTGGGACACTGCTTGCTATTGGTGATTGGCTTACTAACACAGTTTTTTTTGCCTTTCAATAGTCATAGGAAGCATGATGATACTATAGCAGGTGAAAATGCAGCCGTACCTACTGTCACTTTAAGATAGTAAAAATAAGAAACAGCTCAAAGAACTCATAACAACATGACAGAATGGGCAAATCATTGGCTTCATATTAGAAGTGATTTTCTTTCTTTTTTTAACATTTAAGGCTACATTCACACAATCGTTGTGTTTTGCGGATCCGCAAAACACTGATACCGGCCCATGTGCTTTTGGCAATTTGTGGACCACAAATGCTGCGACTATCATAGACATAGAAATGCCTGTTCTTGCCCACAATTGTGGACAAGAATAGGACATGTTCTATTTTTTTTTGCGGGGCCGCGGTACGGAGCAACGGATACGGACAGCACACTGCATCTTTTGCGGCCCCATAGAAATGAATGGTTCCGAATCTAAGCCGCAAAATATGCGTCTTGGAGCCCACAAAAACAACTGTCGTTTGAATGTAGCATAATGGAAATAATATGTTGTCATGTAATTGAATAAAATAAGAAACTTACCTTGAGACTCTATGTATGGATATTTGAGATCACCAGTGAACTTTTTGTACATCATGACAAAAACATCAGTCACAATTTCAAAAACAGACTGTCCAAATTCATATAAGCTTTGAAGCAATTCTGAAAAATCCAAATTCTCAAAATAATGTGAGACAATTACAGGATCCCTGTCAGGCATCATAGTCGAGGTGCTGATGTCTAACTGATTGAAACTGGAGAGAAAATAATTATGAAGCGATTCATTATGAAAGTTTTTAAAAAAGACAATGCTTTGATTAAAGAGGGCACTAACGTCAGACATCAGCTGGCTGAACAAGCTCTCTTTCTGGCTGAGCTGGGCAGCCATGTAATGTTCACTTTTATATTTTTCTTCAATGTTTCCAGAAATGAGACTCATTGGTGGTGGCTCTTTAAATATTGGTTGATCCTGTTTTGAGTAAAAATATGATTAGAAATGAAGAAAGCAAGAAGCGCTTTTCTTATTTTACAAAATCCTAAATTACATAATTTGAAATTTGGTACTTTGGCAGGGTTGTTGGAGGAAAGTGGTGTTACCTTTTTTCCTTATCTGCTCCCCAGCACCACTGATAATCTGTGCTATTGTGAGTGGGCTTCTGGGTGGTATCATATGACCAAATAGTCTGTTTTCTACTTTCAACTCCCAACACTCCTTGCATGCACTCTATTTTTTTTTACCCCCACTCTACTCCACATCACTGCCAGTCTGTCCCCTTCTCCCTCTGGCAGCTCTAAGTTCCTCAGTCATTCTCCTTCCCCTTCTGTCAGATATAAATATAGGGGGTCATTTATTAGGACTGGAGTTTTAGACATCGGTCTTAAATTAATAACCCCCATAGCTGGTGGTGGATCTGCTGAAGTTATGTAGAGATGCAGGTCTCCACATAACTTCGTTGCATCCAGCGCCAGTCTAAATGTAAGTCAGCAAAGAAGCTGGTTTACAGTTAGACCATTTTCTACACCCAAAACAGGCATACAAAATGATAAATGAGATTGGCCTGCCAGCTCATGTCCTTCCTTGTTATGCCCCCTTTTTTTAGATCTGGCGTGAGCGGAGGAAAATCACAGATTGTGGCGCAAATAGCCTTTGCACCATCATACTGAACCAGAAATACCCCTAATATAGGTGTATTTCTGACTAATAAATGAACCCCATAGACCCCCCCCCCCCCCCCCCCACGGCAGCCATGAAAATAGTCCCTGGTAAGTTCCCTAGTCAATCACCTTCACCCTCTGGCAGCTGTAAATATTGTTCCACGTTTCCCAGTTAATCTTCTATGGTTTCTGTAATTATATTCTCCAGTAAATTCCCCTGAAGATTATAATTGTACTTTTTGCAGCAGTGAGGTGAAATAGTATTTGCTAATCCCCACTCCCACGTTGGCCCAGATAAAATGCCACATTTATTTCACATTCAAAATATATCCAAACTAGCCAATCCCCAGAAGCAGTCTTCTCAGTATATTGCTGTGCTACTGCACAGGCTCTGACCTGTCCATAACACGCTGGAAAGAAAGTAATTTGTATTAGCTGCTGTTCAGTCAAAAGAAGACTAGGAAGATCCGGCAGTAGGGAGAGTGATTGATCATGTGTGTCCACCAACACTCAACTCCGTAGGTGGATGTAAACATTAATATACACTTTGAACTCCAGGTGGTGCTACACTATGTAAGTAAATTTATTAAAGGGGTTTTCCAAGTTATATATATTGATGACCTATTCTCAGGATAGGTCATAAATATCAGATCGGCAGAGGTCAGACACCCGGCACCCCCGCCGATCAGCTGTTTGAAGAGGAGGCGCGCGCCGTAACCTGTGCCTCCTCTTCACTGTTTACATGCTGGCCGTAACGGGGTAGTGGTGAGTAGGTATAATTACACCTAACCACCCCATTCATTTCTATGGAAAGAATCGCTTCCATACAAATTCATTTTTCATTATCTCTGCAGGAAATATAATATTTCCAGCTCTCTTAAATGGAGTCTGTCACCAGGAAATTTACTAATAAACCAGATGCCTTGTAGGATTAGCTCAGCTGAATGTAATGATACCTTTCACTTAATGATCCATTGCTTTAATCCATATGTAAATGAGCAGTTATGTGCACAGGGGGTGGGCACAGGCCATTCTATGCACCCTTACTCCTCTTGCGTCCTTTGACCCCCCTGCTTTTTGATTGACAGGACCAGGTAACCGTCAATCAAGAAGAAAAGGAAGAGGCTGGCAAAGGAAGCAGGAGGAGCAAAGGTGAACAGAGTAGTTTGTGCCCACCCTCTGTGCACCTAACTGCTCATTTTCATATGGATAAAAAGTACTTTTTCTCAAGAATGAATCCATATATCACTAAGTGAAAGAGATCATTACATTCAGCTGAGCTGGTCCTACAAAGCATTGTGCAAGGTTAACAGTGAATTTTCTGATGACAAAATCCATTTAATTATACTAATGAAGATACTAGTGATGCAGATTATATATTGGTTTTACCTTAACAAAGTCCTTCAAATCCTGCTGGGAACAGCTGTTTGTGTAGAATTGAATGCAAGACCATTCAAGGCAAGCTTTACATCCCTCCCACTGAGTTTTTAGTGATTGTTTGCATTGTGTTTCTGCTTCATCCATCTTTTGATTAATGTCCTCAAAGAGCCTCACAGCCTCCTGTTAATAACACATTGTATTATTAGTGATATTTCCTTTCAATGGCAAAAGAAAGAACAGGCTAAGGCTACTTTCACATTAGCGTTTTTAAATTCCGGTATTGAGTTCCGTTATAGGGGCTCAATACCGGAAAAAAACGCTTCAGTTTTGACCCCATTCATTGTCAATGGGGACAAAACCGAACTGAAGACTGCTCCTGAAAGCATTCCGTTCCGTCTTCAGACCGGAGAACAAACCGCAGCATGCTGCGGTTTGCTCTCCGGTCCAGGCATCCGCACCAAGACGGGTCCGGAATGACCCCCAATGCAAGTCAATGGGGACGGATCTGTTTGGTGTGTACACACCAGTAATCCGGATCTGTCCTCCATTGATTTCCAATGGGGGGTCATTCCGGATCCGTCTTACATACATAGATACATACATACAGACATACATACAAACATACAGACATACATACATACAGACATACATACTCATATACTCCAGGGACGCCGGCAGCATGTCTTCACGCGCCTCCTGCGCGCAGCTATGACGTTTCCCCACTGCGCCCAGCAGAGGGCGCTGTGGGGAATCGTCATCACTGCGCGCAGGAGGCGCGTGAAGACGTTCTGCCGGCGTCCCTGGAGTATGTGAGTATGTATGTATGTATGTATGTCTGTATGTTTGTCTGTATGTCTGTGTCTTGTTTCAATGTGTGTCATGTGTGGGGCCGGAGCGCTGCTATATTCTGTGGTCAGGGATGTACAGATGTACAGATCTCCTAGAACTCCATTGTCAAACTGAGATTTTTTGGAGCCTATTAGAGGTAATTATTCTCAAGGCCTAGCCTCTATATCATCAAAAAAATTTTAAAGGTTTTGAATAAAAGAAATAGACCATAGCAGCAAGTGATATTCTCCAAAGGCAGCTTAATATTTTTTTCTTATGTATCTTTCAGGCTTATTATTATATCAGGGCCTGAGCCCACTGGAGAACCATTTGGTACTTTGGTGGGCCAGTCTGACCCTAAGCAAAACTTAGTATGGGCTACCAAGCCCCACCCAGTTAAGCAGTAGGCGGAAAACTTCAAGCATCTAGGTGATAATCAGGAAGGTCACTCAGACACACAGATATTTCTCAAAAAATTGACAGGGTTCTATTGTCTGTAAACCTCTCTTCACAAGGGAGATCTGTTTCTGGCTTAGCTTTTTTGGATTCGAGGTTTGCACCCGGCTTTGTTAAAGGGAACCTGTCATCAACTTTATGCAGCCCATACTGACGGCAGCATAAAATAGAGACTGGTAAGTTGATTTCAGCGGTCTGTCATTTAAAAGTTAAAAGTAAGTGGTTGCTGTGAACCAACATCACAATCATTGCAGACCGGGCCTGGAAAAGACGGCCACCTGAGAAGAGTCATGGTTATTCATGAATTCTTGCTCTCCCTGCCCAACTGCAGATTCCTAGTTTTCTCCCTTTCTAGGAGAGAACTGCCAATCATGAGCAGATATGTGAGAGTTCAGGAGATTATGAATAACCATGACTCTGTTTGACCATTTGACCCTTTTCAAGCCCTATGTTGCAATGATTATGATGCTGGTTCTCAGCAACCACTTACTTTTAGCTCATGAGTGACACACCGCTGAAATCCGCATTTCTGTCACTATTTTATGCTGCCCTCAGTGAGGTCAGCATAATGTTGATGACAGGCTACCGTTCATTTTGATTTTGTGATTGCTTTGGGTCTCAAATTACTTAGGCTACCTGAACCAATTCTGGTATCTAGGGTGAATACTATTCCTTTGGCTGGAGGATTTTTTTTAGTATAAGACTCCAGATTTGGTAATGAAGGTCAGTTCCATTCCTGGTTGAGGGTACATAGTTCTGTCTTTAATTGGAGTACTGGGGAATTGGTAAAATGGGGTCCACAGTGCTGTAATCATTGCATTTCTATCCAGCATGCTGGTCTTGAATTAGGGGAAGGTCCGTTACTTGAATTTATTAAGGATTTTCAGGATGTTTTTTCCAAAGAAGCATGAGTCCTTGCCTCCACATTGTGATTATGACTGTGTGCGATAGAACTTGTAGCTGATACTGAGGAGCCTACAACTTGATTCCTGAAGGGGGATGAATGGAAGATGCATTCAATACCTCTGAAGGGCATTTTGAATACTTTGTAATCCCCCTTGGGCTGTGTAAGCATCCAGTGTGAACAAGCCAATAGGAAATGTTCCTTGTGTCCGAATTTTGTTCTAAGGGAACTTTTATGGCTTTCTACTAAGAATTTGCGTCATAGGTTCCTGCCTGGTAAATTTGCTCTGAAATTTATTGTCTTGTAAGTTCACTTCTATAATAAATCCAGTATCTTTTGTACTTCATTTGCCAATATTCTTTAAAATACATAATGAATTCCACAGATCACTACTTAAGAAATACATTTCTCTGTTGATTCCTCCAACTAAACTCCCTGATCCAGTTGTTATTCAAGGTGAATTGAAATATGAGGCAAACAAAATTCCTGACTCCTGGAGAGTTCAGAGCTCTCTGCAGTACCTTATCCCTTGGAAGGGATATGGTACTGAGGAGAGAACATGGGTTGCTAGATGTTCATTCTCCTTGTCTGATTAGGAAGTTTCATCTTGAGTTCCCATTGAAGCCTGCTCTCTATGTTGAGGGTCTAGTGGCCCCTCGTAAGAAGAGGGGGTACTGTAACAGCTTATCTATCTGGGCTCCAGTGATGCAATCCACAACCTCTGCAAGGAGGAGGTCCTATCAGTAATTGACAGCCTTCCCTCTATAACTGTGCATACAGAGATAGCTGTTAATCACTGATAGGATCATCTCCTTAACTTCAAAGCCCAGAATAAACAGGAAATTATATGAATTAGATACAATTTATACTGAATTTTTTCCCACAGACCATATATCAGTCTGTTCGGCTCCTCCTGCTCTATAACATGCTGCTTTGTAGCTGACATTGCATTTTCAGGTCGAAAGGTTCCCTTTAACCTCTTTCCAACCACCAACAGTAAATTTACATCAGCAACCGGGCATTTAAAAATGGCACCCGCTTGCGCAGGCACCATGGCCACCAGGTGTCTGCTGTTTTAAACAGCAGACACCCAGCACTAATGTCCGCAAACTGGAAATAATGCTGGTCGTGGACTTTTAATCCTGCAGATGCCATAGTCAGATGTGATCTGGCTGCCGTAAAACCCAGAAGCACATGCTTCCAGGTGTGCTCCCCCGGCGAGGATCGAGCCAGAACATATAGGCGGCAGCCCCTGTCCTCCTGTGTTACAGGATGCTGCTGCATATTAGTTTCTCTGGAGACACTGCCTGTGGCAGAGCTCCCTAGGAACATTCTAAATTTCTCATTCACTGAGAGATAAAATGAAAAAATAATAAATAAAAAAATAAAAAAATCCCCTTTCCCCAAATTGTAAATAAAAATATGTAAACAATAAAAAAATACACATCCTGGGCATCACCATGTGTGAATACGCCTATACTTTTTAACTCTAAAAATATTTTTCCCATTCAGCAAGTGGCAAAACAGAACAAACAAGTCAAAATAGCCGTTTTGCTGTTTTTTGTTCGCTTCACCTCCCACAAAAAATTAAATAAAAAAATTATCAAAAAGTTATACAGACCCCAAAATGGTATCATTGAAAAGTACAGATTGTCACGCAAAAAATGAACTGTACACGTAACTACAAAAAAGGTAGAGGAGTCAGAATATGGCTATGAGAAGATTGTATTTTTTTTTCCAATTTTAAAATGCAAGAAAAACTATATATATATATATATATATATATATATATATATATATATGTGGTATCACCATAATTGTACTGACCTGGAGAATAAAAGTAATAGGTCAGTTTTTAGAAAATGCATCTTGTTCTTGTCCCTCAAAAAATAAGCTATGTGAATGAAAAAAAAAAAAAACAATGTCTTTGGAAGTGTTGGTAGTAAAAAACAAAAATGAAAAAATGGACAATTTGATGGTCAGTAAAGGGTTAATGTCTGGAATGAGCTCATATAATTCTGTGACATAATCATTTTCAATTGCTTACATATTGTTTCATATGCGCTGTCATAATATTCAGTTAAAAGTTCAATCTCTTTCTGACCATAATCATCATCAGCTGCTTATATACTGTAAGGATATGTTCACCCCAGCTTTGTGGTTTCAGTTATAAGTGAAAACCACGAAGGCGCCGCTGAATAAATTGTATAACTAACTGTACAGCAGCTGACAGACTCCCACTGGCTGCCATTAGGTGTCAATGAGATGCTAATGACAGTCATAGCCAAAAATATCTCCAAAAACACAAACATGGCTACTTCAGCACTTGAGCACATGCAGCATGTAATCTTTATTAGATTATGTAGTTCTGTAGATTACCTTGTCTAAATTTACCCTATCTAAGTCTAGGGGCATGTGTCACGAAACTGTTTTGGAGCAGTGATTTGGCCAAGTCTCAGGCAAATTCGTGTGCGACTTATATTGAAGTTAATGTAGTGAATGTTGCGCACGACAGACAAAATCCAGCATGTCACGTCGCAGCATGTTGTGTGATGTATTGCGACACCATAGTCCTTAATTCCATGAAATGTCACCATGTAGCCATAGTGTATGTATATATATATATATATATATATATATATATATATATATATACATACACACATACACAGTTTGTTCTAAAAGTCTTCAGACCCTTTCACTTTTTTGCACTTTGTTATGTTGCGTCCTTGAAAAAAAGTTCTCCCCATCAATCTGCACTCAACACCCCATAATGGGGTATGGGTTAATGAGGTAATCACAAGTAAAATGTTAACACTACACATGCATGCACTTCACCTGTGCTGAAAGTAAATCCTTTATATGGCATGTCTCCTGCTCATAAGTCCACCACTGAATGCCAGCATAATCTGGCACTAATTGATGTAATCCACCCTTGTTTTGCCTTTTTTTTTAAAGGGTTCTCTTAGGGAATTAAGAAAATGAAAAGACATAAATATTACTTAATTATAAATATATTCCCAAATACCTTTCATTAGTTAGAACTGCTCGTTTTGTCTGGGGAGCAATCATCAGAAGAAATAAAATGGCCGCCTATTAGTACACAAAAAACCTGTCCTAATCACACAGGACGGCAAGTTACTTCACAACACTGAGATAAAAAGCTGCCTCTTTCTCCTCTCTGCTCTGCTTGTCAGGGATTATGATCCTGACTACAGTTAAATATGATATTTAGCTGAATCTTTGTGGGAAAGGAGTTCATGAGGAGACATGAAGTACAGAGAGGACGGACAGGACAGACTATGGTTATGTGGGGCTGTGGTAATGGAGACTGCATACAAGCGCTGCTGCTCATTACCCACATCCCCACCTCCTCTCTGTACTTCATGTCTCCTCATACACTCCATTCCTACAGAGATTCAGCTAAAGATCTTATCATCTGTATTTGGGATCATAATCCCTGACAAGTAGAGCAGACAGGAGGATGAGGCAGCTCTTTACCTCAGTGTTGTAAAGTAACTTGTCCTGCTGTGTGATTAGGACAGGTTTTGTGTGTAAAAGGACAGTGGCCATTTTGTTTCTCGTAATGATTGCTCCCCAGACAAAACAAGCCATTATAACTAATGTAAGGTAATTTGGGAATATATTTATAATGAAGTAATATTTATGTATTTTAATTTTCTTAATCCCTTTAAGTAAATTGTGACTTTTCTGCCGTTTTACTTGTAAGACAAATTTATCAATAGTCTGTGACAGGCCAAAGTTATTTTTTGCTCATGCTGAAATCCAGCTGTTTATGAGCATTCCTGTGGACTACTTTGTTTTTTGGCCTGTGCTGTGTGCTACTTTCATAAATTTGGCTTATAGACTGTTAGGCTACTTTCACATCTGCATTTTTGCTGGATCCGTCATGGATCAGCAGCAACACTTTCATGCGGAACGGATACAGTTGTATTTTCTCTAAAATACCCAAGACGGATCCGTCTTTAAAACCATTGTAAGTCAATGGGGGGGGGGGGGGCGCAGATCTGTTTTCTTTTGTGTCAGAAAAAATGGATCCGTCTTCATTGACTTACATCGAGAGTCATGACGGATCTGTCTTGCTCCGCATCCAAGGAAGCTCTCAGAAACGCTGCTTGCTGCGTGCATCATGGGAACACAATGAAACGGAACAGAATACATTCTGGTGCACTCCATATAGTAGACAAATTTGAAATTGTCTCCTGTTGATAAATCAGGGTCATAATATCCAGAGAGATGTCACATTCTAGGACACCATAACTGCTATCAGCTGCTTATGTGAACATGGTGACATAATAACTAGGGAAATTTCTATCACATTGCAGAGGAGTTGATTTTAAATGGAGCAGTGTCTGATCATCCACCCTGTTGCTCCATGTCCATTTCGGCTGATCGAAACACCCAACCACTATACTCAGCTGTTTTCATCAACCGCCATTGTCCGTCCGCATTCACTATAATGGAGGATATCCATCCACAACCCAGCATATATGCAGAGGAATGGCCAGACGAAAACTGCATGCAGAGGTATTTGTCTGGCCGCTCTTCTGCATATTTGCAGGGTTGCGGCCGGCTCTCCACCAACCCCTGCTATAGTGAATGTGGCCAGACAGAATGCTGGCTGCGTCCAGCAAGGACGGATGCGACAGGC
Organism: Rhinella marina; assembly: GCA_900303285.1. Lineage (NCBI taxonomy): Eukaryota > Metazoa > Chordata > Amphibia > Anura > Bufonidae > Rhinella > Rhinella marina. The sequence continues at coordinate 192,454 of ONZH01008614.1, forward strand.
TGTTCCCTGCCCGGAACAGCCTGCCGGATGTGTTTCATGCAAGTGTAAAACAAGCCTTAGGCTATGTTCACATCAGTGAGATTGTTTCCATTTTTCTGTTCCATTCTAGGAGCATTAAAAAACAAACAAAAAAAACAGCAATGTTGGATGGTCATATGATGGAAAGCACCTTCGCCTGATGAATACCATTGACTATAAAGGGTGGGCAATCTGGTTTCCGTCAGGCGGCTCGGCATTTTACCAACGGAATCTGCTTTTCCAACGGAATCTGCGACAGAGTCTCCTCATCTCCTCCATCGTAGATGTGAACATAACCGTAGTTGACATTTTGTCTTTGATATTACAAGCTATCAGTATGAAATATGAGCTAATAACGGTGATATAGACTGCACATATTTCTCATTCCACATCGCACATGTAAATAGAGTAGATGTACAGGGGGTCAGCCATCCCTGTAGTGAGCAGCTGTATGGGAAGCATAAAACAGTGAAGAGGATCTTTAGGACGATGAAGTTAATTTAATGTTTTTATTTAAAACTACATCCCAGTGGGAATGTTCTCCTATAATGGATGTTTACTCTAATCGTCTACACTGGAAGCGTAATCAAACTGTGATAGTTTAAAGCAAACGACTGTGTTACCTATTAAAAGACAATCTCTTCCAAGAAACCCACGAGCCGCCTGGTGGAAGAGCACTCCGGATCATAATGTCAGCTTGTGAATAAACAATCCATTCCCTTTGACATTTACACACAAATAAGTTAATATCTAGCCAGGATCATCGCTGAGCAGGTACTGAATGACAGTTGTTTTCTTTATTTAGCCACTGATAAGCAGATCTCTTACTGTAAATGTGTAATTATTTCCAATCCCGCTGGTCATACTCATTATGCTCTGAACAATGTAATAACTGAACCTTTGAAAGAAATTAATTAATGAATATTTAATTTAAATCTCTTTTATGTAATTTGCTTGCTGAAAGGGGTTTTCTGAGACTCTAGGTAGGTCATCAGTATCTGATCGGTGAGGGCCCAACACCCAGGACCCCTGCCAATCAGCTGTTTGAAAAGGCACTGACGCTTCTGTAAGTGCCACAGCCTGCTCACAGCTTTCTCAAGGCCAGTGACATCACATTCATCGGTCAGATGGCCTAGGGACAGGTCAGCCCCATTCAAGTGTATTGGGCTGAGGTGCGATACCAAGAACAGCCGCTATACAATGTACTGTGCTTGTTAATCTGCGAGAAGGCAGTGCCACTTACAGGAGCACTGGTGCCTTCTCAAAACAGCTGATCGGTATAGGTCCTGGGTGTCGGACCCCACCAATCAGATACTGATGACCTATCAGAGGACAGGTCATCAGTTAAAAAGGCTCAGAAAGGGCTTTTCCGGTTTTCATCAATATCTTTTAAAATCATCTTTTATGAAGGTTGCTGTAATTTTGAGATGTATTTCTTTTACCTTTATTGCTTCTATCCTCCCTTCTGGACTGTGGTCACATGACCATGTCAATGTAGCTCTTTTTTACTTCCTGTGGTGTTATGTGGGTGTGTCAAAGTAGCAACAGGGTGGGTGATAGGGAAGTCTCTATGTAACAAGTTGGGTTGGTGGGGCTATAAACTATCTGAGCGTTATTAGGGGTGGTGCTGGAGCTGTGGCAAAGAAAGGAGAAGTGCATTATGGGTTTGGTTGAATACATGAAAAGAAAGTGCTATATACAGGATCTAAAGGATCCAGAATTATCTGTTTACAGGGTGAAGATGAGTCGGGAGTCCAAATTGAAAAAGAAAAAGCATGTGCATGAGGTAAGCACCTCCATAAACAGATCTGTTAGACCTTAAAGATTACCAATATGTCTTTTTACAGCAGCCACTACGGGGCCTAAAAGATTGCCTAATAAAGTCCCCTTTTGGAACTAGTAAATAGTTTAAAAAAAAAAACAAAAAAACAAGCAAAAATAATACACCTTGTTTTCCATTGAAAAAAGCTTTGAATTCCAAAAAATGCAATTGAATCCAAAGAAACAATCCCAAAAATGGCAGAATTGCAGACCAGACACCTGAACACAGACTGTCAAATAAATATAGTTGCCACATCAACCCCTCGGAATAAATACAGACCTAAACCACCTAAATAAATACAAACCCAGACCTCCCCCCCCCCCTTTCCCCCCAAAAAACTCTTAAATATAGACTGTAATGGCAGAAGATGGCAGACAACCTATAGCAGCCCCTTTTCCCACGTAATAACAGTGTGTCTCATTACTCAGTTATCCCCAGGACTTACACCCAGACAGTCCAATAAAGAAGAAATATGAAGCATGTATCACAGCACTAGCAGACAACAAGAAAGCAAGGAAGTAGGAACACACCAACAGCCAACTGGTACAGGATGGTGAAGGTAATCAGATTACTGAACAAACAGATGGTAGGAAGGTAGTCAGATGATGAACTAAACGGATGTTGGAAATAATTGAGTAATACGGTGAACAGATTGGGCAAACAGACAACAAACTGACTGTAGCATCCCCTGAATCTTTCCCTAAATGCTGACCCTAACACCAGACACGATTGACCTTCAGTGTCCCTAAACAAATCCCTAATTGAAACCCTGATCTGCAATACTGACCCCAATAAGAACAACAAGTGGACAACAGGACCCACAGACTAGAATACTGAGCAGCCAAGCTGACCTGGAGACCAGCAGCCAGATAAGGAACAGATTTGAACAGGGAAACTGGAAACAACATGATAAATGTGAATTGAAACTAGAGCAGATCCAGTGGAATCAAACACCACTACACTAGGAACGCAAACTGGACTGGAGAGTGGGAGCCGTAGAGGATTACTGAATTAAGCATATACCATTATCAACAACAACCTGCAAAAAGCCAGCAGTTTTAAGAGAGAGCTAACCAATCATGTATGTCAGAGGCCCCCATCAGCTTTCATTTGACCTCACTGATGGCTCAGTTATGAGGCAGTTGCACAGCAACTACACCAACAACAAATTGATGGGTAGAAGATGACGAAGCAGCAGGACAACTTCCGCTATTCAAAACACAGACCCCTAAAACACAGATCCCAGACACCTAGCAGTATAGTGGCTCACCCTTTCCTTCTGTGTGGAGCTTTGTAGCTCTGTTCTGTGGCTTGAAAACCTGCAGATCTTTCTATAATAGCCCTTTGAGAATCCATTAATTATATGGTCCTCATCTATCTAGCTGGAGGAAAACTGGCGAATTCCACCTTTCATTTTCCACATTTTCATTTTCTGAAAAAAGTAAGATAGAATCTGATTGATTCCTATGGGCAACTAAGCCACTTTTCTTTTGCACTTATTTTGATAAATCTAGTCCTATGGATTCTTCTAGAAACTGTACCAACTAGCATAGTAACATAGTTTATGAGGCTGAAAAAAGACATCTGTCCATCCAGTTCAGCCTGTTATACTGCAAGTTGATCCGGAGGAAGGCAAAAAAAACTCCTGTGAGGTAGAAGCCAATTTTCCTCACTTTAGGGGAAAAAAAATTCCTTCCCGACTCCAACTCCAACTGTCCATCCTTATTGGTTTTACTAGTCTAGCCTGAGGCAGGGAAGAGGGTTGCTGGGGCAGATTTTGACATAATTAAAAATGGCACCTCTGCTAGGGGCCAGAGAAGATCACTGTTCAGACAAGGCTTTCCATGGCCAAATAATCTGAGGCTGGAAGTTCACCCAATGATGATCAGCTGGGAAAGGAGAAAGCTTGGACTATGTAGGAAGAGATGCAACAGCAGTCAGTGATTGTTCATTTTCTTGACAGTGACTGAGGGTTTTTTTCTGAAATCACTGCCAAGGGCACTAACAAAGTTTTTCAGGTCTATCGCACACACCTAACACACCTGAGGAATTGTAAGATGACTAAACCCCAATTAGTAAGGTAGGGCCAATAGATTACCCATCGTGAAGCCAAACTGTACTGGCATAAAAAGGTGCTGAACCAGTCACACCACATCCACATACTGATTACCCAAGTTCTAAAAACAAATAGTTCAAAATAGCCACTTTCTAATGTGTAAGACTTAGGCTGGTTTTACTGTCCTCTAACAGACTATGCCAAAATGGATCCCACGATTACCCCTTTGCTTTTTCGCAATATATGCACTGACATTTATGACAACCTCAATACATTTTCCACTGTAAATGCAGGATGCTTATGTCATGTTTTTACCTGGTTTTCTTCTTTAGTTTTCTTGAGAGAGTTCAAAATACTTTCATGTTTCTCCTCATTTCTTTCCATGATCTTCTTCATTTGTTTTACACCCATCAAGGCTTTCTTTATCTCTTGTTCCACATATTCCTCTCCAAGTTTGGAAAGTGCTACACATGGAGAACAATTTACATGGGTATTGTGGTTTCAGAAAATAAGTTATTGTGCAAAGTATCATGACATCTTATACAATTTTGCAATATACTGTACTTTTTCTGTATTGATTCCTCAAGGTTTTCAAGCCATACAAGCCTTCATTGTTTACTTTGAGAGGATAAAAAAAACTGCCCTTGATACCTAGTCCTCACACAGGTATATGTGTATATAGTTTGATACAATGTAGAGCTCTATGTATGCTGGCCAAAATGGTAGTATCCTTTGGGGTAAAGCTTTTATGTGGAGACCCATACCTCCCAACTTTTTGGACAATTACTAAAATCCTAACTGCATCAAATAATGGAAAAATATACAAAATAGGTTCAAATATACAGAGAGGAACCAGAGAAACACTATATGGGTCAATATAGTGAATGTAATAATGCGAAAAGAGGGGCATTTAAGATGCAAAGAAGGACTGAGGCACTTAGGTCAAAAAGAGGGACTGTGCCTCCAAAAGAAGGGCACTTAAGAGGTCTGGTTGGAGCACAGATTACACTTGTAAGTTACCATTCTTTTACTTTACTCAGTATGGTTATTTATTTATCTAGGTATTCGTTTTACTACCTGGAACATATTTGAATTTCAGAGGATAACATGCTTTAGACATTTATGTGAAGACACTCACCATTGTCTGCTCTCCTTTTACTCTGTAGTAGTGAGCAGGAACAGGCACTGGAACATGAAATTATAATATAAAAAAATACTGATGGTTATGGATTTAGAACAGTACTATTACCTTTAATTTTCTTGCTGAGAGATATATCCTCTAAATTTGTTGATGTTGGTGCACTTTGCTGGTATTTTAAACACAGTAGATATATCATCAGTGCAAGTAGGTATTTCATTTTGCCCCCTGGAAAACAGACAAAATGATGATGTCCTTTGCTTGTTGGTCTACATTACAGACATCCTTCTTCTTTACATACTATAAAGTATGTATCACACATGCTGTATATATTGGCAGCCATATATTATATTCAGGTCCACAAATGATTATTTTGCAATCTAGCAGTTTAACTATCTCATGTTCTAAAGTTACAGTCTTCGTTAATACAACCATTCTCTCTCATTTATCTTTCTTCTATTCTGGGGTTCAGAAGATTTCAGATGTGATGTCTCCTGCTCTAAAGCCTAATTATTAATTTGATTTATAGATTGTAATGTAGACTAATACTTGGGCTCAGTACACGTAGTACAATGGGCAAATTTACTAATTCTTTATGTTAACCATGGAGTGGTCTATCAGTATGTATTACTGCATACCTCCAGTGAAAACTAAGCTGATGTACAAAGTTACCTTACCTATATTTGTGCTGCAGACCTCGTCATTCAGAAACAGGAAATTATCATTGTCTGCCATGTTACAGGCTCTTAATGTCTAAAGTCTGTCTGTTCCCAAGGATGGGGCATGTTGAATTTCATTTCTCAATGTTTTTGACTTGAGGGGAGATAAGCCACCACCAAAGATGTCTGGAAGAGGCTTATTCCCCTTTCCCAATTGCCACACCAGTACAGTCAGCCAAGCCGAGTAAGGGGGAATCAAAAATGAATTGCTGTCAGCCAAACAGCTATTGAAGGCATATGTCGCCTTAAAAGGGTTGACCAGTATTTTTTTATGCTGTTCTGTCTCTTTGGGTCCTTGCCTGTTTTCACTGCACCTCTAGTTCCTGCCGCCTCTCAACTTCTGCCCAGATGGGGTCATATTCTCCACTGCAGCCAATGACTGACCTCAGCTGAGACTTGTTTTTAAGTAGCTTGTGACCCAGCAGTGACATGCCGCTTGGGGACACATCACTGCTGAGGCTAGTCATTGGCTGCAACAGTGCAAGTGACTCTGACCATGCGGAAGTTTACAAGTTGAAGCCAGAAATACAGTAGAGACAACTGGAGAGCAGGTATGTGTAGATCTCTTCACAGTTATTGCTAGGTGGGGGATATTAAAGAAATCCTGGGCATCCTCAGAAGTTTCTAAGCAGATCACAGGAGGTACGCTGTAACAGTGTAGTGTGTGCTATGTTCTTCAAGGTTGTGCAGGTCTGTCAAGTTAGGTTTATTTCACATCAGCGCTCAGCTTTTCCGTTCTTGTGCTCCGTTATAGGAGCGGGAGAACGGAAAGGACGGATACAGCACATAACTGAGACGAACGGAGCTTACGGACCCAATAGACTATAATAGGGTCCGTTAGGTTTCCGCTCAGAGGAAAATTTTTGAAGTGGAGACGAAAGTTGCGTGCGCAGGACCCAATTATAGTCTATGGGGTCTGTAGGCCTTGTTCGTCTCAGCTATGTGCTGTATCCGTCCTTTCCGTTCTCCTGCTCCTATGACGGAGCAGAAGAATGAAAAGGCTGAAGGCTGATGTGTACTCAGCCTTATACTCCATAGTTACAGAACTATCAGGTTATAACTGAATATTTCACATCTGCATTGAAAAGTATTCATGTTTTTGTACAACGTTGCACACAATACAACATAAACCACATAGCTAATATACTGCATTAATACCTGTCAACTTTTAAACCCACATTTATTAATCAATCTACAACAGTTTTTGACGTAAACTGAGCCCCAAAATTTGCAGAAGTTCAGAATTCTAGACACACCCTTTTAACTGGTGTAATTTATATAAAATTGACTTCCAATGTGTGAAAGTATTAATTGGGAGGGAGGCTGCATTATTTGGTGGAGAAAACATTTTCTGTCATCATTTTGAAATCCACCATATTGAATTCAGCTCAGGTTTTTGCAATAGGAAGGGGTTCATGTGCTCTATCAGTCTAGAGTAGAATATACTCAGAAACACACTGGAAGTGTGAGTTTTGACCTACCTTTACCTGTTTAGACGTTAAGCGAAGTAAAAGTTGGTAAAAACTGTGTGTAACATCAATTTATCTATTATCAGTACTGGTGAACAATCATGCCATTAAGGGACATCACATAGAAATTGTCCTCATGTGTAGAGGGAGGTGCACATGTGATACCGCAGGAGACTTCAATGCACACCACCCAGATATGTGCTCTATTTCAAACTCAACCGTAAAATCACCACAAAATTTAGTGAAACTGGAGCTAACATTTCCATACAGCACACAGGATGACCACTGTCTGCCACAAGTAAGTAGCATCATTTATTAAAAGCCCAAAACACAGTACCAGATGGTTATCGCTAGAAACCGGGACCAGTCAATGTTCCATACTGCAAATTCTTCATAGTCAAAAATGGCATCCGTAGAAAGTTCAGATGTTGCACTGGCTCAGTGAAGACCAACCAGACGGATGGAGTTTTCAGAATGAGCTTTGGTGCAAACAGAAGCGGATCCATTGTTACCACATCATATTACTGGTATTTCAGTGACAGGACATTGGTGAAGTCAATCTCCATAATCTCTGGTATTGGCCAATGATAATCCATCATGAATAGGCCCATCAAAAACAATGTGTTTGGAAAAGGTCATGGTTTGTTGAGGTATTTGAGGGACTTGTATCATAGGGCTTTTTTTTCTATTGATGGATCACTGTCAATGAAAAAAGAGAAGTACCTCCAGATGTTATAGGATACCATATTCCCATCTGTTCTGAATGACGACATTGAGTTCCCACATTACTTTCAGCGCACCTCTGCACTTTACAGTGGCTCTACGCAGATGGCTGAATGTGCAATCCCCATAGGTATGGATTGGACACGGAGGTCCAATACAAGGGCCCCCAAGGTCACCGGGGTTACTGTCTTTGTACTTTTATCTCTAGGTTCATTTAAAGTCCCATGTGTTTACGGAAAAAAATGTGTAATATGGTTCACAGGCAAATGGCAAATCCTACTGGTCTGTGAAGAAGTATCACATGCAGTTCTTCAGCGTGTTCATGAAGATTGGATTAAATGTTTAACCATGTGCCATTGACAGAATGGTGGACACAAAGAACACATCATGTAAAGCACTTTAGGAAACCTTGACCTTTCTTAACTCAAACAGGTACAGGTAAATACAGGTCACAACTGACATTTCCAGCGTGTTTCTGAGTGAATTCTAGCCAAGATTGATATATCACATGACCCCCTTTCCACTGGAAAAAAACAGCTTAATTCAATATGATGGATTTCAAAATGGAGGCTGAAAATGTTTCATCCACCAAATAATGCAGTCTCATTCTCAATTAATTTTTTCACACATTGAAAGTAAATTATCCACAAATTATACCTTACACCAGTTAAAAGGGTGCGTCCAGACTTCTGCCTTCTCTTGTATAAGTGTGTGTGTGTGTAGATATATATATATATATATATATATATATATTTAGTGACACAGTAAAAGGTCCGGTGTGGAGGGGAAGGTATTTTCCTCCCAGCATGTGCTGCTGGACTGATTGACAGCCAGGTGAGGTCAAGCACTGGACTGGATCTTAGGTGCTGGTCCAGGCTTTGCCGACACCAAACTGTTTAAAAGCCAACTTGACGGCAGCAGTGGGGAGAGGAGGCCTGTGCCTGGATGAAGGATGGTGACCTGTTTGGGGAAGACAGGTCGACTAACTCCTGGACTTGGACTTTTTTTTTTATGCAGAACCTGCAGCATGGTGTGAATGAACACCAGGACTTTCAACTAAGGTGAAGTTGTTTGTTGAGCTGTTAATCCTGCTTGTGTGAATAAAACACTACAGTTTGATCAAGAACTGTTTTTGTGCCTCTGTTCTGCGTCCGCTCACCCTGCCTACCAGAGCGAATCCCCACAATATACAGGCCAAAAGTTTGGACACACCTTCTCATTCAAAGAGTTTTCTATATTTTCATGACTATGAAAATTGTAGATTCACACTGAAGGCATCAAAACTATGAATTAACACATGTGGAATTACATACTTAACAAAAAAAGTGTGAAACAACTGAAAATATGTCTTATATTATAGGTTCTTCAAAGTAGCCACCTTTTGCTTTGATTACTGCTTTGCACACTCTTCGCATTCTCTTGATGAGCTTTAAGAGGTAGTCACCTGAAATGGTTTTCACTTCACAGGTGTGTCAGGTTTAATAAGTGGGATTTCTTGCCTTATAAATAGGGTTGGGACCATGAGTTGTGTTGGGCAGAAGTCAGGTGGATACACAGCTGATAGTCCTACTGAATAGACTGTTAGAATTTGTATTATGGCAAGAAAAAAGCAGCTAAGTAAAGAAAAACGAGTGGCCATCATTACTTTAAGAACTGAAGGTCAGTCAGTCCGAAAAATTGGGAAAACTCTGAAAGTGTCCCCAAGTGCAGTCACAAAAACCATCAAGCGCTACAAAGAAACTGGCTCACATGAGGACCGCCCCAGGAAAGGAAGACCAAGAGTCACCTCTGCTGCGGAGGATAAGTTCATCTGAGTCACCAGCCTCAGAAATCGCAGGTTAACAGCAGCTCAGATTAGAGACCAGGTCAATGCCACACAGAGTTCTAGCAGCAGACACATCTCTACAACAACTGTTAAGAGGAGACTGTGTGCAGCAGGCCTTCATGGTAAAATAGCTGCTAGGAAACCACTGCTAAGGACAGGCAACAAGCAGAAGAGACGTGTTTGGGCTAAGGAACACAAGGAATGGACATTAGACCAGTGGAAATCTGTGCTTTGGTCTGATGAGTCCAAATTTGAGATCTTTGGTTCCAACCACCGTGTCTTTGTGCGACGCAAAAAAAGGTGAACAGATGGACTCTGCATGCCTGCAAGCATCTCTGGGAACTCCTTTAAGACTGTTGGAATACCATTTCAGGTGACTACCTCTTGAAGCTCATCAAGAGAATGCCAAGAGTGTGCAAAGCAGTAATCAAAGCAAAAGGTGGCTACTTTGAAGAACCTAGAATATAAGACATATTTTCAGTTGTTTCACACTTTTTTGTTAAGTATATAATTCCACATGTGTTAATTCATAGTTTTGATGCCTTCAGTGTGAATCTACAATTTTCATAGTCATGAAAATACAGAAAACTCTTTGAATGAGAAGGTGTGTCCAAACTTTTGGTCTGTACTGTATACAGGCCCAAAAATGTAAGCACTTCAATAGTGGTTATTTATGACCTTTTTTGAAAAAAAAACAATTTGAATTGAATTATGGCTTTAATATGTAGTATTATGTTGTCTCTAAAGAAGTATGTAGTTGCATGATTGCCGTCAGGCATACGTATACTTCAGGATTAGAGATGAGCGAGCATGCTCGGCCGAGCATGCTCGAGTGCCATTTTCACGTATTTGCGTACGCATTTTAAAATTGGTACGCTAATACATTCGCATATTTTAATCTGTACACTAATGCGTACGCATTTTAACAATTTGTACGTTATGCGTACGCTTTTGTGTACAGATTAAAATATGCGTATGTATTAGCGTACCAATTTTAAAATGCGTACGCAAATACGCGAAAATGGAACTCGAGCATGCTCGGCCGAGCATGCTTGCTCATCTCTATTCAGGATCCATCAGATGTTGCCATTCGTGATATGCCAGATCCGGCACTGCAGTGATTTTCATTGTTGTGCTCCTATACAGAGCAGTAAACGGTGAAGGTCACTAGCACACATGTGAACAAAGTGTAATGAACGCCTCAAATGCTGCAGAGCATCATAATAGTGACGAGGAAGCTATACAGAGCATTCTTAAGAGAGCACTGGAAAGTTTACATCCTGAAATTGTTGCACACCATAAATGAAGATGACCCTGATTGAAGAATGCTGTACTGTGAGTGGTTTTGAGACATGGTACATGAGGATGAAAAGTTTCTGGAAAAAATGATTTGGTCTGATAAAGCACAATTTAGACTAAATGGTGCAGTAAATCATCATAAGTATGTTTATTGGGCTCCACATAATCCTCACATTCATTTAGATAAAGCAGTGTAGATACCAGGGTTTAATGTTTGGTGTGGACTGTCATCCAGGGGTTTAATTGGACCATTTTTTTCAAGGCATAATCACTGGCCAGGTGTACCTCAAGTTAATTCACACATCTGTTTTACCGGCCATTCGTGTGCTTTATGCAGGCAAGCAATTTTAGTTCCAGCAAGATGTTACACCACCACACTATCACCGAGACATGAGAGCCTAGCACAATGATATTCTGCCAGGACTTTGGATAAGGCTACATGCACAAGACCGTATGTGTTTTGCGGTCCGCAAATTGCGGATCCGCAAAAAAAACGGATGACGACGGATGTTGGTGGCATCCATTTTTTTGTGGATCCATTGTAACAATGCCTATCCTTGTCCGCAAAATGGACAAGAATAGGACATGTTCTATTTTTTTTTTGCGGGGCTACGGAACGGACATACTGATGCGGATAGCACACCGTGTGCTGTCCGCATTTTTTGCTGGCCCATTGAAATGAATGGGTCCACATTCTATCCGCAAAAAAAAAACGGAACGGACAAAATACGTTTGTGTACATGAGGCCTAAGACGAAGAGGTGGGATCCCCACCTCATTCCTCTGACTTAACACGGCACAACTTGCAAAGCAATCCTTGTAGACACGGTAAGTAAAGTTGTTTGTGCAGTATTTCGCTAAAATCAGAAAACTAGAAGTGTCTGGATGTTAATGGTGACCACTTAGAGCACCTAATGTGACAGCAGAAGTGAAGAATGACTTACAGCTAGGCTTGAGTGATTAAAGCTTCAAATCATAGATCCGAAGTTGATTTGTTACAAAACTTTGTTGGTAATGCTGTTTCCATACAGTATTAAAATGTATGGGCTCCATGTAGGCAAACTTTGCCTCGGTAGAAGTTGCACGAGACTTAGGTGAATGACTTCGGTATTTCTATCTGCGTATTTAAAAACATTTTAAAATAGGAATCTGAAGTTGGCTTTGGTACTGGCTGGTATCCTGGTACTGGAGCCTACTTCGGATTCCTATTTTACAATGTTTTTAAATACGCAGATGCAAATACTGAAGTCATTCACCTAAGTCTCAAGAGACTTGACCGAGGCGAAGTTTGCCTACACGATTTTAGTGCTCTACGGCAACACCATTACCAACAAAGTTTTTAAATGAATCGAGTTCAGATCTGTGATCCGAATATTGATTCGCTCAAGCTTGCTTGCATGTGAATGCATAGCATCTGAACTCTATCCTGACCCAACCCAAGAAAAAACTGGGCAGCACAGTGGCAGCACTGATGACTTGCAGTGCAGGGGTCCTAGGTTTGAATCCGACCAAGGAGTTTGTTCTCCCCATGTTAGTGTGGGTTTTCTCCGGTTTCCTTCTACACTCCAAAGACATACTGAGTGAACTTAGATTGTGAGCCGCATTGGCGACAGGCTGATGCTGTCTGTAAAGTGTCATGGAATATGTCAGCTCCATATAAGTGAGCAACATAAATAAATTGAAATCGCCTGCAAAATGTTCTGTTTTTTTAAAAAGGTCTTATCCAGATATTTGTCATGTTGAATTTTGTATACATTTTTGGGCCCTTTTGTACGTAGTTCATTAGAAACAGTAATAATTTCAGTAAAGTGAAAGAACACTCTTCTGGCATATGTTGGTCCTATTATAGGCTATAGCTGTATATCACATTTACACACAGTGGGAACATTTCTTGTGTTATTTGTGAACATGCACCACAAAGCAGGTGTGAACAGAGCCTAACATAAACCGTTCAGTGATAAACTAAGAAGAAATATAATTCATAAAACTACAAATAAGTCACTGCCTGATTCCTCTATTGTGAATGATATTCAAATATTCTTTTATGCATTAAGTGGAGATAGTTTACATATTATTCAGAACACGGAAACAATAAACATGTAACAGCATACAATATAATCACTGGCTATCACTCTCAATAAAAGCGCATACTGCACTTATTCTAAAGAGAAATCAGTCCTATAGACATAAGATATAAAACCTTTTGTTCTTTAGCGATGGTGCAGATGTCCTCTTCACTGATCTTCAGTGCCTAATGTCTTGCAGAACAATTTATGTGATGACTTGGCTGTTAATCCAATTAAGATAATCTCAAATGGACATCCATTCTGCCCTATACTTTTAATCCCTCAGTTTATTTTAAAGAGAAAAGACAGCCAAAATACTGTATAAGGAGCATGTGTTTTCTCTAACCTCAACACGGCACAGATTTATCCTACTGTTAACGAACATTGTGTTCTCAACCATCATTAGGGTGAATTCACACAAACTAAAAATCCATAGCAGCTGAATATGACGTATACCATATTTTCCGCGTTATAAGACGCACTTTTTCTACCCCCCAAAGTTGGGGGAAAATGGCCGTGTGTCTTATAAAGCGAATAGAGCAGTATTACATGGCCAGTACATCGCAGGCAGTGCTGTGTTGCATAGGTATAGCAGCCTGCAATGTACCAGTGACATGTAGATAGGGGCGCCATCAGGGCAGTACTGATGGTACTGCACCTCAAGTGCCCGGTCAGAAGCTCCATCTTGGGGGAGAGGGGGCCTAGAGGCTGGCAACTGCTGCTGCACTGGTGGCGGGGCCTGGCACAGTCACTGAACTTCATGAAGCTGGGCCCCAGTAAGAGCAGCCATCATGTGTAAAGTGTATTCAGTTGAGCCCCTAGTAGTAAACTACCTGTAATCTATAAGCAGTACTCACTATGAAAACAGCGGGCAGGCCGGCAGCGCACGTCACTCACTAAAGGCCCTTTTACACGGAAAGATAAATCGTATTAGCGATCGTATATTAACGAACGATGAACGATCGAACGATGCAATGTAAATACCGTTTACATTGAAAGAGAAGTCGTTCACAATCTTCGTACTTTCGGTCGTTTTATAATCGTTATTACGATCGTAGAATGAATAACGCCCATTACCATCTGCCAACGACTAAACGATTTTCGTTTAAACTGGAAGATTTTCGAACGATTAACGATTAATTTATTGGCAGGACAAAAGATGCGATCAACGAGAAGCGAACGAAATCTTGTTTGTCGTTAAATCGTTAACCGTGTTTATACACAACAATAATCGTGCAAATTCGAACGTTTTAACGATTATTTGAACGATAATCGGCTTGTGTAAAAGGGCCTTAAGTCACGCTCCGGCTCCGCCTAGTTCATTAATGGACTGCTGCTTTCACAGTGAGTACTGCTTATAGATTACCAGTAGTTTAGCAAAGCAGCACTGCTAAGTGCTGAACTGAATACACTTTACATGTGATGGCTGCTCTGATAGGGGCCCAATGTAATGGGGTCAGATCCCCCCATAACAGTGTCCTCCATCCACAGATCCCCCATAACCGTGTCCTCCATCCACAGATCCTCCATACCAGTGTATCACCCACAGATCTTCCATAACAGTGCGTCATCCACAGATCCCCAATAATATTGTGTCATCCACAGATCCCACATAACAGTGTGATATCCACAGATCCCCCATAACAGTGTGTCATCCACAGATCCCCCATAACAGTGTGATATCCACAGATCCCCCATAACAGTGTGTCATTCACAGATCCTCCATGACAGTGTATCATCCACAGATCCCCCCATAACAGTGTGTCATCAATAGATCCCCATTAGTTTAAAAGCACACCATTTGGTTCAAAATATTTTTTTATTGTAACTACACTATTACAATGTCAAAGCCAGCTTATTGCAGCTTAATAGACATTATCTGTCTATCTATTTATCTATCTATTTATCTATCTACTGTATCTCATCTATATAAACCACAAAAATGGCAGCACTCCAATGGGTAAGGCTACTTTCACACTAGCGTTATTGCTGGATTCGGCAGGGTTTAGAAATAACGCTTCCGTTACTGATAATACAACCATATGGATCCATAATGAACGGATCCGGTTGTATTATATTTAAAGGAAATCTGTCACTTGCATTTATGGTTTTGAACAAAACCCACAGTTATGTGCAATAAAGTACCTTGAATCCATGCCTGCTTTTCTTTCTTTTCTGTGCCTTGTCGTTTTCGTTAAAAATCCTTTTTTCTAATATGCAAATGAGGGCTGAAGGAGCCCAGAGGGGCGTTACAGTCGTTCAACTGAGCCCAGTAACGCCCCTCTCTGGAGCCCAGCCCGCCTTTTTATTCAAATATATCACTCCTGTTTAGGGCCGGAGTAACGCCCATATTAGAATATCTGCCCCCCCCCCCTTCCTCCTCGGCACGGCAGCGTTTGGAAATCGTGCTTACGCTGCCGGCCGCGCACCCATGAAATCTCGCGTGCGTCTCGAGTCATGAACTCCATTGAAAGTCAATGGAGGACTGTTCCGTTTACTATTGTGTCACACCGAACGAATCCATCCCCATTGATTGCATTGGGGGTCATGATGGATCCGTCTTGGTGCGGATCCCCAGGACGGAGAGCAAACCGCACCATGTTGCGGTTTGCTCTCCGGTCTGGAGACGCAAGTGAACTGAACGTAATGCATTTAGGAGCATTCTGTTCTCTTCAGTTCAGTTTTGTCCCCCATTGACAATGAATAGGGGCAAAACTGAAGCGTTTTTTTCCGGTATTGAGCCCCTATGATGGAACTCAATACCGGAAAAACGAAACGCTAGTGTGAAACTAGCCTAAAAGTGAAAATTGTAACTTTATTCAGCTATAGAGATGCAAAATTTCTGCTATAGGGACTTTTTAAGCAATACAGCAGTGTCAGCAGTGAATATGTATACACACAATATACAATTAATATCATATGCAATCAATCAACCAGATCCCGCATAAGGTATTAAAATTCATAACCAGTGACAATATTGACATTACTACAGGTACTACTGCGCCTGTGTAAAAGCAATATGATGCCCAGAGACCTAACAAATCAACTGCTCATATTCCTCATACACATATATGTCCTTATAATCTGTATAGCAGCTTCCCCCTGCTGGCCCGCACTGCCTGTAGTGAGCACTTACCGCTCTCTACAGGCATTGCTCCCGGCGGCTGCTTCATTAGTCAGCCGGAAGTGCAGGGGGAAAGCAACCCATTGACAGTGCTGGCCAGTGAGCTTACAGAGTGTACAAGTTCATCATATTTTATAAAAAGGGGGAATGTATATTTACTTTTAACACATAAGGCTCCTGTGCCCACCAGGCTGTGAGGGAGCAGGACAGAGGCTCACAGCTCCCGTACAGCCCGTCTCTCTTAAGCTAATAGAAGACGGATGTCCCTTAGCAACTCTCATTTGAGAGAGTGCTGCTGAGAGACATTTCAGCCCAAGTTTTCTACTAAAAATAAAAGTTTTTCCTAAATAAAGTATACCACAGAAAGGTTCCCTGTCACTGTCCCTACACATTAGCAAAAAAAATAAAAGGCAGTTATGCTTTAAGGTCACAAACTGATGGCCGGACATTCTCCTCCAGGATTTTCTGGTAGAGAGCATAATTCATAGTTCCATCAATTACAGCAAGTTTTCCAGACCATCACACTACCCCCACTATGCTTTACTGTCGGTATCATGTTCTTTTTCTGAAATGCTGATATAATGGAGGGGACACCTTCCAAAAAGTTCCACTTTTGTCTTGTTAGTCCACAGAATATTTTCCCAAAAGGCTTGGAGATTATCAAGATGTTTTTTGGCAAATGTGAGGCGGGCCTTTGTGTTCGTTTTGGTCAGCAGTGGTTTTCACCTAGGAACACTTCACATGGATAGCATTTTTGGCCAGTCTCTTTCTTATTGTTGAATCATGAACACTGACCTTAACCGAGGCAAGTGAGGATTACAGTGCTTTAGAGTTTTTTTGTGACTTCCTGGATTAGTCCTCGATGTGCTCTTGGAGTAATTTTGGTAGGCCAGCCATTCCTGGGAAGGTTCACCACTATTCCATGTTTTTTCCATCTGTGGATAATAGTTCTCACTGTGGTTTACTGGCTTTGTAACCTTAAAAGTGGGAGAAAATGTCAGGACCGGCAGTCATTGCACCCGTTCTGCTGGTCCTGCCCCTGACTCTGGTGGCGAGGTGGTTGCCCAGGGTCAGGCTTCGTCCGCTATTTCGGCAGGCTCCTCCTCCAGCCGGCGGTCTCTGGCTGTGGATGCGCGTCCCAGGCAGGGGACGCGCGCAACGGTCATAAGTGCCAGGGACGTGGCTGGTGCGCACTCTCGCTCACGGCCTGTTACTGGTCGCCGGAAAACGCGAGCAATATAGTGTCTGTTTATTTTCTGTTCATTGGTATCTCATGAGTTAAGTTTTTGTTCCTTGCTTCTCCTCCCAGTCAGCTGGTTGGGTGGGGTCTGCTAGGTATTTAAGGCCCTCTAACGTTTACCTAGCTGCCAGTGTTTGGAGTTTCCTTGCTACTACCTGGTTTGACATTCTTGCTCTGCAGTTTAGACTCTTTATGTTCTTTGACCATTGGCGTGTTTTTTGACTACTTCTCTCTGCTTGCTGATTTTGTTCCTGACGTACTCTCCTGGTTTTGACGCGGCTTCCTGACTACCCATTTGGTTCTTGTTTGTCTGTCTTGTTTGTCTTCCCATCCCCCGCACTTTTGTTAGTGTATTTCCAGTCTTCAGGTTGTCGGCTCAGGGGTTAGCCTGAGCGGGCAATAGGCAGGGAAAGGGGTTGGGATTAAGCTTAGGGATCACTTACCCCTTATCTGTGTATCCCAGCCCTGACAGAAAATGGCAGTGCATCTTATATAACGAATACATTCTGGGAGTTCTCATTAGTATGCAGGAGGTGCGGGGAACCATTGTATTGCTTGACAAAGACCCTATAGCAAAGGTGAAACGTTGCATACCATGGGTGAATGATCACACTTTTTCTTTCTTGCTGTAATGCTGCTATTTTTGTGAGTTTGCTTACCTGTGAGATACCTGGAGTAGGGTAACCTGTGGCTGGTACCCTTCTGCATATTTTGCCAACTGCTCAGGTATTGTGCTCCTACCCTAATCTCTATCATCTATCCACAATGATATAGCAACCTATAAACGACAGTGTGACTTCCCAAAGTAATCAAATAAAGAATTAAAGGTAAAAATATAAATCTTTATTTAGCCAATTAAAAATATATATTGATAAAATAGAGGAATCCACATATTGGAGAGCAACAATAATCTAAAAACAAGATCTTATCTGCCTTATCTGCTTAGGTCATGCTACATTCGTTTGTGTGTGTAAGTAACTGTGATTACACTGATGCATTACACCTGTGATTTTACTATATATATATACTCCATCTTCTCCTCCTTCTCTTTGTCCTGTCACCCTTGAGGAAGCCTGTCCTGATGAAACGCGCCGGGTGAGTGGGGGGCCATCATGCAGATATGCTTTACTGGGACTTCGCTTTATAACAGCAAGGCATATGACTATTGTGTGTGCATTCATATAGGTAATTTTGCTTTTTATTAATGGTATGTAGACTGTTTTAGTCACACTGTGTTTTCTTCTTAAACCTTGTTTTGGCAATGAATGCATTTTTCCTCTTTGCTAGTGTGTCCAAGCCTGCATGTGTATGAGCCCCTCACTAGTGGGGTTACTGCTATTGTTGTTTTTATATTATTGTTGCTCTCCAATATGTGGATTCCTCTATTTTATCAATATATATTTTTAATTGGCTAAACAAAGATTTATATTTTTACCTTTAATTCTTTATTTGATTACTTTGGGAAGTCACACTGTCGTTTATAGGTTGCTATATGTATTGAGGTGTGCCCATTCATAGGTCTGGGATTTTTGGATATCCACAATGATATGTATAGTATTTTGTATTCCTTACATTCTCAGTAATATCGACTGATTTTTCAATTAAATTAGTTCTCCGCTTGTATATACAAACCTTAGCTTTAACTTGTTTTCAATGGCATTGTTTCAAACCTGCATGACCCCAAAACCCCAAGAGCTGTCCAGTTCAATAGAATTCCACTGACTCCAGTGCACATGGTTGAGCAGCTCATATTTATTATTATTATAGCCTGAAGCATTTTTCTAGAGGAAGATGTCCTTTGTTGTTTCTCTCTCTAAGGTTTATTCCTCACAAGAACTTTATTTTCTCCTTTGTCTTTAAACAAAAACAAATCAAATATGTGACCCAGGTGTGAAAACAAAAACATATGGCAGACGTCCAGTTCTTGTTGTTTTTGGAGGTCTGTTAAGAGGATCAGAGAGAAGACTGCATTGTCATGATTCCATGAGTTCCAGGACAAGATTTTCATTTGCATAGCATTCTAAAGGTAGATGATAGATAGATAGATAGATAGATAGATAGATAGATAGATAGATAGATAGATAGATAGATAGATAGATCATTTATATGAATAGATAGAAGAAAAGATGGAAGAAAGAACGATAAGAAGAAAGAAAAACGCTATTTGTCTATGGAAATTGACCATTAACTCCTATTTTTTAGCACCCATTATTTGATGATAAACTGCTATAAAGCAGGCAATACAGGGCTGATGTGTATGCCTCCAATATGGCAGTCCTTCAGGAAAAAAAAAAAAAAAGTGTTGTGTCTTAAATTAATAAGAAACACATTATTTCTCTTTCACAGACTAACATTTGATTAATGAGACTAAAATGAAATACATGAGACATTCCTTTGAAGCTTATCTATGGGAAATATGGAATCCTGAGAAGGTAAAATCCTATTAAGGATACATTCACACGTCCGCATAATGGGTCTGCATCCGTTCCATTTATTTTCAATGGGGCCACAAAAGATGCTCAAAGTGTGCTGTTCACACCCGCACTTCCATTCCACGGCCCAGCAAAAAAATAGAACATGTCTATTCTTGTCCGCAGCCAAAAAAGGAAGAAAAGGCGTTTCTATTATTGTGCCGGTGTCTGTGTTTTGCGGATCCGAAATTTGCGGACCACAAAACAGTTGTGGGCGTGTGAATGGACCCTTAAACAGAGTTACTATGCTTAAAAAGCTTGTATCAAAATGAAGAAGAAATAATTACTTTATTTCTAAAAAATGTTCTCTTTTAATTTTGATGTGTAAATATAAGAATGAAATCCACATAACCAATCAAGCTTACTGCCATTGGTTTCTGTTGGTCAAAGAATTAAAAGGAATGTGTCATCTATAATTTTTTCCGCCAGTTTAAACCTGGTGTCTTTTTTTTTCTAACCTCTTTTCATTTTCTGATTGTAGATTTTCTTATTCTGTTTCTTGAACACAATTATGGGCCCTGCAATCCTGCCTGAGCTGTTGTTACCAGTATTTAGATATATGCTTTACAACAGCTTCCATGGGCCATAGATACAATGGACTGGAGGGTCCTCATTGACTTCTATGGGAGCTTGACCATCACCTATTGTTTATAGTTTATTCTGTGTTATCCCTACAGGTGTGTTATCTATCATAGTAATCATGCCTGTGATGATAAGGGGAGACAATGTCTGGGTGCTGAGTACCAGGGTACACCAACAATCTACTTTGCCTTGGCCAGGATATTTAGAAACAAGTACAGTTATCCCTCAAGATACAAAGGCCTCAGGATACAATATTTTCAACATACAATGGTCTTTTCTGACCCATTGTAAGTTGAAACCAGACTCAACATACAATGTCTCAGACTCAGATCCAACCAATCAAGGCCACTTCTCTGGTAAAATAGCTCGATTAGTTGCTAGTTATCAGCTATTCCTGACTGTTATATGTAAGGATTTAAATCTTCATTTTCTCTTATCTTGGATGACATTTTGGGGCTTTCGAACCAATTACTCAAGTTACAATGGTTTCAACATACCATGGTCATCCCGGAACCAATTAATATTGTAACTTGAGGGACTACTGTATAGGGCACAAAAATGAACCTTTACCGTGAATGAAATTAAGCCTTTGCTTGAGAACAATCCCAGTAAGAGGACTGAAACGTCACAGCTTGGGTGAATAAAAGGACGCACCTTTTTCACCTATTGGATGTGCTGTGGTTTTTGTCTTTTTTTCTGTGAAATTAAGCCTAGCTATAAGTCTGGGACTTATCTACAGTTGGCATTGGGCAGATTTGCAGTGCACCAATGAAAAGGTACACCCCTTCTCACTGCACCTATCCTACATAACGTACGCTTGTGCAGTTAAACGAGGTGTACCATCCCCAGCTTCATTGGTGCAATGCCCATGTGCCTATTGCCCCTCGAGATGAGTCCTGGACTCATCTCACAGTAAGTTACATCTTAATTTACTTAACTTTGGGGTGCCAGATAAGCGTGATATCCTGGCGGTTAATGGATAGGATGTAAATGGCAAATAGACTTAATTTTGCATGATGATAGTCTCTGTCAGGGCCAGCCTTAGGAGTGTACGACCTGCACATTCCTCCCCACATCTGAAGGGGTGCCAGAGGATCCTCCAGTGGCTCCATCCTATTAAATAAAGCTTCCCTGTATGCTCTAGTGGGGCTAGAAGCTGAAGTATAAGCCCTGCCCACCCACCATGACGGTCTGCAGGCAGAAAGAACAGAAGGCCTGGGTAGTGAAGCAGGCAGGCAGAGCACATGCAGAGCTTGCTAAAACCACCTTCAAAAACCTCAAGACTCAGTCCAAAAGAACAGGAGGGGAAGCCGAGCCTGCAGATACTGAGCTGTTCTGGCAGGGCCGCCTTTCTGGCAGACTTCATCTACCTGTAGAAACGGTAAGTGTATACCTCCTCTTTGTCCCCAGGCACCTTGAGTCAACATAGTGGCCCGGTCAAAGAGTGGGGAGGTGAGGGACAACAGCAGTGGCAGTAACAGCACAAGGTGGGTGGCAGCATCAGAGTAGTGGCTGAAGAACGGGCCATTTTTCACAATGTTTTGGTGTGGCACCCAGAATGATCTAGTCTGGTGCATCAGGCACTGGCATGTGGAAATCCTGGGTGATTCATGCCTGACTCATCTTTACAAAGGTTAGTCTCTCAACATTTTGTGTTGAAAGGCGAGTTCTCTTTGGGGTAACTATGGCCCCAGGCCCTCACCGCGCTAAACACCCACTCTGATGCCACACTACTGGCCGGGCAGGCAAACTCACCCATTTGTGACCACAGATAAAGTATGGCTGCCCAGTTCTGCTAGGTGGTTTCTTCCTCAGGCGGGTGAAGAAAAGTGCCCATTAGAGACTCCAGACTTAAAAGGGTTGTCCTGTCTTTAAAATATATTGAGATATGAACAAATATGAAAAATGTACAAAAATGTACTGTACTTTAATATAATGTATAGCACCATATTTTGGAATTTTCCATATCCAGTACTGACTCCCTTTAACAGTCTATTTATAGACTGTTATTTTTATCAATACTTTTGTGTGACTTATAGATTTGTAAACTATGGTAATGGGTAATTTACACATTTATATATTTGCTTTTTGCAAAGTGTAAACTCCTATCGGTACAGGAGGGAGGAGTTATCAGTGATTGATACCATTGTGTGTATGCAGAGATAGCTGTCAGTCACTGGTAACCCCTCCCATACTGATAGCTGTTCATAGGGTTGCAAAAAAGCAAGGATATAAATGTGTAAATTACAAATTTTACTGAATCCTATCCCACAAAAATATATATCAATCTGCTCTGCTCCTCCTCCTTTATAACACGTTGCTTTCAGATTTGATTGCATTTTGTGGTGACTGGTTCTCTTTAAATGTTCCTTTTTATGCAACTAATTTTTAGGCTATTGGAGTGGTAGCTCCTCTGCAACACTTGCATGAGAACTGAGCTGCGGTACCTTGGTATGGTCAGACCAGTACACAGTGGTTCGAACATTTTGCTTCCAGCTCTGTCCACTGTATAGTTCCTCAGGTTCACAGGTGCTGTTTACTAGATAAACAGAGAAGGGTGCACAATAGGGTAATAACGTTTAGGCAATTAAAAATAATGTACTCCCGATTGGGCGCTCACCTTGTACTGTTGTGCTAGTAAATAGGCACAACACTACTGAAGGCTTAGCAGGAATAAAATCCCAAAGTCGGTGGTCGGTATGCAGCCACTGGTACGAATCTCCTTTGCTGAGTTCGCCTGGATCCTCATGGAGAATAATCAAGTGGTAAGTATGGAAATCCCTCAGAAACAAGCAGTATTCTTCAAATCTTTATTGCAGAAATTCGCAACGTGTTGGGAAGAAGGGGATGTGTTTTCCCCAAAATGCATTGTGAATTTCTGCAATAAACATTCAGAAGAATACTGCTTGTTTTTGGTCGGTTCCTTGCGCAGAGGAATTTCCATACTTACCACTGTATAGTTCCTGGCAGCCACCCAAAAACAGGTGATTGGGGGGGAGGGGGGTGCTGGTGTTGGAACCTCACAAATATGATATTGATGCTGAGGATAGGTCATCATAAGTACTAGATAATCACCAATAAAAAATAAGTTAACCAGAAATGGCTATATTGAACATGACTATGTACAGCATGCTTAAACAAGATAATTATGGAATTCCTTTGGACCAGTCTAATTTCTCACAAATACCTGATGTTTCATCACATGACCACATGATCCAATACTTGACCACATCTGGTAAATTACAGTTTATTAAACAATCCTGAAATACATAAGGAACGCACATGTATAGTTTTACAATGACTTGGCTACAGCATACACACATTGTGTCCAAGACTAAATATTTTACTCCAGCAGTGTCATAGTTACAGATGTGTCCAAAAATTTTCACCCCACCCTTAATATAGATGTAACAACAGCATTACACAATGAAACAGGAAAAATCTTAATGTGATTTTCAGCATTACTTTTTTCTGCTATTTAATTTTTATTTTGAAAAATTTCCATTTACAAAAATCACATCTTCCTGCATTTCTGTATAAACAGTAGAGCAACATATGCATTCTTTATGGCAATTGCAAAGAACATAATATAGCTTAATATAAATAGCAAAAGGTAAAGTAATCCCCACACCCGCACATGCACATAGTGACAAGGGAGTAGCGTTTCTTCCCGACAGTCGGCTGCTCATTTACATACAGCGATCTCCTCCACAGTATGGGGAGTAGCAATAACTAATGCCATCGCTCATCCTCATACTGAATCATTGCTTGCTGGCAGCAGATCATTAGACAGCACAATCTGCCACTGGCAAGTGATGATTTTTAAACCTGCCGAAAGATTCCAATTGCCTGATGAATGAGCAAACGGCTGAAGTATTACACTGCCAAATCATTGCATACAAACGCTCATTAGCAAAATTATCTCCTCATCTAATATAAGCTTTAGATCTATGAATTACATCTCAGGAGCAGCCAGACTAGATAACCTCTAAGGAGCTAAAAGTGATGGCTAACCTCTGGCACTCCAGCTGTAGTGAAACTATGACTCCCAGCATGCACCATTCATGGCTATGGAGTTCTGAGAACAGCCAAGCAAGTGTACATGTTGGGAGTTGTAGTTTTCCACAGCTGGAGTGCCAGAGGTTAGCAATCACTGGCCTACACCATAAAGTACCGTGTTGTATTCTTACAACAGAAGATGTTTTCATGTCATCATATCTATCACACATCCAAAAAACAATCATTGTCTGGTATCTCCCAAAATGTAATTTACATCGGTTTCATATTTTACACTAAACTTTTCCACCCTGCAGAGTCCAGCAAAAAAAACACATATGTTGAATTGAAAGTTTTCTTACGGTGGAACCCTGTGGTGACGCATGCCACTGTATAACATCTGTCAGGGATATCTGTTTAAGGTATTCGCCATGTGTATGGGTTAAACATGAGACAGGAACCTGATGTGAACACAGCCTTAGCCGCAAGAATGGTTTTCATACCTCCACATACTATTGTAAAGTGGGGGAATTTAAAAAAAAACATATACACATGAATTAAGCATTAAACCTCGGATGCCTCATGCCATACAGTGCAACACAATAGGGTACTATTGTAAAAAAAAAAAAAAAAAAAAAAAAAAACAGATTTTTTTTTATGAATGCTGAGGAAGAAAAAGCATAATATACTTTGTATGAGGGACAAAAGCGTGATATAAAGACAGCCTAAGGCTCCATTCACACGTCCTGTTATTCTTTCCTGATTCGATCCTGGTCTGGATCCCTTCATTTCAATGGGTCATGAAAAAATCAGGATCGAATCAGGAAAGAAAAACAGGACGTGTGAACGGAGCCTTAAAGGCATTTTCAGGATTACGATGGTTTTTAATAAATGCTCATCTAGTTGCTTATCTCATGTACATTTTCCCCATTCTTTTTTTTTCAATTTGGACTCTCCTGACTCAGTTTCACTATCTACACAAATTCCTCTTGTTTCTTTCCATTCTGTATGTAGCACTTCCTGTTGCTGTATCCAACCAAACCCATGATGTACTTCTCTTTTCTCTGCCACCGCTAAAGCACTGCCCCTAACAACGCCCAGCTAGTTTATAGCTCCTTCCACCCGCCTAGTTACATAGACACTCTACAATGCCCAGCTAGTTACACTCCCCTATTGCTTTTTTTATACGCCGATGGACATAACATCACAGGAAATAAGAAAGAGCTGCATGGACATGGTCATGTGACACCAGCCCAGAAGATAGGAGCAATAAAGGTAAACTAAATGCATTACAAAATGACTGCTACCTTCATAAATGATTATTATCAATTATGTTCATTCTCCATCATTCTCCTGATGAAGCAGTGAGCGAAACGCGCGTCGAGAGTGGAGGGCTTGGGGTTGGTAACTTACTATTTTTCACATGAACGTAATGTCATATGCATGGTACAGAGGTATTTGTGAGGCACTAGCACTTTAATATGTACTTTAATTGTTGTGGATATGCTTTTTTGACTACTATGACCTTTTGTACCATCATGACTTGAATATTGCCACCCTGTTTGCCCTGCGTCTTTCTTCTTGTGTATCCGCTGAGGACCTTTCCATCGCTAACTATGTATTCAATGTTTGTTTGTACCTTTTAATATACTCATAATAAAAAATTTTTTTATATTATCGTATATATTGTTATTTTATTTGTGGTAAATAATTAGAGAACCCTGTTTGGTGCACACCGTATCGGTGTGTGCATTGTGCTCCAAATCTTTTGATGTGATATATTCAAATCTCCTCAATGTGCCCTACACTTCCAGGTATTTATATGGTAATATAAGAACCAGTGAAAGGTCTTCTTTAAAGTCATAGGAGGATTAAACAGAATATTAAATAGTTTGTGGCCTTTTCTTTCATTTTAGGAATAAGATCCAAGGTAATTCAGCTAGGTAGTATGTGTTCCAGCATATGACCATTGTGTGTTATTATAAGGAATGGTGTGATTTTCATGAAATTTACAAATGTAGTGAAACTCAAGGTAATGTTACAAATCAGTTTAAACTTTGCCTATTAACCGGCAGTTTCTCCAATTTGCTCTGCTTCCTACTATTCAAAAAAGTATCCATTAAAGGGGTTTTCCAAGACATTTTAATTCATTATCTGATCGGTGAAAAGTTCATGGGTATGAAAACATTTTCAATGTACCTTCGGGTCGAAGGTACATTGAAAATGTTTTCATACCCATGAACTTTTCCAAATGTTTTCATGTTATACCCACGTACTTAAGTGTATTTTATTGGGATTTTATGTGATAGACCAACACAAAGTAACAAGTATGTTTTTAATAAATAAAAATCAGAAAAGTGTGGCATGCATGTATATCCAGCCCCTGTTCTCTGATACCCCTAAATAAAATCCAGTATTACCAATTGCCTTCAGGAGTCACCTAATTAGTCCACCTGTGTGCAATTTATTCTTAGTATAATTACAACTGTTCTGTGAAGGGCTCAGAGGATTGTTACAGAACATTAGTGATCAAACAGCATCATGAAAACCAAGGAACACAACAGACAGGTCAGGGATCAAGTCGTGGAGAAGTGTAAAGCAGGGTTAGGTTATACAAAAAAATATCCCAACCTCTGAACATCTCACAGAGCACTGGTCATTCCAGCATCTGAAAATGGAAGGCGTATGGCACACCTGCAAACCTACCAAGACATGGCGGTCCTCCTAAACTGACAGCCTGGGAGAGGAGAGCACTAATTAGAGAAGCAGCCAAGAGGCCCATGTATATTCTGGAAGAGCTACAGAGATTTGATGCCCGCACGGCTGCCGCTGCAGCTCCCCCTTGCACGGATCAAAACATCCGGCAATGGGTGGGGGCAGCCAATAGCAGTCCACAATGGGAACGAGCCTCCCTAGCATCACGGGTGATGGTAGGGAGGCTTCTTCCTATCGTGGGCTGCTATTGGCTGACAACCCATCCCCCCCAGTGCCGGATGTTTTGATCCACGCAACGGGGAGATGCAGCAGTGGCCACACGGGCAAAGTTTTAATCCATTTTTTGCCCTTGTTGCTCTTCTAAAAGGTTGAGTTTTGTGACAAGAGATGATGGGGAGTGGGAAAGAAAAGGAATTAATAGGCATATGACTTTGTTTTTAAAGAAATGTAAGTATTTCATGAAAATAACAAAACACAGCAAAGACTGGTAAAAAGTGGAAAGGGCTAGAGTACAGCTAGGGACAGATAGATTCACACATCTCATACTGAAATCAAAGAGTAGATAGCATGTCTGAGCCTTGAAATTAACCCTCAGTAACAAGTGTAGGCAGGGATAAATAAGGAAGGAAGGGAGCACAGGGTTATAGAAGAATGGATGGAAAGAGTGAAAGAAGGGAGGGGGGGCAAGAAGGAGGGAGAATGTTAGATGACTATACCTTTCTTTTTCATCACTTCTCTAGAGGAGCAAACACAACAAGCTTTAATTCCTGGACTTGCTGGCCAAATTTTGACAGAGGGTCCCAAGATAGGCTAATATATAATAAAACAAAATATTACCTCTAATTATGTTGCCCCAGCACGCCACGTGTGTTGGATTTCAAGCTCTGGGTAGTTCTCAAAATAATGAAGAAAAATTAACAAACCTATTTACACATAAATATCTTTTGTGAAAAATGCAGAAATTTGTCAGTCAAACCCGTGGCTTCATCTAAACATGAATAGTTTATGAGTGATTACATTCTGTAAATGTCACATGTTTCCTACTGGATTATCTTTTTCCTGCAGCTGGAAGAGCAGTCGTATGAATCACATGTTTGGAATATAATGACAGGCCTGGTAATTACTTGTGTATCATAAATGCTTTCACTCTGGTCCTAATTTAAAACACAAAATTTAACAGTGTAAATGTAATAATGTTGAGATTTGTGACAGCTTACTAGAGATGAGCGAGCATGCTCGTCCGAGCTTAGTGCTCGTTCGAGCATTAGGGTACTCGTATGTGCTCGATGCTTGGACGAGCATCTCGCCATGCTCGAGGAAATGGCATCTCCCGCATTTTGAATTTTTGGCGCTTATAACTCAGCCAATCACTAGCCAGGAGACTCTGCATTACCCCCCAGCATCACGTGGGGCCTTACATGTCGATAGCAGGGGATGGCTGGCCAGATCAGGTGACCCTGGAATATACTAGTGACGTCCGGCGGTGCTCGGCTCAGAGGCTGTCTGGATGTCGTTAGGGACAGATCTGCTGCGTTTCAGGGAGAGTGTTAGGGCCTGGATTTAGTTCTCTGTTAGGCAGGAGTGATCTCAAAAGAACCCAACAGCCCTTCTAAGGGCTACAAGACACTCTTTTTTTGTCTCCTTCTGGCTGGGCTGGCTGGCACTAGTAGTGCAGCTATCGCCATATTTGCAGCAGTTTGCAGGGAGACTGCAAATAGATTTTTTTTTGCTCTCAGTGATATAGAAAAATCTGAGTGCAACATTTTTCTGGGTTGCAGTGAAAATAGCCACAGTCAGCAGCGGCTGAGTTTGCTCTCTGATATATTCTGCACATCACGTTAAAAAAAAAAAAAAAAAAAATTAGTATTTTTGTTGTTTTATCTCAGTGATACAAATCCATTTCATACAGCTGTGTGGAACCATTCTGTGTGTCACAGTTCAGCTGTCCAGTCACCACAAACCACAATCCGTATTTTCTGTCCAGGTGACCCATACTGTACGTCACATAATTAAAAAAGGTCTTTTGCTCTCACTGATACAGCTACATTAGAAAAATCTCTGTGCGACATTTGTCTGGGTTGCACTTAAGCAGACCAAGTCTGCCTAATCTAATAGTTTCAGTGCAATTACTCCATACTGCACGGTACGTAATAAAATACGTAATTTTGCTCTAACTTATCCACCTATATATTAACTTGTTTAGATTGATCAAGTTTGTGGGTTTCAGTACAGCAGGCCCATTTTTTTTTTTTTTGGTATATATAATACACTTATATACAGAAAATGTTGAACCCCAGGGCTAAGGGTCGAGGATGAGGGCGTTGGCGTGGGCATTCAATTACTGCAGGGGGCAGAGGCCGTGGTCCTGGGCAGGGTGAGGCAGTACCTGCTGATGAGGGAGCAGGGGAACGCCGCAGAGCTACACTCCCTAGCTTAATGTCTGAACTTGCAGGGACACGTGGTAGAGCACTGTTGAAAGCACAACAGTGCGAACAGGTGATGTCGTGGATTGCGGACAATGCTTCAAGTAATTTGTCCACCAGTCAGTCTTCCACGCAGTCCACCCACGTTACCCAAGGGAGCACTCCTCTGGCTCCTCCACCTCAACCTCCTTCCCCCCAGTCTGCCCCCTCCCAGGAAAATTTGGAATGCGATCCGGCATACTCTGAGGAACTGTTTTCTGGACCCTTCCCAGAGTCACAAACCACTTCTCAGGTTGCTGCTGACCTCTTTCCCGATGCCCAAGTTTTCCAACTGTCGCAGTCTGAGGGTGATGACATTGTTGACTTAGTGGAAGAAGTGTGTAAAGAGGTGTCGGACGATGAGGAGACACGGTTGTCAGACAGTGGTGAAGTTGTTGTCAGGGCAGGAAGTCCGAGGGGGGAGCAGACTGAGGAATCGGAGGATGACGAGGTGACTGACCCAAGCTGGGTTGATAAGCCGAGTGAAGACAGTGCTTCTGAGGCGGAGGCGAGTGCTGCATCAGAACAGGTTGTAAGAGGCAGTGGTGTGGCCAGAGGGAGAAGCAGGGCCAGAGCTGGTGCATCAGCAGCAACAGTTTCACGTAGTGAAGTTCCCGTGGCGAGGCCTAGATGTTCGCAAGTCTGGAGGTTCTTTAAAGAAATTGAGGATGACCGACGGACTGTGGTGTACAACCTGTGCCACACCAGGATCAGCAGGGGTGCCACCACTACTAGCCTAACCACCACCAGCATGCGCAGGCATATGAGTGCTAAACACCCCACTCAATGGAACCAAGGCCGTTCACCTCCTGCGGGTCACACCACTGCTCCTTCCCCTGTGTCACTCGCTGCCTCTGCTAGTCAACCCCCTGCCCAGGACCCCGGCACGAGCGCCTCCCGCCGGAAAACCACACCTTCACCTCCACGATCCTCCACAACCTCCGCCAATGTGTCCCTGCGCAGCGTTCAGCTGTCTTTACAGCAGACGCTGGAGCGCAAGAGGAAATACAGTTCCACCCACCCACATGCCCAAGCCCTTGACGTCCACATCTCCAAATTGCTGACCCTGGAGATGCTGCCCTATAGGCTGGTAGAGACCGAGGCCTTTCGCAACCTCATGGCGGTGGCTGCCCCTCGGTATTCGGTCCCCAGCCGCCACTATTTTTCCCGATGTGCCATCCCAGCCCTACACCAGCACGTGTCACAGAACATCATCCGTGCCCTGACCAACGCTGTTTCTGAGAAGGTCCACCTAACCACGGACACGTGGACAAGTGCTGCCGGGCAGGGACACTATATCTCACTGACGGCACATTAGGTTAACTTGGTGGAGGCTGGGACCGAGTCTGACCCTGAGGCCGCTCATGTACTGCCAGCACCGAGGATTGCGGAGCCTACCTCGGTCATGGTCTCTCAGACGTACTATGCCTCCTCCTCCGACCCCTCCTCCTCCTCCACCTCCTCCTCCGAATTACCATCCATGGGTACGGCGCCTTCAGTCGGTAGCTCTAGGCGCAGCAGCAGTGCCGTGGCTAAGCGCCAGCAGGCGGTGCTCAAACTGCTGAGCTTAGGTGACAAAAGGCACACCTCCCAAGAACTATTACAGCGCATCATGGCGCCGACCGATCTGTGGCTGGCACCGCTGAACCTCAAGCCAGGCATGGTTGTGTGTGACAATGGGCGTAACCTGGTGGCGGCTCTGCAACTCGGCAGACTGACACATGTGCCATGCCTGGCCCACATGTTCAATCTCATAGTTCAGCGGTTCCTCAAGACATACCCCAATCTGTCTGATTTGCTCACCAAGGTGCGCCGCATCTGTGCGCATTTCCGCAAGTCGACCACAGATGCTGCCACTCTCAGGGCAGCGCAGCGCCGCCTACAACTGCCTGCTCACCGACTGTTATGCGATGTGCCCACAAGATGGAATTCGACATGTTATCCAGAGTTTACCAGCAGCGCAGAGCGATTGTAGACTGCCAGATGTCAACTTCCACCAGAACTGGTAGACAGGTCAGTCAGATTCCTCAAGTCTACAATGAGGAGTGGACGTGGATGTCTGATATCAGCCAGGTGTTGACCAACTTTGAGGAGTCAACTTTGAGGAGCCTCACCATCCCGCTGCTTTGCCTGTTGAAAAACTCACTGCTCAGCATGAAGTCGGAAGCTTTGCGCTTGTCACAAGAGACGGTGGAGGAAGATAAGTCGCTTGATAGCCAGAGCACCCTCCGGTCTGTTTCTCAGCGCGTATCAGAGGAGGGGGATGAGGATGAGGAGGAAGAGGAGGAGAATGTCGGCGAGACAGAAGAGGGTACCAATGCTCAGTCCTTCTTAACTCTTGAGCGTTTATGGGCTGAAGAGGAGGAGGAGGAGGAAATGGAGAGTCAGGCCAGTGAGGAGAGGGAATTCTTGCGTGTTGGGACTCTGGCGCACATGGCAGACTTCATGTTAGGCTGCCTATCCCGTGACCCTCGCGTTAGAAGCATTTTTTCAAACACCGATTACTGGGTGTTCACTCTCCTGGACCCACAGTACAAGCAGAACCTTTCCACTCTCATTCCTGTAGAGGAAAGGAGTATGAGAGTGAATCAATATCAACAGGCCCTGGTGCACAAGCTGAAACAATCCTTCCCATCTGACACCGCAAGCAGCAGAGGGCGTGGTTCTGTGGGCCAAGTAGTGGGGGAGAGGAGGCGAGCAGGCAGCTTGTCCAGCACTGGCAGGGGAACGCTCTCCAAGGCCTTTGCCAGTTTTATGTCACCCCAGCAAGACACTGTCACCTGTCCCCAGTCTAGGCAGAGTAGGGGGGAGCTGTACAGAAAGATGGTGAGGGAGTACCTAGCTGACCATACCAACGTCCGGACTGATCACTCTGCTCCATACAACTACTGGGTTTCAAAGCTGGACACGTGGCCTGAACTGGCGCTGTACGCCTTGGAGGTGCTGGCCTGCCCTGCCGCTAGCGTGTTGTCAGAGTGGGTATTCAGTGCAGCTGGTGGTATCATCACCGATAAGCGTACACGCCTGTCAACTGACAGCGCTGACAGGCTGATGCTTATTAAAATGAACAAAGCCTGGATTTCACCGGAATTCAAATCTCCGGGGGAAAGCAGCTAAAAATTAACATTACTTATGTATCCGATTCCTCTTCTCTACTCCTCCTACTCCTCCTCCTCCTTGTCGTCTTTGCCTAACGCTGACCCAAAACGCAATTTTTTAGAGGGCCAACTGGCACTCTTTAATTTTTCCGGAGGGCCCCCTACAGGCCCTCTCTCCAAACCATTTTTCCGGAGGGCCACCTACAGGCCCTCTCTCTAAACAATTTTTCCGGAGGGCCCCCTACAGGCCCTCTCTCCAAACAATTTTTCCGGAGGGCCCCCTACAGGCCCTCTCTCCAAACAATTTTTCCGGCGGGCCCTCTACAGGCCCTCTCTCCAAACAATTTTTCCGGAGGGCCACCTACAGGCCCTCTTTCAAAACAATTTTCCTGGAGGGCCACCTACAGGCCCTCTCTCCAAACAATTTTTCAGCAGTGTCAACTACAGACACTGTAAAACAATGTTTCAGGAGCGTCAAACAGACAGTCCAAAACAATTTTTCAGGAGGCGCAAGTACCGACATTTAAAAAAAAAAATTTTTGCTGAGGGTCGACTTTATGTACTCCGAAAAGAAAAAATTTTTTGGAGGCTCCACAAAAGCCATTTCACTTCATTCTCAGTCGGACAAAGTCATTGGTGGTGTAACCGCCATGCTGTGTCAGGCTAAATTTTTGGGTGCTTCACCAGCTACCGCATACTAACTCAGTCACTTGTTGGTGTCACCGCCATGCTGTGTCAGGCTTATGCCTGCATCGTGTGGCTGGGAATAGGAGAGTAGTGCCAGCATGGGCATGGGTGATGGACCTTCGTTGCACCTAGTTGGGTGCTTCCCTAACATGTGATGGGCATGTGCCTCGCCTTTCTTGGTCTGGGTGAGCACAATTGCCATGAGGGTAACCACCAGGCTGTTTCAGGAGAATTTGGGGTAATGATGGGATTAGGCAGCCTCAGGGGCATCCATGCATGCTGCCCCTGCTGTTTCCTGTCCATTTCCGTGGTGTTTCCATCATTTTTTGATGTTTCCAGGTTTTCACCCAGCCTTCCCTATGCAGAGCCTTGGTCCCCTCCAAAAAATGCTCGAGTCTCCCATTGATTTCAATGGGGTTCGTTACTCGAAACGAGCACCCGAGCATCGGGAAAAGTTTGTCTCGAATAACGAGCACCCGAGCATTTTAGTGCTCGCTCATCTCTACAGCTTACCTTATTTTTATAGACTACTTTACAATCACAATTGATTATCAATACTGCTGCTCAGGTTATACTTCTCTCCATCACTTACAATTGCCTGGAAATGACCAAGCTGTGGCCCAGTCATTAGCCCAGGCTGCCACACATGTTGGAGTGGGCCTATAGTCTATATAAACTACAATTAGCCCAGTGGTTTGATTGCTCACTTCTGTAAGGTATACATTATGTGTCAGGAAAGGTCAGAAGTATGGTAAGAGATGACTTCCCAGTGAGGAACTAGAATTCCAAGGGCCACATACAAATATTTTCTTACTTGGGCCTCTTAGTGTCATATTACCAATCTTCCTCACCTTCCAGAGATCTGGAAGCTACTACCTTGTTTTTGCCCACAAAAAAAAAACACGAATGACATTCCTGGCAGGCCCTTTCACTCTTCAGATCCATTAGTAGCTACGATGGCTGTTGTTCTGCCCATGTCATTTCTGTCTCTAACAGTGCATGTCAGTCTCTTTCAATTGGGCCATCACCAGCCATTTTCAACTGCATGCCAAAATTAAAGCAATTGCTCTACTGCTCTGTCATATTTCTCTTGACTGTCTTAAATGAACTTATTATATACAGGCCTTCCATACAAACATTTCTGATAACACCACAGTATACATTGTAAGTGATGGTTTTAGAGTAGTTTCCCAAGTTTATATTCAAGAAACATGTTTATGGCAGGCATTAAGGGGGTTGTCCCATGAAAAATATTCTACAGTTTTCAAACCAGTGCCTGGATCTGAATACTTTTGTAATTGCATGTAATTAAAAATTTAGCATAGCCACTGAGTTATCCAATGAAATATATCTGTATAGCTCCACCTGCTGTTTGCTTCTTTCTTATTTCTTTGACCTGCTCACTGAGAAGGCCACACATGCTCAGTTTTATCATTCAACTGCCTCCTGAGCTGTGATAGGGAGAGCATGGGCACGCCCCCCTGGGCTGTGATAGAGAGAGCATGGACACGCCCCTTGAGCTGTGATAGGGAGAGCATGGACACACACTCTTAGCTGCAGCAGAAAAGACACTCCTGTTCAGCTATCATCTTGATATAAATCTAGCAGAGCAATAAACGGAGAGATCTCTGGATCCATGTGAGGTACAGGGCTGGTTCTGGTTTTGTTAGAAAGAGATTGTCATGTTCTATATGATGTCTGATTTTCATTTTTTACATTCGTCATGGCATAACCTCTTAACCGGTTCAAAACTGAGCCATTCCTCCACGTTCATGACCAGGCATATTTTAATTTTTTTAGTACATGCAGCTTCAAAAGCAAAACCTTGTTCTCCGTTAAGTTATTTAAATGATTTAGCTTCTTTTTTTTCTGTAATAATGTGCTTTTATTGGATCAGGTTAAGATTATGTCCCCCTGGATTATTTATTTTAATTTAATTCACTAAATTTGTGCTGCCTGCCAATATTTTTTGTGATAACAATTCATGAATGATTTAATTACATAGTTTATTGGTTGTTTTATACAAATTTAGTGACATAATCTTCACTTGATCCATTTTATAGGGGTACATACAGTAGTTTACAGTTGCTTGGAGTGGGGCTAGAAGCAGCAATGTGGTGTTTTTTTTAATGTTGGCTTTATTTATTTGTTATATTTTTTATTTTACATATGGTACACTTCATTGTATCCCTCAAGACCCTTGGGGGACATTTTCACATATTACCTGATTTTATTTGTATTTTACCTCATATTAGCCACAGTTACAGTGGAAATAAAGCCTACAAAGACTCACTGCAGAGCTAATCTGGGTTTGCTAATACCCTGCAGCTCCTGCAGTTATCTGGTAGCATCATATGATCTCCAGGGCAGGAGCAGGAAGCGTCATGGCCATTTCCTATACTGTATATACGTTACTCATTGAGCACAATCTATACAGCAATGGAAAAGGCAGGGATAGTAATAAAATGTTTTTACCTTCTCTTTAGAATATTTAGAAACATCCTTGCTGAGTTACATGTGGACTTGCTAGACATTTAAAGTTGTCCAGCAGTCCTTAAACTGTTAAACTCAGTTTTGGTTGGTAAGGCCAATTTCCAGCCAAAAAAAAGTTTTACAATTGTGGTTCAAGGTTGATGTTAATGATCCTCAGATATAAAGTAAATCGTAATAGGCAGTCATTTAAATAGGGCAGAAAAATATTCTCTTCTATAGTTTAGAGCTTCAGAAAGATACTAACATATATGATACAGTTTTAAAGAATTGATTCTAAATGTCCAGTCCTAAATTAGTAAGGGTCGACAACTTCAGTACTGGCATCTCCAAAAGCTCTTAGCTCACTGTAAGGTGTTTGTGACAAGCAGCCATTTTAAAGTAGTAAAAGTAAAAATATTGCAGAATAAATGTTCTCTGCTGTGATTTGTTTCTCTTGGCTTTGAATTTAATGTTAAAAAATAACTACTCTTGGAAAATTGGCATCACCAGTCTGAGTAAAAGCTAAGGCTGGTGTGAAGATGTCCTGGACAAGTACACAACTATGAACTCAACACTGAAGATCAGCATGTTTGTTACAGAGGTCACTTCATAAACACTGGAGATTCAGGGCAGTTTCTATACCTTAACCTATATAAATTGCTCAAAAGGAGCACAAATACACAATGCCCAAAGGAGTATAATAAACATATCCTCAATTTATTGAATGAATAATCAAAAATACATGATTAAATTCATGAAACATGGGACAAAACATCAAAGACACTGTAGTATAGCTGTACCGAATCACTGACCACTGGTTCCAATACACCCGAAAAAGATGTCAAACATTGCAAATATGGAGGGGGGAAGGGAGCTATATTCTCCTATATCCAAAGGGGTTTAATGTAATCATACTCCTAAGTAGTAGCAACAAGGGACTTCCATAAACCCTCAAATTATATAATGTGGCTACAAAATTATCATATTAGCAAAAGAATTCCCACCCAAAAACACAAACCCACCTGTAGACATGATCGGGGGTAGAGAAACCACAGCGGCCAGAACACACCTCGACGTGCATTTTGCTTCCTCTGCTTTGTCAGGAGGCTAACATTCATACTGAGTGTGTGTCCTTTTAAACACCATTAGGCGCCACAAATTAGAAAAAACACAGGTGGTGAATATGCGGCACATACTGCCAGGTGATGCACGTCACGCCACCGCAGGACTGCCGACCTCATCGGGGAGTGGGGTGGAACGCACGTCAAGCGGTCCAGCCTGCCCCCCAAGGATACGTTACAGCACTCCCATGTGACGCGACACGCAGCACACCCTGACAATGCTCTCCACCAACCTGAAGATGCTGTGCTTCATTCAATAACCTGGAGACAAAATAAACCAAAACAAACCAAAGTCATATCAAATATGGATCAAAGAACTCCCCCGATCATCTCAGAAGTCTAGGACAATATTATATATAGATACTGTTACGAATAAAATATATAGAGAGAGAAAAAAGAAAAAATATATGCGCATCAGTAAGTGGATACCTCAAAAATCCCCAATAAAAACTGTATTGTCATCCACATATAGCCCTAATCAAAATACCTATACTGAAGTGGCTATACTAACCCTAATAAATAGCTGAACTATAATAAAGTGTACTATTTAAAGTGATGGTGTAAAAACCATAAATATATCAATAAAGTGCCAGTGCAAAGTATATATACTGTAAAATCATACTGCAAATTACATATCAATAAACATGATAACAAAAAATAGTGAATAAAACATGATTCAATATAATTAAATATCATAAGTATTATAAAAAATATAAATTCATAACATTCCCAAAGAAAAGGGTTTCTATACCTTACCTGTAAATAAGATGTTCGCTTTGCCAAGAAGCTATGAAAGAACATTCCTAAACTAGGCAAGAAATAGGTCTCTCTCTCATCTGCTAAAATGTCAAATAAATTGTGTAGGCCTATATTTCACACCTTAACCTAAAACTTACGTTAGCTCATCACCTGTCTTTTGGCCTTGAAGATATATTGTGATTCATACAATTAAGCTTTTTATGACTTATGTACATGGCTACGTGGCAGTAATCCATAAGGAGCTAATTAGTGTGATCGAGCACCGCGATGCTCGGGTGCTTGGGTGCTCTGGCCAAACACTAGGTGGTGCTCGAGTGCTCGGCCGAGCACCCGAGTGTAATGGAAGTCAATGGGAGAAGACCGGGCACCCCCTGCTCTGCAGAGGGGTGGGTGTCTGGTTGATAGGGAAACGTGAGAAATGGTGTAAACACCTCTGAAATGGTTAAGGAATAGCATAGGGGGGATGTCTGGATACATCTTGGACTCCAAAGTCGCTGATATTCACGATGATGTCCGACTATTACGCCACTTTTACGGAATGACAAAAATACCCCCCCCAAAACCCAAGATAACATCGATTTTAGAGGAAATATTGTTAGGAAACATATATTTACTGGTACGTTAAGCGCAAGTGCTGCCAAAAATTACAAGGATGAGGCACTCCGATACAACCGGTATATCACATAAAGAAGGGCCTCATTCACATTGTGGTATAATTGTGAGACTCCTACACTCATAAAGCCTATGCACAAAGTGAAAGGGCTGCCAAAAATTACAAGGAACAGGCACTCCAATACCCCCTTTATTACACATAAAGGAGTGCATCAGACTTACCCTTGAAAAATTCGGATTGATGGCCTGCTGCTGATACTCAAAAACAATAGGGGAGACGTGCTGCTGCTGAGCTGACCGTGTAAAAATTTATGGTTGACATGCAGCAGAGCTGACCGTGTAAAAAATTATGGGTGACATGCAGTAGAGCTGAACGTGTTAAAGATTATGGCTGACATGCAACAGAGCTGAGTGTGTAAAAAATTATGGTTGACATGCAGCAGAGCTGACCGTGTAAAAAATTATGGTTGACATGCAGCAGAGCTGACCGTGTAAAAAAATTTTGGTTGACATGCAGCAGAGCTGACCGTGTAAAAAATTATGGGTGACATGCAGCAGAGCTGAGTGTGTAAAAAATTATGGTTGACATGCAGCAGAGCTGACCATGTAAAAAATTATGGTTGACATGCAGCAGAGCTGACCGTGTAAAAAATTATGGGTGACATGCTGCTGCTGAGCTGACCGAGTAAAAAATTATGGGTGACATGCCGCTGCTGAGCTGACTGAGTAAAAAATTATGGGTAACATGCTGCTGCTGAGCTGACCAAGTAAAAAATTATGGGTGACACGCTGCTGCTGAGTTGACCGAGTAAAAAATTATGGTTGACATGCTGCTGCTGAGCTGACCGTTGAAAAAATTGTGGATGACCTGCTTCTGCTGCACTGACCGTCGAAAAAATTATGGTTAAGGCACAGAGGGATCGCTGAGGACATTGACACGGTCAGCTAGGTACTCCTTCACCATTTTACAAAACTTTTCCCTCCTTGTGACACAACACGGAGACTTAGACTTTTCCACATGCAGAGCGTCCGCCTTTATTGTGAGCAGTGAGCTTTTTAGCACGCAGAAGTGGGATGGTTACGCTGATAATTGCATTATCGCTGCTCACCATCTGTGTAGATTCATCAAAGTTGCTTAAAACCCCACAGAGGTCAGACATCATTCCCCACTCTTCGCTTGTGAAGAGCGGAAGCTGACTGGAAAGGCGCCGACCGTGTTGCAGCTGGTATTCCACTACTGCCCTCTGCTGCTTACAAAGCTGGCTCAACATGTGGAAGGTGGAGTTCCAGCGCGTGCTCAGGTCGCACAGCAGTTGGTGGCAAGCGCAAGGTCAGCTGAAGCTGTAGGTGACATTCAGAAATGGGCACACAGGCGGCGCACCTTCACCAGTAGCTGAGGCAAATTGGGGTAGGTTTTCAGAAACTGCTGAACCACTAAGTTGAAGACATTGGCCAGGCATGGTATGTGTGTGAGGTTGCCCAGCTCCAAAGCCGCCACCAAGTTATCAGATACAACCATGCCTGGCTGTAGGTTGACTGGCGAGAGCCACAGCTCAGCCTGGTCCCTTATGCCCTGCCACAGCTCTGCGGCGGTGTGCTGTTTGTCACCTAGGCAAATAAGCTTTAGCATGGCCTGTTGCCGCTTCGCGACTGCTATTCTACACTGCTTCCAGCTACTGAGTGAAGTCTGACTGGTGCTGCAAGAAGGCAATTCTGCAGTGGAAGTGGAGGAGGAGGTGGAGGAAGAGAAGGAGGTGTTGCAGACGCTACTGTAGGTGGTGGCGGAAATCCGGATGGAAATAGGGCCCGCAATCCTTGGCGTGGGTAGCACCTGTGCCATCCCAGGGTACGACTCGCTCCCAGCCTCCAGAGCATTCAGCCAGTGTGCCGTCAGGGAAATGTAGCGTCCCTGGCCAGAAGCGCTTGTCCATGTGTCAGTTGTTAAGTGGACCTTGCCAGTAACTGCATTGATCAGGGCACGGGTTATGTTTCTGGACACATGCTGGTGTAAGGCGTGGACAGCTCACAGGGAAAAATAGTGGCGGCTGAGGACTGCGTAACGAGGGACAGCCGCCATCAGGCTGCGAAAAGCCTTGGTGTCCACCAGCCTAAACGGGAACCTTTCCAGGGCCAGTAATTTGGAAAGTTGCGTTTTTAGAGCTATGGCCTGTGGGTGGGTGGCAGGGTATTTGCACTTGTGTTCAAATGCCTGGGGTAAGGACATTTGAACACTGCACTGGGACACTGAAGTGGATGTGCTGGCTGATGGTTCTTGCGAAGGTCCAGGTGCAGGGCGGGAGGCATCTGGGCCTGCGTCTTGGACAGCAGGTAACAGAGGGGAAGAGGAGGTAGTGGTGTGACCTGCAGACACAGATCGTGGACCCAGGAGTTCGGCCCACCTTTTAGGGTGCTTTGCTGCCATGTGGCGGATCATGCTGGTGGTGGTCAGGTTGCTGGTGTTTACGCCCTTGCTCATCTTGGTACGGCACAGGTTGCAAATTACAAACCGTTTATTGTCAGCACTTTCCTCAAAAAACCGCCAGACTGCAGAACACCTAACCCTTGGCAAGGGAGATTGCCTCAAGGGGCTGCTCCGGGGAACAGTTGCGGGCCTGGTTGGCGTGGCCTGCCTTCTCCCTTTTGCCACCCCACTGCCTCTTCTAGCCTCTTGTGGTGCTGCAGATCCCTCTCCCTCTGTACTTGTGTCCTCGCTCGGCTTGCCACCTTCCCAGGTTGGGTCAGCGATTTCATCGTCCACCACCTCCTCTTCCACTTTCTCACTCTGGTCCTCCTCCTGACATGGTGACCTGACAAGAACTTGACTTAACTGCGTCTTATCCTCATCATCAACCTCTTGAGGCACTAGTTGCCCTTGGCTTATTGGCAACTGTGTCTCATAATCATCATGCACCTCGTGAGACGCTGCTTGCCGTTCCCCACCATCATCTTCTTCAGACTGGCTGTTCATGAGTTTGGGAATCAGGGCACAATATCTCCTCCTGTCCCACTTCAAGTGGCCTTGGCGAGAGGCCCAAATCAAGGAACGGCGATGAAAAAAGCTCCTCGGAATATCCAAGTGTGGGATCACTTGTTTGCCAAGACTCTGCATGGTGGGAGGAAGGAGGATCAGGGTGAGGATTTGGTTGACCAGACTCTTGGCTACTGAGACTGGACTTTGTGGAAGAGACGGTGGTGCTTAACCGATTGGAAGCATTATCAGCTGAAATCCAACCGACTACCTGCTCGCATTGTTGCGGCTACAAGAGTTGTGTCTTGCGCCGCCCTGCAAACTCTGACATGAAGCTAGGAGTTTTGTATGACTTTTTTTCTTGGGCTCTGCCAGCAGGCACAGTTTCACTGCGCCCAGAGCCATGGCCTCTGCGTTCTCCATCAGCAGCACGCCCACTTCCCCGTCCCTCACTGCTCGCCTTGCGCATATTAAATAGTATATATGCAACTTTGTCACAAGTACAGTAGTGCAGATTTTTACACGCTGTGCACGTAGTGGTAGTGTCAGGCACACTTGCGTTGTTTTTGCCCCAAAAGAAAAAAAAATGTAGCCAGATTTAACAATGGGCTTTTGTGTCTTTTGAACAGAACTATTAGCCCTACCTAGCCAAATCCTATCCCTACAGTATAAGTCCCTCCTTGCGCAAGTTATACTGCAGACGCAAATGAGGAACTGTGGCCTTAATTAACGCCAGAAAAAATAGCAACGGATGTCAGGTATATAGATTTTTGAAAGGTTCTAATACACACGCTGTGCACGTAGTGGTAGTGTCAGGCACACTTGCGTTGTTTTTGCCCCAAAAGAAAAAAAATGCAGCCAGATTTAACAATGGACTTTTGTGTCTTTTGAACAGAATTACTAGCCCTGCCTAGCCAAATCCTATCCTTACACTATAAGTCCCTCCTTGCGCAAGTTAAACTGCAGACGCAAATGAGGAACTGTGGCCTAAATTAACGGTAGAAAAAATACCAATGGATGTCAGGTATATAGACTTTTGAAAGGTTCTAATACACACGCTGTGCATGTGCTGGTAGTGTCAGGCACACTTGC
This sequence comes from Rhinella marina, assembly GCA_900303285.1. NCBI lineage: Eukaryota > Metazoa > Chordata > Amphibia > Anura > Bufonidae > Rhinella > Rhinella marina. The sequence goes on from ONZH01008614.1 coordinate 234,987, forward strand.
ATTGTTTTTGCCCCAAAAGAAAAAAAAATGCAGCCAGATATAACAATGGACTTTTGTGTCTTTTGAACAGAACTACTAGCCCTGCCTAGCCAAATCCTATCCTTACACTATAAGTCCCTCCTTGCGCAAGTTAAACTGCAGGCGCAAATGAGGAACTGTGGCCTAAATTAACGGTAGAAAAAATACCAATGGATGTCAGGTATATAGACTTTTGAAAGGTTCTAATACACACGCTGTGCATGTGCTGGTAGTGTCAGGCACACTTGCGTTGTTTTTGCCCCAAAAGAAAAAAAATGCAGCCAGATATAACAATGGACTTTTGTGTCTTTTGAACAGAACTACTAGCCCTGCCTAGCCAAATCCTATCCTTACACTATAAGTCCCTCCTTGCGCAAGTTAAACTGCAGACGCAAATGAGGAACTTTGGCCTAAATTAACGGTAGAAAAAATACCAATGGATGTCAGGTATATGGACTTTTGAAAGGTTCTAATACACACGCTGTGCATGTGCTGGTAGTGTCAGGCACACTTGCGTTGTTTTTGCCCCAAAAGAAAAAAAAATGCAGCCAGATATAACAATGGACTTTTGTGTCTTTTGAACAGAATTACTATCCCTGCCTAGCCAAATCCTATCCCTACAGTATAGGTCCCTCCTTGCGCAAGTTAAACTGCAGACGCAAATGAGGAACTGTGGCCTAAATTAACGGTAGAAAAAATACCAATGGATGTCAGGTATATAGACTTTTGAAAGGTTCTAATACACACACTGTGCATGTGCTGGTAGTGTCAGGCACACTTGCGTTCTTTTTGCCCCAAAAGAAAAAAAAATGCTGCCAGATATAACAATGGACTTTTGTGTCTTTTGAAAAGAACTACTAGCCCTGCCTAGCCAAATCCTATCCTTACACTATAAGTCCCTCCTTGCGCAAGTTAAACTGCAGATGCAAATGAGGAACTGCGGCCTAAATTAACGGTAGAAAAAATACCAACGTATGTCAGGTATATATACTTTTGAAAGGTTCTAATATACACGCTGTAAGTCCCTCCTTGCGCAAATGTTATACAGCGAGATGCAAAAGAGGTACTGTGGGCTTAACAGCAGAAATAATAGCAAAGGATGTCAGGTATATAGTATACAGAGAGTATCATACAGCATGCAGCAGCTGCACAGGTGGTGTTAATGGCAGGCCACCTAGCGCTATTTTTAACACCCCCAAAATAAAAAAAATGTTTGCCGGCAAGATATAATAGCTTTTGGGTCTTTTCTGAGCAAATTCTATCCCTGCCTAGCGTTCTTCTGTCCCTACTCTATCTGTCCCTGCTTGCAGCAGCTCTCCCTGGCTCGGTATCAGCCGGTCACATGTCCCCGGGTGCTTTATAGCACCCGATGACGCGTTCCCGGCCAGCCAATCACTGTAATGCCTGTAGCTAACCAGTACCTTCCCTCACGCTAATTGGCTAATTAGCGTGCGGGGAGGGGACTCGAGTATGGCGCTCGAGCACACGCGGTGTTCGGTTGAACACCGCGTGGACCCGAGTGCCACCATATTCGGCCGAATACTATATTCTACCAAACATGTTCGCTCAACCCTAGAGCTAATAGAAAAGATTCCTCATCTTTGATCAGTGTAGGTTCAACCATATTGTTGGGGCTATACAAAAAGAAGCAAAATAAAAAAAATTCATTTAGTGCTAAAATATTATTTTATACTGAGAAAATTAATGCCAAGATCACACAATGGAAAGATAGCTTTTTTTCATAATCTGCTGGCCAGAAATGATTTTGATGATCGCCTCCATGATTCCTTCAAAGGAACCTTTACACAGGTTAATTATCCTCGGACTTTCCATCGTCAATACTCCAGTGGTCCCATCAGTCCTGCAGTGATGACGTCACTCACATCAACGTGACTGCTGCAGTCAGTCACTTAGTGGTTGTGTGCCTTACAAGCCTGCATCACCGCTGAAACCAATGATTGGTTGCAGCAGACATGTGGACGCAAGGCACACCATCCCTACAGGAAAAATATACTAAGATTAGCAGAGACCACCAGAAGTGAGTAACTTTTACTTTATCGGACAACCCTTTTAATGCTCTCCATTCTTTTCTTAAAGTTGCCCCTATTTTTGACTATATATATATATATATATATATATATATATATATATATATATATAAGAATAACATACAGAACCTAACGAGCGAAAGGCACATTTAGTGAGTTACTATGACAAATGAAATAGCTGTGTAATGAACTTTGGATGCACAAGAGTCATAAATCAGCTGTCAGAACCTCTCTAATGTTTCTTAAAAGTAATTCAAGAACATATTCATTATGTGAAAATGACACAAAATCTGTTATTTTTGCAGTAATGCATACAACATGCACAGGGTAAATGAGCCCACATGTGCCGTATATTGATGTAGCCAGTCAGGATATTCTTACAGGAATCAGACACAAATCAAGGAAATATGGTGATGAACTTAAGAAACACTCCAGTTTCCATCCATAATTTAGCCTCTTAATAGTTAGGTTGCTATGAAATGTCCTGTTCTTATTTATAGTATGGTTCACTTACTTCACTTACTTTCCTTTTCTAAACCGGAAATCCATTTTTTTTCTTTGGCCAATTTGTTAGGATGCTCCTGCTTTCACTCTTTGGTGCTGCGGGAATTAATGATTTAAACTAAAAATATAATGATGGCTCAATTCCTATGAAAATTCCTCCTGGGTGTGCCTGTGTGGGTCCCTGCATAGTCTAATAAATGCAGCACTGATTGGATAGAGTCAGACTGTGCAGGGACACCCCCCCCCCCAGCTGGTAACTTCCAGATGGACCTTCATTGCAGACTGCCAGCAGTTCATTCATAACTTCAAGTGATAATAAGAATAGATGCTCCAGAAATGTTATTACATGGGTAATGTAAGTAGTTACTAAAACAGACAAGTCAAGAAAGGTGACGGGTATTCTTTAAACTGGCTATACATATTGAATAGTGACTATCTCTCATGACTAACACATACACATTCAGTTTGGTGGAGGATGCACATGTTGTCAATGGGGATGCAGAAGAAAGCTGCTCCCAGGGACCAGGGATGGCAGCTTAGCTCCTGGGAGAACATAAGAATCAGGTAAAAAAAATCAGTTTACCCGATCGTTCTCTCCGTGATATCATTTATTGGAGATAGTCGTATGCTCTCAATACACATTAGATTGCTGGCCAAACTCAGATACTTTGGCTGACAATACACTAATGTATATGGGGACCTTTAATTGATCAGCCAATTTTCACTGTTATAATACAGTTAAGAGAGCATTTCTTAAAATGGATGTCTAATTTGGACATGGGGTCATTTATGAAACTGGTGTAAAGTAGAACTGGCTTAGTTGTCCATAGCAACCAATCAGATTCCACCTTTCATTTTCCAAAGGAGATGTCAATAATGAAAGAAGGAATCTGATTGGTTGCTATGGGCAACTAAGCCAGTTCTACTTTACACCAGTTTCATAAATGACCCCATTACTACTTATATGAAAGGCCCCAATTATTACTAACAGCAATCAGCTGTTATTGAAGGGGCTGTCCATGACTGCTTTTTTCCTAAAACCGCACCACACCTGACCACAGGTTCTATGTGATATTTCAGTCCAGTCCCATTTGCTTCAATGGAGCTAATGGATAGGTGTGGTGCTGTTTCTGGATAAAGCAGCCATGGTTTTCTAATCCTGGACAATCCAGTACGCTGATGAGGTGGGCACTTCAGAGGAGAGCCACTCTGGCTTTCCCCACTGGGTGATAAAGGGGTGGCCCAAGCAGATATTTAACTCATTTTAGACTAGTTTCACACTAGCGTCAGACATCTGGCAGGCTGTTCCAGAAGGGAAAAGCCTGCCAGATCTCTCTGCATTCCTTCATTGCCAGAAGCTAGAAAGTTGTTTTTCTTCTGCCTGATTCTCAGCAAATTTGCCATAACGCGGCCAGATCTCCCAGTCTCCATTATAGTTAATGGGGCTGGACGAAGACTTTGAAGCTTCCGGCAATGCAGAGAAATCAAAGGTTGTTTCCTGATGGAACAGCCTGCCTGATCTCTAGAGCTAGTACGAAACTAACCTTACATCAATATACTGAGGCATGGGATTCAGCCAGTTCCCTCGGGTTCTCCAGATCCAATTGTTAAAATTACAGCGGCAGCTGGAGATGAGCCCTTCCATTTTATAGTTTAGCCCCTTAAGCTTTTTAAAAGTTGGGTGGTATGCGTGTGTAGTCTATACTGTATATGGTGTATTTATGTATGTGTAGCATGTATATGTTGTATTTATGTGTATGTGTGTTGCATATATGTGATGTATATGTAAACATATGTTGTGACGCTGTGTGTCCACTGTTGAGTAGGGAACCTGTTGTTAAAAACTTTAATCCCACCCCTGAGTATACCCTACAGGTCCAGTTTTAAATGGCATTTTTGTTAAAATTTTCATCCTGTCATACTTTATGATGCAATAAATAAAAAAAAAAAATCTGATTAATAAAGCAGATTGGAATGGTGATTGTGTGCTGCTTTGTTTATTCTCCGCTGTTTGCACAATCTTTAACCGAGTCATTTGAGACATCAATAGCTATTACCCTAACAACCCGTCTGAGCAGACGCAGACAGTAGAAAGGATTGTATATTATTATTTTTAAGCTCTGAGGCTTTTTGGTTTGTAAGTAAATGCTCTTGCTCATTGCATCATCACATTAGTATATTTGGCATTTTCAAAGCTTAAACTATCACATTTAAATGCAATTTAAGATTACTGTCTGACAAGCTCATTTTTGAACAAGCATAACTGAAATCCGGAGCTGTTTATTTCTGGTGCCAAATTCCGTCATTGGAGCTATTCAGTGGAGGCGCGGGGTGTTGTATCCCCTTCAATCAGATACTAATGACCTACTTATCCTAAAATAGGCCATCAATAAAAAGAATTCGACAAGTTTTGTCACTTCAGCAAGTGCACACTCTGGTGATCGGGACCATGGGAGTGCACATAGGCTGGAGCTTTTCCTATAGTGTGCAAGCACGGCCATTGCTGCTGGATTACAGGGTGGTCGTAACCATGGAAATGAGCAGTGTATAATGTGATGGAAAATTAATCAAGCCAGCAAAGGAAGCAATATAGACAATCACAATACATTAGTAAGTGCTATACAAAGCAATGCCCACTTGCAGCGCTCACCTGCACTCAGGGGCGGATTGGCCATAGACCATACAGGGAAATTTCCCGGTGGGCCGATGCCCAGGGGGGCGCCTGAGCCCTCCTCATGGCCGGGCAATGGAAGTTTTTGGAGATGTATTTTGTGCTGCTGGCAGTATTTTGTGATGGATTGTGGTATTTGGCTCTGTTGGGGCAGTATAATGTGCCACAATATGGTATTACTGGCCCTGCCTTCCATCAATTTGGACCCAACTACAAAATGGGGCCACTTTTAGTTTTTTTTTCAGGGCCACTTTAAGTTCCCAGTCCGCCCCTGCCTGCACTTAAGTCCTCTGGAGCACGAACACAGCCTGGACTTGGCTGCAATATATCCAATGGCAACGAAGAAAAAAGTTCAGCCTTACTCATGGTCATGAGTAAGGACCAAAATTGTGGGGTCCGAAACATGTAGACATACTGTACTCCTGATGGATTTTACAGCTTGAAATAAAGAAGTTGCTATTTAAAGAGCTGAACTTTTTTCTTCATTTCCATTAGTAAGTGCCTTGTATTAACTTTCTCTACATAATAAATGCTATTTACTGAACTGACACAACCCCTTTAATACAGTCCCTAGGAAAAAATTGAAATACATACGATAAAAAAACAAATGCACCACAAAAAACAAATGCAAACCCAAATAAGAATTTTAGATTGATACAGGGCTAAACTAGGAAGTGGAGTCTAAAGCTGGCCATGCACTGTTGGTCGTACCTCTACGAGTATGGACTTTGCCACATTGATTCCCCAGGTCACTACCCCTGAAGTAGTCTCTGTTAACAGTGACTGATGCACTGATGGTGACACCACATCATGGTACCAGGGCAGCAGCTGAAAATCATAGTTGTCCAGGCAGAGGTCAGAGCAGTCAGAGTTCAATCACAAGGGTAGTCAGGCAGAAGGTCATGGTGGGCAGCAGATGGGTAGAGGTGGTCAAATACAAGCCAGGTAAATGCTAAGAGAGGCATACATGTTATGGATTACTGAAACCAAATGAACCTTTTAGTTCAGGCCCAGTACAATGGGGGGACAGTCTCTGATAAAACTCAGAGCAGCTGAGATTCAAAGGAGAGCAGAGACATTTGGCACTACTGTTTTTTTTAACAGAGTGCGATCTACAGGAGGCACAGAACATCTATGAGTGGTGGCACAGGGGGGGATGCCAATAAGGGAGACAGTCCAGAGGAGTACACTGCAGCATAAGATTAGGTGCCCTTACGAATACATACCGTAGATACAAATGTATCCGCATGTGGAGACTTTAATAGACATTTTCCATCTGAAAAACTGATTATATTAGTACATTTTGCATTTTTAAAATAAGTGCATATTTAATACATCTACCTGAATAGCCTCATAGATTGACTATTGCTGGTTACAACACCAAATATAAATTAAACATATGCTTATTTGAAAGTGGTCTAAAGGTTCCCATAGACATTAGTCTCAAGTTGATCAAAATTGAAAATTTCAACCAAAACGAACATTTGTCAGGTGAAATTTAACTCAGAGCTATAGTTTTAGCCGTCCAATGATGAAAAGAAGTGAAATGAAAAGAAGTCGGCCTTGTGTAATATTTTCGTCCGATAGACAAAAAAATCATCTGTTCAAAGAAACATCATTCATGGACAAAAGATCTTTCTAACAAAGAGGGTTCCCAAAAAGATCTTTTGTAACTTCATTGAACATGTATCACCAATTTGATCGACCATATTGGCCAACATGGACTAAAATGTGTGTGGTCACGTCTGCGATACAACTGTTCACCAAAAGACTGATTGTTCAACTGCTGTTCAACCAACTTCTATCTAATGTGTATGGCCAGCTTAAATGTAGTATTACTTCAGTGTTAGATATGTCACATTCTAATATAAAAGATCTTGGAAACCATTCACAGTTCTGTTTCCTGTCAAAATCTGGCAGTCCTTCTGTGCCCCCTGGGTGTAGCAGTTTAACTCTGACTTGGATTTCTTGAGTGTTGTGGCATCCTCATTATCAGAATTCCTTGTAGCCATACATTCCAAAACACTGAAATGTATTTCCAAGTCCAGATGTTGTTCATGAGGCAATTACTTGGTCTGTATACAATTGCTATTAATGGTTACACCCAATAAATTGGCTAGGAAAAGAAGAACACGTCGTACACCTTATAAGGTTATCACTGGAAAGAGCAGACCTTTTCTTTGGAGGGAGCAATGAATATGCAATGTTCTACCACTGTATTTTCTATACAATCGTTTTCATTCTTGTTACAGTAAGCAACACTATAGGGACATTAAGTAATCCTGATTTATAATGATAATAATAGTAAGAATAATTAAAAGGAGGGGAGGATTTCTAACATTTATCACAAACCTCCTTGAAACCTTATATTAGAAATATAACCTGGCAGGTTTATTCAGACATATAAAACCATAAACAGTCACAGAAGTTTAAATTTCTTGTAAAATATATGTCTTTTGACCCTTAAAAAAGAACTCCTGCAAAAAAATGTTATTCTCTGACCTGCTAGAAAGGTACATGATGTAATCTGTAGTGAATGTAATCTTCTTAACAGTGTCTGTATTTGTGAGCTATCCCCTCTCTTCTGCTTCTCAGCTGTGTCATGTGACCAGAAATCAGACTCTCCAAATAACACAGCATCTTATGTGTGGACAGGAAGTCAGTTTCTCTATGAATTCCTATGGGAGCCTCAATGTCCGTCTCATAGGAATGAATAGTAATTACTTACTGTCCTGTGTCAGTTGGAGGTCAGAATGCTGGTCACATGACACAGGTGAAGATCAGAAAGGAGGTTATAACTCACAAATACAGTCACTGATGAAAAGATTAGATTCACTACAGATTACATCATGCACCTTTCTAACAGGACAGAGAATACATTTTTTTTAGGGAGTGCTCCTTTAAGGACACAACATATTTTGGACTTTAACACATGGTGATTATTTTTGTTTTTTCATATCCGCATTTCAAAAACTTTAAAAGGGTTTGCAGCCATTACAGATTGGATGACCTATGTTCAGGATAGATCATCAATATATTATAGGTGGGGGTACAAATCCCGAAACATCCGCCGATCAGCTGTTTGAAGAGGAGGCAGGCATTCCTCCTCTTTAAGATTACATTGCACGTCGCTTCATGTGCAGCGGTGGTGCAGTGTAATTTCAAGGGCTCGTCTTATTCAAATGAATGGAGCAAGCACTTGCAATTACACTGTGCTGCCGAGACTTCCGAGATGACGTGCAGTGTAATCTCGAAGAAGAAGTAACTCCCTTTTTCAAATAGCTGAATAACGGGGGTACCAGCAATCAGACCACCACCGATCAGATATTGATGACCTATCAATATGTACTGGCTGCACAACCCCTTTAACCTTAAAGGGGTTTTCCGAGTTATATATATTGATGACCTGGCACCCCCGCCAATCAGCTGTTTGAAGAGGAAGCGCGCGCCGTATCAGCGCTGCCTCCTCTTCACTGTTTACATGCTGGACGTAACGGGGGTAGTGGTGAGTAGGTGTAATTACACCTAACTGCCCCATTCATTTGTATGGGAAGAATCGCTTCCATACAAGTCTATGGAAGCGATTCTTCCCATAGAAATGAATGGGGCGGTGAGGTGTAATTACACCTACTCACTACTACTCCCGACACGCGCCTCCTCTTCAAACAGCTGATCGGCGGGGGTGCCGGGTGTCAGACCCCCGCCGATCTGATATTGATGACCTACCCTGAGGATAGGTCATCAATATATATATAACTCGGAAAACCCCTTTAATACTTTTTCCTCAATAAAGCTTATGAGGCCTTGTTACTTGCAGGGAAAGTTCTGTTTTCAAATGGAACGATTTTGGGGTGCATCTAATGCCTAATGTAGCTTTTTGGGTGATGATGGGAAAAAATTCAGCGGTTCCACCAAGTTTTGTTTATCTGGCATTCACTGTGTGGTATAAGTGACATGAATAAGTGAATGAACAAAAACTAACGTTGAAATGAATACATCCGAAGAGACCTTCACAAGATGATAGTAAATGTCTATAAAGGCTCATGCACACAAACTTATTTTTTGATGGTGTCCATTCTGTTTTGCTGTCCGTATGCAGAACCATTCACTTCAATGGGGCCGCAAAAAGCGCAAATGAGTCGATGTGCATTTTGTTTTCATATGTCCGCATGGCCATTCCGCCAAAAAATAAAACACGTCCCATTATTGTCCACATTAAGGACAAGAATAGGACAATTCTATTAGAGGCCAGCTGTTCTGTTCTGCAAAATACAGAATGCACACGGCCGGTATCCATGTTTTGCAGATTTCCCTGCTCACGCCAGGTCTAAAAAAGTGGGCATGGTGTGAGCCGGGAAGGGGCGGTAGGCCAGTCTCATTCATCATTTTCTACCTGTTTTTGGAGTACAAAATGTTCTAAATCTATGCCAGCAAGATCGCCGATGGATCCGCTGAAGTTATGTAGAGACCAGCGCCTCTAGATAACTTTGGTGGATCCACCGCCAGCGCAGGGGCTTATTAAGACCAGTGTCTAAAATGCCAGTCTTAAATGACTCCTTGCCTGCAGATTAGAATGTATTTTCAACCTGACAGGTCCCCGATTAGCACCTACTGTATACTGACTCATATACTGACCCACTATATGTAGTCATTCAGCAGTCTGTAGCAGCTGAAATTCAGTAATGTTTTAAATCTGAGGTAGCTGCACCCTAGATATCAGTTTTTCTGCTCTCTCCTCCTACTACTCTGCCCATCAGTGCCGGGACTAGGCAGTTTGGTGCCCTAGGCAAAGTAGTCAAATGGCGCCCCCAAATTGGCCCCGCCCATTATTATAAGCCCCTCCTAAATACAATAGGCCACTCTCAGCAAACACTGTACAGCTGAAATGATATTGTTGAGTCCCGCCTGTACACATCATACAGAGAGGGGAGGACGTGTCCTGGCTGCACTGCCTGCCTCACATTATACAATAGACAACAGCAGGCTACAGCAAGGAAGCTCCTTCCCTCTCCTCAGATCCTGCTCAAGGCCTGTGGTTCCCCACCACCATCTGCCACCCACCCGTGACCTGCTGCCCCCCTTGGCTGTCCTCACCCAGCTCTGAATCCTCCTTCTGCAAATGGCAGAGGGAGGAGCCAGAGCATCTCCTCTCCTACATAGCGCCCCATACCTCTTACATCCAGTGATGTCACCTTTGTTGTAGACGTTCTCTTTCCTCATCTTCTCCATTCAGACCAGACCGCCATGAAGATTTTTCAGCCATCTCTCGTATCTGCAGAGATACAAACAGACATTAGTTTCCCACATTTCCATCATCTTCACATCTTCTGAACACCTCATCCTGCCACCCCCAATACTGTGCCCCCTAATACTATACTGCAGAAACTGTCCCCTGAAAAATACGACTACCACACAGATAGTGCCCCCTACAACAATTATTGGCACAGAGTCCCCTAAAAAATAACTGCGCCCGGACACTAATAGTATAAAGATAAAGTCCCCCAAAAATAATTGTGCTAAATTGATACTGTGCCAGGGTGCCCCCCAAAGTAACAGTGCTCCCCAAAATCCCACCAATAGAAATAATTATCTGCCAGAGCACACTTAATAGTAATGCCCCCATAGTGTCCATACTAGACATCGTGTTCCCCATAGCCCCCAGTAGTAGTAAAGCTCACCATAATACCCCCAAGTAGTAATAATTCACCTTGTAATATGACAGAACAAGAAATACCCCTGCTTAGTGCCTGCAGTTGAGCTAATGTCCCAATAATGTATGCCAGTATAAAGTACCCCTATATAGTGCCCCAGTAAATGCCCCCATAGTGTCCCCCATAATATGCCAGTAAAAAATGCCCCTTCTTGCTGCCCCCACCAGATGCCCCTATAGTGCTCCTCTCCCCCATAATGTGCCAGTAAAAATTGCCCCCTTAGTGCCAGATGCCATAGTACCCCCTATAATGTGCCAGTAAAAAATGCCCCTTCTTGCTGCCCCCATCAGATGCCCCTATAGTGCTCCTCTCCCCCATAATGTGCCAGTAAAAATTGCCCCCTTAGTGCCAGATGCCATAGTGCCCCCTATAATGTGCCAGTAAAAAATGCCCCTTTAGAATTACCAGATGCCCCCCATAGTGCTCCACTCCCCCGTAGTGTCCCAAAATAATGCCCCTATAGTGCCACCACATGCCCTATAATGCCTCCCATAATGTGCCAGTAAAAAATGCCCCCTTAGTGCCAGAAGCCATAGTGCCCCCTATAATGTGCCTGTAAAAAATGCCCCTTTAGAGCCACCAGATTCCCCCATAGTGCCCCCAAATGATGCCCCTATAGTGCTCCACTTCCCCATACTGCCCCCAAATAATGCCACCAGATGCCCCATAGTGCCGCTCTCCCCTATAGTGTCTCCCATGTGCCTATAAAAAATACCCCCTTATTGCCACCAGATGCCATAGTGCCCCCATAATGTGCTCTTTAGAGCCCTCATAGTGCTCCCCTCCCTCATAGTGCCCCTATAGTGCCACCAGATGCCCCATAGTCCAGCTCTCCCCTATATTGCCCCCCCATAATGTGCCCAAAAAAAGGCCCCCAGATGCCCCCACAGTGCTCCTCTCCCCCATGGTGCCCCCCCCCCCTTAATGTGCCAGTAAGAAATGCCCCAGTAAATGGGCCAGTGAGAAATTGCCAGCAGGTGCCCCCTATAATATGGCATCTATTAAAAAAAAAAAAAAAAAAAAAACCACTAATACTTACCTCCATCAGCAGCGATGAGGTGCAGGCCTCTTCCGGCCTGTGTCCCGCGCTGTGTGCTGCCCGGCTCAGGCGGCGCAATGATAATGACGTCATCGCGCTGCCTGAGTTGGCCTCTGATAGGCCGCAGCCATTAGTGCCTACAGCCTATCAGAAGAACAGGGAAGGGAGATGCCTCTCCCTCCACTGCCGCAGCACAGGCATCTGTATCGCTGTCCTGAGGACGGCGATACAGATGAATATAGAGATGAGCGCTTCCACAATGGAAGCGCTCATCTCCTACTGCCCCCACACGCCGACTGCACTTAGATCCAGGGCCGCACTGCCTGTGGCGATCGGCGGTGCGGCCCTGAGGAATTAAAAAAAAAAAGTGAATGGTTCTAGGGGGGGGTCCAGACCCGTTGGACCCCCACTGTGGCTGCGCCCCCCCTCCAGATGGCGCCCTAGGCGGTCGCCTCCCCCGCCTACCCCTAGTCCCGGCCCTGCTGCCCATGGTTTCATATCAGCCAGACTGCCCAGTCGTGCCCACTCACTGTACTCAATGTCAACCAGAGTTTTCAAAGCTACTGCCAGTCTGTCATTAGAACTATGAAACACTGAAAAACTTGTGGTCAGTAGATCCTTGCAGAAGAAAATCCACGATGATCATGTTGCCAGTGAAGATCTGCAATGTATACAGAACATGATTTGCTTTAAAGGGATTAAAAATAATAATCTCATCTGAAAGAACCCACATTTATTAGCTGCATTCTCACCAAATCATAAAGCAGATGTGTTTTTATATATTCTTTTGTTTTTCCGTAGATTGTTTCTGCATATAAAATGTTAACAAGGCTAGTCTTCTCATTTTCCCATAGAAATGTGTGTGGAGCAAAAAAGAAGTTCACAGCTTTTTGTCTGTCTGAAAGCCGGCATTTATGCCAGAAAGCAGCTGGGTCTCATTGTAGTCAAAGAATATGGCTACAGACAGGCCTATCTGCCTATGTCAGATACAGTGAACTCTGTCAAGCTGATCCTCTGCCAAATTTAAAGGGCATCTGTCAGCAGTTTTGTGCCTATGAAACTGGCTGACCTGTTCCATGTGCACTTGGCAGCTGAAGGCATCTGTGTTGGTCCCATGTTCATATTTGCCTGCATTGCTGAGAAAGATTATGTTTTTTATATGCAAATGAACCTCAAGAAGCAATTGGGGCATTGTCATTACACCTCTGCCTTCTCTACAACTGTCATGCCTTCTGTACGTTGATTGAGAGGGCCAGACGTGATGACTAGAGATGAGCGAGCATGCTCGTCCGAGCTTGGTGCTTGTTTGAGTATTACGGTACTCGTACGTGCTCGCTGCTCGGACGAGTATATCGCCATGCTCGAAGAAAATGGCAACTTCCGCATTGTGCATTTTTGGCGCCTATAAACTCAGCCAATCACAAGCCAGGAGACTCTGCGGTACACCCAGCATCACGTGGAGCCCTTACATGTCGATAGCAGGGGTTGGCTGGCCTGATCAGGTGACCCTGGAATATACTAGTGACTGCCCGCGGTGCTCGGCTCAGATGCCGTCTGGATGTCGTTAGGGATAGAGCTGCTGCGTTTCAGGGAGAGTGTTAGGGCCTGCATTTAGTTCTTTGTTAGGCAGGAGTGATCTCAAAAGAACCCAACAGCCCTTCTAAGGGCTACAAGAAATTTTTTTTTTGTCTCCTGGCTTGGCTGGCTGGCTGGCACTAGTAGTGCAGCTATCGCGATATATAACCCTTTTTTTTTATTGTTATATCTCAGTGATACAAATCCATTTCATACAGCAGTGTGGAACCATTCTGTGTGTCACAGTTCAGCTGTCCACTCACTACAATCCGTATTTTCTGTCCAGGTGACACATTCTGTACGTCACTTAATCCAACAAGGTCTTTTGCTCTCACTTATATAGCTTGATCACAAAAATCTCTGTGCGACATTTGTCTGGGTCGCAGTCAAAATAGCCACCGTCAGCAGGGTGTGAGTTAGGTCTACGATAGTTTCTGCACGTCACGTTCCAAAAAAAACAAAACTAAAAAAAAAATATAAAAAAATATATTTATAAAAAAAATAGTTTTTTTGTTGTTTTATCTCAGTGATACGAATCCATTTCACACAGCTGCGTGGAACTATTCTGTGTGTCACAGTTCAGCTGTCCACTCACTACAATCCGTATTTTCTGTCCAGGTGACACTTTCTGTACGTCACTTAATTAAACCAGACTGAACAAGTTTGTGGGTTTCAGTACAGCAGGCCCATTTATTTTTTGTTTTTTTATATAATACACTTATATACAGAAAATGTTGAACCCCAGGGCTAAGGGTCGAGGATGAGGGCGTGGGCGTGGGCATTCAATTACTGCAGGGGGCAGAGGCCGTGGTCCTGGGAAGGGTGAGACAGTACCTGCTGATGAGGGAGCAGGGGAACGCCGCAGAGCTACACTCCCTAGCTTCATGTCTCAACTTACAGGCACATGTGGTAGAGGACTGTTGAAACCACAACAGTGCAAACAGCTGATGTCGTGGATTGCGGACAATGCTTCAAGTAATTTGTCCACCAGTCAGTCTTCCACGCAGTCCACCCACGTTACTCAAGGGAGCACTCCTCTGGCTCCTCCACCTCAACCTCCTTCCCCCCAGTCTGCCCCCTCCCAGGAAAATTTGGAATGCGATCCGGCATACTCTGAGGAACTGTTTTCTGGACCCTTCCCAGAGTCACAAACCACTTCTCAGGTTGCTGCTTACCTCGTTCCCGATGCCCAAGTTTTCAACTGTCGCAGTGGATTCACCTTACCCTTTATCATTGCCAGACAACAGTTAGTGAAAAAGTAATTGGCAATGATGAAGAAAATGTAACGGTGCAGTGGACCGTCTGTGACGCAAAACCTATATATTCCCACCATGCCAGCCATGGGATGTACATTAACTAATAACAGGGAAAACAAATAAAATATTTTACAGAAGGGTCAACTACAGACACTCCTAAACAATTTTTTAGGAGGGTTAACTTCGGACACTCCAAAACAAATTTTTTGGAGGCTCGCCTACAGACATTTGACTGCTACCTCAATCTAACTTGGTCACTTGTTGGTGTCACTACGCTGTCACCATGATGTGTCAGGCTTATGCCTGCGTCGTGGGGAGGGGGATACCACAGCAGTGCCAGCATGAGCAGTGGTGTCACCTGCAGGCGGTGATGGACCTTCGTTGCACCTAGTTGGGTGCTTCCCTAACATGTGATGGGCATGTGCCTCGCCTTTCTTGGTCTGGGTGAGCACAATTGCCATGAGGGTAACCACCAGGCTGTTGCCTGAGAATTTGGGGTAATGGTGGGATTAGGCAGCCTCAGAGGCATCCATGCATGCTGCCCCTGCTGTTTCCTGTCCATTTCCATGGTGTTTCCATCATTTTCTGAGGTTTCCAGGTTTTAACCCAGCCTTCCCTAGGCAGAGCCTTGGTCCCCTGCAAAAATGCTCGAGTCTCCCATTGACTTCAATGGGGTTCGTTATTCGAAATGAGCACCCGAGCATCGAGAAAAGTTCGACTCGAATAACGAGCACCCGAGCATTTTAGTGCTAGCTCAACTCTAGTGATGACCTTTTCTCTACCTGGCCCTCCCAAAGTGCAGAGGACGCAGCAGTTGCAGAGAAAGCAGAGCCTCTAGGTGTAACAACAACGCCCCTGTTGCTCCTAGAGGCTCATTTGCATATATTAAAGTATCATTTTTCTCAACAATGCTGGCACAAATGAACATGGGACCAGTGCAGCTGCCAAGTGCACATACAACAGGTCAGCCAGTTTCATAGGTACTAATCTGCTGACAGATGCCCTTTAAAAATGCAAATGTGAAACTTCTCTGTAAAATGTAATAATACATGGCAGAATTACTACAGAAATTATGCTAAAGTGTAATGAGCTGGTTCGCATTATATACTGTTTATTTATAAGTGTTTATTGATATAAATCTAGCACAGCAATGAATGGGGAGATCTCTGGACCCATGTGAGGTACAGGGCTGGTTCTAGGTTTGTTAGAAAGAGATTGTCATGTACTATTATATGGTGTCTGATTTTCATTTTTTACGTTAAACATGGGATAACCCTTTTAACTGCTCATTTGCATATGGATTAAAAGTTCTTTTTCTCCCGAATGAAGCCATAGATGACTAAGTGAAAGGTATCATGACATTTAGCTGAGCTAGGACTACATTGGGAGAGATTTATCATTCCCTTTATGCCTGAAAAGTGGTGTTAAAAAGTACCAAGTGTGACTTTTTTAAAAATCCTCTTTTCCGCCGTCCTCACCACTTTTCTAAAAGGGTGTGTGACAAGGGGGCATCTCCAGCTGCAACGACAAATTTATTTAATTTACACCAGTTTTCTGCCGTAAATGAATCCAGAAATCTACAGCAGCTCTGAGCTGTGGTATATTTCTTGTTAGGTGCACGGACTGCAGGAGGAGGCACCTAATTTATGATTAGGCATGCACCTCGTCATAAATTAGGCGCATCCTCGGGCAGCACTGAGGATAACAAGACAGGCGAAGAAAGCGCCAATCTTGATAAATCTCCCTCATTGTGTGTGGTCTGTCAGTGAATATCCAGGTTACAGACTCCATTTAAATTAACAATATTTGCAAAGGTGCCTCACTTATTACTCTTATTTTAGATCCATTCTGCAGGAGTAGGCAACCTGTGGCACTCCAGCTGTTGTAAAACTACAACTCCCAGCATGTATAATTGGTCTGCTCTTCTCAGAACTGTCATACAAAAAAATGGAGCATGTCAGGAATTGTAGTTTCACAACAGCTAGAGTGCCACAGGTTGCCCACCCCTGCTTTGAGCTATGCAAAGAGTTACAAACTTTCTGAAGGACAACTCACACAAGTTTTAGACTTCAGCATTGCTGCATGTTTGTGCTTTGTGCAAAATAGCTTAGCAAATAAATGACAGGAAGATGATACATTTGATAGAATATAAGAAACATTCCTTAAAGGGAATGTGCCAAGTATATATTTATTTCTGCCAGTTAAAAGCAGATAGTGACACTGTTGTGTGCATTTATACTGTTTTATGTTTTTTTGTATGTTTATTGTAATATATATATGTGCACTGCGTTGTGGAAAGGGTTAATGCACAGCCAACTAATACTGAGAGGCTTTGGGACTTTCTACTTATGCACTGAGAAGAGAGAAATCTTCCACAGTTACTAGGGACCAGGGGCGGATTGGGAACTAAAAGTGGCCCTGGGAAAAAAAAACATAAAAGTGGCCCTACACTGTGTGCAGAATTATTAGGCAAATTAGTATTTTGATCACATCATCCTTTTTATACATGTTGTCCTACTCCATGCTGTATAGGCTTGAAAGCCAACTACCAATTAAGTAAATCAGGTGATGTGCATCTCTGTAATGAGGAGGGGTGTGGTCTAATGACATCAAGACCCTATATAAGGTGTGCTTAATTATTAGGCAACTTCCTTTCCTTTGGCAAAATGGGTCAGAAGAGAAATTTGACGGACTCTGAAAAGTCAAAAATTGTGAGATGTTTTGCATAGGGAGGCAGCTGTCTTGAAATTGCCAAACTTTTGAAGCGTAATCACCGAACAATCAAGCGTTTCATGGCAAATAGCCAACAGGGTCGCAAGAAGCGTGTTGAAAAAAAAAGGCGCAAAATAAGAGCCTATGAATTGAGAAAAATCAAGCGTGAAGCTGCCAAGATGCCATTTGCCACCAGTTTTGCCATATTTCAGAGCTGCAACGTTACTGGAGTATCAAAAAGCACAAGGTGTGCGATACTCAGGGACATGGCCAAGGTAAGGAAGGCTGAAAAACGACCACCTTTAAACAAGAAACATAAGATAAAACGTCAAGACTGGGCCAATAAATATCTTAAGACTGATTTTTCTAAGGTTTTATGGACTGATGAAATGAGAGAGACTCTTGATGGGCCAGATGGATGGGGCCGAGGCTGGATCAGTAAAGGGTAGAGAGCTCCACTCCGACTCAGACGCCAGCAAGGTGGAGGTGGGGTACTGGTATGGGCTGGTATCATCAAAGATGAACTTGTGGGACCTTTTCGGGTTGAGGATGGAGTGAAGCTCAATTCCCAGACCTACTGCCAGTTTCTGGAAGACACCTTCTTCAAGCAGTGGTACAGGAAGAAGTCGGTATCGTTCAAGAAAAACATGATTTTCATGCAAGACAATGCTCCATCACATGGATCCAAATACTCCACGGCATGGCTGGCCAGTAAAGGTCTAAAAGAAGAAAAAAAATGACATGGCCCCCTTGTCTGAACCCCATAGAGAACCTGTGGTCCCTCATAAAATGTGAGATCTACAGGGAGGGAAAACAGTACACCTCTTGGAACAGTGTCTGGGAGGCTGTGGTGGCTGCTGCACGCAATGTTGATCGTAAACAGATCAAGCAACTGACAGAATCTATGGATGGAAGGCTTTTGAGTGTCATCATAAAGAAAGGTGGCTATATTGGTCACTGATTTTTTTTTTTTTTTTTTTTTTTGAATGTCAGAAATGTTTATTTCTAAATTTTGTGTTGTTATATTGGTTTACCTGGTGAAAATAAATAAAGTCAGATGGGTATATACTTTTTTTTTTTTAAGTTGCCTAATAATTCTGCACAGTAATAGTTACCTGCACAAACAGATATCCTCCTAAGATAGCCAAAGCTAAAAAAAACACTCCAACTTCCAAAAATATTAAGCTTTGATATTTATTAGTCTTTTGGGTTGATTGAGAACATAGTTGTTCAATAATAAAAAGAATCCTCTCAAACACAACTTGCCTAAATAATTCTGCACACAGTGTATGTTGTACGTAGGTCCAAACTGACAGAAGGTGGGGCAAATAATTAGGCAGGGCCAGCAATACTATAGTGCAGAGCAATATATTGCTCCGGCTCAACCAAATACCACAGTGCAGCACAAAATACTGCCACCTGCTTTACAGTATTCAACTGTATCACTGTCCTGAGGATATAGATACAGTTGAATTCAGGAGGACACCTGTGGCTGCTGGCCAGGGGCGAGGACTTGGGTGGCCCTCCTAGGCATCGGCCCACCGGGAAATTCCCTGTAGAGTCTATGGCCAATCCGCCCCTGCTAGGGACTATGCAAAGTTTTGGAGGGAAAATCTGTCTGGTTTAGCCATGTTGATTACTTCTGAAGACTTGTTTATGTTTCGAAAAATTGCTTAGTCATTCCCATTGAAACTCTATACAAGCCTATGACTGTAATTGCAACATTGTTTCTGTTTAGGCTGTGATTCTCCACTCTACCCCTCCCATATGAAGGTTCTAGCTCAGCTGAAAACTGTATATGAGGAGCGCAGTTAGAGTCACTAGTTGTCTGCAGATAGGGGACCATTATTTATCAGAACAGACTCGCTGCGTTAGTGACCTTACAAAAATGCTGGGATCCTGGACCACAGACACTGGGTCACCAGGCATTTAACCAGGGAGCCAGCCAGACTACCGAGCCACACACTGTGGACCACCAGCCCTTTGGTCAGTATACCAGTTTTCTGAGAAAGAGAGAGGGACAGTTAGCTCAGCTTTTTCATCTGTACCATAACATCTTCTGCCAGGGAGGAGACTGGAGAAGCCAGCTCAGTGCTTTGCCTGTATTGCTTTGCATTTCACTTACTTCAGTTCCACGTCACTTCCTCCACTTCAGTTCCTCCACTAAACTAGCACACTGGTTTACAGCAGACCGCGAATCTCTGGACTTGTTTCCCATTGGGGGTGAACCATGTCTTACCATCTCCTCTGGAGAGCAGCAACCCATGGTGACACCTTGAAGGTGTCCAAGGGACCCAGTATAGCGTTTGAACCACCCCAAACCGCCACTGTATACTGTACTTTTCTGATAACACATTCCCGTTTAAGTAATACCTAGAATTTCAAACTGTATTTTACTATAGTTTTTAAAGCTATCCTCTCATCGAAATAACAGGATGTATGGGCATTTTCAGAGGTGTAGCCAGAAGGTCTTGAGCTACAATACAACATCAGCAGTAGGGTGGCCCATCATATATTTGTAACACTGGTGTGTTATGTGACAGAGGGATCCACTCAGGTATCAGGTCCCAGGTACAACTGCTACCTCTGCACCCCTAGCGTTACGCCTCTGGGCATTTGCATGCTACATTAAAGATTAATTTGGTGCGTTCTAACAATAAGCATTTCTACCAGGAGAAACATCAGATAAGTGTACTAGGACTGCTTTCTTATGTTGTCGGAAATTCTATTAATGGTTTTTATATGACATTTTCCAAAAGCGGACATTTTTCCGAAACCACTTATGGGTATCACACTTCCTCCAGTCATCCACTCCTGAATTCTCAGCATCCAAACTGCCTAATTTTGTAGAAAGAGATCAGAAGGGAGTTTATGGATACAGCGGGGAACATATTGCTTGTCACCCAGCTTTCCTACACTAAACTGTATTATTTTAGGAGGAAATGTTGTCATACTTTAACTGGTTTGCTTATGCATTCATATTTTTGACAAATTCTTTCCACTCATCGTATCTATTTTTGGTCCTAGCGTAACTACATCATTGACTATAGAGAACGTGAGTCCAGTTAAACTACACCTATGTTTTTCATTTAGTCACTAATGCAGTCCAGACGGCCATGTAACGTACAGTAACATTATCCTGGTCCTTTCCTGGTGCTTCATCACCCCCCTGTTTCCTCTCAGATGAAGGAGACAAGGAGAGGTCTGGTATGTTACATGCTCCCTCCTCACATGACTGTGGGTCACATCTCCTGTTGTGACACCCATAAACCTCAAAGGGGAGGAGATGGGGAGTGGCAGAGCCCTAAGACACATATGTACAAATGCACATGGTTGCAGAATAGCTTTGGGCTTGCGTTTGACTTTTATGTCTATCCTGTAGGTGACAAGTTCAGTGTGTGGAGCAGAGTTGGGACTGGACTGAGCCCTCAGAGCTTTGTGATGACAGAGTAGGAGGAGGCTCAGCAACAAGTCCGGCCTGAGACTTTAGCAGCATCTTTCTGGGAGAGACTGAAGAAGCTGAGGGCAGAGCCCCTCAATCGTCATCTGAAGCAGGCTCTGTGCAATATGGACATATAACAACCAAGAGACCACCAGGCTTCAGCTTACACCTCATTAACAACGCCTCCGAATTTCCTGCGTTACCCCCCTTCTGTGCCAACATGAAAGGTAAGGACTGTTCACCACAGCTGTTCTGCTCCACCGTTCTGCAGACCAGGGGCTCTTCTGAGGTCCAGGGCAGTGTACAGAAGTAGCAGAGCTGAAATTTTCATTTAACTCTGTAGTTATGCATGATACGCATGTAACAAAGTTGAGTTTGCTATTTAACTCTTTGTGGTCCTTTAATGTACAGATGTAGCAAGTCTGTCATTTGACGCAAGTAGGACAATGCTACAGTCTTACATAGGACTTCTGGTAAGCCTACTGACTTATACAAAGAGGTGGTTGCTATACCTGTATTTAGCATATTTTTTACAATACCACATGTTCCACTATATCGATACCGTACAGAAACCCTAGGCCAGGTCTGACCTGCCGCACTAAATTCTGTAGCCCTTCCTAAAAGCTAACAGGCCACACCCTTTTTTAAAGGCATAATTCAAAGGAGACACAAAAGCATAGGCTGTTTGAAAAAGAAATCTTAAAGGGGTATTCCCACCTCAGACATTGATAACATACAGCTAGGATATTCCATCAATGTCAAATAGGTGCACGTCCCACCTCTGGGACCTGGTCCTTGCTCCAGAGCGGGGCATCCAAAGTGAAGGAGAGCATGCTCTCCATTTTTCACTATGGAAGTTTCAAAAATAGCTGAGCAAGCATGCTTTGCTGTTTTCCGAAGTCCCATACCGGTGAATGGAGAGTGCACCTCTCCATGCACTGTTGTGGAGATAGGAGCAGGTTCTAGATGTTCAACCCGCACCTATCTGATCCTAGCAATGGGCCATCCCCTTTAATGCGATTTTCAAATATTTCTCTATTGTAGCACCTAGTATGGTGCACCTAGCCTTTCTGCTGCCTGAGGCGAAAACTGAAACGGTGCCCCCGTGCCAATTTCTTAACCTAACCCCTTTGCAACAATGACAGCACTCATTGTTGCCCATGGCCCTTCCTCTGCCTCCATCTTGTCCCTACCTGGTGCTGCCTGAGGTGATTGCCTCCGACAGCACCAGATAGGGGCAAGAGGGAGGCAGAGGAAGGGCCTCTGAATCACCTGGCCACATTGGTGGTGCACCCCTGCCCCTCTGATTCCATGAGTTCACAGTTGCTATACTGAGAGGTTGAGGACCACTGGTAACTAGTGAAATTATTGAGTATTTGATGGACACCCTTTTATTTTCTGGGAATGATTGCACGGTGGATAATCTACAGCAATAGGACCCCTACAATCAGCTGTGCTCAGGGGGATCCAGAATCTATATAGTGTTTGTCCAAATAGCACAACCCCTTTAAGTTACAACCCTGAGACAGCTAGTGGAAAGGCTTTCCTGTTTGTACACTTATCCCCAAATCTGAAGTCCTGTGCGAAGTGTTACATTCCCAGTCGCCCTGCTGTCTAACTACAGCCCTGCACTGGCCTTTCCGTGATGTGCTGCTTTCCTCTGCACATCTGGAAATGGTTAGGTGCCAGTGGAGGCAGGACTGGCTTGTGAAATAAATTTGGCATCCATCTATCCAGGATCCACTGACTGGAAAATATTTGCTTTCTTTTACATATGCGAGATCTGAGAGTAAGCAGAGGATACATGTAAGAAACATGCTGGTCCAATTAGGTTAGTGAAAGACAGAGTATATCCCGGACTCCAGACTAATGGAAAGGCTGGTGACTTAGGGATTGAGAGGGTTACAGATGTCATTAAAAATAATGCATTTATTAAAGTGGAATAATGCTTTAATTGTGATTTGCAGAGTCTCGAGGACATCCAGTTTATTACATATTAGCCCCTCAGCCCCCGAGTTCTCACAATGTTATGTTCCAGATTTATAAATCACTTTTTATAGCAGTCTAGAGATTTTACAGATCTATCCCTCAAAAAGCTTCATGGCCCCTTCAATTTGTAAGTGTACAATTATAGGCTTGTACCCCCAACATGTCTATATGACCGGGTAATCCAGCTGTTCAGAAACTACAACTCCCAGAATGCTTCATTCACTTCTATGGGAGTTAAAAGAACAGCCAAACATGTTTGCATGCTGGGAGTTGTAGTTTCACAGCAGATGGATTGTCGAAGGTTGCTGTTCCCTGGAATTATGGAATTTTTGGGCCTTTTCCAGTTTTCTGCATGATTATCAGTTACTTTTGGTGAACCTCTACGAATATATAAGACACTACTTAAAAAGAAATTACTAACATAGTGTTAGTGATTAGTGTCAGTAGCGGACATATCATATGTGCATCCTGTGCCGCTGCAGAGGGTCCGGTGTGCTGTGGGGCCCACTCCCTCCTATTTCCTATTGGATTGCATGCAATGATTGCACTAATGGTTCACATGACTCTGAATTAGTGGTGGTCTGGCAGAGACTTATGATGGTCACTGCTAACAAAGTCCATGAGGGCAATGAGTTGACCTCTCTGATGAGATGGACTTTGTCGTGTTAGGTGAACAAACGCCCTGCAACCATTGCTGGAAGAACACAAGCTGATGGAGGCAGCATTATGGTCAGGGAAATGTTTTCGTGCCATTCTTTGGGCCCACTCATCCATGTGGAAGGAACACTCAACTGATTAGGGTATGAATCCATCCTTGCAGATCACGTACACCCATACATGCCTATTGTCTTCCCTGGGATGGATAGGATCTTCCAGCAATGCATAGTGACTTGTCACTTGGCTAGAAATGTCCAACATTGGTTGGAAGAGCATGATCAAGACTTCCAAGTACTACCCTGGCCCCCTAATTCCCCAGACTTGATACCAATTGAGCATCTGTGGGACCACTTTGATCGTCATGTTTGCACCATGGATCCTCCACCACACACTCTCCAGCAGCTGTGGGATGCACTGCAGTCAGCATGGCTCCACATACCTGTGACAACCTACCAGGACCTTATTAGTCACTCCCAGCCCGTCTAGTTGCACAGAGCTGGTGGTCATAATAATTTGAGTCTACCGTATATATTCCCTTACTTCATGGAAATATTACTTGATCTGGTGGCCTTCCACTATACTACTGAATCTTTGCTATCCAGTCCCCCCGTACATTGTGATAAATGATGTTTCATTTCCTCTGTCTAAGTGGAAGCTAAGAGTAGGTTGTACTCTTGGCTAAAGAGGTAGCACTGTCTGGCCAAACTTCCCCATCAGCGTTGAGCTAACCCAGTAAAACTTGCTGGATTTGAGGAGGGTTTGGCAATGGGAAGACAGACCCATTGTTTTCTAATGGTGTGATATTTGCATTTGGCAGATGTCTATGTTCCATCCCTCAACTATGTCATTGATCTTAATTCAATGGGTTGATGTGGCAGATTCATTTTTCCTCCAGAATTCTGAAATAATAGCTATGGTTGGTTAACAGGGTCCTAGTAAATGGACCCAACTGAATATATCAGGGAAATGAATCTTTGCATAGCTTCTCAGTACTGCTCTTTCTAATAACCAGCCGATGAGAGCCAATTGTACTTAGAAGACTTCAAATATGTTGTGACTTTTTTCCTTTTATTATGTACATGGGCACAAGCAATATTTCTGCATATCAATCCTAGAAAAGGACTGACTTTTGGCTTCAAGTCAAGAGATTCTGAAGAAGGGACATCCTGATTTTGTAGACATTTGAGCCAGAATGGACCTAAAGATATTATCAAACCTGCTTTGACTAGGACAGTGTTCTTCAGCTTTGTACGTATCTCAAAGAGGAATGTAAGTACTCTCAGTAAAGCCTAGACTACAAGGTCCCCTCCCAGACCTCAGCACTAGTGAACCCCAGGTGACTAAACACATGTAATATTTAGTTAACTAGCAAATCATAGGCTTGAGTCACTTTTGGCACGGTTTGTATGTATCACTGAAATGTTTTTATAGCGGTGCTGCTGAGGTGAAAAGTTGAGAGACATGTTGCTGCTTTCTTTTGTAATTTAACAAATGTCCTTCTCCATGAAGTATGAAATGTGTAAGTGGTGGATGCCCGGCAGAGCTCATTCTGAGGACATAGATGGAATTTGTTTTTCTTACTAGATGGAAATGATGTGTTGAGCTTTTCATTCTGGTGGTATTAAGTCTGGGACATTGCACAATTTCTGCTTGCAATGTGAAACCTTTTGCCACAGTTTTGCTCTGCAAAATACTTGTAATTTCTAGGGATCAATGGAATGAACTATAACATGTTGTTTTTACTGCCTGAGGTTTTTGAAGTAAGTTGGCAAAGATCTGTGCCTTTCCCAACAACTTCCTTGGCTAAGTCACGATAAAACGATAATTGAACCAAAATTGAAGAATAGGTTTTACGGTGGGCTCAGTGTGAACTTACCTGCACTCTCCTGGTCAGGTCATTAACCCTATCTTACAATGTACCTTATATTATTGAATCACTTGGATAATCCCAGATCTGCATGCCATAATAATGCATACATGTATTTTATTTTAATTTATCAAAATATTAGAAATTCCAAATGGGAAGATAAATGGTTTCCATCAAAGGAGTTATCCAGTTTCATCTGGAAACCGGACAACCACTGTAATCCACCTGAAATAAAGAACAGGTAATACTTACCTAATGGATCCCGCACCACCGCTCTGGTTCTCTCAGCCAGTCTCTATTTACCTGGCTGCAGGTAACTGCTGCAGCCACTGCCCTCAGCGGTGCAGCTGGCAAGGCCAGTGATTGGCTGCAGCAGTGATGTCACATGTTGTTGACGTGATGCCACTGCAGCAGCCAGTGGACAACCCCTTTAATGGAAACCATTTATTTCCCCATTTGAGATGTCCAATATTGTGATAAATTGAAATAAATGATACATGGATGCATGATGGCATGCTGATCTGGGATTATTGATGCGATACCGGAACAGTGGAACATGATCTGTCAGGTTAGTAGCTGTTCTTAAAGGGCTTGTCTTCCTTCAGAAAGTGGCATTTATTATGTAGAGGAAGTTAATACAAGGCACTTACTAATGTATTGTGATTGTCGGTATTGCTTTCTTTGCTGGCTGGATTAATTTTTCCATCACATTATACACTGCTCATTTCCATGGTTACGACCACCCTGTAATCCATCAGTGGTGGTCGTGTTTGCACACTTTCTCTCTGGTGGCTGAGACCGTGATGGGAAAATAAATTCAGCCAGCAAAGGAAGCAATATGGATAATAACAATACATTAATAAGTTCAGATGTTGGGGGTTATCCAGTTTCCTCCTGAAAACTGATAACCTTTAGAGTCATTGTTCTGAGGCAGGCAGCAGTGTGTTAAAATGCCCTCTGTACAGTGCCATAGCTCCTGCTGGTCCCCGCCAGACCAAAAGTGCTGAGGACTCATTCTTAATCATGAGATCGTTGCAGCTTACAGGAAGGTGACAGCTGAGGCCATTTGCAGCGGTCTCAGTAATTTACTAATTATTTGTTACTTATTGTGGTGTAATATACAATGGGGGATGTGACATTATGCTAAGACATGTTTAATTATTGTTTCTAAATTCATAATCCTATTAATATGTTGAAATAGATTTGTGGTAAAAAAATTGACTGTGATAATTTGTAAGTGAATTAACTTTTTCCCAGCGCTGTAACAATTTCCTGTATTACTTCCTATTGTATTGTCTGCTTGGTCCAGAAAGACACAGATGGATTCAGTGTAAGAGCCTTTCACAGATAATCAGGCCAATTATTGTGAACGGACTATTGTGCAAACACTGGCAAGAAGCGCTGGCCGTGCTTGCACACTGTTGGGAAAAGTCCTGGCCTATGCGCACTCCTGCAGTACCGCCACCAGAGAGGTCAGCACTTTTTCCTACAGTATGCAAGTACGACCACCGCTGTGGGATTGCGGGGTGGTCACCCCTGGATACGAGCAGTGTATAATGTGATGTAAAAATGAATCCAGCCAGCAAAGGAGGCAATATGGACATTCACAATACATTAGTAAGTGCCTTGTAGTTTTCTACCTGATAAATGCAACTTGCTGAAGTGAGACAACCCCTTTAAGTGCCCATACCTCTTTAAAGCAATATGCCACATAATTCTGTATGGACACAGATGTACAGTATGGGCCTATAGCAGGTTATATATATCTAGGATGTAGCTGTGTGGATAAACCCATAGTACTTGTAATGAAGAAAGTGTAAGAACTTAGTGACACAAAAGTTGGTCACGTACATAGGAACATTCATATCAGTATTAGACATGACAGAGGAGAGACTTGCAGACACACTTCATAGTTAATATTTCACACCATTTTACAGCATTTTTTACCATACCATTTGATATACATAGGAACATACACATGAAAAATGAAAGACCCAATGCTCTGCTGGATCAGTCATATGGCAGATACCAATGGCACCCAATGGCCCACAGTAAGATATAATGGGGTCCAACAGGGGTTTTGTGTACAGAAATCCAAATCCTTTGCATTTTTGTAATAGGCTAGTTTCACACTAGCATTTCTCTTTTCCGGTATTGAGATCCGTCATAAAATCTCAATACCGGAGAAAAACACTTCCGTTTTGTCCCCATTCATTGTCAAAGGGCATAAAATGTAACTGAACAGAACGGAATGTTCCAAAATGCATTTCGTTCCGTTCTCATACCGGAGAGCATGCTGCATTTTTTTTCCGTCCTGGGATGCAGAGCAAAACGGATCCGGCATGAACCACAATGCAAGTCAATGGGGATGGATCAGTTTTCTCTGCCACAATCTGCCACAATAAAAAAACGGATCGGTCCCCCATTGACTTTCAGTGGAGTTCATGCCATATCCGTCTTGGCTATGTTACAGATAATACAACCGAATCCGTTCATAACAGATTGTCACGGGGGAGACAAGGGAAGGTGCGCCCTGTACTGAATACCCCCCCGTTCTCTCCCTGCCTGCTTGCCTCAGTCGGCCCTAGGCGGGCGCGGACAACCACGGTGACGGTCCCTGCTCTGTATAAGTGCACAGGGAGGAACAGGGAACAATTGGAGAGACAAACACAGACGAAACAAACACAATATTAGAATAGTCAGCAAGCCGGGTCATACACAGGAGATAACGTCAATACCGGGGGTGAAGCAAAGAGAGGTCGAAGTCCAAAGTCCAAGGTCAGGGTCAAACAGCAATCAAACACTAAGTCGCACAAGCACTGATCAAAGTAGTAACGCTAATCACAGGCAATTAGGGAGGACAACTAGTGGCTTTAAATAGCCCTCCACTGGGTCATGTGACGGGGCCAGCGTCACATGACCTCATTTGCATACCGAGCGCTGGCCAAACGTGACCAGCGCTCAAATATGCACCAAATTTGGTCATGTGGCGTGGCCAGCGCCACATGACCCAAAACCAGGTATATAATAAATGTTCTGAGCGCTGGTTGCCCAGACCAGCGCTCAGATGTCCCCGCCTGCTCGTTTACTAGGGGGGCGGGGAGGACGCCGGACGCGCTGTATCAGTGCGCGTGCCGGACCCTCTCCTGTGAGTGTCGTCATGGAGACGAGGACGCATCCTGCGTCCTCGCTCCGGCGCACTCCTGGGAGACCGGCGGCACGGCAGAGGGGAAGCGCGCCGCCGGCTCCCCGTTACAGTACCCCCCCCTTCACGAGGGGCCACCGGACCCTTAGCTGGAGGAACCGGCTTTTCAGGATGCTGTCGATGAAAACTCCTAACAAGTGCGTCTGCATGCATCCTGCTCAGCGGTACCCAAGATCTGTCCTCAGGCCCAAATCCCCTCCAGTGTACAAGGTACTGGAAGGAATTCCGGACTTTCCTAACGTCAATGATTCTATGAATCTCGTGCTCCACTTGTCCCTCCACCTCGACCGGAGGCGGGGGCAGTTCCTCTGGACCAGCGGGAGCAACATAACGCTTAAGCAAAGACATATGAAAAACATTGTGAACACGAAGGGAGTCAGGTAAACACAATTCAAACGACACCGGATTGATCACCTTGGTGATCCTGTATGGACCAATGAAGCGAGGCGCAAACTTATAGGATGGTACTTTCATACGTAGATTTTTAGTTGACAACCATACCATGTCCCCCACCTTGAAATTCACACCCTTAGAACGTTTCTTATCGGCCTTAGTTTTTTGAATCCTTTGGGCTCTTTCCAGGTTCGACTGAACCTGTGCCCAAACTGTGCACAGTTCCTGAGAGAGAGCATTGGCCTCTGGGACCGCCGAAACAGCTGGAGAAAAGGAGCCAAAGCGCGGATGAAACCCCATGTTGCAGAAAAACGGCGATACCCCAGAAGACGAATTCACACGGTTATTAATCGCGAACTCGGCCAGAGACAGGAATCTGGCCCACACATGCTGGTTATCAGCAACATAACATCTGAGATATTGCTCAACGGACTGATTAAGACGTTCAGTCTGACCATTGGTCTCTGGATGAAAGGCTGACGAAAAGGATAAGGAAATATCAATCTTCTTACAGAAGGCCCTCCAGAATTTAGACACAAACTGCACCCCCCTGTCAGAAACAATATTCTCAGGAACACCGTGTAGTTTAACTATGTGGTCCATAAATACGGAAGCCAAAACCTTTGCAGAGGGTAATTTACACAAAGGAATAAAGTGACACATCTTGCTGAATCTGTCCACCACTACAAGAATCACGGTTTTACCCTCAGAGCATGGCAAATCCGTGATGAAGTCCATGGACAGATGTGACCAAGGTCTACCAGGTATGGGTAATGGACGCAACTCACCCATAGGCCGAGTCTTGGGATTCTTGGACCTGGCACAAGTATTGCACGCAGTTACAAAAGCCTGAACATCTCTGGAGATTGACGACCACCAATACTGCCTAGAGACCAACTCCTTGGTGGCATTGATACCAGGATGTCCACATAAAACAGAGCTATGGCACTCACCCAGCAGTCGCAACCGCAAATGAGCTGGCACAAATAACTTGTCATTGGGAGTACCAGTGGGAGCAAGATGTTGTCCTGCCACGATTTCAGAAGCTAGATCAGATGAGGTAGCGGCTACGATGATGTCAGCTGGCAGGATGGGCTCAGGAGGGACGTCAGGAGGCTGATACGCCTGGAAACTTCGGGATAAGGCATCGGCCTTAATGTTCTTGCTTCCGGGTCTGAAGGTAACACAAAAGTCAAAACGAGTAAAGAACAAAGCCCACCTCGCCTGTCTGGGATTCAATCGCTTAGCAGATTCCAGAAACATCAAATTCTTATGATCCGTGAGGACCGTAATGCGGTGTAATGCCCCTTCTAAAAAATGACGCCATTCCTCAAATGCCCACTTGATTGCTAGTAACTCCCTATTACCAATGTCATAGTTTCTCTCGGCAGGAGAGAACTTGCGGGAGAAGAAGGCGCATGGCTTGAGATTAGTTAAGGTGGAAGACCCCTGGGACAGTACTGCCCCCACACCATCTTCAGATGCATCCACCTCAACTACAAACGGCTTATTTTGATCAGGCTGGATCAGCACAGGAGCATCAACAAAAAACCGCTTTAGCTTTTCAAAAGCTTCAATAGCTGCAGGGGACCAGTTGACTAAATCAGCTCCCTTGCGGGTCAAATCCGTAATGGGTTTGGCTATAACAGAAAAATTTTTGATAAATTTCGATAGAAATTAGTAAAACCCAGAAATCGCTGGAGCGCCTTCAGAGAGGAAGGTCGCACCCAATCTACAATGGCCTGTACCTTACCCGGGTCCATTTTGAAGGAAAAAGGGGTGAGAATGTATCCCAAAAAGGTCACTTCCTGAACACCAAAGATACACTTCTCCCCTTTGACAAACAACTTGTTCTCACGCAACACCTCCAGCACTTGCCTGGTGTGGGATACGTGACTCTCCCAGTCTGTAGAAAAAATCAAGATGTCATCAATATAGACAATTACAAATTTTCCAATAAATGGTCTAAAAATGTCATTGACAAAATTTTGGAACACCGCAGGAGCATTACTTAACCCGAAGGGCATTACTAGGTACTCATAATGACCCTCCGGGGTATTAAAGGCAGTTTTCCATTCATCACCCTCACGGATTCTGATCAGGTTGTACGCCCCCTTCAGATCTAGCTTAGTAAACCAACAAGCACCCTGAACCTGATTCAACAAATCAGGAATAAGGGGCAACGGGTACCTGTTTTTAACAGTAATTTTATTGAGTTCCCTGTAATCAATACAGGGCCTCAACCCTCCATCCTTTTTCCCGACAAAGAAAAATCCTGCCCCCATGGGAGAAACAGAAGGCCGGATGTGACCCTTGGCCAGACTCTCCTTGAGATAATCCCTCATAGACTGACGCTCTGGAGTAGAGAGATTATAGATACGGCCCTTGGGATATCTGGACCCCTCAATAATATCGATGGCACAATCATATTGCCGGTGAGGAGGGAGGAACTCAGTCTCGGACATGGAGAAAACGTCCGAAAAATCGTTGATGTACTCAGGTAAGAAAAGAGACTCAGTAGTACCTCCCAACTGCAATACAGATTTGCAACACTTGTCACAATTCAGCCCCCATTTTTCTAATTCACCTGTTGACCAATTGATTACAGGATTGTGGTCCTGCAACCAAGGTAAACCAAGAACTAGGTCAGCAGGTAAATTTTTTAAAACCCAAAAAACACATTTTTCGGAATGCGAAATCCCAACCGTCAGGGTCACACTAGGAGTACAGAACTCGATCCTCCCATTATTTAGGGGAGTGGAGTCGAGGGCGATAATTTGAATACCCTCCCTTAAAGGGACCATCGGTAAACCCACAGACTGTACAAAATCAAAATTAATAAAATTAGCAGCAGAACCAGAGTCAACAAAAGCCTTTCCAGAACCCCTGAATTGATCATATGCAATGGAGATGGGTACTAAAATCTTTCTCCTTACCACTGCTGGGGTTACCTTACTTCCCACCGGAGATCTCCTAGAGGGCGGAAGTTTTGGACACTGCTGGAGCCAGTGGTTCACCTCACCGCAGTAGAAGCAGGCTCCCTTTAAACGTCTTTGGTTTTTCAGGATACCTCCTAACTGCATGGACTCCGGGACCTTGGCAGGAGGTGGACTCAGAGGAGGAAACTCAGGCAGGACGACAGCTTGAGGAGTACTTGATCGTTCCCTCTGTCTTTCTCTCACCCGTCGATCCAGCTTAATAACTAAAGTCATGGTCGTCTCTAGGGAGTCAGGAGTAGGATAACAAACCAGAAGATCCTTGAGTTGGTCTGACAGCCCCACCCTAAACTGGCTTCTCAAAGCTGGGTCATTCCACCCAGAGGAGACACACCACTTCCTGAACTCTGCACAGTAATCCTCTACTGGGCGGTTTCCCTGCTGAATGTTCCTGAGCTGAGTTTCTGCTACAGTGGCCCAGTCTGGTTCTTCATACAAAAGACCTAAGGCCTGGAAAAAGGCCTCCACAGACAACAGACATGGGGAGTCAGATGGCAATGAGAAAGCCCACTCCTGCGGATCCCCTTGCAGCAAGGAAATAATTATTCCTACCCGCTGCTGCTCAGAACCCGAGGAGTGTGGGCGTAAACGAAAATATAATTTGCAACTTTCCTGGAAAGAACGGAAAGTCTTTCGGTTACCCACAAACCGATCGGGCAACCTTATATGGGGTTCAATAATGGAGGGAGCGGCTGCGGGTGCAGTTTGCAGCTGCTCCTGGTGTTGGATTCTCTCGGCCAGATCCTGGATCATCTGAGCCATGTCACCTATATGATCCGTGAGAACTCGCAACGGCTCCATTTAGTATGGCCTGTGATTCTGTCACGGGGGAGACAAGGGAAGGTGCGCCCTGTACTGAATACCCCCCCGTTCTCTCCCTGCCTGCTTGCCTCAGTCGGCCCTAGGCGGCCGCGGACAACCACGGTGACGGTCCCTGCTCTGTATAAGTGCACAGGGAGGAACAGGGAACAATTGGAGAGACAAACACAGACGAAACAAACACAATATTAGAATAGTCAGCAAGCCGGGTCATACACAGGAGATAACGTCAATACCGGGGGTGAAGCAAAGAGAGGTCGAAGTCCAAAGTCCAAGGTCAGGGTCAAACAGCAATCAAACACTAAGTCGCACAAGCACTGATCAAAGTAGTAACGCTAATCACAGGCAATTAGGGAGGACAACTAGTGGCTTTAAATAGCCCTCCACTGGGTCATGTGACGGGGCCAGCGTCACATGACCTCATTTGCATACCGAGCGCTGGCCAAACGTGACCAGCGCTCAAATATGCACCAAATTTGGTCATGTGGCGTGGCCAGCGCCACATGACCCAAAACCAGGTATATAATAAATGTTCTGAGCGCTGGTTGCCAAGACCAGCGCTCAGATGTCCCCGCCTGCTCGTTTACTAGGGGGGCGGGGAGGACGCTGGACGCGCTGTATCAGTGCGCGTGCCGGACCCTCTCCTGTGAGTGTCGTCATGGAGACGAGGACGCATCCTGCGTCCTCGCTCCGGCGCACTCCTGGGAGACCGGCGGCACGGCAGAGGGGAAGCGCGCCGCCGGCTCCCCGTTACACAGATGCAGATGGTTGTATTATCAGTAACAGAAGTGAAAAACGCAAGTGTGAAAGTAGCCTAAATCCTGAGTTTCTGGCTTGTGTTATAGTCTATAGAAGAGCTGAATCTGCTGTTCTGTAGACTCTTGTCTATCTTGTTAGCTATAGTATGTCTGCATAGAGTTTCTTTGATGATTTGTATTTTGGGGAATGTCCCAGTGCCTAGTAGTAGAAAAGACTGTAGAGATAACCCTGAGATTTGCCACCATGCTCCCCTTCCTTCCTTTCCCAGGATCTGTAGAACTGTGCGGGATTTGCCAACAAACAGTTTCGGTTGGTTTTTCTAGGTATTGATTGTACATTGTGACTTTTATATATTGTAATATTAAAATTCCACACACACAAACCAGGGGCGTAGCTAAAGGCTCATGGGCCCTGGTGCAAGAGTTCAGCTTGGGCCCCCCTTCCCTTAGTGCTCTGTGTGTCTTCTTATGCGGCACAAGGGTCTTTGGGCCCCTCAGGCTCCTGGGCCCGGTAGCGACTGCTACCTCTGCACCCCCTATAACTACACCCCTGACACAAACCTACTCATGTCCAGACTGACATAGGTTATAATACAGACAATGCTCTTCTATTGCCATGTTCAGTAATATTCATCTTGGAATGACCAGAAAATTATTTTCTTTTTAAAACCACATGTGTTTTCTTCTCCTTAGACTCCTCTCAGGATGAATTGAACAAAACAATGACATCATTTCATGTTTTTTAACAAAAAATTGAAAGCATATTTTTCATTAGTGAATGTCTTGAAGATTTTGGCTGACACATTTGTAACCGAGCTCAATGACAAGAACATCAGTTTATTATTTTCTATTGTTTTCATTCAGTTAATTGGGTCATTGTAGTTTCCTGTTTATGTTGTAAAAGGTGTTAGGGCCTATATTGACCATCTTGTTTATTTCAAGATGGCTGCAATCAGGTAAGAGGAATTTTTCATTGTAGTATTGACTCCCACTGTAAATATTAACAGAGGATTAAGAAAAGCATAGAAAGATTTAAAGGACAAATATATGACAAACACCAAACATTTGAAACTAACACGAAGCTTCTACGTGGGACCATACACATGCTACAAGAGGTTGTCCGCTCTAGGAAATCCTTACATTTTAGACTGGTCACTTTACAATAAGCATTTGACAAAGAGATCCTTTATTTCTAGGACCTCCATAAACCAGTATGGGAATATTCCTATTTCATGCAGAAATGTGTGCCGTTGAAATGCACATGGTTTTCCACAAACCCTATTCAGGGGCAGTCATAGAAATTTCTCTTCCATGTGTTTGTTTTCCTTATCAAATGCCTATTCACATCAATAGGTTGTCTATATACTGCAGGGCAGGTTCTCCAGAGCAAGACAAGCTCCATTTTGACCTAAAGATAACATTCCAGAACGGAGACCCTCTGTCTATTAACTCAAAATTCCCAAATAGGGTACATTGGTACCTCAAGTTAATTGGTATTAACCATTGTAACTTGAGTCAATAACTCTATGGGAAACTAGCCATTGGTTCCAAAGCCCAAAATGTCTTCCAATGATAACAAATCCAACATGCCAATTCTCCCTTCCACTGACATCTGCCACCGGGGATCAGCCGAGACAATCCATACATGCAAGATAGTCAGCCTTACCTAATCAAATCAGTGGGTTTGGCCTGCATATGTCTATGGCCACCATATTACAAATCTGTGCAACATGGATTTGAAACATAACCATGTCCATAAGGCCTAAGAAAGCGTTGGCCGTGAAATGTTGCTGTAATCATATTTTATTAGTGAACTGATCCAGGACCATAATATAATTAATGTATATGGAGGTATGAACAATCCATGCATACGGTTTCAATTGGCAGGTTGCTCACTGGGGGTTTTGGCTTGTCTTCCTCCAGATCAACACATTTAGAATTTACATTCTGAAAACACATTTATGTTTTCTGAACCTGAAGAACCATGAAACTGTTGCATATGCCAAGACCTTTATATTAACTATGCAAACCTATTGAGGCAATTCCTGAAACCTGAAACAAGACTTCTACATCTTAGCTAATTCCCTCTCACCTCAACTGCTGCTGATGTAGAGTAGTGTAGCTGTGTGTGGGAGTGAAATAATATCTCACAGCTATGGCTGAGCCAAGAATAAAGATGAATTTTACAGTTTAAGTTAAAAGAAACCTAGGAGTGGAAGAAGTTTTACATAGTGCTGGCAGAGAACATGTTGGGTGAAAAATATTCTTTGGATACAAGAGATAAATTGCTATAGTTGAAGCTGGAATAGTCATAATGAGAGCACAGAAACAGAAAAGGGGCATATACAGATCTCACGGGACCCCATAGCAAACCTTAGTATGGGCCCCCCTGCTGCACCCAGTTTCCCAGGACGTATGCATCAATCATTCCCAGGAAATGCAGCCTGCAAAGTGCAACGCTCTAGATTTCTGATGAATTTATATTATAATTTTTTTATTAAGCAGATGGAATTTTAATTACAATATTGTAATACAAAAGTCACCCTGGAAAGAGTTCAGTGTCGGGTCCCCTTCCCCCCTCTGGGCCCCATAGCTGTCCCGTAATCTGTCTCTATTGAAAATACACCATTAGCAGTAAGGAAGACATTTGGGACATTTATTAAAGTTCCATTCACACATCAGTATGAATGGTTCCGCATCGGTTCTGCAATATTGCGGAATGGGTGCAGACCCATTCATTTTTAATGCGGACAGCACACAATGCGGACAGCACACAATGTGATGTCTGCATTAGCACTTACGTTCTGCGGCCCTGCAAAAAAATAGAACATGTCCTATTGTTGTCCGCAGCCACAGACAAGATAAGGCATTTCTATTGTGCCGGCATATGGCCGGTGTCCGTGTTTTGCGGATCCACAATGACATGCGGACGTGTGAATGGACCCTAAGACTAAGTTCTGATCTGCTGTTGAATTCCAGTGTTCTGTTCCAGCCTAGGAACCGAATACCAGAACTGACAGATTTGGCATATGCCAGAGACTGCCAGCGCCCAACAGATCCCACTCATTATAATGTGGTCCATTGGATTTCCAGCATGAATACCAGCACTCTGATGGACAAAATTCCGCTGCAACAGAGTTTGATACAGATGTGAATCTAGTCTAAGCAAAATGCACCAGGATTCTGTCTGAAATTGCATCTAATTAACTAAGTTCATACCGGGTGCCAAATGTATTGTTTGATTTGATTGTACCATTATACTATACCATACATAGATGTACAATATATGACTGTGGCTGCCTTCCCATAGACATAGAGAAATGACCTGTAGCAAAGGTAATTCTTGATGGCCATGACATTTGATTACATGTTGTGCATATTACAACATCAGATTAGTTAGCTACATGGCACTGCAAATAGTTTTTGGAAATAATTTGTAACTTTTTTATTGTTTTAACTTTTATACAATAAATAACATAAAGGAGTATTCCAGGACTTTTAATATATAACCGCACCCCTGCTCCCATTGAAATGAATGGGAACATCAATGTAGTTATAAGCTCTGTCCACTGCACAATGGATGGAGCTGTGTAATACCAATTGCAACTTTCGGCACCAAATCTATTTTGAAACAGCTGAGATGTGGAGTGTCGGACCACCAACAATCATATCCTGTGGATAGCCTATCGATATTAAAATCTTGCTCTAGTGCTCAACGTTTTTTTATTCTCATTTTGTCAATTAAGCTTACTCATTGCCTAAAAGTTCTACTATTTTCGAAATTCCTTTGTATTTCCATCCCTTGACATTTTTATTATTTCTGCTTGTTGTCAGTGAAAGGAAACTTTCTTATTCACACCCAGAGGCTTACAATCTGGGCTAATCATGTTCACCTGACATGAGCACATGCACATTGTTAGAACTGTAGTGAACCAGTGTTGGATATGATCAGAACATGTTTCCAGTCTCTGTGAGTATAAAGAATGTTTCCATTCTCTGATGCCAAGCAGACAGTAAAACCAGGGAGGTATTGAACATAAAAGCATATAAAAAGTACCTATAATTTATATGTAACTTCCAACATTTCACTGACTCTGAAGAGAGAGTTAGCCAAGAGCAGCAGGGCCTTCTTCGGCATGGCGTTCATTGGGGCACTGTGCCTGGCACTCACAATCTGTGCTGGGGACATTGCAGCTGTCACTTTTTGGGGGACATTAGGACTAGCACCAATGTGTGCATGGTGACTGGTATGGATGGCATCTCTGGCAGGGTGCTGATGGGAGAACTGTTGCTGTTATACATGAGGTACAACTTATCTAGCATAGGGGAAGCCTGTGACAGGCACTGTGGCTGTTATGGGGGCATTGTGGTGGAGAAGCTGGGGATATTGTTATGGTTTGGCCCTGGTTTCAGTAGAGGAGCAGTACATTTTTGCCCGCAACACATTGTAGCCTCTCTAATCAGAGCCAGGGCTTGCCAGTCCTCTCACTCTTGCCACCTATTACAGAGATCTATGGGAAACTGCTGAAAAGTCTCACATGAACATACTTACCTGCCCCCACTCTCCAAGCTTCTTCACATGGGGGCTCTGGATGGAAGTAATAGAAATTTCCTGTGTTATTCATACTCACAGTTATGAAGGATTGAATTACAACCTTATTTCCTGGATGTTTCCTTTTCCTTTCATGCTCGGTTTTCACATTTTTAGCATTCAGTTGCCAGAGATGAATTTCTATAGTAAACCGGCTGCACTTGTCCCCCACCATTTCATATTAAAGGGGTTGTCTCACTTCAGGAAATTACATTTATCATGTAGAGAAAGTGAATAGAAGGCACTTACTAATGTATTGTGAATGTCCATATTGTTTCCTTTGCTGGATGGATTCATTTTTCCATCACATTATACACTGATCGTTTCCATAGTTACAACCACCCTGCAATCCTTCAGTGGTGGTCATGCTTGCCGACTATAGAAAAAAGCGTCGACCTCTCCGCTGGCCAGGACCATAAGATCACACATAGGCTAGTGCTTTTTCCAATAGTGTGCAAGCACGACCACTGCTGCTGGATTGCAGGGTGTCGTAACCATGGAAACGAGAAGTGTATAATGTGATGGAAAAATGAATCCAGCAAAGGAAGCAATATGGATAATCACAATACATTAGTAAGTGGCTTGTATTAACTTTCTGTACATGATAAATGCCATTTGGTGAAGTGAGACAACCCCTTTAAGCTCTTCATATAATTTTCATGCTGCATAATTTTTAACGTTTTTCAATGTCTTATATTTGACCAAATGCAGTTGATATCCAAGTTATCCATGAATGATCGTATTTCCAGTCAATGATTGTCCACTCAAGAACTAGGAAAAGTTTGAGAAAGCTTTACAAATGGTCAAGCACTAGCAGGGTCTTTGGTCTCTCCTAATAGGTCATCAATATCAGATCGGTGGGGGGCCACAGCCTGCATCAGCCGCGGCTCCAGAAACTTAACAGTGCATGGATCTGGAAGCAGAAATTGAGAAACTGATCTGTGTATGGCTAGCATTAGACTCCTGAATACAGCATGACCCAGGCATGGACGACTGAATGACATCCTGGACTGGACTGTTACTGCTTATACATAGCGCTACTATTTACCTAAATACATGCAGCAAGTTTACTGAACCTACAGTATAAAGTGTGAATGTAGGTACTGTAGTATATGCCTCGCCCCTGCCCATTGTAATCTTGAACTATCATTGATCAGTGATCCCTCATGATACCAGAAAGTATGTTTTCATATTTGGAGATAGCAGATCATTTCTATGAGATAGTTGGGGAAAAAATGGATTTGGAGTTAGCAGATCATTTCTATGAGATAGTTGGAAAAAAAACTGTATTTTGTTCATTGGGGTTTTTTCTAAACCAACATTGCATGCTATCTAGTAGAACCAGATGGATTTACATCTTTTTTTTTAATCGTAATATGTCACTATGTAAGTATGCACAATTATAAAAAAAACATTTTTTTTTTATAGACGACTTTGCAGAAGAGGAGGAGGTACAGTCCTTTGGCTATAAAAGATTTGGTAAGTCAAACATTTTCTTCAAAATCAACACTACTCAATGGCCTAGATTTACTAACTGTAAAGATGGGGTGAGCTTAGACAGGCTTTCTAAACGTAAGCTAGATTTATCACAGGGGCTCAGGCTGGATGATAAATCTGGTGCAGGGAAAACACTTTTCACTGACTCTACATCAACTATTGGTTGGCCTACTTTGAGAGAGATTTCTATGCCAGATTTGTGGCACAATTGTGGCACAAATGGCACAAATGGTGCATCTTAGGCCCCACCCACTTTCATGTGAAGCTCTGCCCTTTCTATGAGGTCCCGCCCTTGTTGAGAATGTAGGCAGAAAATGTAGAAATCCTACATGCTTCCCTTTTTTGGACATTTTTGGCACAGAAACCTTAGTAAATCTGGGCCATTCTATTTACCTGTGTTCTGGTAGTGATCCAATAGACCAATAAAATGATATCAAGCCAAGCTGAGGATCCATACATTCAACCAAAGAGAAATGTAAAACTGGTATAAATCTTGAGTAATGTGTCTGTTTTTAACTTCAAATCGACTGTATGCAGCAATTTAATGATGTTAGAAAAGACCCTGTTGCCTAATAATATGGTAATAACATTAGGGAGCCAGTGAGAAGCACGGTCTAAAGGCAGGTTTACACAGCACCATTGTCAGACCCATTATCGGGAACAAATGTTAGTACAAACACTCATTCCCAATATTCTGCCCATGTAATGCAGCACCTTAAAGGGGTTGTCTCATATCAGACAATGGGGGTATATCACTAGGATATGCTCACATTGTCTGATAGGTGCCGTGCCCACCACTGGGACCCACACCTATCTCATAAAGGCAAAGTCCCTGAGGGCACACCACGCATGTGCGGCTGCCTTCCATTCATTTCTATGGGGCCACGAAAAGCCCTATTTATAACATACATGGTGTAAAAACCTCAGCTCATTGGAAAATCTAACTATAAACCCATTTTATGTGCCCTTGTTGATGGGCCAACAAATAGACCATTTTCTTAAACCTCTCCTGAAGACCATCTCTTTGAGAAGACCACCCCTTTATGTAGACCAAACTTCCTGTGACAGATTTCCAGTTCATATTTGCCATTGAGCCTCTAGGGCCAACATGGGCATTACCATTACACCTAGAGGCTCTGCTCTCTCTGCAACTGCTGCACCCTCTCCACTTTAGCAGGTTCAGGCATGA
Source organism: Rhinella marina (assembly GCA_900303285.1). Taxonomy (NCBI): domain Eukaryota; kingdom Metazoa; phylum Chordata; class Amphibia; order Anura; family Bufonidae; genus Rhinella; species Rhinella marina. Next base: position 275,924 of record ONZH01008614.1, read on the forward strand.
TCTTGTGTACCCTGCCTGGTTTTGTCAGTCAAAGTGGAGAGGATTGCAGAGATTGCAAAGCCTCATGTAACAGGTCATACAGTTTCATAGGTACAGATCTCCTGACAGATGCCCTTTGATGCAAATTAGGGTGGTGTTCTCTCTAATCACTATGGTGGGCATCTCACCACTCCACATTTTGATGCACTCATATACTACTCTGCCCTGTGATGATGCTATATTATGCTTGTGTTGATCCTATATTGGTTTTATGACCTTTGTACTTGATACTATGTGCATGATGCTTTAGTTACTTGAACGTGCTGATAATGATATGATATAGAACCCCATGTAATAATTATTCTGGAGTCTCTATTATTATGGCTCTATGTTGTGCCATCCCTTTATTATTTCTACTAGAAGTTATGAATGAATTGCCAGCAGTCTGCAGTAAGGGTACAGGGGGGAGGTAACCAGTTGGGGGTGTGTACCTGCACAGATTCACTCTATCCAATCAGTGCTCCCATTGTCATACTGTGCAGGTACACACCCCCAACTGGTTACCTCCCCTCTGTTCCCTTACTGAAGGTTAATAGCAATTCATTCATAACTTCTAGTAGAAATAATAAAGGAATGGCACAACATAGAGCCATAAGAATAGATGTTCCAGAATTGTTATTACATGGGGAATGCATGAAGCTATTAAAATAGGTATGTCAGGAGTGGTGACAGCTCCTTTTTAAATATTTACCAGGGGTACAATAAGTAAAGTTCTGTGAGATGACCGCCTTCTGTAGCAGCTATGTGTATGTCTAAAGGCAGAGTAACTCTGTTTTGTCCTAATAGGAGAGAGTAAGTCATAAACACACAATCTGCTGATCCCACATATTGCCAGACCTGAGAGAGTATATTTAATTTGGCTTTTACTTCTGAATTGCAGGCAGCTGGAAACATTTGTTGGTCACTTTTTGGCATAATTTCCTCTGACCAAATATTCTCTCCGGAGTTCAGCAAAGGAGTTTATTGTTCAGTCTGCCGTCTGCTTAAAAACATTTTGAGAAATAGAATGCCACATAAAAATGTAAATTATTTATACGTAGTCATTGGTCTTCGCTGAAGTTCTCCAGATTTCCATCTCTATAAGTAGAGTCATGACAACATCATTTTTGCTGCTGTGCTTGGCTAATTTCCTGACCCTACAGGTGGGGCTGCTTGAGCGTTTTTCATATTTCCTGAAGTGGTTCAAAATGTCTGAGGCGTTCACAGCTGCTCTTCTGAAAGCAGAAGGTGGATTCTGAAATGCCAAGGAGCTCCACCTGTGGATAGCTGTATGCAGTGGAAATAGCATTTACGTAAGGCAGCTCTACACATGCAGGGTTTGATTCGTTTTTTTATGCTGTTTTAAAGCCAAAACGAGGAGTGGATTCAAACAAGTAGTACGAGTAGTATCTCTCCTTTATACTTGATCGTTTTGGCTTCAAAAACTTCATAAAACCCTGATCACAACTTGTATAGGCAGCCTACTGATTTTGATTTTCATGCTGGTAGAGACCACAGCACTCTGGAGTGCCACTTCCTCTTCAAACAGCTGATCAACGAGGATGACAGAAGTCAGACTCTTGCCTAACTGATATTGATGAGCTATCCTGAGGATAGGCCATCAATATCAAAATCTCAAACAACCCGTCAGAGAGGCCCTGTAACCTCTCCTGGCATATCTGTTTTAGTAACTACTTGTATTCTGAATGTAATAATTCTTGAAAATTCATTCTTATGACTCTAAGTTGTGCCATTCCTGTATTATTCCTACTGGAATTTATGACTGAATAATCGTCAGTCTGCAATAAAGTTTCATATGGTTATTACCAGTCGGGAGTGTGTCCCTGTACCGTCTGCCAGTATCCAATCAGTACTGGATGCGTCAGACTTACATATATGGGAGTGTGCAGACCCTCCCCTAACAGATGACCATTTTCAACATGCCTGATCTTTTGTTCTCAAGGGAGATAAGCTGCTTGCCAGAGGTGTGAGGCAGCAGTTTTCTCCCCTTTGAGAACATATGCACACTCAGCTGAACCGAGCATGCATGTGTACGAGATGATGGCAGGAATCGTTATTGAAAGTGTATGGCCACTATTAGTATAGCACAAAAGACTAGTCTTAAATCAATAAAAACATTTCATTGTCCAGCTGCTGCCGCAGAGTGATGCTTCATTGCCATGATCTCTGCTTCATGCATTCTTGTGTTTAGACTCCAAGAATGACTCCATAATGCTTCATGCACTGATCTGGTACATGTCTGCACCAGCATTGCATCTTCTGAGAATAAGTGCTAGAACAGAACCATGCACACAACATGAAATACATGGAAACCATTGGTATTTATACTGTATTTTATTTTAGCCAGTGTCATCTTGTGGGAACTCTTAAGTGGTTCCTCTTATTAAGACGTCCTCTAGATGAGTAGATAAGCTAAAGAATCAGATCTCCCATGGAGTAGGGCGGTTTGATGCTGACAGACAAACCCTCTAATAGGGAATGCGGATTTCTGCTGTGGAAGTCTTTCTCTAGTGTGGTTTGCTTTGTGTATCCTCAACACATACACATACATTGATTGTCATTATTCAGATTGGTGCCTGCCCCTATTAGGGCTCATAAAAAAGAGTAGTATCAGATCTTAACCAAAGACACCAGTATTGCAAGGCACCAGTGCTAGCCACCATGCTGCATAAAGGGGTTATCTCAGATTATATGTGGGGAGGGGCGCAGGGGGGGTGGCGGGGTTGGACAGAAATGACCAATTTAGTGCAGACATAAGGACTGTCTAAGCTATTGTAATCAAAAATTGTCCACCGATCATTATAGCATTCATGTTTGCTTGTACATAGCTTCATTCTTGGAACAAGGACGTACTCAGTGTTTGCCATGTATAACTAAGTCATAAATATTTATTTCCCGAATCATGGATAGGGAACAGCCGTCTGTCACCTTTATGAAGGTCTGATGTAATCCAAAGTGGATGCTCTCTTAATTGATGACTAAGGATTAAGTCTAATGGTCCTATTACACAGATGAATAATCAGACCAGTTATCTGGGATGAGTATGGTAGAAACACTCGTTCCCAATGGCCAGTTTAACAGTACCAGCAATCACAGATGGACAAGCAAATTCATCATTCATTGTGTGATCGAGCCTTGTTTCGGTGCAGCACACCTCCTGTGTAAACAGGGATCTGCTGCCCAGGTACAATTATTCTCTGTGGGGACTAAATGCAGCTCTCACCTCCTGTTACAATCAGGAAATTATCAGGAACAAAGTGTTTGTTCCTGATAATTGTCTGCAACATCAGTCCAGGTAAAAGGACTTTAGATGCTACAAGTTTTATAATCCAGAGCAGAATAGCTTTGATTAAGGCTCAAACTGTCCCTGTTACTATGTAGCAATCGTAATGTAATTTTGATGGCTGAATGCAGTTTCTTCAGGAGAACACCTCTCAGTGATGGAGCAGAACATTTGGTGCTATCACTTTCTTTGTCCTTCTGTTCCTGTTTAAGCATGGTTATGACAATATGAGGAACATGTGTGCCTTGCATTCCTTGTAGGCTGTTTTCTTCCTTAATAAGATTAGAGTGGTGATGTTTATCCAGAACAGCTATTTCTATGATATGTCCTCTAATGGTCAAAGCAGATGTGTCTAGTGAAGCCAGTTCTATTCCAGTGTGACCACCCATCACAAAGAAGTCTTCACATCTGTGACTCATTACAGTCCTTCCAGGAGACAGGGTGGCATGGAGCATCGATAAGCATTTCACCACTAGGAATGTTAGGTATGTCACTGGTATTAGATGGGAGCAACCATATTGCTTTGAGCATCCAGGAAATTCATTCAGGCATATGAACTCATTGTCCAAGAGTCGTAATGTTCTGATGTTCTTCTGTTGTTTAAAAGGAAGAGAACATACTGAATCATTTTCTCCTTAGGGAAGATACACAGGAACCTTTCCACATATCAATTTTTAGTACAGTCTCAAAAACATTTACATAATATTCTATTGTTTCTGACTATTTCTGACCCTTAATTAAAACCATAACATGTAAAAGAAGGACAACTTTACTTATCCAAAGCAAGTATTTTCCGGTTAACACATCATTTGTTGTCCAGACAGTTAACTATTGCTCTGATATGTGTTGTTTATCTGTTTTTTTCATTGAGTTTTTCAATAAGGTTTAGAGTAAAATCGCAGATGCTAAAGTATGAAAAACAGTAGTGCTTCTCATGCATAAGGGCAGTATCATAGTTTAGCAGGCAGTATATAGACATAAAGTGGTATTCCCATCTAGGACATTGATGCCATATCACTAGGATATGCCAACAATGTCAGATAGGTGCAGGTCCCGCAGGTCCAGAACAGGACCCCCAAAGTGAACAGAGAGCAGTCACACTTGCACAGACAACTTCCATTCACCGCTATGGGAGTTCTGAAAACAGCCAAGGGCTGGCTCAGCTATTTCCGACAGTCTCATAGTGGTAAATACAGAGGTGACCATGCTTGCGTGATGCACTGTCCATCCACCACTATAAGACTTCCGGAATTATTTTTAGAATATAGGAATTTCCATACCGATGAATAGGAAACAAGACATGCATTTATGCTGTGTTCTCCTTCACTTCTGGGTCGGGTCCCAGAGGTTGAACCCACATCTATCTGACATTGATGGCATATCCTACCGATATACTGTCAATATCCCAGATAGGGCAACCCCTATAATGCAAATACCAAAAATACTGTATGATGTGAGGTCAGGCTCATTTGGCAGGTAATGCAATGTTACAATTTACTACTTCTGTATGTCAGGTGGGCAATGTGGGAGGCAGGTTAGGATTTGGAGAAGCATGTAAGGGAATACAATTGATAGAAGTGTGTGCTATGTTAAACCAAACAATGAACAACAAGAACAAGTCAGAAGTGAGATCTGCCATTTCTAAGAGCAACTGAAGAGCAAGTCATTTTGTCATTGACTGAACATGCAGCCAAATTAACCGCTTTCTGAGAAGCAAATTCTGAAGTGAACACCAATTTTCCTATTGTCACTTTTGCAAAAATGCTGTTACCAGAAAAAAAATGCCAATATATATGTAAGTTAAAAAACACAAACACAATAACCCTAGTTACTGAGCTAACTGATTAACTAAAATATGGCAACTTTTGTATCTTTGGTGGAAGTCCATTTGAACAGAAAAACACATCTCCAAGGGTTTCAGACGAGGTCCTAGGATGCGATGTCCATGGCACCACCAAGCTCAGAATAATGACAATGTAATGCTTGACAAGTAGACAAAAATCTAGTGTGACCATAGAGTGGCCACAAGATGTCCAGTTCTTATGTTCCACATATGTATACTTTCTCATTGCCCTGACTCTTGTAGCTCTTTGAAGATGTTTTTACATTTTGCCTACAGTTATCTATGCACTCTTCCCTTGACTGTAAAGTGCAACAGGCTATTACAGTAGATGAATGAAGGGTGATAATAATAATTGTAGTTGACAAATAAATGAGCTACAGTATGTGGAAAGGAACAATCATGTTTGACTTAAAATTCAGTTTTAACCCATGAGGAAATAGTCTAGTGTCACACAAATTAGGAACCACTGCATTGCATATCAAAGCTTTGTAGTCAGATATTAATAGACACATTCCAGGAACTTGTCAGACATAAGGACACAACCTGGGCGAGGTAGGGAAAAGGTGAAGGTGGGGTGAGGACAAGGAAAAATACTGTGATGAATGAAGTTCAAGATCAAAATAAGGGGCCTTTGAAGTATACTGTAGAGGAGAGAGATTAACTGATTCAATGCCTTGGACAGAGCTTTTATTATTTTTATTCTAATCTACTCTGTACTGTTGCCTGTGTCCAAGAAATTTTTGGGTGACATGCATAATTGGTGGTTGTAGAACCTGTCCACAGCAGGAAAAACTTTAAAGAAAATCTGTACAGGAAACACTCCAGGAAAAACTGATACACCGTGTTATGGTCTTTTTTTTACAAGGGCTGATGAGCAAATGAGCAAACATTTGATGGCTAATTGTTTCTTATCAGCAGCCCTGGATATACAGGGGATGTTCTGCTGTATGAGGGACAAATAATCATGCTAATGATCATTCATCCCCCATGTAGTTTGCATCAGCATGTGTAAAGGAAACTTTAAACAAGAACCGTTCAACTTGTTATATCGTCGACCATTGCTTGATACGGCCCTGCATCGGGCTGTGTAATAGGACCCTTATGCCTATTGGAGACATACATGAGCATGGGCAGACCGGGAACTAAAAATGGCCCTATGTGGAAGGTGGGACAACACAAGTCGGCAGGGGCAACACAAGGTAGTAGGGCCAGCAATACTGTAGTGCAGCACGAAGTACCGCCCAAACAGAACAAAATAACACAGTGCAGCGCAATATACTGCCTCAGCAGAAGCAAAAACCACAGTGCCGCACAAAATACTGCTGCCTTCATCAAAGTATTCAGCTGTATCTGAGGACGATGATACAGTTGAGTTCAGGTGGACACCTGCAGCCATTCGCCAGGTGCATAAGTACCTGATGCTCCTAACATTAGGAGGTCAACTTTGGTGGCCCCCTGTGCAACGGCCCACTGGGAAATTTCCCTGTAGTGTCTATGGCCAGTCCACCCCTGTACATGGGCCAGTGCATGACTCAAAGATCCAAGAATGACAGAGACATAATCATCTCTTCATGCCCAGCACCAGGCAAGCATGGTGTAGAATATTTAGTTGGAGTGTTCCTTTAATTTCTCCACAAGAGGATTGACCAAAGAAACCTGTAAACTCCAAGAACATAGGCATGTTATTCAGAACATCCCGAGAAGGCCCATTTTTGTGGCTGCAGGACTAATCTATGTACCACTGTAAAGTTAGGATTGATACAGTTGTGTTCTATGTGTGTGCATCGTATGTCACAGCTGTCTTATCTGGCTTTGTCTCTTTCAACAGAGTTTCCAGTAGTAGCATACTTACCTTCAGCATGACTATGCTCCAAATACTAACCCAGAAATGAACACCTAAAGAAAAAGGTCCTGCTCCTCAACCTGCATTTAAAGGCTGTAATTGTGTAATTTAATTTCTTCTTAGTATGTGGTCGAATAAAATTGCTAGCAGAAACTATGTTGTATACCTACGTGGAAAAGTTCTGATAATCGGTGACATACAAAACGTGACAATAGCATACGGTATTCTATGAAAATGCAGGAGACATTTCTCTTTTGGTATGTCAATATTTATTTTATGTAATTCTTGATGTTCTGTGAAAGTATACTGTATATTTTAAAATAATTTGAGGGACCTTGGCTCCGACACTTGCTATAATTGTAGTTTAAACAAGTCTGGAGACTGGAATCTCCTTTGAAAAGTAGTAAAGGCTTTGATAATTCGTAGACTGGGAATAGACACGTCAGAGGTTAAGCAAAGCTTCTAGGGGAGAATACATCTGTAGCACGGCATCTAATGGAACATACTAAATAAACTATATCCAAGTACAAAAAACACAGTATGTCTGTGTATGAAATAAGAGGTACGAAGATGTACAATAACGCTCAACAGAAGTCCATGGGTGACTTATTGCAATTCCATAAAACTCAGAAGTTATATCAAGTCGTAATATGGTCATAAGTACATGAGGACTACCAGTTTAAATGGATTCTGTCAGCAGTTTTGGTCATCAAAAACTGCTGATAGCAATAGTTAGGATCTGGGAAGAGAACACAAACATAGCTTTTGTGGAGCTTTTATCATCAGGAGTAGTGTGAATATGAAGTTTTATCATCAGGAGTAGGGTGAATATACAAGTGCCCGAAGCGGGACTGGGTAGTGGCTGGGGAATGAACAATCATGCCTTTTGTGGAAATTTTATCACCAGCAGGGGTTTGTTGGGACTCATTTATGAAAACTGTCTAACGGGAAAACTAAGAAATAAAAAGTGAGCTCTGATTGGTTGCTATAGACAGGTTGATGAATGCAGGGGCGGACACAGACAGCAGTGGGCCCCTGTGCAAAGAATGTGCCTGGCCTACCCCCCCCCATATCAGATGCTCATTCAGGCCCTCATATGTCACTTGCTCAGGAGGACCCCTCCCTAATATCAGTTGTTAATTATTTATTTATTCAGGGGCCCCCCATATGTCACTTGCTCAGGACCCCCACTAATATCAGTTGTTAATTATTTTATTCAGAGCTCCCCATGCGTCACTGGCTCAGGACGCCCCCCCCCCCCCCCCCCCCCAATATCAGTTGTTTATAATTTATTTTTTCAGGGCCCCCCCATATCAGTTGTTAATCATTTATTTACTCAGGCCCCCCCCCCCCCATATGTCACTTGCTCAGGACCCCCCCTTAATATCAGTTATTAATTATTTATTTATTCAGGGCCCCCATGTGTCACAGCCCCCCCCCCTAATTTCAATTGTTATTTATTTATTCAGGCCCCCCCCATATGTCACTTGCTCAGGACCCCCCCCTCCCCAATATCAGTTATTTATTTATTCAGGCCCCCCCCCAATATGTCACTTGCTCAGAATCCCCCGCCCCCCTAATGTCTGTTAACTTGTTATTTAATTTTTTATCCGATTCCAGGCCCCAATATGTTAGTTGCACTTCCCCCTCCCCCAATTTGTTCATTCAGCCAGGCCCCCCATATCCATGCTTTGTGACAGACCCCCATCAGATCTCAGATCAGACTAAAAATAAATACATAAAACTTACCTCTCCTGCTCCGCTGCTCTCCGTGTCCGCTGGGGTGTTCAAGTGAATCCCGGCCTGCCCTGCTGTCTCCAAGCCCGCGCTGCACAGTCACGTGACCTGACTGCGTACAGCGTCAGGTTATAGTGCGTGCTGTACGCAGTCAGGCAACAGGAGACCAGGGAGGAAGTGGAGGCTGAGGTAAGTATAAGTGCTTCTCTCCACTGGCTCTTGCTTACTAGCGAGCGCTTCCAGAAGCGCTCGCTAGTATGAATGGGTGGCATGGCCCCCCTCACACGCTGGGCCCCTGTGCATCTGAACCGGCTGCACAGGTGATATGTCCGCCCCTGGATGAATGAGGCCTGGAATCTGCCAGATTCTGCACCAGCAAGTGCCCAGTAGGTGGTGCTTAACTGTGAAGTGCCCTCTGCATTGAGCTGCTTCACAGCTCCTCCGCTCTGCTCAGAGTGACAGCTGTAGTGGTCTCATCATGTTAGCTGAAGGTCTATGGAAAATATGAAACACGGAGCAGAGGCGATGTGAAGCAACTCAGTGCAGAGAACATTTCACAGTTAAGCACCACCTCCTGGGCACTTGCTGGTGCAGAATCTGGCACGAAATTTATATTCAAACTGCTCTTGATGATAAAAGCTCCACAAAAGGTATTTTTGTCCTGTCCCAAGCCAGTACCCAGTGCTGTCAGCAGTTTAGTATGTTAAAAAATGCTGACAGACTCCCTTTAAATTTTTCAAAGAGTTCTTAGTCTTTACATTTATTGTGCAACGTGCCACATCCCAGGGTCAATTGTATCCCAGGTTTATAGAAATGCCAAGTGGTGTGGTGTGGCCTTAATAATTTCTGTTTGTGTCACTGTGCTCCTACCTACCGTCGATTCCCAGGGCTAGGCTCCAAAGCAATAAAGGGGTAAGTAATGCTGGAGGTGGAGAATAAGTCAAGTCTAGATTTTATAACGTTCAACAGCTTTACTCGACTCACTTGCATCAGTACAAGAAACAATCTTTCTCTTGGTTCCAGCAGGTTTTAGCATAAACTGGCAGGCAAACTTGGATATTCTGCTTTATCCTTCTCTGCTGTGCCAGACTCGGCTTTGGTCTGGTTACTGGACTCTGTACTGATGCTGGTGCCTTTGGAGTGGGGTGCCTTTGGCTGTTGCCCCACTCGTAGTACTCTATCTGTAAATCTGTAAGGAGTCATGGTGCTCTATGAGCTGCTTCCCTTAGGAGAGACTCCTGGTACATGACGGGGGCCATCCCTTCGCTGCTACATCTTGACAAGTCTGCTTCCAACACTAGACTTAGGCCTCTTTCACACTAGCGTTAGCACGGATCCGGCACCTAAAGGGTGCCAACGGATCCATGCTAACGCTGATACATGTGCAGCGCTCCGGCCCCACACATGTTGACAGACATTGAGACAGCAATACATACAGACATACACACACAAACACATACATACTTACATACTCCAGCCCGGGACGCCGGCAGCACATCTTCACGCGCCTCCTGCGCGCAGTGATGACAATTCCCCACTGCACCCAGCAAACGTCATAGCTGCGCGCAGGAGGCGCGTGAAGACGTGCTGTCGGCGTCCCGGGCTGGAGTATGTGAGTATGTATGTATGTATGTCTGTATGTATGTATGTCTGTATGTATGTATTTCTGTGTAGCCGGATCCGGAATGACCTCCCATTGCAAGTCAATGGAGGACAGATCCGGATTACTGGTGTGTCATACCAAACGGATCCGTCCCCATTGACTTGCATTGGGGGTCATTCCGGATCCGGCTTGGTGCGGATGCCTGGACCGGAGAGAAAACCGCAGCATGCTGCGGTTTGTTCTCCGGTCTGAAGACGGAACGGAATGCTTTCAGGAGCATTCCGTTGTCTTCAGTTCAGTTTTGTCCCCATTGACAATGAATGGGGACAAAACTGAAGCGTTTTTTTCCGGTATTGAGCCCCTATGACGGAACTTAATACCGGAATTTAAAAACGCTATTGTGAAAGTAGCCTAAGGCCCCATTCACACGACCGTATGTATTCCGTGTCCGTATAAAAACGGAACGGAAGACATACGGAAAGTCTTCCGTTGTGTTCCGTAATTTTGCGGACCCATTGACTTTAATGGGGCTACGGACGTGTTTTGCGGCCAAGTATAGGACATGTTTCCTTTTTTTGCGGGAGAACTTTCGTAATATACGGATGCGTAATGCACACGGTGTGCATTCCGCATTTTTTTTTCTCCTATGGAAAAATGAATGGGTCCGTGTGGTTCCGCATCTTATCTGCAAAAATGCGGATAAGATACAGAAATGAACATACGGTCGTGTGAATGGGGCCATAGGCGCTGCCACTCTGCAGAACAATTAATACACAGTGTAAGAGGACCTGGAATAAATACATAGATGACATTATGGTTAGCCCATTAGAAACAGTAGCAGGATGTAGGAATGGTAATACCACTCTGAGGTATTACAATTGTTATACAGAAATATGTTGAAGATGCATTAACATAGTGACCTAAAGTTCTAGGGCACTCTCCACATTGTTGTACAGTATTTAGTAACATTGGAGGAAAACAATCAAAAATAGTTCAAGGCAGGGGCGTAACTAACGGCTCATGGGCCCTGGTGCAAGAGTTCAGCTAGGGCCCCCTTCCATCAGTGCTTTGTGTGTCTTCTTATGTAGCAGAAGGGTCTTTGGGCCCCCTCAGGCTCCTGGGCCCGGTAGCGACTGCTACCTCTGCACCCCCTATAGCTACGCCCCTGGTTCAAGGAAAGTGTTGAGTAGATGCTTATAGCAGGCAAACCTTACCTTTCAATTTCCAGGGGCCCTTAAAATGTATTAACTGATTTACAATGTCTAGTGCTATGGAAAATCATGACACCGTTGATGACTCTGTCACTGTAGACGTAGCTTTTTCATCTGACCTCACCGATTCTTACATTATAATTCCTGGTTATATTCAGGATAGCAGAATGTTACATGCTTCTTATGCCATGGAAATCGTATTCCTCTGTTGCACACTTGGGGTCTCATACAACTGAAGTTATGGTCACTTTGTAAATCTCTTTGTTGAGAGTGTGACAGCCGCATAACTATCCATGGTCAGTTTTGATTTAGGAATATGAAATATGAATGTATCGGCAGCCTAGTATCTAATCATCATTTCAGAAATAATCGTTACCTACTGTATATCACCCATACATGAGGCAATCGCACAGCATGATAGTGATTCCTGTTGTGCAGCCAGTCTTTACACCTGAAAGAAATATCATTTCCATCTGTGGATCTTGCATTGAAAGCACAGCTGCAAACCTGCGGCTATATTTATGGCAATGCATGTTTAATTTATTGCAAAAACACTGCAATTGACGTGACCTATGACGGGTTAATGGTGTATAAAGCTATTTAACACGTCCCATGTAGTATGATAGGAGATGAAGTATTGGTTTTCAGCCTGGAATGTGTTCATACACCTCAATGAGGCAGCTGAGAACACATACATTGACTATACTGCACATAGGAGAGGTTAATACCGCAACCTCTCTACAGCCACTCATATGGTGGTGGTAATAATAATGTTAGAAGAAGCTGTGAATGACGGCTGTAATCGCTACTAATTTTCTGGCTTGATCTTGGTGAAATAATTTCTCCTGAGCTAGGGGATTTAATGGAACATATCATGATGTCATTACGACCCACTGGACTTTCTGGAAATCTGATAATCTCATGATTTGTACTGGTGATTTCAATAGCACATGAGGCATTTGATCCCTTGTATGCATGTGAGATATGAGAAAAGACTGCACTTTACAGCCACTTGTCACATCTAATTTATAACAGCTTAATCCACCCCTCCATTTCTTCCAATATAAATCTAAGTATAGCTTATGAGCTATGAGGAGTTGACGTGCGAGCGTGCACAGGTCAAATGAGTACTTCCCCAGGGTCCGGTGCAGTGTGAGGTTATAGATACCAGGAGTATATTTTTCTACCCACTGATGCTCGAGGGACAGATGTCAGCGTGACCAGCCATACAATCATATGCTTATTACCGACACCAGGGTTTAATTAGTTTCAGAATTGAGGCTTGTGTGCGATTGAACATTTTGTTTGTGCATTTCCACAGTGTTGTTTTTGGGGTAGTATTATCTCCCCTTGAGGAGAGAGCCTTAGGCCACTTTCACATCTGCATTTAACTTTTCCAGTATTGAGATCCGTCATAGTATCTCAATACTGGAGAAAAACGCTTCTGTTTTGTCCCCATTCATTGTAAATGGGGACATAACTGAACTGAACACAACGGAGTGCGCCAGAATGCATTCCGTTCCATTTGGTTGCGTTCCCATACCGAACAGAAAACCGGGATGCAGAGCAAAATTGATCCGGCATGACACACAATGCAAGTCAATGGTGCCGGATCCGACTTGGTCATTTTAGAGATAGTATAACCGGATTCATTGATAACAGATTCAGCCGGTTGTATTATCACAACAGAAGCGTTTTTTCTGATCCCTGTCAGATCAGGCAAAAAATACAAGTGTTAAAGTAGCCTTAATTGGCATGAGGAGACTTATAGGCCATACATGCTTCTCTGGAATTCTGGGAAGAAAGTAATGCAAATGATCTCTTAACAAGCTCTGCCTCTAATGCCACCAGATGTAAGGCAGCTTTCCGATAAGTCAATGTTCAACCCTTTAAATAGGCCTTGATACATGACTTGTATAATAAAAAAGCCAGCATCTCATCTGCAGACAGCTGTTTCAGGGTGATTGCCCCTCATCACAGCAGAGAGTACTGGCTTAACTAGGTGAAATAGTACCCCCTAAATACTGACTGAAGCCTCTCACCTAGTTAAGCCAGTACTCTTCTCTGCACTGATGAGGGGCAATTACCCTGAAACAGCTGTCTGCAAATGAGGTGCTGGCTTATTTAATATCCGAGTCATGTCTCAAGGCCTATTTAAAGGGTTGAACATTGACTTATAGAATTGCTGCCTTACATCTGGTGTAATAAGAGGCAGAGCTTATTAAGAGCTCATTTGCATCCCTTTATTGACAGTGTAGTGAAACAGATAAAAGATGATCCTCCTTTCCAAGGACTCTTTGACATATGGTGCAATATGAGGACAGACAGAATTTTTAAAATGTCTAAGTTGCTGTCCACATCTGGGCCAGGGCATTCAATTGCTTTTATTGGAAAGAATAGCACAGCATGCAGCATTATTTTGCCATCAAAATACTGAAAACCTTAGCAGCACCCCGCAGACCCAATTATGGTGTCTGTTGGATGCCATTTGGATTTGTCATGTCCATTATAAAGAGAAGCTATGACACCAATATGAACTGAGCCTAAGCACCTTTGATTCTATCTATCTATCTATCTATCTATCTATCTATCTATCTATCTATCTATCTATCACAAAGAAAACAGCAGCACTAGTCAAGAAAATCAAATGTATGGGCTGTAATCACTTCAGGCTGTGGGTTGGAAGCCAGTGGATATACAATGGAAGAGTGAGGCAGCACTCCAAAATAAGGTGAAAGAGTGGCAGACCCACTTTATTCACCCCCAAACACCAAACACAATGATATCTATCTATCTATCTATCTAGAAGTACAAAAAACAGCAGCACAAGTCATTAAGAGATTCCAAAGGTGCAATTCCTCCAGGCTTGGGATGGTATGCCCACAATGTAAAATTTGCAAAAAGCAAAGCAGCACTCCAGTTCAGTGCAAGCAATGGTTGAGAAAGGCCTCATGGAGTAGGCCGAAACGTTGCATTTTGGGAATAAAGAGTCCTTCATTTGTTTCACTGAACTGGAGTGTTCTATCTATCTATCTATCTATCTATCTATCTATCTATCTATCGTATATTTGTCAGCCTTCTCAGATAAACATCCCTGTACATAAGCAGTTAATCCACAGTTAGCTCTCAATTCAGAAGCCAATACTGGCGTGCACAGAGCTCCCAGAATAAGGTTGATCCATAGATAAAGTGATTCCAGCAAACCGCAGTGTCCAGTTAAAAAAAAAACTTATATTGGATCCAGCATTAAAATATCCAAATTCAGAACAAACATGATGAGGTTTCCTTGTAAATATTTGCCTATAAAAGTTATTCTGTAAATGGAGACTGTACTGGTCTGGAATCACATATCTCTGTACATCCATGTACTGTAGATCCAAACATTAACAGAATTATCAAAAGACCTTTGGAGTATACCTCAAACATTGTGTGACCACATACATGCGGTAGAACGTAATGAGGTTTTCTGTGAAAAAAATATTGAATGACTGAAGGTCTGACCTCAGTCTTCAGCCACTAAGGCCATATTAAAAAAAGGAAAACTCTGCTACATCTGGACATAGCTTAATAGTTCTTCTGTACCAAATAGAACTATTAACCCTTATGCAACACGTATGAATTCTCTTACTTCTCAAAACTGAGGACCATTATTTGAAACTGGCTAGGACAACATTTGTATGGACTTCACGTCCAGTCAACAGCCATAAAAGTAAATTGGCTTAAAGACTTTGGACATCTTTGGGGGATTTTTTTATCAGGCAGTCTACTCATTTTGCGGATACAAATCAATTTTGCAGTTGGTCTTTACTAAAAAAAATTGCCAGCCCTTTCCTCTGTACAGATATCGGTCTCCATGTATTTGCAGAATAGTGGCTTTCAGTTCACAGTGAGTCCTGCCAGATAGAAGCCCTGATGGCTCACATGTAGCCCTTATCTCTGAACTCCTGAGAGCTCCTAAACACTCATTATAGCTCAATTCTTAACAACCTGAGAAGAAAGATTAAAAATAAATGTTTATGACCTGTCAGGAGTTCCGAGATAATGGCTACATATGAACCTTCAGGACCTATATCTGACAGGACTCTTGTGTGTCACCTGGAGCTGGTAATTTTACCGCAAATATGCACCAAAAAATGCAGGTGGAAAAAATGACACCAAAATGCAGAAAAATGACTTTAAAAACCTATGTGTAAAAGCACCCTCAAAGTGTTTTTTCTGGGGAGATTTTTGTTAAAAATAAAAAGGCAACACTTAAAAATAGTAAAAATAAAAAGGAAGCATTGCTCACCTCACTGATCCCTTGCCACTGCTGTTCTACTTCAGTCTCAACTGCTGTTCACTTCCTATCCCGGAAATGGCATGAAAATTTCTGCTTAACCAATTACTGGCTGAGTTGACTCACCATTAAGGCCAGTGATTGGATGAATCCTGGCATTTCCACAGTTGTAATGTGTGGATAGGAAGTGGAGCTGGAACTGCCTGCAACACATCTGCGGGGATCAGTGGAAGTGAGCTATGCTCCTTTTTTAATTTTCTGGCCTGTTCTTTTGTTAAAAAAATCCACATTGGAAAACCCCTCAAACTCCGAACTCCCTAATTGAGTATTAACATTTTCTAAACTAGGAAACATCTTTATTTTTTTCTGAAAGGTAATTGTACCAGATATTACTATATTACTGGGTTGTTTATCATGGACTGATGATTCTTCATCACAGTCAGGTAACATCACTATTTTGTGCTATTTTATAACTTTTTTTATAATGGATATTTGAGTGTATTACTACTACAGCTTCTAGTTGTTTCTATATACATACTGTATAGACATAGAGAGCTGATGCCATTTTATCAGTTTAGTAGAAGATGCATGAATAATCAAGAACGTACAACTCAAAAAGTCTTTTGGGGACATAGAGGTGCTCAAGTTTAATCCAGCGAAGCTAGTTAATAGACATACTATACATTAAAAAAACATCAAAAAAGTTGTTTAAGGGTTTTCTATTCAATATTTTTCTGTAATCACTATTTAGACAAGCAGAACTACCACTTTTATTTGGTATCCTCTCCTTACCATATCTGAGGGCTGCATGTGGTGTGCACAGGCACAGAATGGTTCAAGACATCTGCATTTTGAAACTCAGCAGTATCCCACGAGTGTTTTAAATCTGCAGTGTGCTGATCTGTTTCCTGGCTTTGTTATGTTTTCTCCTCTGTAACTGAATATCCCTCATGAGCACCAGTGGATAGGAGTTATCTTGACTACAGCTGTGTCAGCAGGCCAATGGCTCTTGGCTTCCACTTCCTGCTCTTGCCTGCACACAGTAAGACTTAGAGCCCCCCACTGGGGGGGTTTGTTAATTTGCCAGGTTTGATCTCTTTCGAGTTGGCGTCTGGATCATTTGACACTTGCACACATTCCGCCTTTAAAAACACTTCATTTATTGGTTTGAAATCCTGTTTGAGGCTATTAGATTGGAGAAGTCTCAGCCACAAGCATGGCAACCTGAAAACCTACAAGATCACATTACTATGTTCAGTCCCAGTGCTATGAATTAAGAGTTCTGGAAACAGTATACTTTTCCCACTCTTGTTTGCCCCACCGCCGTCCATCTTCCAAAAACAACCCACACATTAATTTCGACAGAAACATTTTCCATACCAAATATTATTTTAGGACAGTATTTTTTAAGGAATAAGCAGTAAAGCTGGTAATCCTAAAAGCGTTGGAGCAGTAGATCAATATTCTGGTCATTAGCAAAATTACTATGGTTATTATTAGGTGTCATCCTCATTATGTGCACACTTTTTCTTAAAGATTCTTCTTAGGAAAGCTCTGACTAAGCGTTGCAAAGGAGAGTCTGTCTCCAGTCTTCAGTGTTTTACTGAGTGCTGAAGATCGCTGTGTGTGACAAGTCAGATAGGGAGAGTGATGGGTAGTGATATTTAGGGTGCATGTACATAGTCAGGGACTGGGGTAGTGAAAATAGACAGGCTGGAAACCTCTGTGTGTTAGACATGCATCTTCAGCATTCCATAGAACACTGAAGACAGACTCACTTCATCAACATTGTTGTAGCTTCGCTAAGAAGACTCTTTGCATTCTGTTTTCTAGTACAAAGAAACATCTTTCCCTATTGAAGTATGTTACAAAAATATTTAACACCCCTGTCCCTCCACAATATTTAAATCACATTCATAACTACTTTTGGAATCAGAAAACACGCTACCACTATTAATTTTAGCTGAAAATGAAATTTTAGTTTCCCAAAGAGCATTGCCCTAAATACTTCCTACATGCTGGATGTCCACAAGAACAAACAGAAAAGTATATCCTACTGTAGTTTGAATTATGGTTTATGTAAAAAAAAAAATAAGGTAGAGTCACTGTACTTTCACTCAATTTCATTTAATTTTATAGAGAATGGTGTAACTAGTAAATTTCTACAACACTTCATTTAAAAAATCTGCCTACATCCACCTGAAAAAAAGCTGTAAAGTCAGGGCCACTAGGGGTCTCCCTTCCACCTAATTTGCAGTCCACTGCCTGTTGCCAGGCAAGATCCGTACCTAGTAGCAAAGACACAGAAGACGGCTCATAGGTAATGGGGGCATGTCAGAGTTAGCTGAGATACTGAGCCTCCTTCTACACAGCTTTTGAAGATTATAGGAGCCTTTTATGTGTCTATAAGTGTGATTTACCCCTCCTTGTCTGTTCTATGAGTACCAGAGCTGAACACAAACATATTGGGCAGTAAGGGAAAGAATGTCACAGCACTACAGTGCTGGCAGATTTCACAGAAGGGATATGCATCCTGCTTCTAAGTGAAATGCATCTAGCTGTGCAGCTGAAACAGGGAATAATATGGCTGAAAGAGACATTAGGAAAGCCAAAAAAGACCTTTTCCTTCACAGTTATGATTGTACAGAGAAGCATAGCCATTATGCAAATTTTGAAAACTCAGGTATGTTTAAGTCCAAAAAAACCCCATGTATAGGACGACATCTTTTACAAACCTTGGACTAGATGTTTCCTATTCCAGAACAGAGATTCTTAAACAGGTTGTCTGGTTTCATGATGATGACCTATTCTCAGATTGGTGAGGATCTGACTCCCAGTATCCCCAATGATCATCTGTTTGAAGAGGCTGCAGAGCGTCTCTCTTCAGTGTTTACCTACATGCCATCTACATTGTAGCTGTTTGTCCCATTCACTTGAATGTGAGAGAAAGTTGTATGGTGTGACATGTACCACAAATATCACAGATATTTCCATACAATGTTATATGGAAGCATTAACTCCTTATGTCTTCAATAGAATACATCACAGCACTCACCGGTCCTGTTTCAACAGCTTAGTGCATGCCAAATTACAGATAAACCAGGGAAGACAAAAAAAAAATCCCTGGCCTATGGCCGTTTCACGTGGTGTCCCGCTTCTTTAGGGCTTCACCAGAAGGCAAAAGTAGTCCATAACCAAAAAAAATTACTGAGCTAAGTTTTTTGTGTTCATATGTACTACTGATTTATGCAAAGATTGTGAAAACGACAGTTACCTTTTAAGCGGAATTATGTAGCCTATTAACAATACCAATTTATGTGACCAGTTAGAATTCTTATGTACTATATTGTTATGATCATCTGACTTTTATTAGATAACCTTACTAAAACAAGCCAGCAGGTGCTACATTTCTCGGTAACGTACTGTAGAGAAGATCATGTGATCCCTGTAACCCAGTATGGTACCCAGAAGGTACACACTAATTACCATATACTGTAGAATACTCTCTCTTGCAGTATCACTCACTGGCTTATTTTAATCAGAGCATCTAACAGATCCACAAAAAAAAAACAGTTTAACAACTAAAGTTAAAAAAATACACATACTGTATAATATAAATGCAAAATATATTTCATTAATTGCAATATATTATTGTAATTCTATTATTCTTTTTATTCACTTGTTTACCCAGTTAGAATGAAAAGGGCGGACCATTCTGGGTGGAGAAACTTGAATATACAGACTACACAATGATATTTTAGGATGTTTTTATTTCAGGTTGCCTAGAGCAGGATGAGTGGTGAGTGCATTTCCCACCACAGTCAAGGGGGTTAATCCCTATTAATGTTTTGAAAGTCATAAATTACATGGCTTACATCCTTTCCAGCTCAGAATACAATTTGCCAAAAGATTTCCTGTAAGTTAAAAGTAAATGTAACCTAATGTAGCCTTTGAATCACTGAGCATATGCGCAATTCATACAGCGTAACATGGTGAAAGCATTAGTCGTCCAAAACGTGGTACTGTTACGTTTTTCTGCACAGTTGTTCTCTTCTGGGAATACAATGTTGTTTACACCCACATGCAGCTTGAATCATAATGTGTTTGCTTTGTATTACATCACAGCCTATTATTATGTGCTCAGTATTATTATTTTTTTCAATCAGATTTATGCATGGAAAACACATATTTATCTTGCCAAGAGTGGAAATTTACAACTTCGGTTGAAACATTTTCCATTTCTTATCATTACTCTAGGACTTTAAACAGTGAATATCCTGTTGTAATAGCAAAGTAACCATTGAGCAAGACTGCTAAAGCAGTTATTTTATTGGAAATGTAAAAGAGAATATTACTCGCTGGCAGGATAGCAGGGGCCTAACACTTTCACATTTGGAATAGATTATAGTGTATGAAGACAGGAGGCAATAGTTTCCCACCAGAAACAGGTATGTTTATCTGAATTAGGCCACTTTCATACAGTCAGTGTTTGGTAAGTGATTTCCATCAGTAATTGTGAACCAAAACCAGGAGTGGAGCCTCCACAGACATAAGGTATAAGGGAAAGTTCTGCACCTGTTCTGTGTTTAGACCTGCACCTGGTTTTGGCTCACAACCATTGATGAAAATCTCAGATCAAACACTGTGTGAAAGAAGCCTTAGGACACTTTGACACAGTCGGTATATGATCAGTATTTTCATAGGTATTAATAAGCCAAAACCAGGAATGGGTCCAAAACACAGAAGAGTCACAGATATTTCCTTTATACTTTTTCACTGTAGGACCCACTCCTGTTTTTGGCTTACAAATACATGTGAAACAATGGATACATGTGAAAATGTCATTAGGCTGGATTTACACACAGCACTTTCCTGTGTTTTTCATGTCATTTTTGTTGGCTGACAAGAGAAGTCAATGTTAAATATCTGAAAAGTCTTTATACATAGAAGGGGGAATTTATCATTCCCCCCACACCAGTTTTCTGCTGTAAAAAATCATGTTGTGTCTAAATTTAGGTGCAAGTAAAATTTTTATACCACCCTAGGCACTCTGGAGAAGTAGGCATGATGAGAGTAGGGAGAATGTGGGGCTAGGCATATTTATCTTCTTTTGCGCCAGTTTTCTGGTATAAAAGAAGACTGAAATCTATGCCAGCTCGGAGCTGATTTCACTGTGGGTGCATGGACTGCTGGAAGGTGCACCTAACCTATGATGAGGCGTGCTCCTCATCATAAATTAGGCACATCTGAAGATACAATACTAAGATGGCCTGCTCAGCAATAGCAAAAATGGTGTTTTAATTTAATAAAAACAAAACTTAAACAAGTTATCCCCTAATAAAAAATACAACATATAATAAAACCCCACAATAATAATATTTCACATGGGTCACGGTCCCTCTTATAATTCCCGTTGCGGAGCTCTATGCAACATGGGAATTAATTACAGTTCATACGCTGTGGTATTTCTGCGTATTTCATTCACTTGTTCCAATGCACATATAAGGATCTTGAATAATGTCCTTGACAATATAGCTCTTTAGTAATTTTCAATATAGGTATATAGTCATATGTAACATGCTGGGCATATAGAGATGTATAATAGGCGCTTCTTATCAGCAGATTAGTATTGGCAGTCACCTGTGGATAGAATGGTGCGTTATACGCACTTCTTACCGCCACCTATGTACAAGCCGCTTGCTTTTGCGATGTTCGCTGGCCATACTAACTGATAGAATCACTCGCCTGTAGATGGGATCGCTGTGTCTTGCTGTCCGCTCAGCTTCCCCTTTGCTTGTGCCGGCACAGCTTGCGCATGCGCGCTCAGGGCTTTGGAACGCAAAGATATGCTCCGCAATGTTTCTGAATGGATTACACAGTTTCTTTATCTTCAGATGAATAGTCCTTTGGAACAAGGTTGTTACTTTGTAATATACAGCTGTGTTATAGTATATAGCCAGACACGTTTCGAAACAGTAGTAGTTTCTTCCTCAGTGGCAAATAATTGGCAAATATGGCAATGACATATTTCATCTGAAGATTGCAAAAGCAAGCGGCTTGTACACACAGGTGGTGGTAAGAAGTGCGTATAACGCACCATTCTATCCACAGGTGACTGCCGATACTAATCTGCTGATAAGGAGCGCCTTTTATACATCTCTATATGCCCAGCATATGACTATATACCTATATTGAAAATTACTAAAGAGCTATATTGTCAAGGACATTATTCAAGATACTTATATGTGCATTGGAACAAGTGAATGAAGTACGCAGAAATACCGCAGCATATGAACTGTAATTAATTCCCATGTTGCGAGAGCTCCGCAACGGGAATAATAAGAGGGACCGTGACCCATTTGAAATATTATTATTGTGGGGTTTTATTATATGTTGTATTTTTTATTAGGGGATAACTTGTTTAAGTTTTGTTTTTATTGAATTAAAACACCATTTTTTGCTTTTTTTGCTATTGGTGAGCAGGCCATCTTAGTATTGTTTCTTGATATAGTCCTATATGCTAATCTGGTGTTAGCAGGCCTTGCCCCGATCAGGTGAGCACTTCACATATTGCTTTATACATCTGAAGATAAGCCATCAATATTGAGTTCATGAAAAGCCACCATGAGTCTACAGTAAGTTTCTTTTCCCAACCTAGACACCCTAATATCTCATATCCCTTCTGTCTGCCATCTACTCTCTCATGTCTTCCCAGTTCCTTAGGGCTAGTTCACAATGAGGTCTTAGCCAGAGGAATTTAGCATGGATCCTGCACCAAAAACCGAGGACCGGTCTTGAGGAAACCACCTACCAATGTTCTCAATGAAAATAATTTTTTTGGGAGTGATATCCACTCAAAAGCCACCAGAAACCGCTCACAGTTTAGGTCCATTTAATGAGACTAAACCACAAGCAGGTCAGCCACTTTCAATTTGAAATAAAGCTACATGTCCTAGTCCATAAAATAAACATGGACCATACTGAGCTTGCCATTCATTCACCCAACACTCCACTAACCCTTTCTGCACAAGCATGTTCCACACTCTCAACACTTCTTGCCATCTTCACGTAATCATAGTATCTTCCTATGTAGCCTCCTGGCAAACAGACAAGCAAGTCTAGAATTTATCCTTACCTCATCTACCTCACCTTCTGTCTTGTAAAGGTACCTCCCTTTGTCAGTCTCTTCACTGGCTGCCCATCACAGAAAAAACTAATTCCAAATCCTCGCTACAATTATTCAATACTGTTTTTAAGAAGCAGTTGTAGGTAACGTTCTGAGGCCGACTCCTATGGAATGCCACAATTGCAGAATTGCGTGTAAGAAATGTGATTGCTTTGCGTTTCTTTGTCACATTTTTCCAGTTGAAGTCAAGGAAGAATAATTACATAAAATGTAAGTACCCTGTAACCAAAGGAAAGCTAATTATCAGACTTTCTGGTGCATAGTTCTGCACGTTCTATCTTAATATGATAACTTTACCACTGGTCTTTGCTTAAAAGTGCTTGCCACCTCTGACGTTACTGAAACGTTTGTGTTATTCTTAGTCCTGTATAATTCAACAATGTATTTTACTTGTCACGAACTGTGAGGATGTTCAACCTCCAGAAGATTATTTCCAGATTTGAAGCTGAATCATACATTCTGTACAGTCAGAATAAACAAAGATTTTGCTAAAGTTGCATATGCTGAATTGTGTTAGCGTTGTAAGGAATGTACAGGAAATGTCATGAAGTCCATTACAAGTAGACTTACTTTTCCTTGTCCTTTGTGGATTTTGTTGTGACCCAAGCTGTTCTAAGCAAATGGTAGCAGAATTGTGTATCTACTGATGTCTGTAGTTTACAGATAAAATGGCATTAACGCCACAAAAACTATCCACGAACTAGTAGATGGCATGAAAGGCCTTGTTAACATTTCAGGATATAGCTCTCGACCACACTGCAGCCACAATGACAAAATTGTATGCAGCACGGCACTAAAATGCTCAAGTAGTTTTGTTTCAATAGTGTGGAAAAGCAACGATAGGAAATGCTCCTAGGATTTTTTTAATGTAAAGTCACATTGTGGTACCACGTTTGAAAATAGGTTTCCATGTGACTGCAACACATTGAAAGGTCACTTTCATTAAATTACTCAAAATATTAAATTTCCAGTCAATAACTGACAGAAATATTTTTACTTTCAAAATGATGGATAACTTCGTGGGACCTAACAAATGGGCTCCATCATACAGTGGATTCAGTAGAGCAATGTGGCTTCCATTATAAACTGAAGCCATAAGACAGATTAAAAAAGGATGGACTAGCTGTGATGGACCAAACTGCTCTACTTCAAAGTGCTCTATTTTATTCAGTACCATGGCAATCAATTATATTAAACCTGCATAGAAAGAAACACTAATTCGTTTTGAGTCCCTCCAGGCTCTTCATGCTATTGTTTTGATTAAGGGCCTGGAGAGCCTCATAATGAATCAGTAATTCGGTGTATATGGTTTTGATCTAACTGAAATAAACTTTTGGGGCATGGCCTAGCTGGAGATGTGATCAGACGTGTGTCTGTTGATTTCTGTGACCCGCACATCCTGAATAACATCTTGGCACCTGTAAAATTGCTCCTTCTCAGCCTACGTGTGTTCCCTGTGGCCTAGGGAGTGTCTTTTGCCTACCGGGCTGAATAATGGTGAAGATTGACCTGGTTTCTGGCTCTGAACCCTACACCGATTTGCAAAGAAGCAAGCTTGAAATGGAGCCAAACAGAGCACATCAGCTTCAGACGCTTTCTCAGACATGTGAGAGGCTGCCTCGCCTACTGGACAGCCAGACCTAATGCTGCAACAGGTCTCCACACAACATTTGAAAGCCATTACAGCCTGTCAAGTTACCCTAACAAGCAAAATTGAAAAAGTATGTGTAGACTTCAGACTCCTCCACCATGATGTGCAGGTGCTGCACAAGCAGCTTACTGAGGTGGAGAACCAAGTGGTTGAGATAAAGGATCAGGTGGGCCCCATTACTCACAGTTTGGAGGATGTAGAGGCCCAAGGCTCTTGACAGCGTGCTAAAGCCAACCACCTGGAGAATCATCTCCATCATAATAATGTTTGAGTGGTGGGCCTCCCTGAAAAAAACAGAGGGACACAATCCTGAAAATTTTGCTGAGCGGTGACTACGGGAATTGTTCAAGGATGATGCCTTTTTCCCCTGTATTGTTGCAGAATGCTTTCATAGAATTCCCATGAGGCCTTTACATTTGCTTTCCTGCCTAGCGCTTGGATGGTTACATTGCATACTAAGCAGCAATTCCGCATTATTATTGTTAAAGGGTGTATTAATTAATAATATTTTGTGGAATGTTATTAATTAATATTCATAAATAGGCGTAACTGGCTAGCTCTGCCTATTTATTTCCCTTACTGATGTCGGTTCCCTGCACTATGTGTACTGAACTGTACTATGGCGGCTACACAAAACGACAATGTAAACGGTACTTTAAATAATAAAAAGGATTTATTACAAAATAACACGTCTACGGTCTAATATTTAAACAATACAGTACAACACCTAACTACACTGCACAATCCCACATACGGATTCCACCCACAAACTATCTAAATACATACACTCACACACAGAAATACATATAATTACAGCAGTACCCTCCCAAGCCTACTACTAGCTGTCCCTAAAAGTGGATACAGGGGTTATAGGGGAATGCAAGGGGTTATCTGCAGTGATAAGGCACTGCAGGGGTCAGGACTTTGGGGATAATTAGGGGTACATGGGTTATAGGGGAATGCAAGGGGTTATCTGCAGTGATAAGGCACTGCAGGGGTCAGGAGTTTGGGGATAATTAGGGGTAACAGGGAGTTCCAGGGGTACTTAGCCAGTCTCTGTTTCTCGAGAGGCTGCTTAGCTTCCTTCCCCTGTGGTGATGAGTCCCCTCTCCATGTGGTGGTCAAAAGCTCCTCCTGCTTGTGGTGGTCAAAAGCTCCTCCTGCTTGTGGTGGTCAAAAGCTCTTCTTCTTAGGCTACTTTCACACTAGCGTTTTTAAATTCCGGTATTGAGTTCCGTCATAGGGGCTCAATACCGGAAAAAAACGCTTCAGTTTTGTCCCCATTCATTGTCAATGGGGACAAAACTGAACTGAAGACAACGGAATGCTCCTGAAAGCATTCCGTTCCGTCTTCAGACCGGAGAACAAATCGCAGCATGCTGCGGTTTGCTCTCCGGTCCAGGCATCCGCACCAAGACAGATCCGGAATGACCCCCAATGCAAGTCAATGGGGACGGATCCGTTTGGTGTGACACACCAGTAATCCGGATCTGTCCTCCATTGACTTGCAATGGGGGGTCATTCCGGATCCGGCTACAGAGATACAGACAGACAGACAGACATACATACATACATACATACATACACACATACACATACATACTCACATACTCCAGCCAGGGATGCCGGCAGCATGTCTTCACGCGCCTCCTGCGCGCAGCTATGACGTTTCCCCACTGTGCCCAGCAGAGGGCACTGTGGGGAATCGTCATCACTGCGCGCAGGAGGCGCGTGAAGACGTGCTGCCGGCGTCCCTGGCTGGAGTATGTAAGTATGTATGTGTTTGTGTGTATGTGTGTGTATGTATGTATGTTCTCTGTGTCTGTGTCAACATGTGTGGGGCCGAAGCGCTGCTCCGGCTCCACACATGTATCAGCGGCAGTACGGATCTGTCGGCACCCTTTAGGTGCCGGATCCATGCTGCCGCTAGTGTGAAAGTAGCCTTAGCAAGTCACCAACTGCTTGATTGGGGTCTCCACACAAAGGGACTAGATATCAGGTGTGATAAACCTTCACAATGCAAGCAATGGAGGCCAACACCCCTGTTCATAGCAAGCCTTAGAATGAACAGTTGATAACAACAAAGGGGCAGAGGATCTTCTCAATCCTCTGTCCTTTGATGTGCCCGAGACTGTCATCAGGGCGGCATCTCCCTCCTGCAAGTGCGCTGGTATGCGCCTCCGGGGGGATGCAGGGTGGAGAGTCAGTTTATATGTATATAGATAAATGCATATAAAACTGGGGCATATATACATGTATCTATATACATTAGGAGCAACTGGGGGCACAATATAATATATAGAGGGGGCATCATATGCATCAGAGGGCACCACATATTGGGGCATATCTGGAGACCCACAGATACATATATAGAAGGCCCATATATAGATATAAATGTATATGCATGCCTCATTAAGGGGGCATGCATGCATATACATATACACACATACATACCAGCACTTCCTTCTACAATTATACACCAAGTTGTGTAACATTGCATCTGTTCATCTTTAGATAGTTGCTGGTCTCCTATACGTCTCTGGGCTCCATATCTGTAGAAGTTGGGCTCTAGCACAGGTGTGGGCATTGTGGGGTTTGGGACTTTTATAATATACTTGTTTTTCTTCTTTTCGGTTTGTTATTGATGACTGACCAGTGGAGATGTCATGGGCTTACAGTCTGTATATTTAAGACCTGTGTCCCCAAGCTTAAGAGACGCATCCTTGTGGACTGCTACGAGTCCTGGCCTGGCTGATGTCCTCAGAAATATTACTGTCTAGTCCTGGTAATTTCCCTTTCTTATGTTGGGTACTACTCTTAAACTGCCAACATGAAATCTTCAAGGTGTGAACAAACCACTTAAATAAATTTGGTCTTCTTGGTGGAAGGATATTCCCTGGATGTTCTGTGTCTTTTGGAAACTTACATCCCCAACAAAATCTATCCCCAAAGAAACAGTGGGTGGGGGTTGGATACATAGTCCCAATCCCTCTAATTACTATAAAGGTGTCCGAGTTCTGATTAAAACCTCCTTAAGGTTTAGTGTGACACAGGTCAAGTGAAAACTGGAGGGCTGATATATATTTTCAGCATGCACAATTGGGCAGGCTCTTCTGTTTGCACTGGTATCCCCCAATTACGTGTTGGTATGTACTGGGGACTTCAATATGGTCCTGATCCCATCTTTAAACAGACTCTCAAGACTAGCTGACTTAAAATCTGGGGGAGCTCTATGCTGGGTCGTGGCTGGATAAGGTGCAATGGAAGGATGCAGAAGTATGCCATGAGAACATACTCCTGCTTCTTTCTCACTCATGGATCTGTCTCCCATATTGATAAGGCATTTTGGTCTGTGTCTGAGATCGAATATCTATCTAGAGGTATAGCAGATCACTCACCTCTGCCTTTACATTCACCATCAGTTATTATAAACCTTACACTCTCCAGTATTGTATGTGAAGCGCTTAACTAGGGAGAAGGAGGAATCTACAGAGGAAGATTTAATTTATGCAGCACAACCATATGTTAATAATCCTACTATTCTTCTTCATTTAGAGAAGTGGAGGTGCTTGCAAAGATCCTACTCGCATCTCTTGGAGGTGAAGGCTAAGCACAAAATGTTCTTCCACTAGCAATGTTTTGTTTTGTTTTTTAAATTAGCGAACCCGTCAAGCAAACTACTGGTTGATATAGCCAGCTCTTCTAGTGCATATTCTAGAGGTGTGCACCTCCGATGGATCTCTGCGCTCTTTCAGCAGTTCTATTGTACTTTTTAGCTCCATAATTACTAATTCCAGCGCTGACATCGGAATGTATGTAAATAAGATACCATGTCCCAGACTTCTTAAGATACCTGTCTTACCTAAACTGCTATGTATTTTTCAGCATACCTGGTATCCTGTTCCAATGTCCTTTATTCATACTGTAGACAGTCTTATGGTGTCCTTTATGTGGGTGGGTTCCAGGGTTAAACTCAGCTTGCAAAATTTGCACCGCCCAACGGATTAGGGTGGACTATCCCTCCCCAACTTCTTTTATTATTACTTAGCTTCTCAGCTTATATACTTAGGCTCACGGTTTTCCCCTTTAAATTATGTGGAAGATGAGTCTTTGCTGGGGAATTTAATGAACCTGTTCAGTTTGTTGATATTTCTGGAGGGAGGCCCCACAGAGGTACTTTCATATGGCAGCCAAAACAGTGTATATACAAATGACACAAATCTTAGATATTATAGGTGCTTTACTTCAGTTGCCATCATGGAATAACCCCTCCTGCACGAGTTATAATGCTTTCAGGATTGGCAATACTGGTCACTAGGTGCATTGTGTACATTAATCAAATCCTGAACCAGAATATGTGGACCCCAAATTTCAAAATTTTGGAGAGACTTTCTCACTTGCTTAGGTACTATATCAGCCACTACTTTTCTCTCTAGACCACTTGCTCTATCTATTTGGGGTGATGGACAATAATAATTGGTTCCAACCATCAGCTTATTTTCTTCCGTGAGTCTCTATTCATGGTGCGGAAAGTAATTACCTTTTGTTGAATAGCAGATACTCTCCCAGTCCCCACCAGTGCCCAATGGAAATCTCTTATTAATAACATTCTGCCATATGAATCATAATCATAGATGCCCTAATACCTTTTCTCAAATTTGGTCTACATGGTACGCATCAGGGTCCACTCTAGACAACTCACAATAAGTGATCTCGATTATCCCTTCTTCTCATACTTCTCACATGTGTTAAATACTTAATTACTCTCTGTATGTTTTTTTTTTTTATAAATGGTTTTAATTATTTTCCAGCATGCCTTCTGGAACTGTTAGCATTCTCATTATGCTACTGCAGATTAGTCTGGAAGCTATAGATACCTACTGTCTTACTTACTTCATCTGCATTGTTTTATGTTAATGTGTTTATTGGAAAATTATAAATAAACTGAATTTTAAAAAAATTACTTTTTAAAAAAGTAAGTACATTCTGCAGCATGTTAAGTTATGCTGCAAATTTTGATTGCGTGAAATTGGAGTCAAATCTGCAGCACCTCTTCAACGAAATCTTGAATTTCAGTTCGATGTCACTATTCCACTAAACTACTCTAAGCATGATTTCATAAACGTGACATTTTTCTGTTTTTTCTAGTCTGTGCATTAGGAGGACAGAAATGGATCTGTAGTTTACAAAAAAAACAGGCCAAATTCCAGTATAGAAATTTGGAAGTTCTATATGATTATGCTTTCTTTATATAGAAACAGGCAGGGCAGGATTTATCTATAGACATATTAAGCCTGTGTCTGTGGGGAAGTTTAGTTTAAGGGGTGGACTCTGTTCTAACACAGCATGAATGCTATATTTCAAGACATATTTTCAGTTTGTGGTATAAAGTCGAGAGGATAGGGCTGTTCTGTATGAAAATTCCAAAACCTGCAAAACCCTTCATGTAAAGGAAATCAAGAATTTGAGCTTCTGGGTCCAGAAATGTAACTCAAGCTCTGGGTTTCTGCTGCTTCATGAATTCTAAAGTGTGAATGAGACTCCGGTACTCCAGTAGGTTGCTTCAATAAGAGCTTTTATTGTGCGATTTCAAGTACAGCCTAGAACTTTTCGGCCATAGCCTTTGTCAATAAGCTGAAATGTCACATAAAGAGGAAACAATCAATGCAATCATAGATTGCATATATAAATGGTGATAACAAAACAGAAGAAATAATAATAAATAGAAACAGGGCAATGGGCAGGTAAGTACAACCTGAGGATAGGGGTCATGTATGAATGAGAGTAATACATGGCGCCAGATATCAAGTCAGAGCTATATGCGGCCAAAGCGCCCTACCCCTCCATACAACACGCAGGACTGCCTCCCCCGTGTTTGGATTTCCATTAAGCGTACAACACTGCGTTAGAGACAGATAAGGGGCACTAGCGCTTGTGATAATTTTCTTTTATCAGCATGACTAGTTACCTGCTGTGTGTCTGCATTTAACAGCTTCTGCCACCACAATATTACCTAAAATATTATTGATTTGCCACAGATTCACAAAAGCTGTTCCTCTATTATAGACTTTATATATTATATTATATCTATATTATTCTATATTATATAGACTATATCCTATAACATACAGATATTTCTGGGTCTCAACCTAGCTACTGTGCTCTGACATGAACGCTGGCGCCATTTATTACTCTCATTAATCATGACCCCTATCCTCAGGTTGTACTTACCTGCCCATGGCCCTGTTTCTATTTATTATTATTTCTTCTGTTTTGTTATCACCATTTATATACTATGATTGCATTGATTATTTCCTCTTTATGTGACCTTTTCAGCTTATTGACAAAGGCTATTGCCGAAAATGTTCTAGGCTGTACTTAAAATCGCACAATAAAAGTTCTTATTGAAGCAACCTACTGGAGTACAGGAGTCTCATTCACATTAGTTCACTCGGCCTGGGAACCGTCTCCTGTCTTCCACCTTTTTTTACAAGAGTGTGACCTGACCCATGTTAATCATGAATTCTAAAGACTGCAGTACTAAAATGCTATGTAATATACATATTGCGACCATAAAAAAGAATATAATATAAAACATAATTTAAAACGCCTAAGTCTAAGCAGGGTTATTTGATTGATTTGAACAATATGATAAAGGAAAGCTGGCATTAAGAATAGAAGAAATGAAGCAGAGGTGTAATGTGAACGTAAGGGTCACCGAAAAACCCTCTGTGATGCTGAAGTGTTTCATAAATTGTATGTAAGTAGAGGAGTCTGACTACTTTTGGCAAATAAAGAACTTCAAGAGGGCTCATATCTTTGCTCCAGTCACCTGGATCAAATCATTTAAACTAAAATTGTTTGAAAAGTTTAGAAGAAAAGCCTAATGATCTGAATAGTCCATTTAGACTGCAAGACCATGAATTCAAGGTTCCAGAAGGGCTGGATCTTCCAGAAATGAGGGCTAAAGAGCCTAACAAAGAGATTAGGTTAATCACGGCTGGATAACGCTAAAGCATCTTGGCAATGGAGATGCATAGCTCTAGTCATATTTTAGCAATGTTACGGAGTACACACAGAAGGACATATCGCTTATGACTCAGAAGAACATTGCATGTAGAATGGATGAAGTATTATATTATTAGCTGTGATAGGGAGGTTTGTTTCAGACCTGTTTCTGCTATACATGCTGGCACGGCTGAGAGGCAAGAAAGAATTTGTTCTTGAACTGATTGGGTAAGGTCATTTCCGAAGAGACACAGCAGCATACCTAGGATGAAATTATGCATAGAACATTGTCTGAACATTGGAGCGCACTAGCTCACTGCTCCAGTCATATGGTCTCTGTTCTGATCCCTATAACTAGTTTACTAAAATGATCACATTATCATTTTTTGAGTTTACTAAGTAGTATATTTATATTCATGTATGGTCAAACTGTTATTTGTAAGATCTTCCAGTTTTGCTATTACTCATTGAAGTCAGTGAGTGATAACTTGAAAAAGACTAGGATTATAAAGTATGTTGCCCTCAGTGCTCTGTGGCCAGGGGCAGGGAAGCACATAGCCTTCCTATAGCCTGAGGCAAAATTTGAAACGGCAACCCCCCCTTCCATCATGACAAATTCTTGACCTAAGCCCTTTCCTCCAGCCAGAGGTGTAACTTGACCAGCATGCACTTTCTATAATACTGGTGTCTTCTTATGTGCCACAAGGATCTTTGGGCCCCCCAGGCTCCTGGGCCCACTAGAAACTGCTACCTCTGCATCCCCTATAGCTACGCCCCTGGTTGCAGTGTAGTTGTACCCTTTATGTCACCATGTAGCCCTAGCCTTAAGAGGACCTGTAACCCCTTCTGACTTGTCTGTTTTTGTAACTTGTCGTATCCCCTTGTAATAAATATTCTGGAGCATCTATTCTTATGACTCTATGTTATTCCATTCCTTTATTATTCCGGTTAGAAGCTATGAAAGAATTGCTAGCAGTTACCAGTCGGGAGGGGTGTCCCTCCACAGTTTGCCATTATCCAATTTGTGCTATCTTTGTCAGACCATGCAGAGATACACCCCCAACTAGTAACACCCATCTAGACTTTCATTGCAGACTGCTAGCTATTCATTCATAACTTCTAGCAGGAACAATAAAAGTCTGACCGGTTGGACATTCATTGTAAACTACTAGTAATGCATTCATAACTTCTGTAAGGAATAATAAAGGAACATAGAGGCATAAGAATAGATGCTCCAGAATTATTATTACAAGAGAAATGCAAGTAGTTGAAAAAACAAGAGGTTACAGTTATTGGCCACCACGTGCGGCTGGCCAGAGAGTTTGGCCTTACCCTAACACAATCAGTTATGCAACTAGAGTGATTGTTCTTAATATATTTAATTTTTATTTTATTTTTTTTTGTGGGATTGGATTGACCTTTGATTTGCTATAACATACACCCTGTACCTATCTAAATGATCTCAGCTGATCTCAGTCAAGTCATAAGTTCTGTATATGAAATAAAATGTATTTCAATACTGTATATCCTCTCTTCTACACAGCCATTTATAGCTTACTTCCTTCAGTCGTATAAAATAACACACAAGCTGAAGCTGGGTATTTTAAGAGAAGATTTTATCATCTATATGGGTTTACCAGAAAGAATTTAATGAGAAACTTGCAATACTTTTGTCTGTAAGATGAACTGATATCACCCTAGACAGTGGGAATCCAATCCCAGTGCTAGTATCCGTTTGTGAAGACTCAGCATTAGGACATCTTTTAAGTGAATGCACTCATGACAGCATCTGCTGAACATCCAGATCAAATACAGTAGCCTCATAAACACAGACTCCTATGGTTTTACTGCTCTTGTACTGCTTTACTATGTATTGTGGGTTCATCATAAATTGAGGTAATAAACCTCTCTGGCTGTATCTCAATTACACTGGAACTAACAGTACTGAAAAATATGGAAAATCTGAAACAATCTTATCTCAGTTTAAAAAAACTTACTAAGGGGCACATTTATTAAGACCAGCGTTTTAGACGATGAATGAGAAGGGCCTGCCACCCTGTCCCCTTCCACTACACACCCACTTTTTTAGACCTGGCATGAGCAGAGAGAAGTCGTGAGCAGGGTCCTTTGCACCACAATCTGCACCAGAAATCCGCCTAATTTGGGTGTATTTCTGTTTCATAAATTACCCCTTAGAACTGTAAACCAGAGGCCGCCTCGTTTTGTGGAGCATGGCAATGTAAAGTACACTATTTTGCATATTTTTCCCAGGGAGCATTGCCTGTAAAACTCCCTACATCAGCTGAGTCTCCACAAGGCAAACAGAGCTTTCTTTAAAGGGAATCTGGACTATGTGAGGACAGCATAAACTGGTGACAGAGATCCTGAGCAAAACTGAGCCACTAAATCCCTTTTTACATTTATCACTCAGTGTGCCCTACCCTACTTATCATTATTCCCCCTGTGGGAATACATTTTGGAATAAAGATAAGTAGGGAAGGGTTCATTGAATGATAAATATCAAAAGGGGTTTAGTGGCCAACTGGCTTTTTGAAAATATGGGTTAACTATTTATCAGGATCCCTTTGAATTGCACTTTCTTAAATTGACCCAGCCATTTTCTAAAGATCAGGATCTCTGTCACCGGTTTATGCTGCTCTCAGATAAGCCAAGCATAAAACTGCTGACAGATTCCCATTAAAGTGGATCTGACAGATTGAGCCTGCAGGAGAACTGCATATGATAACGATTATGA
This sequence comes from Rhinella marina, assembly GCA_900303285.1. Taxonomy (NCBI): domain Eukaryota; kingdom Metazoa; phylum Chordata; class Amphibia; order Anura; family Bufonidae; genus Rhinella; species Rhinella marina. The sequence continues at coordinate 310,359 of ONZH01008614.1, forward strand.
GAAGACATTAGGTTCTTTGAACAATAGTGTCTATGTGGTGAGCATCTAGAGGATGTGGCCTATCAAGGAAATGTTTTAGGAAGAAGATGAAATAGGAGTCTATGATATTCTAATAGAAAGAATGGAATGTCCTGTGTGCAGGCAGGGACCGGCTGCTTTCATGATGAAGGTAAAAAGTGCAAGTTAACTCACAGTTACATTTAACACTCAATACAAAAACTGAAAATCAGTGGTAGTCAGACTTACCTCTAAGGTAAATGCGTTTCTCTTCCTTGTCTGTCCTGCACAGAACACTTCCTGATGTTAAAGGGAGTCAGTCACTAGGAAATTCATTGTTAAAATAATGAACACTGTCTTGTAGGGCTAACTCTGATGAATGTAATGACACCTTTCACTTAATGATATGTGCCTTCATTTTTTACAAAAAGGACTTTTAGGTCATATACAAATGAGCAGTTAAGGGTGGACACCACAGCCACCAAGGGAGGATCCAAGCCACTCTGCGCACCCTTGCTTCTCCTGCGTCCTCTGCCAGTCCCTCCCTCTCCTTCTTGATTGACAGGGCCAGGTTTCTGCATTGTCACCTGCTGAATGGCATCAAAATGGCATCGGAAAAACAACCTGCATTTTAAAAATAATATTAATAATCTTTATTTATATAGCGCCAACATATTCTGCAGATAGTTTATAAATAAAAAATCATACATTACATTGCAAGCATCAATTCTCCAATTAAAACAAGAGGAGTGAGAGCTTTGCTCACATGAGATTACAGCCATCTTAACAAAATAGGGGGGTATATATATAAAGCTGCATGAGCCAGCCACCAGCGGACATCTATAGTGCATGGGGTGTGGTGGATACTGGTGGATGATGGATTACATTCTGAAGAATGAGACTGAGGAAGTTGGGGAGAGTTAATGGAGAAGAGTTAGATTAGGAGATGTGATAGACCCACCTAAAAAGAGGTGTTTTAGGGAGTTCCTAAAACTAGATGTTGGAAATTAACCTAATTGCTTGGGGTAGGGCATTCCAGAGAACTGGTGCAGCTCGGGAGAAGTCTTGGAGCTGGGAGTGAGAGGTTTGGATTATGGTGGATTTTAATTGTAAATCATTTGTAAAGCGAAGAGCATGGGTAGGATGGTAGACAGAGATGATAGAAGAGATGTAGGGGTACAGCACCATGGAAAGTGTTGTGGGTGAGAATGAGCAGTTTAAATTGGATCCTATACTGTGTGGGAAACCAGTGCAATGACTGGCACAGGGCAGAGGCATCGGTGTAGCGGTTAGACATATAGGTGACCCTGGCTGCTGCGTTCAGGATAGATTGGAGAGGGTAGATCTTAATAAGGAGGAGATCGATTAATAATGAGCTACAGTATTCAATTCAAGGACGAAATCAGGGCAATGAGAGTTTTTGTTGTTTCCCCAGTAAGAAAAGGGATTTCTAGAGATGTTTTTGAAGTGCAGGTGGCATGAGCAGGCAAGTGATTGAATATAGGGGGTGAAGGAAAGATCAGTGTCAAAACATGCTGCCTAGGCATTGTGGTAGTTCCACACACTGAGTTGGAGATATCATGTTTAGTACATAGAGAATACACCAGTAGTTCGGTTTTTGAAAGATTCACATTTCAGATACAGAGAGGAAACAATGTTAGAGACAGTGAGCAGACAATCACTGGTGTTTTGTAGTACAGCAGGGGTGTTGGCATGGGATGAGGTATATAGTTGGGTGTCATCAGCATAGAGATGGTACTGAAAAACAAATCTGATGTCATATGGCAGTACCCTTATAATTATACCTAAGTGGAAAAGGAATCCAGTATAAAATCATGTAAGCTGTATTAAAGAAGGATTAAAAATAGGATGTGCACATCGTGTAAGGCTTCATTCACACGACCGTATGTGTTTTGCAGGCCGCAAATTGCGGATCCCCCAAAAAAACGGATGACGTTCCGTATGGCATCCGTGTTTCCGTTTTTTTTGCGGATCCATTGTAACAATGCCTATCCTTGTCAGCAAAACGGACAAAAATAGGACATGTTCTATCTTTTTTGCGGAACGGAAATACGGACATACGGAAACGGAATGCACACGTACCTTCTGTTTTTTTTGCAGACCCATTGAAATGAAGGGTTCCACATACGGTCCGCAAAAAAAACGGCACGGACACGGAAACAAAATACGGTCATGTGAATGAAGCCTAACAATGACGCGTTTTGGACTAGTCAGAGTCCTTAGTCGTAGCTATATGATATATGTGTGGCAAATCTGCTGTGTTTTACAGTGCCAGCAAAGTGGATGAGATTTTAGGAATTCCACAGCGTAAATTGACCTGCGGTAAAGATTTAAATCCGCAGCATGTGTATTTATTCTGTGCAGAATAATGCAGAAAATGCTCCCTGTGTGACCATGCCATAAAAGGAGCCAAGAAATCAAGGAAGATATTAATTGTAAGATATTATATTGTCATTTTCCTGGTTTATATTACTCTTCTACCCAGCCTTATTATCCCTAAGTCTCCCTGGTCCTAATCTTAGATGATGTAAAGTAAATTAATGGAATCATTATCAGGAATGTCATTAAATTCGGTGTAAATAAGACGATTAGCCTCTGTATTCAGCTGAACATCCAGAACAAATCAAATGTAAAAGTCAGTCATCTTCCCACTCTGCTCCTAGGTTGAATAGTAGGGCTGGCCAAAAAAAACTAAGAGCTTGCTTTGTATTCGATTTCTGCTTAATTTTTAGAATTTGGAATCCTGACTCTGTTACATTTTATTGTAAAAAAAGTTTTTTTTTATTTTTTGAACATTTGTTAACCATCTGGTGGTAGCTATTACTAGAGACAAAACTGTTGTCATCCACAGGTTTTATTGAACATCTACAAGGATAAAGATTAACATCTAATATGTTGTCTTCCTGTAAAAAAACATCACACAGAGGTTACTGTCCCACCTGTGCACAGGGTAGCGTGTACTTAAATTCCCTGTTGTTAAGGGCACTTGAGGATACTGTTCTAGACTATCACATATTCTCCAGTGACCGTATTTTGTAGAATGATTAAATAACTTCAGCATGTATTTCTTGGCACATGAGAAGAATACCTATGGTAAACAGATCGAATATGCCTCCAATTAATACATTGCAACATTGCAGTCCATTATAAGATACATATAGTACCTACATATAAAAGTAAGATCTAAATATCTATATTTGATGATAACAGATTCTGGTGCAGGTTCAATGTAAAACAAAAACAGATAATATAATATATGCCAATAAGATACAATAAGATACAAGGCAAATTAAAGGTCAGTAAATATTTTATTAGTAAGCATAAAACATGGAATGTTTAACACATGTTGATTTGAATATGAAGTTGAAACCCCTCATGATTTCAAGATGTCATGCTGTGCCTATATTTAGCATTATGAATGTACAGCTGCTGTACACCCGTGTAGCCAAGAATGCTGAAGATCGTTTCTATCAGACAGTTCCTTAAATACTGAGGAAACACATGGAAACCCTATGTTCATCCGAAGGCTGAACAGATTGACCGAGAGGGATAAATAGGTATACTGTTTTACACCACTGGGGACACTTTCATCAAAAATATATGAATATTTTTTGCATTTTTTTATATTAAAAAATGAGTAGATGGCTTTATTTTGAATTCAGTCCATGTATTCTAATTTTTGTCCAGAGCCTTTAACATCCCTATTGTTTTGGACCTTAGCAGGGCAGAAAGTATCACTTAACACTTGGTCAGACCAGCAGTCAGATCACGGAGGAGTGATTTGGGCTTGCCTCAACCACAGCACCACACCTCCCCAAGTAAAGAGGTTTGTTAGGGCTTCTCATGTACTGTACTAATCAGTGCACTGCTCCTCTGTTTATCTAGGCCTATCAAGAGAACAATGAAGCTGTCATTCTGTCAGTCATTTGAGTCTTTCGCCTACTGTTCTAATGTTGCAGATAAAACCTGCCCTGTGAGTTGAGTCATAAACTGAGATTACTAAGGCTACTTTCATACTTGCGTTGTGGTTTTCCGGTATTGAGATCAGGCAGAGGATCTCAATACCGGAAAAAAACTGATCAGTTTTGTCCCCATGCATTCTGAATGGAAAGAGATCCGTTCAGGATGCATCAGGATGTCTTCAGTTCAGGCAGCTTTCAGTTTTGTGACCGGACACAAAACCGCAGCAAGCTGTAATTTTGTGTCCGGTCATAAAAACTGAAAGAAACTGATCAGGTACTGAAACCAATGTAAGTCAATGGTGACGGATCAGTTTTTTTAGGAGTCTAAAAAAACGGATCCGTCACCCATTGACTTTTAATGTATTTAGTGCCAGATCAGTTTTCTTCAGTTTTGATTTCACACAACTGCATCCTAACTGAGGGCTCGTTCACATCAGCGTTATGCTTTCCGTTTGTGTTTTCCGTTATAACATGGTTATAACGGAAAATAACGGAAACCATAAGACGGAAGTCAAAACGGAAGCCTTTAGAGGCATTCCGTTTTAATCCGTCATAATAGAAGCCTATGAGAATCATAACGGATCCATTTGGTTCCCGTTATGCAAAACGGAAAACAAAGTCCTGTCGACAGGACTTTGTTTTCCGTTCAGCATAACGGAACTCAGACGGATCCGTTATGATTCTCATAGGCTTCTATTATGACGGATCAAAACGGAAGCCTCTAAAGGCTTCCGTTTTGACTTCCGTCTTATGGTTTCCGTTATTTTCCGTTATAACCATGTTATAACGGAAAACACAAACGGAAAGCATAACGCTGATGTGAACGAGCCCTGAACTGATGCATCCTGATGTGCAAAATCAAAACGGATCAGTTTAATTCAGGTATAGAGATCCTCTGCCGGAACTCAATACCTGAATTAACAACGCAAGTGTGAAAATAGCCTTAGTTCTCGCATTGAGCAATTTTATCTTTCTGTGCTGACTGCTACAGAAGGACAATATTTTGTGTTCTATTTTCAATGGTTTGTGAGTGTACTGTGTCTTTACTAATGTTGCCCTACAAGGCTTCGATATCATAGCAGCGGTGCAGTGTAATTGCAGCTTTTTCATCCCACTCTCATGAACGGAAAACAAAGTCCTGTCGACAGGACTTTTTTTCCGTTCTAAATAACGGAAACCAGACAGATCTGTTATGATTGCCCATAGACTTTTATTACGATGGATCAAAGCGGAATGCCTCTTAAAGGCTTCCGTTTTGACTTCCATCTTATAGATAACCATGTTATAACGGAAAACAATAACGGAATCCATAGCGGTGATGTGAACTCACCCTAAGTCTATTTTAATAATCTGGTCAGAGTTTTATTTGAGTATTTGACAACAGTTGCTATTTGCTTTATCTTATACTTAGGAGGTGACCAAAGCTTAGAAACAGAAGAGACAGCTGTAAAATTGCACTAGTGCATCATGGCTTATCTTGCCTCTGTCTAGTTTAATGATGGTTCTGTTCACATAGAAAATGTACCAAATGAAAATCTACATCTGGGGAATCATTAGAGGAAAGAAGCTGTTCATAATCCGTAAGTAATTCTCTGGGACTGCACAAAAACAAAAGAGTCTTCAGAAGTCCAAGAATTCGGCTTATAAAAGATTTTCTGCTTGGATAATATTCAATAACATTGTAGAGAGCTGATAATAGAGTGGATGAGTCTAAAAGTTGAAACAAGATCAGAATATCATTAAAGTACATTATCAAAACAAGGAAGCTGAATGTCACCATTATTAAAAAAAAGAGAAAAATGTTGGGCTTTGTTGTTGACAATCAGGCCTTGGGTAGACGTTAGGAGACACAGTGGGGCAGGTTTACTATTGAAAATGTTATTGAATATGGCTTACATGCTTTACACTACATTTATCAAGTGTTTTTGAAACGTTTCAAACCTCTCTTTCAAAACTCTTTTTCCTTGCTCAACTATAGGCGCATCTTAGCATAATCAGTGTGGCTTAAATGTGACGCCATGCTTCAAAATGCATAAAATGGTGGTGTTAACTTGGATTATACAGTGTATAGGTGAACTAGACTTCCAGCATCAGTCATTGGTGCAGTTTGAGGCCCCGTTCAGACGGCCGTATTTTTGCGGGTCCGCATTATTGCGGACCTGCAAAAATACGGGGGCCGCCCGGCGTGTGTTCTGCAGCGCTCGGAACACACGCCGGGCGGCCCCATTGAAAATGCCTATACTTGTCCGTGCGTACGGACAAGTATAGGACATGTTCTATCTTTTCTTGCTGAGCCCAACAAGATAGACTCAACAAGATAGCGTGCCACCCATAGAGGTGAACGAGCCCGCCTCTATTCTGCAAATTTGCAGAATAGGTGCGAACTGATTATCTAAGTTTACCCTGTTTTACAGTATCTGCCCTACTATATGTAAAACTTGCTATATCAGCTCTTTTCTACCAACCTAGAGGAAAGTTACTTTTGTTCAGTAAGGCTATGTTCACACCACATCAGGAATGCTCCCGAGTCCCAACATATATGATAAAGTATCCATATCCTGTAATAGGCCTCACACAATTGAACAATGTTAGCCACCGTGCTACCGTGCTACCTAGTTGTCTCTTATTATCGTTCCCAACATGAAATATGGTAATTAGCCAAAAGTGTCTAGCCCTGCCATTGTGATAACTTTGGTGCAACTCCCTGACTACATTAGCACTGTAATTTTAAACTGCATTAATAAATCTGCCCCAAATTTGTTTGCTATTTTTTTCCAAACTTATTTTATGACAAATCCCACTATGCATAGCTAACCTTGAAAATGTTACCGATTCAGCTATTTCCCAGAAGCACATATATGACAGCTACCACAAAAATGTACTGTATTGTGATTTCATCAATGTTCACAGGTAAAAAAATAGCAAAATTAGCTGTACATCATGATATAATTAACAACGGCATAACCATTGAAAATTACCTATACCAAAAATGTCTGCATAGAGTCATTTGCCTGGTTGCAAAAATTTTAGGAGAAATACACCTATTAGACTGATGCATAGCTAAATCCACCAATACAGTCATACATTCTTTTTTTTTTTTTTTAACCAGTGGTCATTGAATAATTGCTGAAGGCTCGGTCGGCTAATGAGAGTGAGAGAAATAATCAGCTGCCAGAGCCCTCTGACAGTGTCTTCTCTCACATAGAAACAAAGGATCAGGCGTGTTGAAATCCAACATAAACAATCCCTCTTTTGCTTGACATACTGAAGGAAGAGAGTTGATTGGCCCCCATATAAATTAAATCATTGCCTGATCCCACTGAACTGGTGGGTTCAGACACACATTGTCTACTGTATAGTCACTTTTATATGCTGCACAAATTTGACGCATGAAGCATTTTGCTGCTTCTATGTACTGTGAAACGTATGGGCTGCAGAAACCTTAAAATGTATCAAGAAGATTTTTTAAAAACTGCCTGTATATCCTTGCGAAAAGAAGGGAGAAGGGCAACATGATTGAAACATTTAAATAAGTTGAAGGGTTCAGGAGGGAAATAGAAACACAAGTACAATGAACCACAGTCTGAAATTAGTTAAGGGGAAGATCAAAAACAACATAACTAAAGAATAAGATTTAGAATGTAGAGCTGTTTTCCCTAAGTCCCATCAGCAGCAGAACATAAGGAGGATTCCCTATGGGCTAATTGCACAGGTGGAGATTTTGACATCTGAACATTATATAAGGTACCCAAAATTCCACCCCATTTGTATGTTTTAAACCTTTATTGTCAGAATAACTAAGAATATTATAGGGTGACAGCTTTCTGCTGCTGACTGGACTAAAGGAAAACAGATTTACATTCTAAATCTAATGCTTCACTTAAAGGCATTCTGCAAGTTAAATTTATTGATGACTTATCATCAGGATAGGTCATCAATATCAAAACACCCAATTCATTTCAATGGGAAGGATCACTCTCATAGACTTGTATGGGAACGAGCCTTGCCATTGAAATGAATGGGGCTTTTAGGTGTAATTACATCTACTCACCGGTACCCATGTTACGGCCAGCATGTAAACAGTGATGAGGAGGCAGCGCTGGTACAGCGCGCGTCTCCTCTTCAAACAGCAGATCGGCGTGGGTGCCGGGTGTCAGACCCCGCCGATCTGATATTGATGACCTATCCTAAATTTAACTTGGAGGACCCCTTTAAGTCTATTATAGCAGCACAACATATAGGGATGTAGTAAGTAGAATACCTCATGAAGGTTTTTTTTTTTCCTCTGGATCAACTTTGTAGGCAGTGGTGTACATAGAGAAGTAAGGGCCCCATAGCAACGATCAAACCAGGCCCCCCCCCCCCCCACACACAGGACAGAAGGGTTTCTGCCTAAACCCCTTTCAAGGACCCTTGGGCCATTTTTCCACTGCCTCATTTGCTAAAAGTTGTTTCTTTAGAGGGTGGAGTCCTGGCTAAACTGGGCCCCCTCTTGCCCTGGGCCCAATCCATAGTAAGTAAATGTAAACATGACTTGGATAAAGCTGTAATACCATATATCTATACTAAGATAATAATACAAATGAAACAATATAAGGGCAGAGTAAATGGCCCATAAGGTATTTTTCTGCTGTCATTTTTCTATGTTTATATTTTTCAAGACAAACAAAGCAAAATTTTTAGTAAAAATCTGTTACAAATTTATCAGCATGATCAACCCTATATATATATATATATAAATATGGCCCCATTGATAAGAACTGGATTTTATTCATATGCAAATAAGCTTACTGGAGCACTGGGAGGCTGGGCAGAGCCCTTGGAGCACCAGATTGTTACACCCCTTGAGATTTAGTCTCTCCTCCCCAGTCCAGTCTTCTTACGCCTGTGCCATGTGTCCCAGTCTCAGCGCTTGCAAAGTGCATGTTTTGCAGCTCTCCACGCAGAGCAGATCTGCACTAAGCAAATGCCAAGACCTGTCCTTTCACACCTGCCCTGTGTCTCCCAGTCCCCTGGTGTTGCTTGGAGGGCAGCAGAGAATCCACTGTGCAAGCGCCCTGACTGGGATTACTATACTGTACATGTATCTTATGATTAATTATGGTGATCCAATTGTCCATAAAAAATATTGTCTGTCAATGATTTTTGGATAAGTTGTCCAGTAAAAAAAAGACAAAATCAGATTGGCAACCCTGATGTCCTTATGGACAGTAGCATATATGGTGAACATATATGCGTACTAGGCGTAAAAATGAGCTGTTATTTTGTATGTGCACTGTCTGAATTACAGGTGCACGTCTACAATGGTTCTCCTGGTGCAATGAAGGCAGCAGGCAGGGATATCATAGGTGACATTGAAAACTCTAGTAATGATCTAAACACAATCTGCTATCATTAGTAACCTTTGTTGAAGAAAAGGAGGGTAACGTGAGAGCTATTATTACGCTCACTGCTATGAAATTCCTGGCTTTTACGCTCAGGAAGCATTGTGTTGATATTGGCTTCACTGTGGGTTTAAAACCTTGTTTAACTGTAGCAGACTATGAATGCTCTTTGAGGTTGCACTATGAAATGTCTTCCAGATGATTATTTAAAGTCTCTATAAAGCATGAGAATAATGTCACCGAATTGAAAAGACAACTCTGCCTTTGCTTTGGTTAACTTGAGACCCCACAAGTCATTACTGTAATAATGTCTGCAGCATCAAACAGTAAACAGCCACAGCATGCATTGAAGAAATCAGTACATGAGACAACACGTATCAGCGTGACCACTGATTATATTGACGCAAGCTTAAAGGGGTTATCCAACAAATAAGAAAAAAATATATATGGATTTCAAGCACACAATTAGGTTAGCTGTATTAATGCAAATTAAAAAAAAAACAAAACAACTGCTCCCAGGGTAATTTTCACCCTTGTTTTTTTCTTTACTCACATCTCTGCAGCTCTGGCCTCTTCACTTTCTGTGGGTAGGCAGCAGCTCTTCACCTGTAAGCAATAAGCACGTGCATCACATAAATAGTGATATGGTGTGCAATGTCCCAGTTTTATTCTTAGGCTAGTTACACACTAGCGTGTACAGATCCTGCCCGGACCGGACCCGGCCGCAACCCTGAAAATATGCCAGTGGTTTTTGTCCAGTCTATTCCCGGCATTCTATGCCGGAAGGGCCTATTAGAAGTCTGTGTCGCTAATGTGAAACATGTATGCTCTTCCATGAGTATATTCTTTTTATTTATATCTCCATAGGTATGGAGATATAAATAAAAAGAATATATTCCTGGAAGAGCATACACGTCTGCTGGGATTTATTATACTATTGGATGTGGAGTTCGCTCCTTCCCATGGCAACGTGGATTTGTAACTGGTGCTGGTTCAGAATCTTCGCTTCTGTGCTAATGTGAAACAAGCCTTAATTGTCTAAAGAGACCTGTAGCTATATATTTCTTTGAATTCAGAAGAAGTTAATGAATGAATGAATGGTGTCTGGGCAACTTCAACTGCTTTTCTATGAGATCAATACACCAGCACTGTTCGGAGAAAGGGAGCAAGGAAGCTGCTGAGCATGTTTCGTCCTCCACTGAATACAGTAGAAAGTGGACCTCAATTTTGACCACAGGAGAAAAAGCAGAGGGCAATACCAGAAAGAAAACACCCTATACATTACATAGTTATACTTTTTGTGGGATAACCCCTTTAAGAACCAAAATGTAAGACCAGTTTTTGATGTGGCCAGACATAGACTCCTATGCATAGACTCCTATGCATATTACTGCATGATGATTCAGTTAATCCACAAGGGGTCTTGATGTTGAAGTTGCAATGTGGATACTAAATATATTTCGTGGATGCAAACCAATGGCACAAGGAGGCAGCAGATAGCACTTTTGCCATTCACATGGAAAAAGTACAGTTATCAAGACATAATCCTCCAAAAAAAGTGAAACCACCATTGTTGATGAGCCCTGCTCTGGAAAGCAGCCTGGCCTGTTCATGGTCTGTGATGCATGTAGCTAAAGACTTTATTATAGAGTGTTGTATGAAAGTAAATATTATATTGTTCAAAATCTAAAATGAATTGCCCAATGCTATTTGACTTGAGCTTGGTTATTTTATGGTGAAAAAGCTATGCTATTTTGTAAGATAATTTGTGTTTCAATGTTTCACCATATCAAGAGCTCTAATTGACAACCTATACAGACCTAATAGTTGTCACAGCTGACAGTTTTACTATATACTATTCAATAAGAAATTGGACAGCTTACTTTTACGTTTCTCCTCCAGCTCTCATTTCAAATCTTACAGGACCCCTCACTGATTTCTCCTTCCTGGTACTTCTTGACTCACAGGAAAGGACCACCCAGCCAATCACTGCGTCCAGTGATTGGTTGAGCAGTCATATTCGAGTGTCGAGAGGAAGGAGAGAGTCGTGGGGATTGTATAAGCATCAGAACAGGGTTGGCATGGTAGCTGTAAAACAGCACTTATTTTATTTGACACAGATCTGAGCCTGTTTTTTAAAAATTCATGGCTGGACAACAGAATTTTCTTTTAAAAACGTCATACTAAAACTTGAATTTGTGGCTGGAAAATAGGCAGATGGAAACTTCATTGGTAAACTGCTCTACTGAACAGTTATTCTCCTTCAAGAATGTTTTTGTATGTCTTTTAACCCAGGTTGAGGAAAAGTCATGAGCGGGAAAGAATGGAGAGGTCTATAACACTTAGCTCCCACATTTATTGAGGGAAAACCAACATATTACTGTTTAAGTCATAGTTATTATGTCACTGTAAATTATATTATTGAAAAATAAAAGCAATAAGAGCCCAGCTACAACAAAAAGGAACATACTACTTTTCAAATACTAATAGTAAAGGTAGTTCACAAGTGCCCCTTGTCCAAAGATGAGCCCAGAGAATATCATCTTCACTGCAGTTATTCCTTGATAGTACATATAATATTACCAGCTGATACCTTAAACAAGTTCATATTATGTTATAGATTTAAAACAAATTCTTGTTTTCCAGAAAGATTTTATGTCACTATTAACAGATTCCTGCCACAGAAACTTCTGCTACAAATCTTGACGGTTTCCACCCAATTTTCTAAATAAAGGAAGGTGGTTTTTACACCAACATTTTTGGCCATGGCCATGTCTTGGTAGGTTTGCAGTTGTGCCATATTCCTTCCATTTTTGGATGATGGATTGAATCGTGCTCAGTGAGAGGTTCAGAGTTTGGGATATTTTATATTCAAAACCTAACCCTGCTTTACACTTTACTTTATCCCTGACCTGTCTAGTGTGCTCCTTGGTTTTCATGTTGCTTGTTTGATCAATAATGTTCTCTAACAACCCTCTGAGGCCTTCACAGAATAGCTGTAGTTATACTGAGAATAACACAGGAGGACTCTATTAACTAACTAGGTGACTTCTAAAGGCAATTGGTCACACTAGATTATATTTAGGGGTATCAGTACAGAGGGCTAAATAGAAATGTATGCCACACTTGTCAGAATTTTATTTATTAAAATTTTTTAAAACCATCTTTTCACTTCACATATACTTGCTACTTTGTGTTGGTCTATCATATAAAATCCCAATAAATACATTTAAGTTTGTGGGTGTACGGTAATATGAAAAAATGTAGAAAAGTTCAAGGCATGGTAACTGCTACTTCCAAATTGTATATTTTTAACATTTGCAGCCACAATATTATGTGTTTTCATTTTGTTTTGTTTTGGGGTTTTTTAATGCAGACTTTTTCCATTTATTTTACTTCCTTTTTTAGTATTTTGATTGAATAAGTTTCCTCCAGAATGTGAATCCAGTGGCAGATATAAACCTCATCTACTATTTAAAATAACCTCTTAAAAAAGTATATGGAATCATCGTACATGACACTCATTTGATATGCTCATGGGCATTACTTGCTAATGCAATACTTCATCTGTTTAACACAAAATGTTTATTACCCCAAATCCATAATTTTTTTGACAGTTTTTAGTTCTTTTTTTAAAATAAATATTCTCCCCAGAAACCCTCTTTACAATAAAGTGGATAGTAATAAAATAAGAAATAGTTACAGGGGTTTTCTCAGCTGGTCTCAGCAGTTCCATGCAATATACCACTGATAGTGATTTGCTGTGGTGGTCACATGGGGTATATAACTTTTTCACCTCTGCCGCCAAGTAAACACAGCCTGATGTGGAGGACTGGAGTAGTAGTGCTTAAACAGAAGAAACACAAAATTTCTAACAGGGTCTTCACTTCTCATGTTATAATATTGTTTCTGTGCATCACCTGAGAGTCAATACCTTACTTACTGTATAAGATAAGTGCTGTCTTTATGCTATCCAGAAGGAGATTGGGAGTAATGCGAACTGTTTGATTGTATAATGACCTGACCACAACTGTAAAATTCCAGGAGATAGCAAAACTGCTGTCTTAAGAGGATTGACAGGAATGTCACAGTCTTGTCTCCAAGTAAGCTATGCTTTGTGAACAGCCCTAGCAGCCAAGTTAACTTCTGTGGTTGGCATGCTTCTTACACATTTAACGTGCGGAAGGTCACCATAGTCTTGTAAATTGTATAGGATGAATTTCACCACAGGATCTAAACATGTGCTTTCAGTTGTTTTAATGAGTCAGAGTATATGATGAAATTCATGATGAAAAGCAGATGTTATAATTAAAGTTTTGTGCAAGAAAAGTGGGGAAGAAACTTTATTCTCCCAAAAAAAACGAATGGTGGAATCTATTTTTTAGGCTTTTAACTATAAATGTTTCTGTACTGTATAACTAATATAATGTAAAATGTTGGATAAAATGTTGATGTTTGCACCCTTTCCCCTTAAAGAGGACCTTTCACCACTCCTGACATGCCTGTTTTAATAGCTCCATGCATTCCCCACGTACTAACAATTCTGGAATTCTATTCTTATGGCTCTATGTTGTGTCATTCCTTTATTATTTGCACTAGAAGTTATGAATGAATTGCTATTTGCCTTCAGTAAAGGAACAGAGGGGAGGTGACCAGTTGGGGGTGTGTACCTACACAGACTGACTCTAGCCAATCAGTGCTGCCATGTTCAGTCTGTGCAGGTACACACCTCCAACTTGTTAGCTCCCCTCTGTTCCCTTACTCAAGACTGCTAGCAATTCATTCATAACTTCTAGTGCAAATAATAAAGGAATGGCACAACATAGAGACATAAGAATAGATGTTCCAGAATTGTTATTACATGAGGAATGCATGAAGCTATTAAAACAGGCATGTCAGGAGTGGTGAAAGGTCCTCTTTAATATTTCCAGGAAACTGCTGATTTGTACACAGCAGAAATCTATAAAATGTAAGATACTTCACCCCTCTGTACTTTATGGACATAGCAAGCTAGCCATATGTACACATTAGATGTATGTCAGCCGAACCAACAGATTTCGGTGTGGCCAGCCGACCATCTAATGTTGGGCCTTCCCAACTCTCCACTGACAGCAGATGTTGTTAGGGAGATAGCTTCTTCTCCCTACTGGGAACATATTCTTGCTCGGCTGAACTGAGTGGGCATGTGTCTAAGAGGATTGAGACCCATAAATGTTGGCCAAATGAACATTCAGCTGATGACTTTTGTGTATGGTGGCCCAATTTTGTGCATAAAGCCTGTGTGGTGGCACATAGATTCCCTGTGATTCTATGCTACAGAGCTATACACACTAAGCATGCCTCTCTGTTTAGCACTTACAGAGATATTATCTACTAGAAGCAACATTTTAATGGAGCATGGCACATGGAATTTGACAGTAAAATCTTTTGTATGTCTCCTTCTGAAATTGAAACCATACAAAGGTACAGCAAGGACCCATAGATGTCTAACTTATGAGGACACTTGATTGTTGTAATTGTCTTGCTCACTACCTTACTATTTGCTGTTTGGCAGCCACGGATCATTGTAAATTTTGCTAGACTATTAGTAATATTCTGCAAGACACTGTATTCATATAATACTTGTACACAAATGAGGAAAAATAGCTGCGCTCACCTTTGTCCCGCTTAATGTAGGCACGGACCATAAACCTGGATCAGGTAAGATTGCAGTGCAAAGAAAGTGAAAAGTCCAGCTTCCAATAAAAAGCGTTGCATCTTTATTCTTCAAAAATCATAAATAATAAAATCCAAGTGTGACATCATGCAGACAGGATAGCGTTATAGTCTATGCGTTTCAGATACCAAAATACGATCCTGACAAAGTTATGAGAAAGGATCGTATTTTGGTATCCGAAAAACACATAGACTATAATGCTATCTTGCCTGTATGATGTCAGCGGATTTAGACGGATTGACTGAGTGGCCGATTGTAAGGAAGGAAGCGTTCCTTCTTGACAGTCATTTACATGGAGCGATCTCCTTCACTTCTTCGCTATAGTGATCCCTCATACAGAATCATGGCTTCTGATCAGCAAACCTCTGTTTAGACAGCACGATCTGCTGCTCAGAAGCCATGATCCCCTGTATGTGCAAGAACAGCAGGATCACCTGATGAACGAACGTTTCGCTCGTTCCTCAGGTAATCGGTGCCACATTTAGACGGACAGATTTGTAACGACCGTTTGCAGAACAATCTGGATTATTATTTGTGCATCTAAATGCACCTTTAGTGTAATAGAAACATATGGACAAGTAGAGGGTCAAGGTCAATGCTCAGGAGGGAAGCAGATGTGGCGGATATTACAAATACAGTACAGTAGGCCAATTGGCTCTGATAGCAAAACTTAATCATGTATTTAGTGCAGCAATGTAAACTTGAACAGCCTAATGTTGATTGAAAATAAATCCAGACTGACCCCGCACAAGGTAGCCATATCTCTCTGTGTTGACCTCAGAACTTACTGACATATGACTCCATCTATTCAACATATCTTTTAACTCAATGTAATTCTTGGGTTAAAATGAGTAAGATCTCATTAAGAAGCTAACAAACCACCATGCTACCTGTGAAAAGTTATTTTCTGATTGCAAAAAGCTGGAGGATAGTCAAGAAGTTAGGAAAGATTTCTGCAACCATATACAGTCCAAGCAAAACCACACAGTCTAGGAGCATAACTATGGGCCTCATAGTCAGGGATGGGCCTGCACTACTGTGTTGACAGTAAACTGGAAAAACAGCAGAAAGCAGGGTAGGTAATGTATGTATATCTGAGCTGAGCGGTGATGACGTTGTGGGTTGTAATGTAACATTTTAGATCTTCTGTAAAAAATCAAAATCAGACATCATATAATAGTATATGACAGTCTCTTTCTAACAAAGCTAGAACCAGCCCTGTACCTCACATGGATCCAGAGATCTCCCCATTCATTCCTCCAATTGCTCTGCTAGATTTTTTTTATTTTAGCTTAGGGGACGTGCACTTTCTCAGGGGGCATCTCCTTTCTACTACAGCAGGTGGCAGTTGAAAGACTGAACTGAGCGTGTGCTTCCATGTCAGTGAGCAGGACAGAGAAATAAGAAAAAGAACAAACAGTAGGTGGCGCTGCACAGATAGATTTCAGTGAATAACTCAGTGACTATACTAAAGTTTTAATTACGTGCAATTAAAATGTAAATTTTTTTTTATGGGACAATCCCTTTAAGTGGGCCTCATGAATCTCCAGTCCAGAGTAGTTACCATGGTTAATAAAAGTTGTAGACCTGTGCATGCCACAGTGCACATCTACAGAGTGTCTTCTTACCAGAGGAGGTGAATTGATTGTATTTTTGTAATAAACACTATCCTACCTGACCTGTAAAATGATGGCACTCACTAAACTAAGCACAAAGTAAAATGTTAATAAATGCATTTCACACATTGGAATTGCTTATGTTACATAATATATGAAGTTTAATTTAAAGAGGTTTTCCTGAAGTAAAGTATTGATGTCCTGTCCTCAGATCCCAATCTCAACACCCCCCCAATCAGCTGTTTGGAGAGGCTGCGACCTCTTCCAAGGCCAGGGGCGTCACGTTCTCCAGCCACATGGCCTCGGTGCAGCTCAGTCTCAGTCAAGTAAATGGCTCTGGGGTGCAATACGAGAAACAACCACTATATAATGTACGGTGCTGTGCTTGGTATTCTGTGAGGAGGCTGAAGTGCTCACTGAATCAGAGTGTCTTCTTCAAACAGCTAATCAGTGGCAGTGCTGGACATCCAACTTCTACCGTTTACTGATGACCTATCCATCAATATTGTACTCCTGGAAAACCCATTCAAAAATGCCAAAAGCAGAAAAATGCTTTTGTGTAGGGGTTTGTGGTAAAGTGATCAGGCACATAAAGATGGAGAACATTTATTTGTCTAGCCATATTAGGTGTAGTATGAAAATTAGTTGTCCTATGCCAAAGTGTGTGATGAAAGAAGGATAAAAAAAACTTAATTTCCATTTTTTAAAAATCATGAAAAAAAAATAATAGTTAAATCATTGGGTTGTCTTCAATGGCCATATTATGTCACCATCCTGTGCTCGCAGATCTCTGCCTTCAGCATTGCAAATCATGATTCCATGTACCTGTGTATGTGAAATGATGCATTACAAATCTGATGACTGTTTGCTGTGATCTCCCCACTTAGCAGAACAAGAAAAACACATACATCATTACCCAAAGCGTTTTTTTTAACCATTGACAATGGTGCTCTAGAGGGTTGATCCTTGCATAACAAATAGTATATGATAGAACTGAAAATGTGGCAGAGTGAATCTGGTATGGATAAAGAGGTGGTCTTCTCCAAGAGGTTTTTAAAAGAGGTTTCTCTTTATATGGAGTTAGCACAATTTTTCTTTTATCCATCCAAGCTAATATACTACTGTTAATGTGTATTGTAAAATGTAGACTGGATCTCAGGTAGGTTACTGTGCAATGAATGTTAGGCTTTTTGTAGACGTAAAGGTAGGTAGTGGTATTGTTGGAGACCAAGAAATTATATCTTTTATACGTTGTCTCTTAAAGGGGTAGGCCGCTTTCTGGTTTTTGTTGACCAATGTGTATATAAGATGGTTATAAAACACTTGCTAATATAGTCTTTGTTGAAATTCTGCATCATTTGCTGTATTTTATAAGGTACACAACGTCTTTTGTGCTGTCCACACAGAGGTCTTGTCCATAAAATGGCTGCTGAGGGAGGGTCATGTGACCAGGCAAATGGCCTCCATGTGATGTCTCCTACATTCACACACACACCGCACCTGCGCTAAACTCCAAACAGAACAAGTGCAGATGGCAGGGCAGTGTATCTGAATGAAGGAGACATCACTTGGAGGGGATTTGCCTGGTCACATGACTTTCCATCAGCGGCCATTTTATGGACAACACATGTGGACAGCACAAAAGACTTTTTTTACCCTATAAAATGCAGCAAATGATGCAGAATTTCAACAAAGGCTATATTAGTAAGTGCCATATAATCATCTTATTTACACACCGGTCAACAATAACCAGAAAGTGGCCAACCCCTTTAAGGGTACGGACACACAAAGTGTTTGGATGAGGTTTTGAGGCAGATCTGCTTGCAGGATTTTTTACCAAAGTCAAAAGTGGATTTGAAAGGAATCGGAAATATAAAGGAAGGATTTATACTTCTCTTTCCTGGTGGATCCACTTCTGGCTTTGGCTGGAAATCTTGCGGACAGATCTGCCTCAAAACCTCCTCCAAAAATTCACCGTGGCCGTACCTTAAGGCCCCATTCAGACGGCCGTGTTTCACAGCCGTGAAAGCCCGGCCTGTGCTGCCCCAGAGGACGGGAGCACATGACGTCATAGCAACCAATGACGCCGTGCGCTCCCGTCCTCTGGGGCAGCACAGGTCGGGCTTTCATGACCCGTATACGGCCGTGAAACACGGTCGTCTGAATGGGGCCTTACTCTCACACTGTCTGGCAGCATTATCCTATGAGAGCTGTGCACAAGGGGCCAGAAGACATCAGCACTAATCAGTGTGGATAGCTCCTGGCACCAACCTGTACCATCAAGGTCTAATAACCACCACAATGACCCCGGCTGTAAGGATTTTGTAATATGGAAGAATAACTAGAATATTTCTCCAAGATCCAGCTCTTTGTTATAACAAAAGCAGATAATGACTAATTCTTAAACTATTTCACCATTTTCTATACACCGGTACTTTATGGAGCAGCCACTAATTATTATAATTAGTTTTTTTTGTTAGTAGCATAGTCAGCCATCTACTTTGTATGTTTGATATCAGCAAATAATGCAGACATCTGAAAAATAACAATCTACTACAATAACAGACTACTACAATAACAATATACTACATATAACATTCAATGTAGAAATTAATTTATGTTACCTTACCCGACCCATATGTGCTCTTTTATTATATTTATATCGTATCCATTATAAACATAATGGAAGTAATAATTTGCTGCATTTTCTGTAAACTTGGCCCAGTCTTCTCTATTATTAATTCAGTCACCATAACCATCAGCATCCAAACCCCTGCAGAGCCATGTTATCTTTCATAGCCCTGCCTTCACTAACATAACTAGCTGAGAACAAGCCAAGGACAAGATTGGCATCCTCTATAAGTAGTCTTTGCTGTTCCTCACATTATTATGATCTCATTAACTATTTTTACCTAATTTTTTTCACAAAATAATACACACAATATACCTTTTTTAGGACACAAAATAATATAGTGAGCCACACAGCTGGGGGTCACAAGCTACTTCTTGGGGACAATTTACCTAAGACATGAAACAACAGAGATTATAACCCTAGTCATCAACATACAGATGAAAAACAAATCACATACATCACGCACATATCACATACCCATGTTCTCCCAAGAAGTGGGGTCTCCAAGTTGGGATCCACACCCATCACACATCATGCTTATTATCAGTGTCTATGATCAAAAAATCTCTAAGGTGACATAATTTTCCAATGCTGAAGCTTATGCTTGACCTTCTTTTTCAACAGGCATACAAGAAGGAACCCAATGTACGAAGTGCAAAAATAACTGGGCATTGAAGTTTTCAATCATCCTGCTGTATATTCTTTGTGCCTTACTCACTATCTCAGTGTCCATACTGGGATACAAAGGTATGTGCAAGTATTGGATAATTCTATTAAAGGTATTAACAGCATATAAGTTCGAGAATATAGCAATGTGAGGTATTACATTGTGTGAATGCACTGTGTATATTACATTCAGCCATTGCTATTCTTGTTGGCACATTATCATTATAGTAATGCAGTCAGGGGCAGACTGGCCATAGACCCTACAGGGAAATTTCCCAGTGTGCCGATGTCCAGGGGTCCAACCAAGTCCTCCACCAGCAGGGTAGTTAGCGATCTGATGCTCTCAGCCTTACATAATGCTAGGAGCATCAGCACTTACACCTCTGGCTGATGGTGGTAAGTGCCCGCCTGCATTCAACTGTATTGCTGTACTCAGGGCGGTGATGCAGTTGAATTCTGTGGTGGGCTGGTATTTTGAGCTGCACTACATTATTGCTGGCCCTTCCTACTTGTGTTGGCCGTGCCTACTCATGAATCCCCACCTCATGTCCATTTGGACCTGTCTACAGCGTGGTACTACTTTTAGTTTTTTTTTCCAGGACCACTTTAAGTTCCCAGTACGACTCTGAATGCAGCTCCCCACGTACCATCTCACATCTCTCTTCCTGTTCACTGCTGCTGTCTATGGTAAAGATCATAGACTGCAGCAGGAGACAGGAACAGAGAAGGGAGACGGCACGTGCGAACTGCTCGCACCGTCTCCTCATACAGCTCTGAATAGGTCATCATTTTTCATCATTGCCATTCACCATTGCCATTGTTCACATTCAGCGTCTCCAGGACACCTGCTTCCTCTTGCAATTCTGTTTTTTGTTTGTGTTATTTCTTTTTTCTTCTGGTTCTCCTTCCGAAAGGGGATTCTTGGAACCATCACTGTACTGAGCCATATCACATCTTTGTCGCAAAGCTGAGGATTTGTCTGAGGCAGTAGATTCAGATTCAGTGGTCCAATAATCATAAGTTTTTTTCTTTATTATCCATCAATTTTTATTTTGTCTTTTTGGACCCCAATCAAAACTCTTCCCATTCTTCCCAAGTCCTGTTTTTCTCTTTTAAATGTATCTGTCTTTCTCTCCTTTACGTCAGCTTGTATTTGCACTAATTTCTTTTCTAGTTTTTTGAAGAACAGTTGTGCTTGGTTGTCTGTTAATCTGGTTCTGAGCTCTGCCTTATAGTTCTATGGTAACTTGTTCTTATTCCCCTTCATTTCTTTTTAATATTAAACTCATAAGATTCAGTGAGTGTTATTTTTGAATGAATGAATGATTGAATGATTACATTCACGCATTGTAAGTAGAGGCTTCCATCCTCTGCATGTTTTAGGAGCTTGGAATGTAAACTATATTTAGAGCTTCCATTAAATACAATGTTGGAGGCAGTCATGCACATCCTGGGAGAAAGAACTATAACATAGTCATATATCAGCCATCACACATCATAAAAATGTCAGCATTGTTATACAGTTTATACATGACATTCTTCTTGAGGCAATAGTGTTCACCATGTTCTAAGTCCAGGGATGTCACACTCAATGGAACAATATTATCTAACTATTTGGGTTGTATGTAACCAATTCTTAAGAACCTTAGAACAGGGATGTTACCGTATTTTTCGCCCTATAAGACGCACTTTTTTTCCCCCAAAAGTAGGGGGAAAAATGCGGTGCGTCTTATAGGGCGAATACAAGTGAGCGCTTCCATAAGGAAGCGCTCACTTGTACGTAGGGACCCCCATCAGACCTCAGATCAGCCCACCCAGCCACTTAAAGACCATACTTACCTGTTCTGCGCTGCCGCTGCCGTCCGGTCCCACGCTTCGCGCTCCTCTCTCTTCCCTGCCGGCACGCACTATGACCTGACGCTGCAGTGTCAGGTCATAGTGCGTGCCGGCAGGGAAGAGAGAGGAGCGCGGAGCGTGGGACCGGACGGCAGCGGCAGCGCAGAACAGGTAAGTATGGTCTTTAAGTGGCTGGGTGGGCTGATCTGAGGTCTGATAGGGGCACAAGACGCTAATCTGAGGTCTGATGGGGGCACAATATGGTAATATGAGGTCTGATGGGGGCACAATATGCTAATCTGAAGTCTGTTGGGGGCACAATATGCTAATCTGAGGTCTGTTGGGGGCATATTCTGCTGATCTGAGGTCTGATGGGGGCACATTCTGCTGATATGAGGTCTGATGGGGGCACATTCTGCTGATGTGAGGTCTGATGGGGGCACATACTGTTGCTCTGAGGTCTGATGGGGGCACATTCTGCTGATTTGAGGTATGATGGGGGCACATTCTGCTGATCTGAGGTCTGATGGGGGCACATTCTGCTGATCTGAGGTCTGATGGGGGCACATTCTGCTGATCTGAGGTCTGATGGGGGCACATTCTGCTGATCTGAGGTCTGGTGGGAGCACAGTGAGATGGTATGGGAGCACAGGGGGCTGATATGGGGGTCTGATGTGATGTCCTTAAATTTATGGGCAGTCTGATAGGATCTGATGAAAAATATTTTTTTCTTATTTTCCTACACTAAAACCTAGGTGCGTCTTATGGGCCGGTGCGTCTTATAGGGCGAAAAATACGGTAAATTTGTGGCCGTCCAGCTGTTGCAAAACTACGGCTCCCAGCATGCCCTTATAGCTGTAGGCTGTCCAGGCAAGATGGAAGTTGTAGTTTTGCAAGAGCTGCAGGACCACAAATTTAACATCCCTGTTCCATGCGTATAAATAATATAATACGTAGGATCCAAATAGTTGTATAATATTGTCTTATAAATATGATGTATCGTACTTTACGAAGAAGTGTGCATTTACAAAATAAGGAGTCCTAGCTAAACGCATACATTATATTATAAACTGACACCACACAAAAAGACAGTTGTTACATTTCCACCATTTGTTACATTGATGTAGAGTGAATATGATATTAGTTTTTTCTGTGTGTATCTGTCTGTCTTTCTGTCTGTCTCTCTGCTTTTGCCGGCCAGCCAACCTCTTTGTCCACTATTACCTCTACAGACAAACTAGTATATAAGTCCCACTTAGGGCCAGTATCCATGCTTTGCGAATCTGCTATTTGAGGACTGCAAGACAGGCTACGGTCATGTGCATCATCCGCATTATCTCCTTACCTGCCTTAAAGGATGTGAGAAGCATGCAGATGATTAATCCCAGGTGAAGCAGAGCTGCTGTCTGTTTGTTTCTTTGGTATAACTTGGTTATTTCATGCTATGGAAGTGACGTAGATGGTATACTCTTCTTTTATTATTTTTCATTTGGAACATTTATGTTTTATATTTATATTAAACTTAAACTTTTATTTATATTAAATTATATTTTATTTATATTAAAACTTTATATTAAACAACGTACAGTGACTTTTATCTGGCAATTTTTAGTTTTTCTCTTTCTGAATTTCTGGTTTGAAGTTTTCTCAGACATGTTGGGTGAACAAAAAAGTAGAGGAGAATCTGCTTTCTAATAGTCTTACAGTCACCCAAAAGTAGCCCCAGGAAATGGAAGACATTACCGAGTACTGACCACCACCTATATTTTTGTCAATGAAACACCTTTGATGAGCTATAAACTTCCTATGTAGCTGTGTGTTTCTCCTCACTTGCATTGACATGTGACCATTTAAAGGAACCTGTGGGAAATGCCGATTGTTCAACTGTTTGCAACTGTGCAAAGCCTAATAACAAGTACATCAGCTAAAGTTTTGTCTTTTTTCCAGTTGTTGAGAGAATGGATGGCGTTTCAGATGACATAGAAAAGTCACATAGAGGTTACAATAATAAGATCTCTGAGGTGGAGCAGGACCTGAAGAAACTAGGTAAATTGTAATTTTATATTGACTGTGTTCCATCATCTGTATTATTTCCAGACATTTAAGTGTTATCCTTTAGTATAAGAGTTGTCTCATTAAAGGGGTTGTCTGATTTATAAGAAAACCCACCAAAAGTCAAATAATATTTAAAAAATCACATAGTCACCCCTAAATCTGCTGCTGTTTCCAGTGCTGCAGCTCCAGTCCTTACCTCAGGTTTCTGTTTACAGACTGCAGTGGTGATGTAACTGTATATGGCATGTGACCACTGCAGCCAATAACAGGCCTCATCAGTCTTGTGTCGTACTGCTGTCATTGGCTGCAGCTGTTATCTACCATATATATCTACCTCACCACTGCAGCCTGTAAACAGACACAAGAGGTGAGGACTGGGGCTGGGGGATTATGGGGTGACTGTATATTATTTTATGATTTTATTACAGTTGATGGTAATGAGTAAGTTTTCTTATAATGCAGAAAATACCTTTAAATGGGTTGTCCCGCGAAAAATATTCTACAGTTTTCAAACCAGCACCTGTATCTGATTGGTTTTGTAATTCCATGTTATTAAAAATTTAGCATAACTTCTGAGTTATTCAATAAAATTTATCTGTATAGCGCCACCTGCAGTTTGTTTGTTTTTTATTTCTTTGATCTGCCCACTGAGAAGGCCGCACATGTTCAGTTTCATCATCAACTGCCGCCTGAGTTGTCATAGGGAGAGTTTAGACACGCCTCCTGAGCTGCAACAGATAAGACGCTCCCCTTGAGCTTGATATAAATCTAGCAGAGCAATGAATGTGGAGATCTCTGGATCTATGTGAGGTACAGGGATGGTTCTAGCTTTGTTAGAAACAGGTTGTCATGTCCCATACGATTTTTAATTTTCATTTTTTACATTAGTCATGGGATAACCCTTTTAAGGCAAACCTTTCCTATTTGCCCTTTTAGAGCATATTGATGTTTTAATGTTGACTTCTCTACAAACCAGAACAGGAAGCTGGTGACAAAGAATGATGGACCCAACCCCTTATTTAATGTCCAGTGTTGAAAACTAGATTTTCTCCACAATGGCTCAAATATCTAAATTTAGCTTTTTCTAAAGCCATCAGATGATCACTGAGTCAGCGTCAATTTAACAATACTGCAGCCGATTGCATGATGAACAAACGCTCTTTCATCGGGCAATCCTGACCAATCCAGACGTCAGATCATACTGAAAGATCAGGATTTGCTGGCCGAAGATCATCCTATCTAATAGCAATCTGCCAGTGACAAACCACTTTACAGCATGGGGATGGGTGATGGCATAGGGATTACTCCTCCCCATACTGCGGAGGAGATCACTGCATGTAATAGCATCTGTCTCCTCAGCATCCCAACAATCGTCTTTGTGATCGGGGTGTCTAATACACCCTTTACACGCCTTGCCCTTAGCATGATCTTTGTTGGCCAACCATTCCCAGGGAGGGTAATAAGGTCTTGAATTTCCTCCATTTGTACACAATCTGTCTGACTGTGGATTAGTGGA
This sequence comes from Rhinella marina, assembly GCA_900303285.1. Classification (NCBI taxonomy): domain Eukaryota; kingdom Metazoa; phylum Chordata; class Amphibia; order Anura; family Bufonidae; genus Rhinella; species Rhinella marina. Next base: position 335,760 of record ONZH01008614.1, read on the forward strand.
GTCCAAACACTTTAGAGATGGTTTTGTAAACTTTTCCACCCTGATGAATATCAACCCCTCTTCTTCTTCTGAGGTCCTCAGATATCTCCTTTGTTTGTGCCATGATATACTTCCACAAACATGTGTTGTGGAGATCAGACTTAGAAAGATAAATCCTTGTTCTTTAAATAAAACAGGACACCCACTCAGTCCTGATTGTTATCCCATTTATTGAAAACACCTGACTAATTTCATCTTCAAATGATCTGCTAATGCTAAAGTTTTACATACTTTTACCACTCACAGATATGTGATATTGGATCATTTTCCTTGATAAATAAGTGACCAAGTCTAATCTTTTTAATTTGGTTATCTTAATCTACTTTTAGGACTTTTGTGAAAATCTGACATAGTTTTAGCTCAAATTTATGTCGAAATATAAACGATTGTGAAGGGTTCACAAACTTTAAAGCACCACTGTAGCTGTTAGTCGCTGATAGCTGTACATGCGGAAGGTCTTAAAAAGTAACAAAACTTTTATACAATTTGCTTTTAAACTCTTCTAAATTAGCCAGGAACCCGCTCCAATCAGCTAAAATCTGGCAAAGCACATCGGTACAGGGCACAGGGTATCAATGTGCTGTGCCAGAATTAGCTTGGGGGAGCTCAGGCAGGAGAGTGATCTGTGCTCCCTCTTGTGCAGGGTTGTCTAAAGCAGCAGAAATCCGTACACCATACAGTGTTGACAATCCAGTGCTGTACGGGAATGAGGATTTTAAGAAGCAGTACTATCATGAACTTTGGGTACACTTTTAAGTTGCAAAACAACATAATTCATTAATAAAGTATATTACAAATTTTTTTTTGGGGGGGGGGGCTATTTAGAAGAGTTCAAAAGCAACTTGTATAAAATTTTACCTACTCTTTAAGTTCAGAAAGGAGACATATACATGTATAAATTACAGGTTTTTCTGATTTTTTTCCCACAAAACTATACATCAATCTGCTCATCTCCTTCTGCTCTATAACATGCCTGTAGATTGCACTGCACAGATTGTGGTGACAGGTCCTCTTTAAATCTCTACTCCAGATGGATACAGCTGTATGCTGATCCATTTTTCTACCTTACTGATTAAATGCAAACAACAAAGACAGAAAAAGCAACAGTTTTGAATGATTGCAAAATATGTTATGTAACAAGGCTGCTTTTTGCCAATTTCTCCTGTGTTTCCGTCCATATGCATACATTTTCTTGGAGAGTGAAATTTTTTGTAAGCATTTCATCAGGGTGATTGGAAGACATTTCAGAATGAGTCACTGAAACAAGACCTCGGTTTATGGTAGAGGAGATAAATACTGTATATGACAACATTGCCAATTTGACAGTGTATCACTTCCTAGCATATGGTATATATTTTGCAGATGACCAAGCTGGACAAAAGTCAATCAACACTAACACAGAACTCTCCGGCGTGAGATCAGATATCTTAGCTATTCGTCAACAGCTACGTGAGATCACAGAAAGGAGTAGCAGAAACAAAGATGCCCTGGAGAAACTACAAGAAGCTGGTGGCCTTCTAGATGCAAAGCAAAGCCAAATGAAAAGTGCCTTAGACAATAACTCTCTGATGATAAATGGAGTCAATCAAACATTACAAGTATATAACAGTTATGTTTCTAGTTTACAGCAGGACACTAGCAGTCTACAGACAAATCTTCAAAACCAAATGCAGTCAAGCAATGTACTCACTATGAGTGTAAGTAACTTAAACTTGACGCAGACCCAACAAAGGACAGTTATAAGCACTTTGCAGAGATCTGTGGATGATACCAGTCAAGCTATTCAACGTATTAAGAACGATTTTCAAAGCCTTCAACAAGCTGTTCTTCAAACTCGGAAGGATACAGACTGGCTGAAAGAGAGAGTCCAGAACCTACAAAACATTGCAACAAATAACTCCGCTCTTGTCAAGGCAAACAATGAGACTGTAGAAGAAATGAGCAACCAGCTCAACAATCTTGGTATTCAGATCGAAAATATTACTGTGACTGCACAGTCCAATGAGCAAAACTTGAAGGATCTTCAGGATTACCATAAAGAATATGAAAATAGGACAAATGCCAAATTCAACTATTTGGAAGATCGTTTCCAGAAATTTGAGGAAGATATAGTAGGTATTATTACCAATATTAGTTACACTGCTCATCATCTAAGGACGCTGACTAGTAATCTCAATGATGTAAGAACAACCTGCACCGATACACTGAGCAAACACACAGAAGAACTAATTCAGCTGAATAACTCTATCTCCAGTATTCAGCTAGACACGTCTTCCCTCAGGACTCAACAGGATACAATGAGACAAAGACTAGATAATGAAGTAGCCAATTTATCAATTATTATGGAAGAAATGAAGTTGGTGGACTCAAAGCATGGACAACTAATAAAGAATTTCACAATTTTGCAAGGTAAGATCATATCTACTTTCTCTGAGACAAATGCTAGACACGTCTTCCCTAATGTTTAGCTGCTCTAATTTCATAATTATTGGCTTGATTTATAAAAAGGACTTTTTTGTTAAACAAAAGTGAAAATCTGATCCTCGCTTTGATACAAGTGATCATCGTATTGACAAACCTATAGTGCAAACTGCAAAGCAGTAAAAATATCGAGAAGACCTACAGTGAGCAACAGGTAAAGGAGTCATCATAAACACTTTTGTATGTCCATCGTTAAAAGGGTTCTCCGGGAATTATTTAAAATGGCCACCAGCAACCATTCCTACAACGTGAGCAAGACTTGTTGCCTCTACTTGTAGAGGCCTAGGGGGTGAGGTGGCAGGGGCTCATTAGACACTATGCTCTGGCACTGACATACTGACATACACTACATATTATTTGAATGTTCCTGTCAGGCTGGTCAGCCATGATGGCATACCATAGGCAGGATCATATTCTTACCATCTGTTGTAGAGTACTGTAGTGTAAAAGTTCACAACATTTCTCTCTACCAAAACCACCTTGATGGAACTCAACAGATCCTATTGTACCTCAGTGGGGCTCGGGAGGCATCAGTGGTACTTGTCATGTGACTATGTGTCCTGGTTATAAATGGAAACAATAATATAAGTGTGAACAGAGTGTTTCCAGGTTTCCACCAAAATGACACATATTAGTAAATCAGAAGCTAGAACAATTTACAGTTCGATAATTATGCGTATTACGCCTACCAACAAATGGGCATTGTTTTTAGCAAAAGTGACAAAAGGAAGTGCATACATATTAGTTGTCACCCTTGAATTAGTTTTCAATGACCAAACAAAATATATATAATTCAGTTCTGTTTTAGGCCTCATGTACACGACTGTGGGGCTGCAAAAGATGTGGACAGCACATCCATATGTCCATGAGTCCATTCCTCAAGAAAGATAGAACCTGTCCTATCCTTCTCCATTTTGCAGAAAAGAATAGGGAGCTCTACAGTAAGGATCCGAAGTTGTGCATGAGGCCTTACCATACAGTAACCTGTCTAGTCTGCTTCTCCATACAGTTGAATGGGATGGTTCTGGCACGTGTTCAGTAGAGTCTGAGCGTCCTAGTCTGCTCTACTGTATTTAGCAGACAGCATCTGAGGGAAGCTAGCAGAGTCCTTATCACAGCATTCTTAAGGTACCCATACACGTTAGTCTAAGGCTAGTTTCACACCTTAGACTATGCTGTACTTTTGTTCCGACCGCCTCTCGGCAGGGTTTGCCGTGCTGCGGCCGATCACTGGCCCACCCCCATTACAGTCAATGGGGCCGGAGCGTAGTCCTGGCCCCACACCTGCACCTGCGGCAGCACCGATCCGACGGGCTGTTCACCCGCCGGAACAGCCTGCCGGAGTCTGATGCCACAGGTGTGAAAGTACCCTAAAGTTGATCAATCCAGACAATTTCAACCAAAACATTTGTTTGTCTTGTGGAATTTAACAATGAATGATTGTTGTAGCCGATCAGTGACAGGCTATCAAAGTTGGCCATATTTGAAGTTTTCATCCAATGGTTGGACAAAAGATCTTTCCTTGAAAGAATGTTCCCAAAAAGATCTTTAGTCCATTGCCCAGTTTAATTTGACATATATGAACATTCTGAACAACTGTAATATCCGATGAGTTTATGGCTGTCTCTGTGATACGATCATTCACCAGATAATCCTTTGCTTAAGTAATGGTCAATCTTCAACCAACTTCTATGTAATGTACATGGCCACCTTTACTCCAAAGCACACTGTTTTCTCAATGACTTCCATGGAGCACAGAAGGCTATATACAGGGACGGCAGCCTAACACAGTGATTCTCAGATGTATACCATTCATTCCTTAGGGCTCATCACGCATATGACCGTATTTTTCTGCATTTTTTGCAGAAAACACACTGACCCTATTCATATATATGGGGCTGTCACACATTTCTGTTTTTTGCTGATTCGTGTCCATATGTGCAGACAAGAATCATCATTTCTATTGATGGGAATTTAAAAAAATGTAGAATCAAAGGCATTCATAATATGTGGATACGTTTTTAGTGGACCTAAGACTGAGGCCACCGTACAGAAGAGGAGATCCTTCCACACACAGAGCAAAGGGGACGTGAACCTCTGAATGGGTACACATTACAGTACAACCTTGGGAACATGTACAGAGAGCTCTGTAGGGATTCATGCTCATCATGTGACTCATTGCCATTGCCTCACCCACAAAATAAGTACATCAGAGGAATGTAGAGTAGAACAGTTGTGAATGTAAGTGATGAAGATGGGAGATGAAATAACCCTTTAAGTAAAACATCTTTATATTCAATAGACATGTTTGCATTTGTGGCTATATATGTTCCATTGAGTACATTTAGGAATATTGACATTACAATGGCAATTCCAGTTTTTTCATTGTCCCTCACATATATAAAATTTTACACAAAGACCATTGAGCCTTGCACAGCAGTAAAGTAAGCCCTGTAGAATATTAGTTGGGATCTGACCATAACATGTTCTGTTCTACTGTACATTTTCTAGTTAGGGTGCATTGTACATTGCTCCATAATACCAGCCTTACTCGTAGGGCCATTGACATAGCTGGTGACTCGGTTCACCTGTTATATTGCTTCTTCAGCTTGTTGCCATCAGGGAGGAGACTAAGGAATCTTCGGGCTAGAACTAGTAGATTAAGGGATATCTCAGTCAGGCTGTTAGAATGCTAAATTCTGAATCTGTTTTGCCCTCTTTCAAACAACTTATATATTTTACATATATTTATACTGAATTTAATTTTTTTAATTGGATTACATTGTTATATTATTACTTATTGGTTAATTATTTTTAATGTATTTATATGTTGTGTCTTTTTAAATTGTATAGGCTATACAATGGGTTTGAGAGAGTTATGACATTTTGATCCTCTGTATGTTTACTATGTACTGTGGTATTGACAATAAAGTTGGCTTTGACTTGATGAATATATTTGTCAATTATCATCAGATACTGTAAGTCTTGTTTTCTTATTACAGGGCCACCAGGTCCTAGGGGACCGAAAGGCGAAAGAGGACCACTTGGTCCCATGGGACCAATTGGACCAAAGGGACAGACTGGAGATAAAGGAGAACCAGGGTTGCCAGGACCTGCTGGTGAAAAGGGCCTACCTGGACCAATTGGGCCTTCAGGAGAAAAAGGATCTAGAGGTTCAAAGGGCCCGCAAGGAAATAAAGGACAAAGGGGTTCACCAGGAAGAAGTGGAGAACCAGGACCTAAAGGCGATCCAGGTTTACCAGGACCACCTGGAATAAGTGGACCACCAGGGCCCCCTGGTCCTCCAGGCCCACAAGGAATTAAAGGGATCATTGGTGAACCTGGCATTCCTGGTAGTAGAGGGGCACCAGGCCCACCAGGCAAACCAGGATTAACAGGTTTACCAGGACCTAGAGGACCACCCGGACCCCCAGGAGATGCTGCAAGATCACTATCATTACATGATGTCACCACATCCGAACCTGACATTTTTCTTTCAGTGCCAGGTAGGTGACAAGCAATTGTAGACAAATAATGAAAGATCTACATGAACATTATTGTATTACAGATCCTGTACTATCTAACAACATCAAGGTACCATTCAATATCCAGACTGTGCATTGTTCTCACAGAGAGCATGAAGTTTACCTATGTTTCAGGAGTTTTAGCCATGAGTCTGGGGTGTGTCTGTCAGCACAGCGATGAGAGTCTATTTCCCGGTTAAAAAGCCTACTTTGTCACATTTCTATGGTCATGAATGTATATTACAAATATGACATTATCTAAATCCGGTATAGTAGTAACTATATGATGAGGCATCCTGTTTTCTGAAGACTTAATTCTGCTTTTTAGCATAGATTGTGACAGAATGAGCAGACTCCAGTGAATAGCAGCCTGAAAACTTAGGTGTTAAAGAGCAGCGCTCCAGTGGCGTAACTACAACTAACTGGGCCCCACAGCAAATTTTTTAATGGGGCCCCCCCAGAAACTTCCTCGCAACCCCGAACTCACATGCAACCCTCACTCTTGTGGCTAGTCAAGATTGAGCTCTCCCAGACAAGGCCTGACAGCTGCTCCATCCGCTTTCTATAGTGTCACTGTATATAATGTCATTGTATAATACTGTTGAGGGGGGCCTGACAATAAAATCTTTTAGTCTCCCTCCTGAGGGGGCCCCTTGTGGGTCTGGGCCCCAAAGCAGCTGCTTCCCCTGCTTCCCCTATTGCTACGCCCCTGCAGCGCTCCTTTCATTAGAAGATACATTTGAAGCTCAGCCAATACTAAGCTTTCTTTCTGTATACTGCAGAAAGTAATCTTGGTGTTCACAGGCTACCTGTCACAGACATTCCTATGACAGATAACAGGAGGTCTGTCAGATTGGCAACACTTTGTGGTGTAATCTGACCTGTTACCACACCCTTTTCCCTCAGGTGTTCCTGGTGTGGTAATTGTCCCTCCCCTATTTATTGCTTCTTCTCCCACTATTCCTTGCGGTTTCCTGGAGCCTCCATTTCTTCACTGAAAGATAAGTTTCCTTTTCCCTTCTGTGTGTATTGTTATTAGGCCTTAGGGAGACTCCTGTTCGTCATTCCTTTTGGAGGAACAGGTAGACTCATTCTTGTCATTAGTTCCAGGGTCCTATAGGGTCAGTTCGGTGTTTAGGTTCCTGTGTATGAACTTGCCTACATTTGAGGCCTGTTCATACTGGTAGATAGACAGGAATTGAGCCAGGGTTTCCTGTAGGAGGTGTCCATCTTCCTTCCTTAGTTTCTAGGCCTAATCTCCTTTCCCTCCTACGCTTGGTTTGGTTCCCCTTCCCTCCCACACACCTGCGCGTGACACTACCTACACTTCTCCTGACAGATTTGTCCTTGTGGCAGTGGAGCCAGCAAAAAGAGGATAAAAAAATCCACCAGCCGTGAATGTAGCTGTTGGCTCTGTATCTTATTACACTGCATCCCCTATAGTCCTTCTTACCCATTTGCTGCTAACCTGCTCCCTCTAACACATAAAATATAACGCCCTACTCCATCCATACTCTTCCTGCCCCAAGATCATGCTTTGCTCAGGTAAGTATGAATTTGTGTATATACAAGTGTTTTGCATTTGTCTATATGAATGTTCATATAGGGGTGGTATATGGATGTCTATATGTATAATTATATGTGTGTTTACCGTGTAGGTGTTTGTATAAGGATCATATGTGTGTATGTATGTGTGTATGGATGCATATGATCTATTGATCACACTATCATTTGCTCACACTAAGTTGATATTTTAGCATTGTATTTCAATTTTACTTGAGACCTTTACATGTCATTGTTATTTTATATCCCCTTCCCCTCTTCTTCGTATAATAGTACATCTGGGGCTTTAGATATCCTAACATAAAAGCCAAATATTTGGTATCTCCACTAATGACAAAACAGTATACACCACTTATTCTAGCTCACCTAAAAAATAGAAAAAAAAATGTTGAACTCCAACTGGACCATTAAAAAGCAATACCCCTTATTGCTGAATTGAACCAAAAATAAAATAATTATTAGTTCTGGATTGCTCAGCAAAAACTGTGAATTAGAATTGGATGCAAGTCATATAATGGTTAGATATAGTGTTATTCCTCACAACAGCTTATTCTGAAAAGTCACCTGAAAATGTAGATATGCTTTAAAGGGAACCCGTCAGTTCCTGTATGCTACCCTTACTGAGCACTGCATAGTGTAGTGATAGATCCGCTAATTTAGCAGTGTACCCCTCTGCTCTGCACTGATGAGGGGCAATCACCCCAAAACAGCTGTCTGCAGATGAGGTGCAGTCTTATTTAATATCCGAGTCATGTCTCAAGGCCTATTTAAAGGGTCAAACATTGACTTACAGGATAGTTGCCTTATATCGGGTAGCATTAGAGGCAGAGCTTGTTAAGAGCTCGTTTGCATACCTTTCTTCCCAGAATAAGAGAGGAGCATGTATAGTCTATAAGTCTCCTCACGCTGATTAAGGCACTCTCTCCCCAAGTAGAGATGATACCTCCCCCCAACTCCTTTAACAGCATTCAGTACTTTTAGAAACTTACCTGCCAAAGCACTGATGCATGCTGGCGGCTGAAAGACCACTTCTGCCTGCTGTTTGCTGTCATTTCAACTATTTATATTAATATGTAGGGCCAGTCATGTTAAGGCCTCTTTCACACTAGCGGCAGCACGGATCCGGCAGGTGAAGGGTGCCGCCGGATCCGTGCTGCCGCAGGTACATGTGTGGGGCTGGAACCACGCTCCGGCCTCACACATGTCACACAGTACATACACACAGACACATACACAGACACATACATACTTACATGCTCCCGGCAGCTCCGCGCAGCACGGTACAGTACAGGAGGAGGACGGCGCGCACATAGGACGATTCGTCCTATGTGCGCGCCATCCTGCTCCTCCTGCACTGTGGAGACCTGCCGGGAGCATGTAAGTATGTATGTGTATTTGTATCTGTAAATGTCTGTGTATATTTATGTGTATGTCTGTATGTGTGTATGTATGTATGTATGTATGTGTGCAGGTGACGGATCCGTCATGAACTCCATTGAAAGTCTTGGTGTGGATGCCTGGACCGGAGAGGAAACCGCAGCATGCTGCAGTTTGCTCTCCGGTCTGAAGACGGAACGGAATGCTTTCAGGAGCATTCCGTTGTCTTCAGTTCAGTTTTGTCCCCATTGACAATGAATGGGGACAAAACTGAAGCGTTTTATTCCGGTATTGAGCCCCTATGACGGAACTCAATACCGGAATTAAAACGCTAGCGTGAAAGTAGCCTAAACCTGTTTGTAATGCACTTTGTTAGGGATATATGTGTAATTTATTTATTTTTTTAAAGCTGCCACTAAAGTGTCCCCTTGACAAAGCTCAAATTGAGTGTTGCTAAGGAGAATCCGTCTTCAGTTTTCTACTGAATGCTGAAGACAGCTAACTATAAGATGCAGAGGCAGGCTTCTCAGCCTGTCTCTGCTCTTCCGTCCCTGTCACTTCCTCCCAGTCTATTTTGCTAATGTCTTTACTATCTTTTTCACCAAGAGACCCTTCCCTATTTTAACTGTCCCTGCCTATTTCATCTGCTGCCAGTGCTGATCACTGGTAACCTTGCTGAAATCGATTACACAGAGGTCAGTCTATAAACAACTTTACATGTTGTCTTCCTTTTAGGGTGTCCAAATGAATGGAGGAATTTTACTGACAAATGCTACTATTTTTCAAGTGGAAAAGATATTTATAACGATGCTAAGATTTTCTGTGAAGAAAAAGAAGCTAAGTTAGTTTTCATAGAAAGCAAAGAAGAACAGGTACATTTTGATGTTGTGTAGAAAGTATGAGGAATATTCTACTAATCCAGTAGGAAGAGTACAGTGACGCAACTAGAAAATACTGATAATAATTGTACAGGACGTAAGCTTATGCAAGTTAAAAACTAACTTTTATTAACCTTTACCCATCTTTCCTCAACTGTCCCTAGGGCATACTGCCCTATCTGTCCACCCCCCACCCCCTCTCTCCTTTCTTTTTCCTTTTCCCCGTTTTTTTATCCTTTTGGAAAAACTGACTAGAGTCGGAGGGTTGATGTATTATCGTAGGAATCTTAGTTTGATCAATCGACTGACTTTAACTATTGATATTGTACCATGCAAAAATGTTGTGAAGTAACAACTTTCATACATTAATGTATATATTATTTTTATTATGTCAACCTTAAATAAAAACATTTAAACATTAAAGATTCCAAACATATTGGCAGGTACACACAAATACACAGTACCTGATAAAGGGGGAAGAGCACCCACCCGGATAAAGGGGGAACCCCAAACACTGTTCTGTCCCTTTTGAACCCTGTTAAGACCTAGGGATAGAAAGATAAAGCGAATGGGTGATGTACTAGCCTACTAGTCTTCTGTACTGTGCACATAGACATCCTGTCCATAAGATGGCCGCTGATGGTGGTTATGTGACCAGACATATCACTCAGCCTCCTCCAGTCATATACAACGCATCTGTTCTAAACTCCCAAAATTACAAGTAATGATGGCAGGTTCAGTGTATTTGAATGGAGGAGACATCACATGGAGGTGATTTGCCTGGTCACATGACCCTCCATCAGCAGCCATTTTATGGACAGGACCTCTGTGTGGACAGCACAAAAGACTTGGCAAATAAGGGGACATTCCTTATAAAATATGGAAAATGGTGCAGATTATCAACAAAGTTTATATTAGTAAGTGCCATATAGTCATGTACAAACACATTGATCAACAGTAACCAGAAAGTGGCCAACCCCTTGTCTGTACAGATCAATAAGGAATCTGAAAAGCATTTTACCACCATTGTTCTGTAAATGTGTATACTAGAGATGAGTGAATACATTCAAATTGATTCATCTCATCAACAGGACTTCTTCACCTGTGGTGGTCTGTCCCAGCAGGTGAAGAAGTCACCAACTGTTGCTAGATTGTCAAGGCTGGACTTTTAGCTCAACCCTGACAATTGCCTGCCTGCATCGATGCTCCAATTAGCCAAGCAAGGGCAGAAGCTCTGCTTCGACTTTGGAGCAGTGACTGTGCATGCGCCATTACCCGAACAGCCCCCCACAGGTGAAGAAGTCCTGCTTATGAGACAAATCGATTAGTTACAATGGATTCACTCATCTCTAGTGTATACCGCAACATATACAAAGTAAAAAGCAAAAAACCTAAAGCATCAAATGACCCATTCAGACAGATTGATCCAGGTAATAAATGCATATTATAGGCTGTTCCATAATATACAAGCATAGGTAGACGTAGGGCTCATGCACACGGCTGTTGCCCATCTGTGCCCATATTGCGGCCCACAAACAGCGGGTCTGCAATGTACGGGTCCCGGACATTTGTACACTGCATCACGGATGTGGACCCATTTAATTCTGCAGTAATAATTAAAGGTGGAGAATATCCACATCTTAATGCACCCGTACAGTGTGAAATCGGCCTTATAGAATGTGTTTACATAAATGTGGTTGTCAAAGTGTGCAATGAGAGATCTCATGAACCCAAGCCCACAATACGATCTTGTGATGTTGAATACACGAATTTAGGGGTTGAGATAATATACTGATCACTTGTGTGTTTTACCTTGATAGCAATTCATTAAGAAGCAAACAAGTGGAAAAGGCAACTTTTGGATTGGGCTTACTGACATGGAGGAGGAGAACGTATGGAAGTGGCTAGATGGCACCATGCCAACGTTCACGTATGTAAAACAATAGCAAGGATATGCTTCAAACCTGTATGAATGATGGAAGCAGCAGTATGATGTCAAGATCATTGTATTGAAGGGGCTATAGAGAATCAGACAGTATATGACAATTTCTTTCTAACAAAGATAGAACCAGCCCTGTACCTCACATGGATCCAGAGCTCTTCTAGAGGCTGGCAGCTCAGAAGATGTGTCCTTTCTCAGGGATGTGTCCTGTCTGCTGCAGCTCCCTCCCTGTTAGGCCTCTTTCACATGTCCGTGATGACATCTGTGACAAGATGGTCAGTGCTGAAACACTTTGTAAAGAGTCCGTCTTTGGTCCATGTGTCCATTTTTTGCCTCTGTGCATCATCTGTTTTCCATGGACACTGGTTTTAGACAATATGTCGCCTCAGTATTTGAAGTCGGGCCCTAACTCACAGTACACCAGAGTAAATGCTAAAGTCTTAAAAGATCAGTGGCAAAAGCCTCAAGGCTTTTGTAATCTGCCGGCAAGATGTAGCCTGAGGAAGGCCAGTGAAAGGGGGCCCCTTTGAGGATGGGGGCACTGGGCAATTGCCCAGTTTGATCCCCATTCCCCCCAGCACCAGCCCTGCATAGACAAAATTTCCAGAGCATCTCCTTCCTATAATCTGTGAAAGGGATTGAGATTTGGATGTATAAATTACCGGTTTTACTGAATCTTTTCCCATAAAACTATATATCAATTGGCTGAGTTCCTCCTGCTCCATAACACGGTGCCTGCAGATTACATTGCATTTTGTGATGACAGGTTCTCTTTAAACCTGTTGTCATTTATTGCCCATACTATATACTGAAATACTATACGCTGAAATACTGTGTTGCAGTGTATGGTGATTGTACCGCCATTCTGTTATGCCTTGCCCTGGCTGCCATGACAACCGATTGGCACCCTGTGATTGTGTGACTGTCAAGTAGGTGCCGATCTCTGGACAGAGGGAGATAAAAGTGACAGCTATGTTCTAAGGGGTAAAATGGCCAGGATCATCGTTATCTTCCATCCCAGCTGCTGCAGGCGGTTGTCAGATATGTAATGTAACTGACACCCACTGGATATGGAGCAGACTCAGCTCCTGAGCCCACTCCATACACCTGTTCTGGGGTTATGATGGCCCCTAAGTATATGATAAACCTTCTAACAAAAAAATAATTGTCCAAAGCAGGCAGCCCCTTTCAGCTAAGCTTCTTTTCTTTCCAAGTTGATATACCACAGCTCAATCTGGCTGTCATGTCTGCTGCTGGTAAGAAAACATTATATATATACTTCTGCTTCATCAGAGCCGCATTAATGCATCCATCATTATGTCAATTACAGAAACTGGAAGGTTGGTCAACCTGACAACTGGACACCTGAAATGGGACCTGGAGAAGACTGTGCAGGAATCATATATTCAGGGTTGTGGAATGATTTCCATTGTGACGATTTGAATAACTTTATTTGTGAAAAAGATATGGACAAAGGTAAAATGATGTATCTTAAGATGGTGTAGATTAAGATATTATTTTTTGCAAAATGCTCCTATTGAGACAAGAAGTATTTTCTTGCATATGTAAATCTTACAATGTGATTACTGTGGTGAGCTTGTCATTTAAAGGGGTTGGACCACCATAACAACCTATCATCTGTCAACAGGATTGGTAATAAGTGTATGATCCTTGAAGGACCAACAGGTGGGACCCTTACCGATCACGAGAATGTGAGAACAGAGGCCTCGGTGTGAATAGAGCAGCAATGCATGCTGCCACTCAATTCAACTCTATGAGACTGACAAAAAGATACTGAGTACAGACACTTTTCACCTAACCTGATAAGCTGTTATGGTGGTCCAACCCCTTTAACGCTAAAGTTAGCTATTAGATAAAAGTAGGTTAAGGGTTGAACAACCATTGAACAAATGATCATCTGATGAACGATCATTCCTCTGATGTAGCCATACACATTTTAGTCCATATTGGCCATTACAGCCATTCAAACTGGCCATACATGTTCAATGACATTGCACAGGAGGATAAATGATGTCTCTGGAAACAGTCTGGGGTTGTTCTATGAATGTACTTTAGGATAATGCTCTTTTGTAGACTAGCAACTATGGGACACAAATCAACTTTAGACCAATGTGTATGGTCACCATTACATTGTTAATGGACCTTGTTAAAGGTTTTCTCTGTGAATGTGTTGAAATGGCTGAATGTGAGCACGACTGGTGGCCTCCACTTGCAGAGCTGCCTAGGGGAGTGAGGAGGCAGGGCCGCACTACACTTTAGCACTTACTACACATATACTACACATCAGTGAGTATTCCTGTCAGGCTGCTCAGCCATGATGGCATAGTGTAGGCAGGATCACATCATTACCATCTGTTGCAGAGCAGTGCATTGTATAGTAAAGCCCCACAGCCTCACCCCCACCCACCCCCAGGTGGTCCTGCTCACATTATAGTTTGATGGTGGCCATTATAAATCATTCCTGGTGAACCCCTTTAAGGAACACTCAAAAATGCCTGCTAGATAAATTGTACTGTAATGTAAATTGTGGTTCCAAAATTTAAAAAAATACATGCTAACAAATACTAGTCTAGATTTTCAGTATTTGAAGCATTTTGGCAACCTACGAATAAAGAATACGATCTAAGGTTGCCTTTTGTTTCAAAAGGAAGATCCCAGGTACTAAGCACTTACCTCTGCAAATTCTATTTAAAGAATTGCCCCAACCATTTCAAGTGAAGCTTAACTCTTTTATCTACTTTAAGTAACCTGTTGTTATTCTCCACAATAGTACATGCCGAGCTACCAAGTGGGGGAAATTCCGTAAGCACATTTAGCATGGCTCTTGTTCAGAGCCAGATTGTAAGGAGGGCAAAGGGGCAATAGGCTAGGGGCCTCCAGCACCCAGTTTTATCCAACTCTCCCATCAAACATGATAGTTTAAAAGATGCATACCTCCAGCATTATAAAGGTTTTCACATGTGGTCGAAGAGGAACTTATGCAGCTTTTACTCCTGTTCTCCTTCCTGCCCTGCTCACTAGCAGAAAACTAAAAGAGATTATCTCCCAAATCAACAAAGTATCAGGCATGCCAAAATCCAACATGCTGGACCCTGTTTCCCCCAGCAGCAGAGACAATGGTGCCACCATCATGCATATCAAATTTTCATTTTATCATGTTGACATTAGTGGAATCTGCCAACAATTATGTATTGTTTATGTGTATTATATGACACAGAGGTCCTCACAAAAAAATTTTGGCCAGTGGCCCCCCTTAACCACACATTGGTCCGACTCAGATAAGTTATACCTGACAGCTATGGTTTATCACAATAAAGTTCTGCCTGAACATGTCACACAATTACTAAAAATTTGTTTATCATGGATGAATAATCACTAATGTCAACATTTTTTTACAGGTCAGATTTCAGATGTCTCCTAGACTAGGATGTTTTCATGGACATGGAATATTAAACTACTTTCCTTTTAAAGGAAAACATGAAATGGAACTGGATTACATTATACTCACCATATCAATGACACTGAATCTTGGCTAACAAAAAGTTCAGCAACTCAATTCTTACAATGTATTGTTCCATGAACTTTGCTGCCGACTGAACATAAACTATTATTTTAGTGATGGCAATGTAACTAAGAAATATAAATGTCAACTTGGGAAATATTGATACAATTTTTCATACCTAGACAATATCATCTAGAATATATGGATATATTTTGGATATAGGTCTACCAGCATTACCCCAACAATGTTATATAACTAAACCAGCTATAGGAGAAGAAGAATAAAGGTTTATAGTTCTTATTCAATGGAATATTTTTGTAAAAGCTTTTTGAAAACATTTGTATTTTTGTACAAGATACTTGCATTTTATTATTTTTGTATTTTAGAATTTATTTGCCAAAGAAAATAATATTGGAGCATATTCTTTATGGTATAAACAGTCAATTACTTATGTTATCACATAACTTGCCACTTTAATGCTCAAAAATGTACTTCTAGGAAATTTTTACTATACTTTGCCGAACTCTTTTATGTCCTGAGGCCCTGTTAAGGGGTCAAATGATTCAATAGAAATATGATCCCTGCTTGCTATAGTTTATAGTGTACAAGATGTAATATCCAAAATGGTCACCAGTGCAGCTATGAATTCCAGTAAGGATGTGAGCCACTTACTCTTCCTGCCAAAACATTCATTTATTACAGACAGTGGTCTCATAAACATCATTCACATTATACCCTTAGTCTCTCATTGGATATGGACTATTATTTTACACTCTGTCTGATTTAAACAATGGCAGTGAAAAATACAATAAATATAAAAATAAAAATTATTTTTGTCTTTTTTGGTGTTTTGGTTTTTTGGTTGATTGATGTTTTTAATGTGTCTGCTTTTTATTGGATCTTTATTGTGTAAGTTTAAAATATCTACCATTATAAATAATGTAACTTCACTTGTAATCAACAGTACAGTGTGTGTACTTGAGGAATAATGTTACTCATTTGGGGGATGCTGATGAGAAACAGAGGAAGCCCCTTCCCTCTAAACCAATTAGATGCCATGGTAGCTATTGACTGTGGCATCTAACGGGTCACAGGGCCCAGATCTGCACTTCTGCTGATCCAGGCCATTAGAGCAGGAGCCTGGCTCTCATGTGGGAGCCGAGCCTCCGCTCCCCACTGTACTGGAGACCCATGCAGTGCTTCTTAGACTAGGCAACCCTAAAAAGGTAATGGTCTAGCCTAAACCGTTGTTGACCATCATAAAAAAGGCGTCAAAAAAGTCTATGTAAACAAGCACATAAACGTGTGGAGTATTTGTTGTACGGTGTCTGTTTCCAAACTAAGAATTCTAGACAGTGGCGTACATAGAGAAGTAAGGGCCCCATAGCAAGGATCAAACCAGGTCCTCCACACAGGACAGAAGGGTTTCTGCCTAAACCCTTTTCGATGACCCTTGGGCCATTTTTTCCACTGCCTCATTTGCTAAAAGTTGGTCCTTTAGAATTAGAGGGTAGAGTCTTGACCAGTTTTTCACCTCCAATAGAAGAGGAGATAATCCCAACTAAGACTTGGCCTCCTCTTGCCCTGGGCCCTAAAGCAGTCACATGGTCAACCACTATGGTAGTTTCGCCCCTGATTCTAGCATAAAGTACAATTTAATACATCATTGCATGGAGTCAAGAAAGACTTGCATCAGATTCCTGCAGAAAAATCCACTGCCCTGGCACAGACCTTTTAACTGAATGGGGCCCAAAAATTCCTGATGGCAGCCATGATGGCCTGTATACTTTTTGGATGTATGGGACAGATAATGAATCCTGCTTATAGAATAGATTTTTTATTAAAGATATGAATCAATAGCTCTCTGATGTGCAAATCATAATTTCCTCGTGAAACAATGCCTAAACAAAAGAACACAGTAGGCAAAAAATCTGTGTCCTTAAAAGGATTGTCCAGCCTAAAAATCAGCTTTTTCACACAAAAATGTTTCTTGCAAAGCCTGGTTGTTTCATAAATAAGGAGACATCCTCTCCCTTAATTGATAGATTAAAAATCCAAAAATACATCAACAAAAATAGTAAAATCAACAAGTCATACATTCCTCCTCCCATCTCCAATCAGCTGCCCTCATCTATAGACAACATGAAAAATACCAGGAAGGATGTTTGTGGCAGGATGCTTTGTTATGTGGTATTGGCTTTTTCATTATTCCCAAGAAACACATGTAAAAAAAAAAGTAAAAAAACAAATAGCAAAAAGTTGTGGTCTGTGAAATAATTGAAGTTGATAACTGTGGAAAAGCAGAAAACATGCCAGCCATTGCATTTTCCTCTAGCATATGTGTCTATAAAATAGTAACAAAAATATACAGTATTATATGCAAAGTTGATCCAGAAGAAGGCAAAAAACACGAGGTAGAAGCCAATTTAACTCATCTTAAAGAGGTTGTGTAGGGGCTTTATATTGATGATCTATCCTCAGGATAGGTCATCAATATCTGATTGGCGATGGTCTGACACCCGGGACCCCCAGGTGAAGAGGAGGCGGCTCTCTGATGCAAAAATGTAATCAGTTCTTTCATGCCCAGACATACACACAGGTGCACAACTGAGATATGTGAACCCAAACTTACAAATACTGACGCAAAATACTAGCCAACATATACAAGTGGGGACATGGTCTTTGGCTTGACTGGGATTTGCAGTAAAATAATGATCCAAATTTTAAACTAAAAAAAGCATAAATTGCACATCCACAAGCTATGCATTGATCCTTTGCTTCTCAGTATAATTAATAAACTGTACACGAGGCACTTAGTAAACGTTTTCATCAAAATGCATAAGCCCACTTATCACGTCAAGATGGCCTCTTTCGAGTGGGTCCCTACACTAAATTGGTGCAGTACCACATGGCAACCACCACCGCTCCAGGACTCCACCCGCAGGTGGAGATACCCAGCAGCCCAACATCACCTCTGCTGTTAGGCTAAGCCTCCCATGGCACTTTTCCACCCTGAGCCAGCGCCACAGCGACAACAGCTGCTATGCAGGACTGTACCACGTAATCATGTGGTCTCAGAAACTAAACTGATACCAGTAGGTATTAACCCTCCTGCTAATGAAAAACACCTGGGTCGAATGGGAGGAGTGCTGATACCATGAAAGAAAAACAAGGGGTTAATACATATTTTAAACTAAGGAAAAAGTATGGCTCGCACATCCACAGCAATCTTTGGCTTTTCAGTACAATTAATTAACTGTACACGAGGTACCTAGTATAGTTTTTGATCAAAATGCATAAGCCCACTCACCACATCACGGCCTCTTTTGAGTGGGTACCTACACCAAATTGGCTTAGCACCACATGGAAACCACTGCCGCTGCACCCCCACCCCACTTACAGCCCAACAAAACCCCTGCTGTCAGGCTAAGCCTCTTTGGCACTGGACCACACCAACCCCCAGGTACAGCCCCACAGCAAGAACATCCACCATGCAGCACTGCACTATGCGAAAAGTTCAACCTTCCATGTGGTCTCAAATTGGCGGTGGTCAATTTATTGTGGTCCTGCACCAATTTAGTGTGGGGACCCACTTGAAAGAGGCCACCATGACGTGGTGCGTGAGCTTATGTATTTTGATGAAAACGTTTACCAAGTGCCTTGTGCACAGTTTATTAAGTATACTTACAAGCAGAAGATCAATGCTTAGCATGAGGATGTGCAATCCATGTTCCCTGACATCACTGCAGCCAATCACTGGCCACTGGCCACGGCATCATGTGAACATTTGTCATGATGTAAGGGGAGCTGGTGACCACTCCCATACACAAAATCTAAGCAGAAACAAAGTGGCTCTTTGCAAGTGGTTCTCTGCTCTTACCATCCATCAATATGCCCTAAAATATAACAAGGTATATAGAGGGGGTCTGTAATATTGAGACAAGCACTTTGAGGGGTTGTGCAGTGCAAAGATATTAATGTTGTGTCCTCAGGATAGTTCATCAATATCAGATAGGCAGAGGTCTGACTGCCGGCAAACCCAACAATCAGCTGTCTGAAGAGGTAGTGGCGCTCGTGCGAGCACTGCTTCCACTTCAAAATTATCTATGCATGGTCTCACTTGTAGAGATGGAGCAGTGTAATAACAATGGGTCGTCTCAAT
The DNA here is from genome assembly GCA_900303285.1 of Rhinella marina. NCBI lineage: Eukaryota > Metazoa > Chordata > Amphibia > Anura > Bufonidae > Rhinella > Rhinella marina. The sequence goes on from ONZH01008614.1 coordinate 355,249, forward strand.
CAAGTGAGGATAGGTCATCGATATGTTTACACTGCACAAGCCCTTTAATTCACATTGACATGAGTGAAGGCATACAGTTGCCACTTTTTTGGGCTTGAAAGGGAACGTGGCTAAGCAGGGTCATAGGAGCACATTTATTAAAACCGGCGTTTTAGACTCCGGTCTTAATATAGCCCTAAGCTGGCGAGGGATCCACCGAAGTTATGAAGAGGTGCAGGCCTCTACATAATTTAGGTGCATCCTCCGCCAGTTCTAAGTGTAAGACAGCTTACTAGCTATTTTACATTTAAACCATTTTCCACACCTGAAACAGGCGTAGAAAATGATGAATGAGATGGGCCTGCTGTCCCGTCCCCTTTCCTGCTTACGCCACGCCCACATTTTTATACCTGGCGTGAGCAGGGCAAAGTCGCAGATAGTGGCGCAACTAAAGTTGCACCACGCCACCATCTGCGCCTGAAATATGCCTAATATTGGCACATTTCAGTATAATAAATTACCTTCATAATTTGCACCAAATTTAGACTAATTTTAGGCACAAATTAAAGTGATTGTCTGATGGATTGAAAAGAAATGAAATACCTTGCTTTAGCCAAGTTCTGGCACCAGCTTTCTTCATATCCATTACTAGCTCAATTTTTAGCCATTTCACCTCCTCATCTCTCTCTCCACTGCCAGAATAACATAAAGTTTCCTTTGTAGAATAAAATACATTTTTATTTGATTGGCCATGTATGGCCAATAGGCCATCAGTTTGGGCATGTGCAGAAGTGCTTTTTTTTCCTCACTTTCATGAAGTGAGGGAAAGAAGTCACATGTCCTTGTCGTCTTTGCGGAGAGTGGGAGTAAAGAAGAGTCGCATCATAGAGGAGCTGATATGGTGAAGAGCAGAATGCAATTACAAGATTTACAAGTAGAAGATAAAGTGCAGGAAGCACTGGAGAAACATTAGACCTTCCTGGGACAGAATGCTATACATTGCCACTTGGAGGTAAATAATGATTATTAATTAATGAGATTTAGTATAAGTAATGCAAACTGTATAACCTTTAGCATGCGCCAATTCTATAGCACAGTGTGCACCACTATGATAGATTTGGCACATCTTGTCACTGTGTGGACTAAGTTTAGATTGTCTATTAGACATGATGATTAAATGTGGGCCAATATATCAATACAGCAGTAGTCTCTAAGATCTAAAATCTTGTCAACATGGACAATATACACTCTTTGAAATTGCAACACCAGGGTTGTGGAATTATAGAAATCACAGGATTAATACATATGTTAATGATATGCAAATTATTAAAAAAAAATGGAAACAAAATATTCAAAACATCTTGATTTATTTAGTATCGAATATGTCGTTATGCACAGAAATACACACACTTACATGCTTTGGCATGCTATCAGTGAGTCTAGTAATGGTTGTCTGAGGAATGTTCTGCCATGCTGAGTGCACTTGGGCACACAAATCTTCAAGATGCACTGCTGGAACCTTCCTGTGCAATGCCAATCAATGATGGTAGCATGTTAATACCATGCAGGCTGTTCATAGTAGCATAAACAACATGCAGCCTGGTATTATCCTGTTACAAAAATGGCACCTGGGATACTTTGGAGAAATGGTCATACCACTGGTTCCACAACCTAATTAATGTAACACTGAGCTGTGAACCTAAGATGAGGACCAGAGGGGTCCTGCTACTGTACATTATGCTACTCCACACCATAATCCTGTGAGTAGAACTAGTGTGATGTTCCCTTGTGAATGCCTCTTCATGGCATTGCTTCAGACCAATCGGGACTCATTGCTAAAGAGCACAGACCTTCATCCCAGCCTTTGTTGCTGTCTTGCTGTGCACCATGATAGTCTTTGAGAATAGTGGGGTTAGGTCAATGGAAAAACTGTAGCTGGATGTCGGGCTCATAGCCCTGATTGGTTTGTATGGGCAGTTTTTTTGCCGCCCTAGGCTTGGGATGTGACATCCAATTTCACTTGCAGCACAAAATGGATCACTATGCACCATTCTTCTAATCAGATGAGCAGTCTATGCAGAGGTTCTCCTCTGTACATCTCTTACATTCATTCCAGCTCATCATCATTCTCCCAACCACTGGGACGCACAACATTGAAGAATGCTGACATCTTGACCTAGGTGTATAGCGATCTGCCAACCAATGTCTCTCAGTTCAACAATTCTGTCCCTCTCAGTTTGTGACAAGTGGTGATAACTGGTACATCGAGTAACAGGAGGCATCGCACAATTCTCCCACACGACTTGATCCAATTTTTGAGGTTTCATATGGCTAAAAAACTTTGCTTTCAATCTGGCTTTTATTCCCCTCCCACGTGCCACAGATTGGAGCTAGGCGCTTAAAATTTGATTATCTGAAAATTAGTGATGATCAGATTAGTGACAGAGCAGTCAATCCAAACTCAGGTTCATTACTGATCCTGGAGCAATCCAGACTAAGGCTAGTTTCACACCTGCGTCAGGGGACTCCGGCAGGCTGTTCCGGCGGGTAAACAGCCCGCCGGATCCATGCTGCCGCAGGTGCATGTGTGGGGCCGGAGCGTAGTTCTTTGTAAGCCACGGATCCAGCTGCAACACGGCAAACATGTTGTACTTTTGTTCCGGCCACCTCTCGGCAGGGTTTGCAGTGCTGCGGCCAGATCCATGGCCCGCCCCCATTACAGTGAATGGGGCCGGAGCGTAGTTCCGGCCCCACACGTGCACCTGCGGCAGCCTGCCGGAGTCCCCTGAAGCAGGTTTGAAAGTACCCTAAGAGTAATGGTGAATGCACAAAAGTTAGGAAGTCTTGCGTTACTTGGAACGATAGCAAGAAAGCCTCATCGGAGGCCATACATTTTAGACTACTAGGGAGCTGCAATTTATGAATGAAGATATGCAATGAACCAGGTTCAGACCGCCCTTAATGCTCATCACTACTGCAGATCTTAGCGACACCTGCTACTTCCTTCATATGTTGAGGAGTATATTACACAGAAATATTACTAGGACAGAATTAAGTTAGCCAAGAACATAAGAACATTGTAAAAGAATGGATTTTTATAGCCATATCTAAAATAGTTATGAGAGTTATGAATCTTCAAAGAACACACAGTTGAGTATTATTCATTGACTTTTTTAATCGTAGTTTAGTAGTTATTGAATGTCCCAAGCTGGAATGGTGTCTTTAAAGGTTGTTTTAGGACCTTTCTTTAATCCTCACACCATGTTACCTTAACATTGTATTTATATATGGTATGTCCCCAAAAGACACAGAGATATGTGTTTATAAATGAGCTACCAGCATGAGGAAGAACAGCAGGCATGATCCACATCTGTTCCAATGCATCCTTTTAATAGCAGGGAATCAGGGCAATATACAGGACAACAGAGATGAAGACTCTCTTTAGGTGGCCTCAGTAAATAAAATCTGGATACTTCTGACAGACCACCCTTGTGAGAAGAAATGTCTGTGGGGAGCTTAAACAAATAATCCAAGAACAAGGTTCCAAAAGGATTCTTTAAACCAGATGGCACAGTGGCTGTGATATCGATACCTTCGTTTTCATAGATATTTGTATCATCTCCATATAATTCCAACGTTGGTTAAATAATACATTTCTGGTCTCCATTAAAACACTGGGCCACCAGTTCAAGAAAAAAAACACACTTACTGGGGAATGAACAGAACACTTAGATGGTGTTCTCTTTTTTATCTTTTCAGCTGCAAATCTGCTGATTTCCAGATTCCTCTACTGTTATCCAAAATGTCTGCACCACTTCCATGACTGCCTGAAGCTCACTGTGTACTGGTGGTCCAAGACACTTCTTGCTTGTCCAGCTTGCTCTTGAATTGGTCAGCACTGTTCACAGGAGTAGTTCTGGCCCATCTGAGGGCAGAAGGAAGTGTCTTGGCAGTCTGAAAAGTGGTGTGGTGATTTTGGATGATGGAAGAAGAGATTGGGAATCAGAGGATCTGCAGCTCTAAGGATAAAATGGAGGGTACCATGTAACTGCTCTGTTAGTTCCTTTGTAAATGTCATTTTTGTTTTTTCTTGAACTGGAGACTTGCATTAGAGGCCTTTGCTCATTTGGCAGTTGATCGGCAGCATGTTTACAATGGAAAGGGCATTGTTTGTTCTCAATGATGACCCCATGAAAACATGGTGCCGATTAACTGGCAAACAAGCAATTGTTCACATTTCAGGTGATAGCATCTTTAAAACCAACTTAAGATTGGCATGCTATAGATGTAGCATTGTGGAATCATGTGCATAATGATAGAGCAAAATGTTGGCTGTGCACCAGAGATAAGAAAATCAATTCTTCTCACCAACAAGAGTTCTTCATATCCGAGGAGCTGTCCGTGCTGCTGCAGAAGATCCCGCTGCTGCTTGATTGACAGGACCAGGGGCAGATTGGCCACACAGGGAAATTTCCTGGTGGGCCTATGCCCTGGGGTCCGTCTGAGCCTTACTCACAGCCGGCCGGTGGAAGTTTTTGGGCATGTATTTTGTGCTGCTGGCAGTATTTAGTGATGGACTGTGGTATTTGGCTCTGTTGGGATGATATAATGTGCCACATTATGGTATTGCTGGCCCTGCCTTCCATTAATTTGGACCCATCTACAAAACGGGGCCACTTTTAGTATTTTTTCCAGGGCCACTTTAAGTTGCCAGTCCGGCCCTGGATATGGCTGACAATCTTATGCCTGCACTTGTGCCCAGAGTAACGGCGCAAGTGCAGTGGCTCAGCTTCTGCTTCCGAGCAAAGAGAAGCTAGCTGAGAGAACTGGAGTGGCAGCGCAGGATCTGTCAGGTAAGTAACTTTCAGTCCGTTTTTGAAAGAGCTTCCCATCTGTTGTCCAGTTACATCCTGAAACTGGACAACCCCTTTAATGATTAGTCATATTAGGTTGAATACTTCAGCTAAATACAAGCAAATCTTGAAAATACGGTAATGCAGCAGTTAGAAACCATAAAAAACTACTGACAGTACAAAGGGGAACTGTTTTTAAAATGATAAGATACCCCAATGCAGGCAAACTGCATCTGCAAATAAAACAGTGTCAACCAGTGCCACAAACTTATACATAAAGCCCAACAAAACTGCTTTTCACTGTATGTCCACTCTACAATGCAGTTTTCTGTTTTCTGAAAGGTTTCCCTATGAGAAATGATGTTTACACCATGAGTAGAAGTGAGGAAACTTCTGCTGTTCGAAGGGTTGTGCAACATCTTATTTATAGGGACTAAAAGACAAACAGTGTCTAAATGCTCTGTAAATTGCCTCCCACACAGGGAAAGCTATTTTTACGTATGCTGCATGAGATGATTAATTACATAACGCCTGTTAATTGGAAATTGATGCCACCATAATGGGACGCGACACGACTGAGGAACCTTCTAGTGGGAATTTCTGTTACGGGAAGACCTGTTGATTTTAATATAATTGGATGGATGGCAGAAACACGAGTTACTCATTTTCCCAGGGGCTTCTTTGAATTCACATATGGAGCACATCTGTGTTTAGAAAGCTGAAGCTGCATTTTTTCATGCTTGAGGTCAGTATCAAAGAAAATGAAGCAGTGAGTTTAGGAAGAGAACCACTTGTGTAGATACAGGGCTTTGTTTCATGAGTGACTTCTGGTGCTCAAAGATCACAGGAACGTGAAGTGCTAGGTGAATGTTAATAATAATATTGGTATGCACAATAGTAAAGTAAATTGAACAAGCTGGTAGTACAGGCCTCAGAGGTTTTGTTTTAGCCTGCAACACAATGACAGAAATAGAATCTCAATTTAGCCAGAAGAACCCCGTAATAATACCCAAATTAGAATGTGGAAGCTAAACTTTCTAAAAACGGTTTTCCATCAGAAAAAAATGATGGCATATCCCTAGGATATTCGCGATCAGTGGTTTTCCAACTGCTGGGACCTCCAACACACTGCGAAAAGAAGGTGCCACAGGACTAGTCAGAAATGTCCACTTGCTGTGTAGGGAAATACAACACTGCCCCACTTACTTGTTGCATTTTCCTATAAAAAAAGAAATAACTGGATGGCAATATCATTGACCACTAGCTATTAGATTTTGGTTTACAGACTTCAAAACGTCAAAAATTCTCTTTTACCCTCTTACATTACCAGTCAGGCTTTTTATGTCACTGCAGAATATACAGTAACTCAAGCTGTACCCGCTAGTATCAGACAAACCCTCTACAGATGGTACCAGGAAAGAGAGTGAAGTGCCAGCAACGATTGGACCATTAGGGTTCGTTGCAAGTGCCAATTTCGATCCAACTGAAAGGGGATGTCTGGAAATATTGATGGATACCAATCTACAACCAGATATAGACACACAGGAGGAACATAAATCGTATTTTAGGGGTGGAGTACAATCCACGTTTTGCCCCCCCTTGCCCGCCGGGAGTAGCATTGATATCTTCCAAAAGAAGGTTCTTGAGGAAGTTAGGGCATTGTCATACCCTGTGTGTGGACAAAACATCACATACAGGGAAGTGAAGGCCATAAAGTGGCTGCAATCTAAAGAGGAATATATAGTGAAACCGGCAGACAAGGGGGGAAATATTGTAGTGATGAGGAGAGAGTACTATTTGTCTGAAGCACATAGACAGTTAGACGATGTGGAGGTGTATGAAGTACTTAATAGCGATCCCTCCTTCAGAATATCCAATATAGTAAGAAGATTGCTGCATAAATATGTAGAATGTGGCTTTCTGCCACAGAAGATGGCTGAACGACTGCTGCCACTGTATCCAGCTAAACCCTCTTGGTATTTCTTGCCGAAGATACACAAGTCACTGGTGAGTCCCCCTGGCTGTCCCATTGTAGCAGGTATTGGCTCTGCTACTGAGCCTTTATCCAAGTATGTAGATTGGCTATTAAGACCATTGCTCAGGAATATGCCCGCGTATCTCAGAGACACGAATGATCTCCTCCTCTCACTGGAGTCTTTCCAGTGGCAGGAGGAGTATCAATTCGTGTCTCTGGATGTTGAGAGCTTATACACCCGCATTCCACAAGAGGCAGGAGTAGAAGCAGTAATTGAGGTGCTTCAAGGCACCACAAAAAGCGAGGTGTTTATTAACTTCATTAAAGAAGCTCTGACTTGTATTCTTTGCAATAATACTTTCAGATTTGGTAAGGCATGGTATAGACAGAAATTTGGGACGGCCATGGGGACCCCGGTGGCTTGTACTTTGGCTAACTTATATCTAGCACATCTGGAGGATAGGTTTGTTTATAATATTGGCAATCCATATCTACCCCTTATACGCCTCTACCTCCGTTTTATTGATGACGTATTTATTGTTTGGGCCGTTAATGCTGAACAGTTTTCGCACTTTGTTAAATACCTGAATGACTGCAATGACATGCACATGAGATTTACCCATGTTTTTGGTGGTTCCCATCTGGAATTTTTGGATGTGTCGCTATCAGTGGTGGGGGGTGAGTTGGTGGCAAGGGGGTATCGCAAGCCCACGGCGACCAACTCACTGTTACACCACTCTAGCTACCACCCAAAATATGTAAAAAAAGCTGTCCCTTACGGCCAATTTATTAGATTGAGACGTATAAACTCAACAAAAGAAGGCTACATTGAACAAGCCACAGACTTGAGGAATAGGTTTTTGGCCCGGGGTTACCCAAGGGAAATGCTTGAGGAAGCTATGATAAAAGCCTTGAATATCCCCAGGTTAAATATACTCAGAGGAGAGAATGGGAAAAAAAAGTAGAGAAAAAGACAAAGAAAAAAATCCAAGTAATTGTGTGTTTTCCTTTAAACATAGTCCCATGTCAGATAAGATCAAGCAAATTATAAAAGATAATTGGGAATTGGTATTGAGAGATGAGTCCCTGAAAGGATCGTTTGGCGACCGCCACTTGTTACTTTTAGAAGGACATGCACACTGCGCAATAAACTGGTACACAGCAGGTTTAAAGAAAGGGAGAAACGAACCTGGATACATGAGTTCGTCCCAAAAGGCAACCGGAAATGCGGTAATTGCTCCTACTGTGCCCAGAATAGCCAGTGTGCAATGTTAAAAATAGGAGGAGTGGAACATAAAGTGAAGGATTTTATCACATGTAAAAGCCGCTATGTGGTGTATTTGATAGATTGTAATTGTGGCCGTTATTATATAGGCAAGACCATTCGCCCATTGGTAGATAGATTTAGGGAACATGTGAATTCAGTGAAATCTGGTAAGGGTTCTCCCCGTTTGATTGAACATGTACAATCTGTACATAACGGAGATTCTAGAGTCCTGAGATTTAGTGGTTTAGAAATAGTACCCTATCTACCACAAGGGGGCGATAGGCATCGCACCTTACTAAGAAGAGAGGCCAAATGGATATTAAAGACAGAGGCTATGGGTCCACTTGGACTTAATGATAAAAACGATATGAGTGTATTTCTGTAGCTTTTTAATAGGCTTTAGATGTTCACATCTGATGTGTTAACCCTTTTATGTATCCCCATTGTTTTTAGCGCATATTGCTATTGGTATCTATAGCGCATGCGCGGGGGCGAGATGCACGTCATATAGTACGAGACGTGCTGACGTCCCTGGCAGCCTGAGGAAGCGCGGGAACGCGCGAAACGGTCGTCGCTGCTAGAGTGCTGTGAGGTGCGTGCCGCCCCCCCCTCTCCCTGACATATCACTGTATATGTTGGATTTTATCCAGGAAATAAAGCATTGAAGAGTTGGTGAGTTGCCGCTTGCATCCTTTTTTCTCATTTGGATTATCGCTATTGGACTTTTTTCTGTTGTACAAGCAGAGCACAACCGCTTCAGTTAGCGTGTCCACGGTGTTGCATTGCTCTGGTTCCCCGGGAGACTGACATTTGTATGGTGTAGTGCCACTCATCCTACTTTTTTCTACTGTGGATTGTACCCGCTAGTATTCCCATCTGGGACATTTACGGTATATCGATAGGATATGCAATAAATATCCAATAGGTGCAGGTATCACCTCAGGGACCCACGTCTATCTCAAGAACAGGGCTCCTAAGTGAATTGAGCGTCCATTCACACACAATAGAATTTCTGATAATAGCAGAGAACAGGCTTGGCTATTTTTGGAAGTCCCCTAGCATTGAATGGAGAGGACTTGCATGTGTGGCATGGGCTCTGTTCATGTTGGGGTCCCTTTCTTAAGATGGGAGTGGATAACACAGGTGGGACCCACACCTATCGAACATTTATGGTATATCCTATTGACATGTCATAAATGCCCAAGATGGGTATAACCTCTTAAAAGGGGTTGTCCCACGATAAATGTTCTTCGCTTTTCAAACCAGCTCCAAAATTTTGCGTGTAATTAAACATTTCTCTCATAAGCCACTGAGTCATTCAATGAAATCTATCTGTTTGTTCTTTCTCCTCTTTCTCTGTCCACCTCTCTGAAGTGGACACACAAGCTCAGTTCCATCCTTCAGCTGCCTCCTGAGCTGTGATAGGTAGAGCTGCAGCAGAAAGGACAATCCCCCTGAGCTACAGCAGAAAGAGTATGGATCCATGTAAGGTACAGGGATGGTTCTAGCTGTGTTAGAGATTGTTTTGTACCATACGATGTCTGATTTTCATCTTTCACATTAATCATTGCATAACCCCTTTAAGTCAAAAAGTGGAGAAAAAATAAACATAATTGAAAAAATGTAAATGTAAATAAAATAAAATAAATAATAATAATAATAATAAAAAAAAAAAAAAAAAGAAATAATAAAAAATGAATAAAAAAGGCTGTGAAAAATTATCATAGCTTTTGTATCTTAAGCACCACCACAATTTGTCTTTATGCATATAAAAAATTGTTTGTAGGTTTAGTGCCGATTTACAGATCCCACCTACCATACGTGCTAAAAAAACGGAGACCTCTGATCTTATAGCAAGGATATAATTGGCCCAAAGTGCACGTTTGGTGTCGTTATACATGCTGGAGTACATGGATTATTTTGTGGCGTGTATCTGCCTGGCTAAACTAATTATGTTAAATATAAGAGAAAAAAATGAAGGACATTTTCTTTTGTTTGCCGCTGTTTTCCCATTTTCTGTAAAAACAAATGAAAAGATAAAGATATAAAAGTTCGGTCTTACCGCATTAAAACCTGATCTTTGCCCAAAAAAATGAAAAAAATATTTGGCCAAAGTATAAACTAAAAAAATATTTACCCCTAGAATGTGGAATTTTCAAACTATGAAAGTTTGCTGTGGACATTGATAAGTCTTGGTCTTGAAAGGGTTAAACTGATTTTTACCACTATTACCATTTATCAATTTACCAATATATGTGATAAGAAAGGTTAACCTTCTACTATGGACAACCATTGTAGAGGGCAGCTATATGTAGGTACTAGCTGAAGGACCCGGCTTCGCCCGGGTATATTTAATCTATTTCATTTAATGTTTGTGTGTGTGTCGTTAAAAGATATCGAGAGTGACCTCTACAGTGCCCGCCCCTTAACAGAAACATCCACAGCGCCCTCCCCTTTAACTGTGACCTCCACAGCAGCTAGGGTGGCCACTGTCTCCACCCCAGAAAGCCGGACCTCACCGGTCATTCCCCCAAACGTGAAGCAGCGCCCCCGGTCCCCATGAAGCCACACCACTAAAAATGAGGCCATGCCCCCTGGCTCCATGAAGACACGGAGGGGAAGCTGTTTGAGCGTGAGCTACTGAATCCCTGCCTCCGTCCAAGCACTGCGCCGGACCGAGAACAACTGGACTGTCCAGCCTAAAGCCGTACATCTGGCCACCCTAACATCAGCCTGCCCCTAGGGTGGCCAGAGGTCCAGTTTTAGGCTGGACACTCTGGCTTTCAGACTCCCTGTCCACCATCCGGCGCAGGGCCTGGACAGACACAGGGATGTCCACCCTTTCAGTAGCTCACGCTCAGACAGTTCCTCCTCCGTGTCTTCACTGAACCAGGGGGCGTGGCCTCCCTGTCCTCTGCCATGCGAGGGGCCTGGATGGACACACAGATGTCCTTTTGAACAGCTCACTCTCAGACAGCAGCACTGTGCAGTCTAAGCATGAGTTGCAGGGAGAAATTCACCCTCCCTCCCTCCCCTGCAGCTGACAGAAGTTGATTTTTACCTTCATTTTTGCAATCCCTGTCGGCTGCAGAGTGAGAGGGGGCATGGCCTGACTGGGTCGGGGGCGTGACTTAGTGGGACATGGAGGTGGGGCTTTTAAGTCCTTCTTTTGAGGGTGGCCTGAATTACAGGTTGATGCCATAGTAACACAGTGGGAAGCAGTAGAAGAAAACATCTTTTATTACTACTGAACAGTAAATATGTGAAATTTACATTATATGAGGTAATGATTGATGATGAGTTAGTCTAAAACATAAAGTATATTTATGGTAACCGGAATACCTCTTTAACAGTGTCATCCACAGCGCTCTGCCCCTTTAAAGCAGACCTACAGCAGTGAACTGGCTGTGTTGTTATGGAAACCTGTTGTGTGTGGAGACTAACTGCCTGTGAGCTTCTATTGGCTGATAAGGGTCATGTGACCAGGCTTCTATTGGCTAATGCATTTTTTTGGAATATCTCAGGAACAGTACGTCCTGGAGAGCTGAGACCCGTTCTAAAACCTTCCCGGACACCTGTTGTACATGTGTGCCAAATTTCATGATTGTAGCTGCGACGGTGCGGATTCCTTTAGCGGACATACACACACATACACTCAGTTTTATGTATTAGATAATATACTTGTAGCAAGTGCCTATGTCAAGTATATTGTACATAGTGTGCTCACTTTGAACTGTGGAATTCCTTTATTTTTATCTGTCAATCAAGGTGGATATCTGAATTATAAAAAAAATTACATGAATAATTCTCAAAGTTCTCAAGCAGTGTCTAATAGCACCACACATACTAGTAAAACCACACATACTAGAATCAGGGTAAGAATAATGTAAGAATAAGAAATGAGAATGATGTTTCAAATATCTATACTAAGCAGCAGTACTGGCATTGGCATGGATAAAGTATCAGTTGACTTTGTCAACAAATTAAAGGGGTTCTCTGGACTTTACCTAAATTCTGTGTATCAGCTAACCTGGAAAAGAGAGAAAGTTTCAGCAGTACTTACCCTTTCATCGTGCCACCCAGGCATGGGATTCAGCCGGTTCTCTCTGGTTCTCCAGATCCGGTTGTTAAAATTACAGCCGGATCGGAGAACCGTGTTGCCAGCTTAATCCCGATCTGGTGCTCTCTTACCTCTCCTGCGCCGCGGCTCCACTCCGGGTCCGGCGCTCCTCAGTGTTCTCTGCCAGCGCTGCACTGTCCTGACTGCGTACAGCGTCAGGACGTAGTGCGCGCACTCTGACCTGACGCTACACGCAGTCAGGTGACAGTGTAGCGCGGGCAGAGAAGACAGAGGAGCGCCGGACCCGGAGCGGAGTGGCGGCGCTGGAGAGGTGAGAGAGTTTTTTTATTTTATTCTGATGGGGGCAGAATGGGCTGATCTGAGGTCTGATGGGGGCACAATAAGCTGATCTGAGGTCTGATGGGGGCACAGTGGGCTAATCTGAGGTCTGATGGGGGCACAATGGGCAGATCTGAGGTCTGATGGTGGCACAATGTGCTGGTCTGAGGTCTGATGGGGGCACAATGGGCTGATCTGAGGTCTGATGGGGGCACAGTGGGCTGATCTGAGGTCTGATGGGGGCACAATGGGCTGATCTGAGGTCTGATGGGACACAATGGGCTGATCTGAGGTCTGATGGGGAACAGTGAGCTGATCTACGGTCTGATGGGGGCACAATACGCTGATCTACGGTCTGATGGGGGCACAGTGGGCTTATCTGAGGTCTGATGGGGGCACAATGGGCTGATCTGAGGTCTCATGGGGGCACAATGGGCTGATCTGAGGTCTGATGGGGGCACAATAGGCTGATCTGAGGTCTGATGGGGGTACAATGGGCTGATCTGAGGTCTGATGGGGGCACAATGGGCCGATCTGAGGTCTGATGGGGGCACAATGGGCTGATCTGAGGTCTGATGGGGGCACAATGGGCTGATCTGAGGTCTGATGGGGCACAGTGGGCTGATCTGAGGTCTGATGGTGGCACAATGGGGACTAGGCAGGATTGGGACATGTACAGATAGACATTGGGTAGAGTTAGAGAAGTGGCTTAGTGTTTAAAAAAAAATAAAAACTTGTTGTGGTGCTGAAAATTTACCTCCTATATTGTATGTATGTATTTGTAAATATGTGTCGTGACGCCGCATGTCCACTGTTGAGTAAGGAACCTGTTCTTAAAAATTTGAATCCCACCTTTGGTGCCACCGATTCCTTCATCTCAGCTGTAATCACGTGACCGCTTGACTGGCTGCAGACTCTTCCACTGAGGTCCCAACCGGATATGCTGATGTGCTGATGTTTCTGCATATAGATTATGTGTGGCTGAACAGGAAGGCACACAATGCAGCTACAAAAGGAAGAAACAACACATTAGGTTGGGACCTCAAGGGGAGAGTCTACAGCTAGTCACACGGTCACATGGTCGGAAGGGTAAGTACTGCTGAAACTTTTTTTCTTCCAAAGTCCAGAAATCCCCTTTAACTACTGCCTACAACTAGGTTATAATGGTTGATCTTCATAAGATTTTGATGAGGTGGAGACTGAGCTTTGGCAGAAGCTGACAATCTGAAGAATGGCTGTGATGGGTGTGACAAGTCTATGTTCAGCAGAAGTGTTTAAGACGAAAAAACAGATATTTGGCCCACTCATTTTTCCAAACCGCTAGTGTTATTTCTGGAAACCAAGTCCAGTAACTAGTATTCCTTCATGTTCAAAATGTAATAAAATATTATTATAAGAAACATTTATCAACTGTGTGATTCCTATCTGTCCCGCAATGTACATATTACAATCCTTGTGTGTCAAAACAAGAAAACGTGACCTTCGCCTGTAACAAACAATCAGAGTTCAGTTTTCTTTTTCTTTCTTCTTTTTATGGAGAAATGAAATACAATTATGAAAGAATTATGGAGAACTTGGCCAAGTGGCTGATTCTTCATCTATAGATTTGTGGAGACTGACCATGAACATACAGCCAGATGAGGTACTCTATTCTTGAGATCAGGGTTCCAGCACTACAGTACAGTACAGGCTGTGAGGGAGTAGGGCAGGCAGAGGCCGGCAGCAACCAGCACTGCCTGTCTCTCCTATGCTAATAGAAGACGGATGGCCTTAGCAATGCTCATTTGAGAGAGCGCTGCAAGGGACATTTCAGCCCCAGTTTTCTACCATAAATAAACATTTTCCCTAAATAAAGTATATTACAAAAATGTTCCCTATCACTGTCCCTACACATTAGCAACAAAAAAAATTAAACAGCAGTTACTCTTTAAAACAAAATTTGATTTAAACAATAGGTCATTTTCTGGTGACACATTATCTTTATACGTTGTTTAAAAACGAGCTGGGAGTGGAGAGAAGAGTTAAGGGAAGGCTTTCCACTGGCATCTTTGTTTTTCATTCAGTTATATCACCTTTATTTTTATCAAACACAATGCAACAGCAGAATGCACACAAAATACGTGATCACAAAAAATATATACTGTATTTTTCGCCCCATAGGACACACTTTTTACCCCCAAAGTGGGGGAAAATGTCACTGCATCTTATGGGATGAATACTAATGAGCACTTCCATTATGGAAGCACTCATTAGTACCAGAGGACCGGGAAGTGGTGGATGCATCACCACCTCTGCTGTCGGCTGTGCACTGCCGCAGCAGGAAGAAGAGAGCTGGATCCTAGGACTGGCAGTGTCCGGAGCAGGAGAGGTAAGTTGATTTTTATTTTATGTGATCTGAGGCATGGGGGCTGATCTGAGGCTTGGGGCTAATCTGAGGCTGGGGGGTGATCTATGGCTGGTGGCTGGTCTGATACTGTGAGATGATCAGAGGCTGATCTATGGCTGGTGACTGATCTGATGCTGTGGGAAGATCTGGGTATGGGGGATGATCTGAGGCATGGGGGTCTCATCTGAGGTCTTATTTATATTGGGGCTCTTATCTGAGGACTGATTAGGGGTGATTCACATTGGCATCTAAGCTGAGGTCTTATCAACATTATCAACATTGGGGGGGGAGGGTCTGATCTGAGGTCTTATTAACATTAACAAATCATTTGTTCCCATCCACCATGGCCATGTGACCTCTTTTGGATAGGAAACTACATTAAATGCTGCCTCTTGTTGTGCCAACCATGCACGACTGACTAATCCATCTTTCCTGCCGGCTGATTTTAATTAGTGTAGACTAAAGCTAAAGCCTACTTTCCCTGTATTCATTGAAGGTCTGCTGGCACCAGGAAAGGTAAAATATACAGTGGATTCAGTGTATATGTGGAACCTACCTTCCCTCAATTCTTTAGATGCTGGTTTGCACCACAAGAGGTATCATTTAGCGTAGGTTCTTGTGGAAAAGAGGTCACCTTGCCTGGTGGATGGGCATAAGTGTTTTTGATCTAATTTATTTGTAAGTACCTCACATTCATTTATATAGTGAACATAGCATGAATTTACAGTTTGTGTATGCAGAGTGCTGTTGCATTGTGTTTGATTTAGTATTTTCAACCATGGCGGCATGCACCTGTATATTAGTATGTGCTGACCAACTTTAGATTTTTCTTTTATTTTTATATACTGTTTGAATGAGGATAAATATTATGTCCACATGTTAAAAAAAAAATAAAAACAATTTACATGGGGTGCCTTTTTCCCATGAATGGATATAATTTAAAGAGGACCTGTCACCTGTCTCCAGAAATGCCTGTTTTAATAGCTTCATGCATTCCTCATGTAATAACAATTCTGGAACATCTATTCTTATAACTCTATGTTGTGCCATTCTTCTATTATTTCTACTAGAAGTTATGAATCAATTGCTAGCAGTCTGCAGTAAGGATACAAAGGGGTGGTAACCAGTTGGGGGTGTGTACCTGCACAGACTCACTCTATCCAATCAATGCTGCCATTTGCAGACTGTGCAGGTACACATCCCCAACTGGTTACCACCCCTCTGTACCCTTACTGCAGACTGCTAGAAATTCATTCAGAACTTCTAGTAGAAATAATAACGGGATGGCACAACATAGTTGTCATAAAAATAGATGCGCCAGAATTGTTATTACATGTGGAATGCATGATGCTATTAAAATAGGCATGTCAAGAGTGGTGAAAGGTCCTTTTTAATGTAAAGAAAGAATAGAGATTTAAGAAAATTAATAAAGGAAAGAAACATAGAAAAGGTGAAAAGCAACACTGAAAAAAAGCTGTGAAGGAGAGAGAATTACTGGATTCTGGAGTCCAAGAAATCCAGGTCCAAGAGATCTAGACCTTCTCAAATTTCTTTAGCATTCATCATTATCCATTCAGTTTGGCTTTAACAAAGTCCCAAGTCACAGTCACAGTCAGTTGGTTTCTTCCAAAAGCAGGCAATTCAAGATTTAGCGGCCAAAAAGATAAGTGGTATCAATTTGCATGAAGTCCAGGGGAGACCTTGCAGGGGTTTATTTAATTACTTTCCTATCGGTATTTGTGTAATCTGACGTGTGTTACAGTATAAATTCTAATCCCTAAATCTACACATTAACACAGTTTCAGTTTTTTTTTAAATCATTTGTTTATTTTTCACAGACCAAAAACATTCAGAAACATGTTAGGAATTACGCGGGTTACTATAAAATGGTGGATAAATTGGGGCAGCAAGATATTGGGCAATATGCTTCCATACTGAAATTTATTTTCAGGTTACACTTTGATTGAAGTGTTTTTTTTACACAGAAGAGAGTTATATTACCGTGAGATCTAAGATTTGGGAAAAGAAAAGACTTATTACGACTTAGGTACAAAAAGAGTTTATTAAACTATGATAAAAGATATATACAAAAATAACATACCGAGTAAAGTAACAGTGACCGAAAACCATGAAAACAAGTGAACCATCTCCACATCGACCAGTGCCCAACATGGCACTCGGCCGACACCCATATAATGCAAATTGAGGTGATGGTAACAAGAAACATCTTACCCTGATGATCTCTTTAATGGAGCTGAGCTGTTTGTTACATAGCTAGTTTTTTAGTCTCCTGGCCCCTCCTAGCCCCACTAGGTCAGTACACATATACAGTTACTTTGTTCTTCAGGAATGCCAGGTATCACTATGCACCACTAACCAACTACAGTACAAGGAAGGACCACTTAATAACTTCTTATACAAGACTTATAGATGTTGTTCAGTCTTAAAAACATGAAAGCTTTCTTCCAAAAACAATGTCACACTTGTCCGTTGACCATGTTTGGTATTGTATTTCAGCTCTATTGAGGTAAATTGGGGTTAGGCTGAATTACCATATAGACCATGTAGACTGTAGACAAGTATGGTGCAGTTTGAGAAAGAAAGAAGCCATGTTTTTCCTAATCCTGGACTCAGGAAATGTGTTATGCTAGTAGTCCATGTCTACTGCCACCTCTCTCCTCCCAGTGGACACGGTCAGTGGAACACTCATCTTGTTTCCCCAGTGGTTTGTACCCACCAGTGTCTTCCTGTGCCCTTCTGGTGGGTATGGCAGCTCTGTTCATTCCTGCTGCTCACCCACTGTGAGTATCTACACCAGTAGTTTTCAAGCGTGCCTCCTCTGGTTCTTAAAGGGCCAATGTCTATCCACCTCAATCTTCCCCAATGGCTGTCCACCTTAGGGTATTTGAGACGCCCCATGGGAAAGTGTCTGAGCAACAGATTCTAGTTGTATGGTTTACTAATAAGGTGCCCTAATTGTCTTGTTTACTCCCGTGTACCAATTTCTGTCTCTGGATCAGACCATTAACTGTTTGACCTGACTTCTGCCTGATCTTAATACTGACCCTGAGCTGCCTATCCTGACCCTTGGACTGAATATGAATTGCACAAACTCGGACAGCCTTAACTTAAGCTTGTCCCTGACCATGGTTTTGCCTGAACCCTCAGAATTTTGCACGGACTACTATGGACATGTGGATTAACCCTAAGCCATATGGGACAGTAATAAGGAGTCAGGTTTGAAACTTACTGCCCAAAGAAACATTTAGCTAACAGTTATCTTGTCAATTTAATTCTTGTGTCATTTATTATGTTTAGAAAGTGCCTCTACACCATTTCTTGATCTGTATGCTACTCTGTTGGGTTGTTGCTTTTTTCATTTCTTATAATTATTTTTCTTTATCATGCTAACAAAACTGCCCTTCAGCAGCCAGGCTTTCCAGGAAATAGTTTATGAAACATATGAACGTTTATGAGACACTCCAGTTTGAAATACTGTGCTACTTACCATTACAATACTGAAAAGCCTGTGCACTTCAAGTTCATTACAGGTTTACACTTAATCACTTTTATTTATTCATGTTATGCTTTTTTCATGTTTTGCTTTTTTTTTTTTTACTTTTATATATTTATTTCAGTTGTACTTATTTCTTAAAGAAGCACTTCCAGAAAAAGTTATTCTTTGACCTGTTAGAAAGGTACATGATGTAAACTGTAGTGAAAGTAATTTTCTTACCAGTGACTGTATTTGTAAGTTATTCCCTCCCTTCTGACCCTCAGCTATGTCATGTGACCAACATTCTTTCACATTAGCGTTGGGATTGTCTGGCAGGGGAACAGCCTGCCAAATCCGTACTAACGCTAGCCCAGTGTGTTGCTGGAAGTCCGTCTTCATTCACTATGATTGGGACGGGTCAGAGATGCGGCCACAGCATGGCAAACATGCCGAGAGGCAGCTGGTCAAAAACCGTAGAGTGAAAGAAGCCTTTCTCTATGTATACCGGGAGATGAGATAGCAAATCGAGGTTAGTGTGGCACATAGATAAATCACAGGCAACTGTGGCTAGCAGTTTCCTGTTTAAATAGGCTGCGTTTCAAGTCATGTGTGTAGCCTGGCCCGGGTTTCATGGTTACCAGACGCCAGTGGCGCTGTATCCTGTGAAATGGACAGGCCAGTACGTAACAATAACGGTGACGTCAAGTGAGAGGGGATAAACAGTATAGAGCATGGAGGAGGAGCTAGAAGCTGTTGACTTGGCATTGTGAAAGCTGCAACCAGCCCACCAGGGTATTTGGTGCCTCATTTGCATACAAATCAAAGTTCTATTTCTGGGGTATGCAGACAGAGTATTGGGATATAAAGGTACTGTATGTTTTGAAAGTTGCATAAGGGTCATACAGTGCATTGGTATCAGTTTCATAGGTGAACTGTAGGTAACAGACTCCCTTCAAAAGCACAACAAGCAGGGAGCTTGGTAACAAAAGTGTTAACATGCTGGAGTAGGGGCAGAAAGAGGGTTACCAGACGGGTGATCCTCTGGCATGTGTCAGGGACACTTGAACATTTTATGGGCCCATTTTAATTGTTTTTAATCTATGTCAATGTGTCTATTTAACCACTTCCCATCCGGGCCATTTACCCCCTTCCTGACCAGGCCTAATTTTGCAAATCTGACGT
Organism: Rhinella marina; assembly: GCA_900303285.1. NCBI lineage: Eukaryota > Metazoa > Chordata > Amphibia > Anura > Bufonidae > Rhinella > Rhinella marina. Next base: position 374,786 of record ONZH01008614.1, read on the forward strand.
GTCACTTCATGTGGTAATAACTTTGGAACACTTTTACTTATCCAAGCCATTCATAGACTGTTTTCTTGTGACACATTGTACTTTGTGTTAATGGTAAATTTGAGTCAATATATTTTACCTTTATTTATAAAAAATCCGAAATTTACTGAAAATGTTGAAAAAAAATCACAATTTTTTAAATATTAATTTCTCTGCTTTTAAGTTGCATAGGGATATCTAATAAAATTGTTATTAATGAACATTCACCATATGTCCACTTTATGTTGGCATAATTTTGGAAATGTAATTTTATTTTTTTAGGACGTTAGAAGGCTTTGAATTTTAGATGTAATTTTTAAGATTTTCATGAAAATTTCCAATAATTAATTTTAAAGGACCTTTGCAGTTCTAAAGTGACTTTGAGGGGCTTAAATAATAGAAATCTCCCATAAATGAACATATTTTAGAAACTACAGCCCCCAATGTAATCCAAACTGAATTTTACAAAGTTTGTTAACCCTTTAGATTTCCCACAAGAATTAAAACAGAAGGAAGGTGAAATTTAAAAATAAATATATATTTTTTGCAGATTTTCAATTTTTAATTCATTTTTCCTATAAGATAGCAAGGGTAAACCGCAAATCAAACCTGAATATTTATCTTCCTGATTCTGAAGTTTGCAGAAACACCCCATATGTGGTTGTAATCTGCTCTGAGACCGGCAGTAATGAGAGGGAGATAGGACATACATTTGTGATGATGTGCTTTGACAGCTTGTCAGAGTGATCAAAAGCCTGGAGGCCAGGAAAAAAGGTCTCAGGTTAAAGCTCCATGTTCTTGGCTGTCAGGAGGCAGCTGAGTCATGGAGCTTCTATGTACAGGTGCTGCACACAGGGGGCAAAGCTCAAGGACGTTTTAAAACGTCCATTCAGAGATAGAGATCCACTACTAGGATGTTTATACTCAATGGGCAGACTGGAAGTGGTTAAATAAATTATTCTATTTTTGCATATATAATAAGGTGCAGTCTATTCAGAATGGGTGATGAATTTCAGGCTGGGGCTACAAGGCACAATACAGAAAAGACTAAGATGCTTCCTGAACAGAGAGATGATCAGTGATAAACGATGGTCGTGTGCACAGACCCAACTATATGAAAGGACCAGGATTCAGTCCAGATGCTCTGCACTCACTACACATATCACATCTGGACAGAAAATTCGATTGTGGTAAAGAGCCCTAAGAATGAATTCACACACAGCAAGTTTGATGGAGACATTTCTGCACCTGAAAATCTGTCCCATCTGTTGTTTCTGCAGCACGGGCATGGTTTTCAGACCCACTGTGATGTACTGAAATGCACATTTTCCAAGTTCAAATCTGTGGAAAAGTCCACAGTATTTTCATCCTGTCTCTGCTCTCACAAATAAATAGGGCTGATTACAGAACTACAGAAATGTTCAGGACTATGGGATTATTACAGCACCAATGCTGACCCCTGCTGTTTGCTTCTAAACTAAATCTGACACCAGACAGATCCTTTTCTACAGGAAAATGTTTTCAATGCTTTAATAAAAGTGAGAGATTTATAAAAAGAATGTCCTGAGTGCGCACCTACCACCAACCGAGGGTATGTGAAATAGCATCTACTAGTTACTTTCTATTAAATGTTCATATGGGAAGTTCATGGGAGCTTTTTTTGGGGTTAGGACAGTGATGGCTAACCTCTGGCACTCCAGCTGTGGTGAAACTACTCACAGGGTTAGGATGTGTCGTTACGGTAAATGGAAAATGGAATTTTATAAAATGTCATTCTCGCAAGTCTGACAAAAATAACTCAGGGTTTTCAGGACACTGTGGTTTTTCAACCCCTTCCCCACTGCTGTTGTACATGCATGGTGGAAATTGGGACCAAGATGTGGTGCCTGCTCAGAAGCTAAAGCCACTGAGTTTCTGCTGTTTTACACAGCAAGTCTTTCATCGGCGATAACACCAATCACAAACTATTAACCCCTCAAATGCCATGGTCAATCGTGACCACAGCATTTGTGCTTCACCGCTCAGCTTCAAGATCAAGGAAGTCGTTCAGCTGCTGTGGCAGCCTTGGGCCCTCTAAAGAACTTGAGGCCTGCCACAGCAATGTTCCTATGGAGCCGAGCCTTGCCTGTAACAGGGCTCTATAGGAAGATATGGGGCATATTTATTAAGACTGGTGTTTTAGATGCCTCTCTTAATAAAGCCCATGTGCTGGTGGTGCATTGCTGAAGTTATGTAGAGGCACCGGCCTCTACCTAACTTTGGCGTATCCACGGCCGATTCTAAATGTAAGACAGCTTCCTTGCTGTCTTACATTTAGACCATTTTCTATGCCTCAACCAGTCATAGAAAATGATGAATGAGATGGGCCTTCCAGCCCGTCGCCTTGACCCGCCATGCCCTCTTTTTTAGACCTGGCGTGATCAAGGAAAAAGTTGCAGATTCTGATGCAAAATGGTGTGCGACAGAATCTGCGCCAGATATACTCCACAAAAGTGGCATATATCTGTTTGTAAATGACCCCCATAGCCCTCACACTGGCCCGTAGACCTAAAAAAAGTTAGGATGGGGTCAGAATAGAATATGTAGCATGTGGCTTTCCATATTTGCAGTTCTAGTAACACTTTATAGTTATCTTCTGATTGCACAAAGACCATAAGAGTATGTTCACATGTTCATGAGTCAAAGAGACTTTCAGCGCACGTTTCGCATACCTTATCTGCATCCAATGCAGAAGAAGAAATCCAGAAAAAGGAATGTGCATGGATTCGCACATACACAGCAGAATTCCGAGTGTCAGCTTCGGATTTCTGCCACGGATACTTTTGTAAATACAAGTCATATTTGCCATAGGCAAATCCATGACATGTACATAGCCTCAAGAGTATATTTACAGAAATTTCCGCAACAGAAAATCAGTTTCCATTCATATAAATGGGGTTAAGATGTAAGTGTCAGCATAGTAAGTACGAACACACAGACAGAGAGCCCTAACTGGAACCCAGGCTGCTTTCCCTGCCTACTTGCAGTGCAAGCCATAAGCGGCAAGTCCGCTACTTGGCGACCTTCCCTGCTCTGTTAGGTGCAAAACAAAAAGACACAGAGACAAACACAGAAAACGTGGTCATACAGAAATGGGTCAGAACCGGGCGGACAGTACAAAATCACGAGACGGAGGGTAATCAGAAATGCCAAAGTCAGAACCAAACAGGAATCACAGTACCAAATCATGAAACAGAGAAACAGGTCCAGAGCAAGCCAAGGTCAATATAGCAAGCAATCCAAATCCACAACAAATGCAAACAGGAGCACAGCAAGGGAGTGAAACCTGTAACTTGCAAGGGTGTATTGCCAGAAGGGGATTTAAAGGGAACCTGTCATCTCCAAAACACCCTGTGAACTAGAGTAAGCGGTGTATAGTGTAAGTGACGTTGAGTCCGGTTATGCAATTTTTATCTTCATACTCACTTCTGAGTAAAATACATTCACTGGACTCCGGTGCTCACTCACATAATGGAGAGGACTCAAAGAAGAGTCCAGTGAGTGCATTTGACTGCAGGTTTGTGGGAGCGCAGCGTCGGAATGGAAGTGAGTATGAAGATAAAACTTTCATATTGGGATTCAGCATCACTTAGACTATACACCGCTTACTCTAGTTCAGGGGGTGTTTCAGAGATGACAGGTTCCCTTTAAATAGAGTGCCAAGTCCCTGGAACAGAACCTGACTGCAGACACGCTTGAATCACCAGGGGGCATGGCTTTGGCATTGCATTTCCAGGGGCGTGGCTTAGGCAGCGCGTCACCAGGGGTGTGGTTTAGGCAGCACGTCTCACTAGTCGCAGCTGCACCACAGCCCCAGCGTCATCGCTAGAGCCCAGCCAGGTAAGTTAGTGACAGTTAGCCTATGGGTGTAGCATGAAATAGTATTCACCGCCACGACGTTGATCATAAAAAAGAACCAGGCTAAATGTTCCAGAATTGTGGCTCAATTGCCTTGCAACAGATTTATTATTATATTATATTTATTTACTATAATCCCTTTTTTTTTTTTTTTTTGGGGGGGGGGGGGGTAGGCAAATTTATGATATGCCCAAAAAGGAACAGACGTCTTTGCCGCACTCAATACTTTGGTGTCTAAACTTAGAAAGTGGGCACGGTTAAACCGAGTAGAACATCTGGACTCATTTATTAAATTTCAAATTTAGTTTGTGATGCAAATAAATTGCACATTTCTTTTCACTGCATACTCTGTATACGCAGAAACTGTCAAGTTTATTAGCATTCTGACACATTTCGATCCGCAAACAAAAAAGTGTCTAACATGTCTAACAAGATGCACCAAATGAGTCATCTGCCAGAGCGGTCTAGTTTTAAGCTGTCTAAAGTGTAGCTGTCATTTACTTTTTTTGTAATATGTAGGGGAAGTGACAAGGAAAGTTTTTCTAATTTACTTTATTAAGTGAATTTGAACATTTGTATGAAAAAATGAAATGTCCCTTAGCAGTGATCTGTAAATGAATGTTGCTAAGGAATATCCATCTTCACAGCACAGCACAGTACTCAACTGTGAGGACACTGTGCTCACTGCTCTCTGATATGTACAGTACAGACCAAAAGTTTGGACACACCTTCTCATTCAAAGAGTTTTCTGTATTTTCATGACTATGAAAATTGTAGATTCACACTGAAGACATCAAAACTATGAAGTAACACATGTGGAATTATATACTTAACAAAAAAGTGTGAAACAACTGAAAATATGTCTTATATTCTAGGTTCTTCAAAGTAGCCACCTTTTGCTTTGATTACTGCTTTGCACACTCTTGGCATTCTCTTGATGAGCTTCAAGAGGTAGTCACCTGAAATGGTTTTCACTTCATAGGTGTGCCCTGTCAGGTTTAGTAAGTGGGATTTCTTGCCTTATAAATGGGGTTGGGACCATGAGTTGTGTTGGGCAGAAGTCAGGTGGATACACAGCTGATAGTCCTACTGAATAGACTGTTAGAATTTGTATCATGGCAAGAAAAAAGCAGCTAAGTAAAGAAAAACGAGTGGCCATCATTACTTTAAGAAATGAAGGTCAGTCAGTCCAAAAAATTGGGAAAACTTTGAAAGTGTCCCAAGTGCAGTCGCAAAAAGCATCAGGCACTACAAAGAAACTGGTTCACATGAGGACCACCTCAGGAAAGGAAGACCAAGAGTCACCTCTGCTGCGGAGGATAAGTTCATCCAAGTCACCAGCCTCAGAAATCGCAGGTTAACAGCAGCTCAGATTAGAGACCAGGTCAATGCCACACAGAGTTCTAGCAGCAGACACATCTCTACAACAACTGTTAAGAGGAGACTGAGTGCAGCAGGCCTTCATAGTAAAAAAGCTGCTAGGAAACCACTGCTAAGGACAGGCAACAAGCAGAAGAGACTTGTTTGGGCTAAAGAACACAAGGAATGGACATTAGACCAGTGGAAATCTGTGCTTTGGTCTGATGAGTCCAAATTTGAGATCTTTGGTTCCAACCACAGTGTCTTTGTGCGACGCCGAAAAGGTGAACGGATGGACTCTACATGCCTGGATCCCACCGTGAAGCATGGAGGAGGAGGTGTGATGGTGTGGGGGTGCTTTGCTGGTGACACTGTTGGGGATTTATTCAAAATTGCAGGCATACTGAACCAGCATGGCTACCACAGCATCTTGAAGCGGCATGCTATTCCATCTGGTTTGCGTTTATTTGGACCATCATTTATTAATCAACAACACAATGACCCCAAACACACCTCCAGGCTGTGTAAGGGCTATTTGACCAAGAAGGAGAGTGATGGGGTGCTACGCCAGATGACCTGGCCTCCACAGTCATCAGACCTGAACCCAATCGAGATGGTTTGGGGTGAGCTGGACCGCAGAGTGAAGGCAAAAGGGCCAACAAGTGCTAAGCATCTCTGGAAACTCCTTCAAGACTGTTGGAATACTATTTCAGGTGACTACCTCTTGAAGCTCATCAAGAGAATGCCAAGAGTGTGCAAAGCAGTATTCAAAGCAAAAGGTGGCTACTTTGAAGAACCTAGAATATAAGACATATTTTCAGTTGTTTCACACTTTTTTGTTAAGTATATAATTCCACATGTGTTAATTCATAGTTTTGATGCCTTCAGTGTGAATCTACAATCTTCATAGTCATGAAAATACAGAAAACTCTTTGAATGAGGTGTGCCCAAACATTTGGTCTGTACTGTATATATATTTATTCTGCCATTTTTACACTGTCGGTGTGGTGAGCTCTGACAATGTATGATCGTTCTGTATCCCTAGCATGCTGAATAACTAGCGAGCCACAGGGAGATGCAGGAGAGCGGGCAGTCAGCACTCACTATTGTCTATAGCTGGCCGAATGCATTATATTTTTATTAGACTAAACCATCGACATACTAAGACACGGGTCGGACTAAATGAATATTTTTTTCTGATCTCTATATTCTCTGTGAAGGTAAGTCACCTCCAGAAGTGCCTGGCAGTGCCTTTCTCCCCACATCATACATACAGACGTTCAGCTGAGCCAAACGTGTACGGGAAAGCAGGGTGGAAGACTATCCCCCAACAGCTACTGAATGTGTATGGGCAGCTTTAGTATAGAGGCAGGGAGAAACACTTCTACAGTATATAGGGACAGTTATATAAATATAGGGGCACATTTATTAAGACCGGCGTTTTAGATGCATCCAGCGCCAGTTCTACACCATTTTCTATGACTAAACCAGACGTAGAAAATGATAATTGAGACAGGCCTACCGGCCCGTCCACTTCCCCATCCAGAATTTTAGAACTGGCATGAGTGGGGAAAAGTCACAGATAGCGGCACAACTAATCATTGCACTGCCATCTGCGCCTAAAATTTAGGTGTAGTTCAGCTTAGTAAATGACCTCCATAGTATATATAACTGCCTCAATAGTGAGTGCTGACTACCCGCTCTCCTACATCTCCTGGTAGCATGTTAGACACAAGAGATACAGAACGATCATACACTGTTGGGACACACTACACTGACAGTGTCAAAATACACACACACACACAGGTGCATCTCAATAATTTTGAATATCATTGAAAAGTTCATTTATTTCACTAATTCAATTCAAAAAGTGCCTCATATATTCTATAGATTCATTACATAAAGTGATTAGTGATGATCGAGCACCACGATGCGGTGCTCTGGGCGAACACTAGGTGGTGCTCGAGTGCTCGGCCAAGCACCCAAGTATAATGGAAGTAAATGGGAGAAGACCAATCACTCCTTGCTCTGCAGAGGGGAAGGTGTCTGGTTTATAGGGAAACGTGACGTGAGAAAATGGTTGAAACACCACGGAAATGGTTAGGGAACAGCATGGGGAGGATGTCTGGATGCATCTTGGACTCCAAAGTCGCTGCTATTAACGATGATGTCCGACTATTACAACACTTTTACGGAATGACAATAATACCCCCCAAAACCAAATATAACATCGATTTTAGAGGAAATATTGTTAGGAAAAATATATTTACTTGTACGTAAAGCGCAAGTGCTGCCAAAAATTACAAGGAAAAGGGAACTCCGATACAAACGGTATATAATATAAAGGAGGGCCTCATTCACATTGTGGTACAATTGTTCATGACGTGGGACTCCTACACTCATAAAGCCTATGCACAAAGTGATAGGGCTGCCAAAAATTACAAGGAACATGAACTTCAATACCCCTTTATTACACATAAAGGAGGGCATCAGACACACCCTTGAAAAATTATGATTGATGGCCTGCTGCTCACATTCAAAAACAATAGGTGTCACGTGCTGCTGAGCCAACCGTCTAAAAAATTATAGTTCACATGCTGCTGAGCGTCTAAAAAATTCTGGGTGACATGCTGCTGAGCTGAGCGTCTAAAAACTTATGGCTGACATGCTGCTGAGCTGACCATATAAAAAATTATGGGTGACATGCTGCTGACCTGACCGTATAAAAAATTATGGGTGACATGCTACTGAGCTGACCGTTTAAAACATTATGGGCAACATGCTGCTAAGCTGACCATCTAAAACATTATGGGTGACATGCTACTTAGCTGACCGTATAAAAAATTATGGGTGACATGCTGCTGAGCTGACCGTCTAAAACATTATGGGTGATATGCCGCTTAGCTGACCGTCTAAAAAATTATGGTTGAGGGCCAGCTGGTGAGCTGGCCGTCTAAAACATTATGGTTGAGGGCCTGCTGGTGAGCTGACCATCTAAAATATTATAGTTCTGGGCCTGCTGGTGAGCTGACCGTCTTAAACATTATGGATGACATGCTGCTTAGCTGACCGTATAAAAAATTATGGGTGAAATGCCGCTGAGCTGACCGTCTAAAACATTATGGGTGACATGCCTCTTAGCTGACCGTCTAAAACATTATGGTTGAGGGCCAGCTGGTGAGCTGACCATCTAAAACATTATGGTTGAGGGCCTGCTGGTGAGCTGACCGTCTAAAATATTATAGTTCTGGGCCTGCTGTTGAGCTGACCGTCTTAAACATTATGGGTGACATGCTGCTTAGCTGACCGTATAAAAAATTATGGGTGACATGCTGCTGAGCTGACCGTCTAAAAGATTATGGGTCACATGCCGCTTAGCTGACCGTATGAAACAATATGGTTGAGGGCCAGCTGGTGAGCTGACCGTCTAAAACATTATGGTTGAGGGCCTGCTGGTGAGCTGACCGTCTAAATAATTATGGTGCAGGACCAGCTGGTGAGCTGACCGTCTAAAAAATTATGGTGCAGGGCCAGCTGGTGAACTTCAAGGGCAGCCTAATAATCAGCTTCATATGATGGAGGATGAGGAGGAAGAGGACAAGAAGAGGAAGGGGTACATGGGAATACAGTGTATTCAATACAACCTAAAAGCCACATTTAAAGTTTCTTTATGTTCAGCCACTTTCCTCTGGTGGGGTAGAGAAGTCAGGGGCAATCCAGGCCTTGTTCATTTTGATAAGCGTCAACCTGTCAGCATTTTCAGTTGACAGGGGGATGCGCTTATCAGTAATTATGCCCCCAGCGGCACTAAATATCCGCTCAGACAAAACGCTGGTGGCAGGGCAGGCCAGCACCTCCAAGGCATAGAGCGCCAGTTCGTGCCACGTGTCCAGCTTAGACACCCAATAATTATACGGCACAGAGGGATCGCTGAGGACGTTGACACGGTCAGCTAGGTACTCCTTTACCATCTTCCAAAACTTTTCCCTCGTGACACTAGGCCGCTCATCAGGGTGAGGGTGCTGGCGGGGTGTTATAAAACTGTCCCAGGCCTTGGAGAGTGTCGTCCTGCCTTTGTTGGAATTGCTGTGTGTTCCCCTCGTCTCCCCTCCTCAGGTGGCCAAGGAACTACGTATTCTGCCACCAGCGTTGTCAGATGGAAATTTTTGGAGCAATTTTTTCTGGTATTGCAACATTTTACTTGTCCTCTCCACCACAGGAATGAGAGATGAGAAGTTCTCTTTGTAGCAGGGGTCAAGAAGCGTGAACAACCACTAATCTGTGTTGGCTAATATGCGTATAACACGAGGCTTAAGGGAAAGGCAGCATAGCATGAAGTCAGCCATATGTGCCAGAGTCCCAACAGACAAGGCTTCGCTCTCCCCACCAGGATGATGACTCTCAATATCCTCCTCTTCGGCCCATCCATGTCAAAGAGATGGTGTAAACGTGCTATGGCTACCCTGTGTAGCGGTGGCAACCTTCTCCTGCTCCTCCAATTCACGCTGAGAAGACGAACCGAGGGTGGTCTGGCTATCACCCTGTGTACGGTCTTCCCCCATTTCCACACACAGAGCGTCGGCCTTTATTGTGAGCAGTGAGCTTTTTAGTAGACACAAAAGTGGGATGGTTACGCTGATAATTGCATTATCACCGCTCACCATCTGTGTAGATTCATCAAAGTTGCATAAAACCTCACAGAGGTCAGACATCAATGCCCACTCGTCGCTTGTGAAGAGCGGAAGCTGACCAAAAAGGTGCCAACCGTGTTTCAGCTGGTATTCTACTACTGCCCTCTGCTGCTCACAAAGCCTACCCAACATGTGGAAGGTGGAGTTTCAGTGCGTGCTCAGGTCGCACAGCAGTCGGTGAGCTGGCAAGCGCTGCTGCAGTGTTGCCAGGCCGGCTGAAGCTTTAGGTGACTTGTGGTAATGGGCACACAGGCGACGCATCTTCACCAGTAGCTAAGGCAAATTGGGGTAGGTTTTCAGAAACCGCTGAACCACTAAGTTGAAGACATGGGCCAGGCATGGTATGTGTGGGAGGTTGGCCAGCTCCAAAGCCGCTACCAAGTTGAGGCCATTATCGGATACAACCATGCCTGGCTATAGGTTGACTGGCAAAAGCCACAGCTCAGCCTGTTCCCTTATGCCATGCCACAGCTCTGCGGCGGTGTGCTGTTTGTCACCCAGGCAAATAAGCTTCAGCATGGCCTGTTGCCGCTTACCGACTACTGTGCTACACTGCTTCCGGCTACTGACAGAAGTCTGAGTGGTGCTGCAAGATGGCAATTCTACATGGGAATAAGTGGAGGAGGAGGTGGAGGAAGAGAAGGAGGGGTTGCAGCCGCTACTATAGGTGGCAGCGGAAATCCGGATGGAAGTAGGGCCCGCAATCCTCGGCGTGGGTAGCGCCTGGGCCACCCCAGGGAACGACTCACATCCAGCCTCCACAACATTCACCCAGTGTGCCGTCAGGGAAATGTAGCGTCCCTGGCCAAAAGCGCTTATCCATGTGTCAGTTGTTAAGTGGACCTTGCCAGTAACTGCATTGGTCAGGGCATAGGTTATGTTTCTGGACACATGCTGGTGTAAGGCGGGGACAGCACACCGGGAAAAATAGTGGCGGCTGGGGACTGCGTAACGAGGGACAGCTGCCATGTGGCGGATCATGCTGGTGGTGGTCAGGTTGCTGGTGTTTACGCCCCTGCTCATCTTGGTATGGCACAGGTTGCAAATTACAATCCGTTTATCGTCAGCACTTTCCTCAAAAAAACGCCAGACTGCAGAACACCCCTTGGCAAGGGAGATTGCCGCAAGGGGCTGCTCCGGGGAACAGTTGAGGGCCTGGTTGGCATGGCCTGCCTTCTCCCTTTTGCCACCCCACTGCCTCTTCCAGCCTGTTGCGGTGCTGTGGATCCCTCCCCCAATGTACTGCTGTCCTCGCTTGGCTTGCCACCTTCCCAGGTTGGGTCAGCAATTTCATTGTCCACCACCTCCTCTTCCTCACTCTGGTCCTCCTCCTGACATGGTGACCTAACAAGAACCTGACTTAACTGCGTCTCATCCTCATCATCAACCTCTTGAGGCACTAGTTGCCCTTGACTTATTGGCAACTTTGTCTCATCATCATCATGCACCTCGTGAGACGCTACTTGCCGTTCCCCACCGTCATCTTCTTCAGACTGTGGCTGCTCAATAGGTTGGGAATCAGGGCACAATATCTCCTCATGTCCAACTTCAAGCGGCCTTGGCAAGAGGCCCAAGCCAAGGAACGGTGATGAAAAAAGCTCCTCGGAATATCCGAATGTGGGATTACTTCTTTGCCCAGACTCTGCATGGTGGGAGGAAGGAGGATCAGGGTGAGGATTTTGTTGCCCATACTCTTGGCTACCAAGACTGGACTTTGTGGAAGAGAGGGTGGTGCTTAACCGACTGGAAGCATTATCAGCTGAAATCCAACCGACTACCTGCCAGCAGGCACGGTTTCACCGCGCCCAGAGCCATGGCCTCTACGTTCACCAGCAGCAGCACGCCCACTTCCCTGTCCCTTTCTGCTCGCCTTGCGCATATTATATAGTAAATATGCAACTTTGTCACAAGTACAGTAGTGCAGATTTTTATTAAGTGTATGATCAAAAAAATTTCACCGAATGTCAAATATTTAGAATGCGCAAACGTTATAAAGCAGGCTGAGGAACTGCAGCCTTAATTAATGGCAGAAAAAATAGCAATGGATGTCAGGTATATAGACTACAGAAAGGTTCTAATGCACACGCTGTGCACGTGGTGTTAGCATCAGCCACACTTGCGTTCTTTTTGCCCCAAATAAAAAAAAAATGCAGCCAGATATAACAATGGACTTTTGTGTCTTTTGAACAGAACTACTAGCCCTGCCTAGCCAAATCCTATCCCTACACTATATGTGCCTCCTTGCGCAAATGTTATACCGCAGACACAAAAGAGGTACTGTGGCCTAATTAACGGTAGAAAAAATAGCAACAGATGTCAAGTATATAGACTACAGAACGGTTCTAATGCAAACTCTGTGCACGCGGTATTAGCGTCAGGCACACTTGCGTTCTTTTTGCCCCAAAAAAAAAAAAAATGCAGCCAGATATAACAATGGACTTTTGTGTCTTTTGAACAGAACTACTAGCCCTGCCTAGCCAAATCCTATCCCTACACTGTATGTGCCTCCTTGCACAAATGTTATACAGCAGACGCAAAAGAGGTAATGCGGACGTAATTAACAGCAGAAAAAATAGCAAAGGATGTCAGGTATATAATATACAGAGAGTAATACACCATGCACCAACTACGCAGGTGGTGTTAATGTCAGACCACCTTGCGCAATTTTTAACCCCTTAAAAAAAAAAAATATATATATATATATTGCCGCAAGTTATACAGTAATAGCCCTTTAAAGGGCTTTTGGGTCTTTTCAAAAGAAATACTATCCCTGCCTAGCATTGTTCTCTCCCTACACTATCTGTCCCTCCTTGCAGAAGCTCTCCCTGACTCGGTATGAGCTCGTCACACGTCATCGGGTGCTTTGTAGCACCCGAGGGCGCATTCCCGGCCATCCAATCAGTGTAATGCCAGTAGCAAACATGGCTACTGGCATTACAGTGAATGCCAGTACCTCCCCACACGCTAATTGGCTAATTAGTGTGCGGGGAGGGGACTCGAGCATGGCGCTCGAGCACACGCTGTGTTTGGCCAAACACCGCGTGGACCCGAGCGCCGCCACGTTCAGCCGAATACCATATTCGGCCAAACATGCTCGCTCAACACGAATAGTGATCTATTTCAAGCATTTATTTCTTTTAATGCTGATGATTATGGCTAATAGCTAATGAAAACCCAAAAGTCATCATCTCAGAAAATTAGAATTAAAATATTATATAAGTCCAATTAAAAAATGACTTTAATACAGAAATGTTGGCCTACTGGACTCTGTACAGTATATGCACTCAATACATGGTTGGGGCTCCTTCTGTATGAATTGCTGCATCAATGCGACGCGCTGCCTGCCATGGAGGCGAAGCCCAGGTTGCTTTGATAGCGGCTTTCAGCTCATCTGTATTGTAGGGTCTGCTGTCTCTCATCTTCCTCTTGACAATACCCCATAGTGAGTTTTCTGGCCAATCAAGCACAGCGATACCGAGGTCATTAAACCAGATACTGGTACATTTAGCAGTGTGGGCAGGTACTAAGTCTGTTGGAAAAGGAAATCAGCATCTCCATAAAGATTGTCGGCAGAGGTAAGCATGGGATGGTAGACAGCTGCACTGACTTTGGTCTTGATAAAACACAGTGGACCTACACCAGCAGATGACATGGCTCCCCAAACCATCACTGACTGTGGAAACTTCACACTAGACCTCAACCAACTTGAACTGTGTGCCTCTCCACTCTTCCACCAGAGTCTAAAATGCAAAATTTACTTTCATCTGAGAACAACACCTTTAACACCTGAGCAACAGCCCAGTTCTTTTTGTCTTTAGCCCAGGTAAGACGCTTCTGGCATTGGCTCTAGTTCATGAGTGGCATCACACATGGAACCCGACACTTGTAGCCCATGTCCTGGATACGTCTGTGTGTGGTGGCTCTTGAAGCACTGACTCTAGCCACAGTTTACTGAATGGAAAAAAAATGAACCACTGAACGTAAATGCTGACAAAACTGACTGAACTTGTGAAATACCATCAGTTTTTTCCTGAACAGATTGCAAGTGAATCCGTAACACTCATGTCAGAGAGGCCTAACAGTTATCTCCTATCCTGTGGACGGCAGATAACTTGCCACAACCGGAATCCCCCTTTATCCTAAAGGTACAGACACGTGAGGCAGATGATCCGAAGTGGATATGAGACAGACTTCACACCATGCACAGCAGCGTGCCTTCTGGTATGGCACTGTGCTGACACTACTACATGAGGTTGTGTGGAGGAAAGCGAATCGACAACGTGGGAACATAGCCTAAAACAGCAACTCATGATCATAATTCAGACCCAGGCCAATAGGGGTCAAAATGGTCCCTACAAATTATGTAGAAACTGACTCCCATCATTGCTGAGAACCAGCTAAATCACCATGAGCCAGCTAAATGCTATTTCTATTCAGGGTGTGGACACTTTAAAAGAGGACCTGTCCCCTCTCCTGTTTTAGTGACTACTATCATTCCCCATGAGATAATCCTGGAGCATCTATTCTTACGACTCTATAATGTGCCATTCCCCCATTATTCCTTCTAGAAGTTTATGGATACAAATGGGTGGTACTATACCAATTTGGAGGGTGTCACTGCCCAGTCTGCCACTGTCAACACTGACTGGTCAATGCTAGGCTGTGCAGGGACACACTCCCAACTGGTCACACCCATCTGTACTTTTAACTTCTAGCAAGAATAAAACAATGGCAGAACAGTGTCTTATGAATACATAATCCGCAACTGTTAGGAAATTCACAGCAGCGGTAGTACTGTCTGTTCCTATAAGGCCTAACTGTATAACAGCATGGGATTAGTCAACAAGTGTCTTCCGATCCACAGCCTACAACAGCCCCCCCCCCCTATGCGCTCTCCGGTACCTCCCGGGAGAATAGAGTGCTGCACAGTGCGGCTAGAACGTCCCTGCCTCACCGGAAGTTCTCTCGGGCTCCTTTCTATGGTGCTGATCGTGTCTCTTACGTCATCAGGATGCGCGGCAGACTCTGAGAAGTACAATATGTCTCCGCCGTTGTTTAGTCTTCCGGAGGCGCGGAATAAGCTTACGGTAAGAGACGTCTGTGTGAGTGTTACATGTCAGGGGGATGTCACGATAATTCGGTTGTGTCCGCTGCTGTTTTCAGTAATGCCTGTCTTGTCCTTTATCAGAGTGCGACCAGAGAAGCCGTGCCCAGCAAAAACATCAAGCAGTTATGCCATGTGTTCAGTCAGGTCCCTGGCAGGTATGCCCTCCATCACGTCCTGTCTCCGCCATTTCTTCTCTGTGTGTGGGCATTCACTGACAGCATGTCGTGTTTTACAGCGAGAATGAGAAGAAGCTGACCCTGGACCAGGTCTTCAGAGTGGTTCTGGAGGAAGAAATTGTAAGTGATCTGTTAGAGCTGAGGTGACTAGCTCCATGATGCCAGGAGAGGGCATACTGGGGTTAGGGATGAGTGAACTTGTGTTTCAAGTTCGGCGTACAAGGTTCGGGTTATCTAAGAATTCTGCTACCACAGATAATAACTTATGGTCCATGGTAGCGGAATTCTTAGATAACCTGAACCTTGTACGTTGAACTTGAAAACACAAGTTCGTTCATCCCTAGTTAGGTGTTCTCCATCTGGTAGATGTTGATGACCTATGGTCAGGATAGGTCATCAGATTGGAGGGGGTGTGACACTCGGCACTCCCACTGATCAGCTGTTGGCAGTAGAAACACCTGCTTCCAGCTGTAGCGGATGTGGTTGGTTACTGCAGCTCAGTACCCATTCAAGTTAATGGAGTAACCTGGCATGGCTACTAGTAGGCGGAGCTTTCTGCTTCCGGATCTGTCCAGTTTTGTTTTCAAGTGCCAGTCTGTTGGATGTTGGACCTCCATCCAATCTGGTATTAATGACCTATCTTGAGGATAGGTCATCAATATCTACAGGCCGGAGAACCCCTTTAATAAATGTGCTGTGTGGATAGAAATAGTGCACAGATGTGCCCTATAACTTCAGTGAGATAGTTATTGTCGCCATTGGTGGCATTTAGCCGAGATTTACTAATGTGTCCGTGCCAATAATCTATCTAAAGAAATGAAGTTGTTTGGCGCATCAAAGGTCGTGTTCAAAGGTCCGAATCATGGAGCAAAAAAGCGCTTGTCTCTGGTTTTTCCACTGGCTCACGGTTTGCAAGTGTGTGATTCCCTGACATGTGAATAAGGCCTTAGTCCGGCCGCCTCTCGGCATGTTTGCCGTGCTGAGGCCAGAAATCCAGCACGCCCCCATTATAGTGAATGGGGATGGAGCGTAGTTCCGGCCGCACATGTGCACTAGCGGCAGCACGGATCTGGCACGCTGTTCCGGCGGGTGAACAGCTAGTGTGCCGCTAGCGTGAAAGTAGCCTTAGAAAAGCATGGCTGCTTTCTTTTGACAACAGCAACAAACCTGTCCATGTGTTGTCTGAGGTTGAGGCTGAACTACATTGTAGAGAATAGGGCAGAGCTGCAATACCACACACAACCTGTGGACAGGTGTGGTGCTGTTCATGGAAAAGAGCAGCCATGTTTTTCTAATCCTTGACAACCTGCGGATTTTCTTACATATTTGCTGCTGGTTTCACCTTCTCTGCATTTCCAATGGAAAAGATTATACGTTAAGTAGGTTGGTAGCCTAAAAGGTTTTATTTAAATGATGCTGTGATAATGGACATCATGCTGACTGCAAGCGGTAATCTTGAAAATGAAAAGGATTGAACCACACAGTGTATTAGTGAACTGCAGAACTTTTCATTATCGATAGGTAATTCGACTTAAAGGCTATGGACACCTTTAGGGGCAGTTTTTTTCCACTTTCATTCTGTCTGCAAATATATTGCTTTCTGCTTCACAGTGAAACCATCGGCTGCCTTGACGGCTTGATGTGCAGCCCTTACCTGTACTTTCCTAACAGCTCTTAAACACTCATTATAGCATAATTTCTCTCAGTTTGATAAGGATTTAGTTGAAATGGGTGTTTATGAGCTCTGAGGAGTTCAGAGGTATGGGCTACTGATTGAGCCATCAGAGCAGCTATCTAATGGATTCACTGTGAAGTAGAAAGCACCAGTCTGCAGAATCAGTGAAAGTGAACACTATAGAGCACGTTTTGTTGCATTTATACATTTTCTTGTAACCGGCACCTTTTTTCTGCAGATAAATCAAGCCTCATGTGACAACTGTCTTGCCATTATTTCCCTTGCCATCAGTGGAGTTACAGAAGGTGAGAATAACTAGGCATTATAGAAAAGTGTGAACAGAATTGGAAACTTGTGTATAGTAATGATTCAGGGGCAGCAAGACAAGATGGAAGCTGTGCCTGGATACAGCTGTGTACAGGGAGAATCTGGTAGTCATGATTCTCCTTTTATCTAGTTACAGACCAACAGAAACGCCCTAATTGATAAATAAGATAATGTCTCTAGAAATACAGATCCAAGCATTCTGACATTTGACATTGTAATGCTTTATTTCTGCACGTTAGGTATATGCACCGCTACCACACCATTTGTGCTGCTGGGAGATGTCCTCGATTGCCTCCCTCTGGATCACTGCGATAAAATATTCACATTTGTGGAGAAAAATGTTGGAACCTGGAAATCTGTAAGTCTGTAGTTCCATGTAGTTTATGCTGCATAAGTAAGGCCTTGTGCACCTTGTCTACAAGCTTTCTCATGTATATATGTCAAACATGGGGCTCAGTAAGGTTTAGGCTCTGTGCACACCACGTCTAACAGAGATACTCTACTGTGTGCGACTTCTCCCCGCTCACACCAGTTCTAAAAAAGGGGTCGTGGCAGGTTGGGAGGCCCATCTCATTTATCATTTTTTACTCCTGTTTTTAGGAGACAGCTGAGATAGATTTACACAGGCAGTGGATACACCGAAGTTTTGTAGAGGCCGATGCTAAAGGAGTATTAAGACCAAAGTCTAAAAAATAAATGAACCTGCGCACTGTCACTCCATTTGCCAGGGATTGCTGAGCACTATACTCTTCTTTCATTTGTCAGTCCCATAGAGATAACTGGACCTGCAGACAGACATGTCATTGGTGGGTGTCCCGTCAGCCAGACCCCACCAATCAGACTGTTATCGCCTATACATCTGAAGTATAAATATATATGTGTATCTGTGGGTGTGTCCCCACGTGTATAATTGTGGAAACCCAGCGTTTTAGATATTGTGATTTCTATTATAGTAAAGCATACTTTGTGTCTTCTGGTTTTAGAATACGTTTTATTCGGCTGGAAAGAACTACTTGCTGAGGATGTGTAATGGTAAGACCCTGTAATTACTGGAAATTTGTTAGAGATGCTCCTAAATTAATGTTAATGTGAATAATGATGATGTTTTTTTAGACCTTTTAAGGAGACTTTCTAAATCTCAAAATACTGTTTTCTGCGGAAGAATTCAGCTGTTCCTTGCACGCCTGTTTCCCCTCTCAGAAAAATCTGGTGAGTTTAGTATTATGGAGTACATTACATTTTTTCTTTTACACATTCTCGGGTAGTTTTGTATGAACCTGTAAATATATAGAAGTTGTACATTTCTCTGATCTTTTTAATGACTACCCTACATAACGTCTGCTGCTCTCAGCAACCTTTGTAGATGGACTTCTCTGATGGCATATCATATTGACATATTGGCCTGGTTTTCCATCTCATCATAAGCTACATATATAGTAGTTTTCTTTTGTTTCTTTTAAGGTTTGAATTTGCAAAGCCAGTTTAACTTGGAGAATGTCACCGTGTTTAATGTCAATGAGCAGGAGAGCACTCTGGGGCAAAAAGTAAGTGCTAACGTCCTTGACCCTTAAAGCTTTTACTGCCCTGG
This sequence comes from Rhinella marina, assembly GCA_900303285.1. Lineage (NCBI taxonomy): Eukaryota > Metazoa > Chordata > Amphibia > Anura > Bufonidae > Rhinella > Rhinella marina. The sequence continues at coordinate 393,624 of ONZH01008614.1, forward strand.
TCTGTGCATAATATATGATAGCCTTTTTAATTTACAGCAAGTGGAAGACAGAGAAGATGGGATGGAGATTGAGGAAGGTGAAATGGGAGATGAGGAGGCACCTAATAGTTCGTAAGTATGCTTTTATCCATGACAGCAGATTTAGGCTTCATTCATACGACCGCATTTTGTTTCAGTGTCTGTTCCGTTTTTTGGCGGACTGTATGCGGAACCATTCATTTCTATGGGTCCGCAAAAAAAACGGAAGGTACTCCATGTGCATTCCGTTTCAGTATGTCTGTCTATATTTCCATTCTGCAAAAAAGATAGAGCATGTCCTATTCTTGTCCGTTTTGCTGACAAGGATAGACATTGTTACAATGGATCCGCAAAAAAAACGGATGCCGTACGGACCGCAAAACACATACGGTTGTGTGAATGAAGCCTTACAGACAAAGTCCCACCAAGGATAAGGGAAAATGCAGCTCGGCTCATAACCGCATAATTTTTGATAGGTGTTATATGAGAATATAACGTTCTCTGCATGCAGTGTATTTTGAGGGGTTTTTTTTGTGTTTTGACCCTCATAGACCTTTTAACAACTATAAGCGGCCTTGTGAGCTGTGTTGAAGTTTTTCATTGCAATTAGAGTTGAGCGAAGGTGCTTGTAACGAGCACTGTAGTATTCGGATCCCCTGTGCTCGCATGGGCGCAGCCATCCGGTTCCGCCCCCTTTGACTCACAGTGACGACGGATCCGGATTCCTGCGGCCATGCGAGCGCAGGGGATCCGAGTACTACAGTGCTCGTTACGAGCACGTTCGCTCAACTATAATTGCAATCTTCAACAACCGTATCTAATCAGAAAGTTGCCATTAAGCTTAAATCACACATGCAGCTTTTTTGAGCCAAAGCCAAGAGTAAATTCAAAAGAAAGTACTTGCACTGCTCTTTCCTGTTGACTCCACGTTTAGCTTTGGCTCAAAAACTGCACTTAACCTAAAGATGCTGCGTGCATGATAATGCCATTGGGTAAGTGCAGACGGGTGTGGATAAACATGCAGAAGAACCGCACAAATTAAAAAATCTACATAGAAAGCCACATGTGTTGCTATTTTTGGTGCGGATTTGATGCGGTTTTGCCACAGATCTCACCCTTCCATTGAAAAGGGTGAAATCTGGACCAAAAATTGCAATCATAATTGACATGCCATGGATTTCTAAATCCACATGGCAGGTCAATTTCTGAAAGGAATAAAAAAGCAAAGTGTAATTGAGATTTGCCTAATCTCATAGACTTTGCTGGTACTGTGCTACGCTGCAGTTTTTCTGCACAAGAATCCGCTGTGAAAAACCACTCGGAATGCTAAACTTGTGCAGGTAGCCTTAGGGTGTTGTGTCGCACAGCTTTTTGTTGCAGTTTTTTTAAGCATAGCCAGACATGGGTTGGAAGGAAGGACTTCAACTTTTCCTTTCTGCTGCATACACCACCGCATTAAAAAATACAGCAAAAAAAAGATCTTTGGCACCACCCCGAAACCCAGTGTAATTTTTGGAAAGGTTTTGTTTATCACTTGGCTTTTGAGACTTGAATTTTCCTCTCTGCTGACACTGATTTCACTTCCTGGTCCAGCGGTGACTGGAAGCAGTAATTTACGCCATACCCAACCCCATGCACATTGGTCCCCAGTCTGAGATTAGACGCCTTTAAAATGTGTGCTGCTCTACTTTGTATTTCTTTTTGATTTGTTGGTAAGTACTTTTAAGGTTCATCTTATGTTTTATTTTTCTCCAGTTCTATTCCCATAGATTACAATCTGTATAGGAAGTTCTGGTCTCTGCAGGACTTTTTCAGAAATCCCGTTCAGTGCTATGACAAAAATTCTTGGAAAACGTTCCTCAAGGTAAACATGTTTTTGTATTTTTAAGCTGAATGGAGTTTCAGGTTTCCAGTCATGACATTAGTGCCACAGCACATCCTACGACATTATGTTTTCATTTTCATAGTTCTCAGAAGAGGTTCTGCAAGTGTTTAAGAGTTACAAGCTGGACGACACCCAAGCCTCACGGAAAAAAATTGAAGAACTAAAATCTGGAGGTGAACATGTTTACTTTGCAAAGTTCCTTACCAGTGAGAAGGTAATGCCAAACTAGTCCCCTGGAGTTTTACATTGTCTTATGTATTTCCATTGTGTTATACAGAATTGATTTTAAAAGGGCACAAGGCACTTGCGTGGTGTAAAATTATTACTTTTTACCCTTTTTCTTGGTTGCCCAGCTCACTATAGCTGAAAGATTCCTTGCTGTGGGCAAGATTAAACCCTGTGATAATATACACCATGGCTACCTTCTTCTGTATGCATGCTACTGATGAATATCTTCCCTGAGATATACAACACATTCTGACAGCCCTGATAAGAGCTCCACTGTACTGAGATTAATTGCCAAGCTCCAAATGCAGCTGAATAAGACAGCTCTTAGACTATTGTGCATGCCTGAGAGCCTTCCTATTTACGTCTGCTGCAAAGAGCCAACACGGGTGCATCTGCTCAGGACCAGGGGCCATAACAGGTGCAAATGCTACATGCACAAAATAAAAGCATGTAGAAGAAGTGGACCAGCACTCGCCCTTTGATGGTAATAAATCTTCACATTATTGCCATAAACAGAATACAGGCAAATCTGCCTGTATTCTGTTTATGGTAATAAAGTGAACGTTTATTAGCATCAAAGGGCGAGTGCTGATCCACTTGATTCTACTTGGATGTATGGGCCTGCAACCCGGGATACGAGCACCACCACCTTCTTCCAGAGTGCCGACTGATTATTTCTACAAAATAAAAGCATGGTTTACAATGGGGAGGAATGTCTCAGAAATGAAAACTAAGGGTAATTACATTGTATAACTTTGCATAGGGACACGTAGACAGGAAATGGGATTGCCTTTATAATTTATTATAAGTATATTATTTATACTGTGATATTTTTTTATTTTTTTATAAATGTTCACCTTGTGTGAAGTGAATGTTTTATACTCTTAAGACATGATGTGCTTTTTCTTTTTAGTTAATGGATTTGCAGCTGAGTGACAGCAACTTTCGTCGACATATTTTGGTACAGTATCTCATACTGTTTCAGTACTTGAAAGGCCAAGTGAAGTTTAAAAGGTAATCCGTCTATAATGTTCTTTTGTATGTGTGCTCTTTTATCCTAGGCTAGTACCTTACCATGTTTACCAATAGTTTATCCGATCAATTGTGCCATTGCATAGACTTTCTTGTTAAAGATGATATCTAAAGCTGGTTATACACAGAAAATCTAACCTGCTGATATCGGCTAACTATCTAATGTCTGTGACCTCCTGACTCTTCCCCCAACTGCAGATGTTCAGGACCATAAGGAATGGGCTCATTAGATTTTAACTGCCCAATCCTTTTGCTCTCACTCCTGCCAGAGGAGTGTAACAGTGGCTGTCGTCCCTCTCCCCTTCCATTACATGTGGACTTTAAAAATCATTTTTTCATCAATCAGTGATTTGTGACAAAAAAAGAATGTTGGCTCCAGGCAGTGGCCGTTACTTATCTATACCAGTTTTTTGAGCCTGGATAGTTCCCTGTCTTGTCAATTGATTTCAAGACTCTATGCACATCACCGCAGAAGGCTTCATATACTGTGTACTGACTAATTGCTTACCTCTGTGAACCTAATAGAACTTAACTGTTTTATGTTTCAGCTCAAACTATGTCTTGATGGATGAGCAGTCCACTTGGATTGAAGAAACTACTAAACTTGTTCACCAGGTTTGTATGGTTTCTTAAAACATGCCAATAAGCTGTAATCAAGAGCACTTGTCAGCATGATCAGCCCTATTAAACCAGACACTTTGCCTGGCAGGGTTAATCATGCTGAGTGTGAACTGCTGCTGAGATATATTACTTTTTATATTTATGCAAATTACCTTTTTCAAGCAGCAAAGGAGCACCGCTAATGTATTTCCCCTGTCCTTTGTGCACTCCCCTCTGATTAAGGCCCTCACTTGAATGGGTCCGGACCCAAGAAGTTGAATGGGTCTGGATCCATCGCGGCAGCCGCACGGAATGGCTGTCCAACGGCCGTGTGCAGGAGGCCTTACAGTGCTAGACAGCCCATCTAACCATATGATCTTGCGCAAACGCAAATTCGGCTTAGTGAGTCTGACACTTGCACAGTGGAACTGATGACCCGGGAAAGCAGTATCAGATCCACTGCACAAGCGCAGTGTCACTGAGCAGGCTCAGTGCTGACACAAGAACGCAGGGCTAGGCTAGATTCTGGCCCTGTCAATGAAAGGGGAGGGGGGAGTGCACAAAGCACAGGGGCGGTGCTCCAAGGGCTTAGGACAGCTCCTTGGTGCTCAAAATAGTTAATTTGCATAAATATAAAATATAATAGGTTTAATAAGCTTGATCATCTTTCAAGTATGAGACCGTGGTGGGGGCAGGGCTCAAAGACTTTTTGGCATTGTATATTGCAGATCCCTTAAAGGGAACCTGTCAGCTCTAAAAAACCCTCCAAACTAGAGTAAGCGGTGTATAGTGTAAGTGACGTTGAGTCTGGGTATGTAATTTTTATCTTCGTACTCGCTTCCATTCTGATGTTGTGCTCCCACAAACCTGCAGTAAAATGCACTCACTGGACTCCAGTGATCACTCACATAATGGAGAGGACTCCTAGAAGAGTCCTGTCAATGCATTTTACTGCAGGTTTGTGGGAGCACAGCGTCAGAATGGAAGTGAGTATGAAGATAAAACTTACATATTCGGATTCAGCATCACTTACACTATACACCGCTTACTCTAGTTCAGGGGGTGTTTCGGAGATGACAGGTTCCCTTTAAGATGCTGTATGACATGCTGCCACCTTTTCACATAAAAGTGCCTTATTAAAATAGAACTGTGACACCATAGCAAACTACTCTTTTCTGCTTGTTTCCAGTTACTCTGTGAAACTCCATCTGCTGGAGACAAGTTTTCTAAAATGGTCGAGGTAAGCTATAGCTGATTCAAGAGCAGAGCAGGATGGCAGATCACATCGCGGGACGTAGTTGTCTGCCCGGTTTATATAAATGAAAATTGATAATATGTTTTTTTTTTTTTTTTTTCTATAAGGCTCCCCATTGGTGTAAAATAACACCATAAGTTAATACTTATCTTACCAATCCCCACCACTTCTGGTCCGACACTTCAGTCACTTGCCAGTCTCTGCTCTGGTCCTTCTTGACATGCTGGAAATGCCCCCTACCCCTGTCACTGCCCGCAGTGGGTACTCGCCTCAGCCATTCATTTGCTGTGTGGGCATTTCCTGCGTGCTGAGAGGAACCAAGGAGCACGTACCAGCAGGAGACCAGGCAGTGGCAGGAGATTGGTACGTTAATAGTTGACTTACGGTATTTTGCACTATTGGGAACCTTTTAAAGAAATGTAAATGGCTGAACAATCCTTTAATATCTAAAACCTCTTTTTCAGCACATACTCAACACAGAAGAAAACTGGAACTCCTGGAAGAATGAAGGTTGCCCCAGTTTTGTGAAAGAAAGGTATAAAGACTTTGTGTAATTATTTAATTTGTATATTTCTGCGTAACGTGCTTTGGTTTAGTGTTTGTTTTTCTGTTTTAAATTAGACCGCCTGACAGTAAACCACTGAAAATGGCGAGGAAACGTCCAGCCCCTGAGGACTTTGTAGGCAAAGGTTCAAACAAAAAAATCCTAATGGGAAAGTAAGTCTGAGTCTTTTTTTTTTTTTTCCCTTCTGTTTGTTAAGAACTTGTCTGTTTCTGGATGCCTTTTAGACCTTTCTATATATTTATTTTTAGGACCCTTTGTGAAAAATTATATTTATTTAAAAAGTTTGCTTTCTGCCACTGACCTCGTGGGATTTGGGGGGGAATTTATTAATAATAAATGCAGTGGACTAAGATGTGCCAAATTTCTTAAGAGATACAGAATTCTTAATAAATTTGACACATCTTATGGCAGTCTGTACACTAGAAAATCAAATCTGCACTAACTATGATGGAGCGGGGTGCCACACCCTGTTAAGCCTGCACAGTTTTTTCCAAAACTAGCAAAGGCAGGGTAAAAAAAATTGCAAAGAAAAAGGATTCTTGTGCAAAAACATGAAACGTTTTGTGCATCAGAAAATTGCTGTACTGGAATTGTTCTGAGAATACCCATCGAGTTGGAAAGCTTATATGTGCAAGCTTGGAGGGAGGGATGAGTGGATAGCTTGATGTTTTATAACTAGAATTTGTCTTTCCAGTGAAGAGTTAACGAGGCTCTGGAATCTGTGTCCCGACAACATAGAAGCCTGCAAGTCAGAAACCAGGTGAGGTAGCGCATGAACCCATCTGTCGTAGGCATAGATATGCTGTTGTTGGCTTCCCTGGCTGAGAATTGCGTGGGATTTGTTATCCAGACTGTGCCATAAATTGAAAATTAAGAATTAAAAATCTGCAATACGACCCGAGGGAAAGCTGTACCAGCAGGTTATGAGTTCACGAACACTTTGGAGTCCAGCATAAGGGCCCATTCAGACTGCCATATTATTGCGGGTCCCGCAATACTATGGCTGCCGCCCGACATGTGCTCATGCGGACAAGTATAGGACATGTTTTATCTTTTTATGTGGAGCCCGCTCTCATAGAGGTGAATGGGGCCGCATCTATTCCGCAATATTGCGGAATAGATGCGGACCCATTCACGCGGTCGTGTGAATGGGCCCTAACTCTTACTTATGAAGTCTGACAACACTCCTCAAAATCTGCTCTGGCTCTTAAAGGGGTTCTCTGAGTTCAGGGCTGAACTTAGATATAAGCTCTGTTTTGCTGACGTGACATACTGGGCTTCTCCTCACTATGCTAAGAGGAAACTTCCACCTAGCATTGAGCCCGGCGATGTCGCTGGCACAGACGGGCGGTTTGTAGCACTGCCGGAGGCGGTTTTGGAGGCAGGTACTATGCTACTTTGCATAGTCATATTTATTGCAGTGATCCTTTCTGGACATCACTTGTTACAGACTATAGTTATTCACCTTTACTGTTAGTGCACCTAACTTATGGTGTAAATTGAGCCAAATTGTGGTCCAATTTGGCACATCTAGATTAGAGACATTATCTGTGCCTTGACCATAAAGGGGTGTGGCTGACCAAAAGCGGACTGGCCTAAGATGTAAGTTGGATAGAAGTGTGTTACCATACACCAGAGTCATCCAACATGGACAACTATAATAAATCTGGTGCTGGCTTAAGTTTACACCATCTATAGGGATAAAATAAATATGCATTCCTAGATGCCAGTGTATGCCAAGTGAGAAGATTTTTCACTTGAGGCAGGGTATCTTGCAGGCTTGCCAACTTGGTGTTTTTAAATGTGCACACATATGGTCTACCTGAATAGATAAGGTCTGATATCTAGAAGACAAGATGCCTTTTAAAGGTCCTCTGTCAGCAGATTTGTACCTATGACACTGGCTGACCGCTAAAGGCATCTGTGTTGGTCCCATGTTCATATTTGTCCACATTGCTCAGAAAATATATGCAATATATATGCAAATGAGCCTGTAGGAGAAATGGAGGCATTGTCATTACTCCTAGAGGCTCTGCAACTGCTGCACCCTCTGCACTTTGGTTGACAGGGCCTGGCAGTGTAAATGTGATCAGACCTGGCCCTGACTTCTAATAAAATGGAGAGGGCGCAGCAGTTAGAGATAAAGCTGAGCCTCTAGGAGTAATGTGAATGCCCCTGTTGCTCCTAGGGGCTCGTTTGCATATATTAAAACTTCATTTTTCTCAGCAATGTGGGAACATATGAACGTGGAACCAACACAGATGACTTCAGCTGCCAAGCGCACATTTAACAGGTCAGACATATGTGCAAATCCGCTGACAGGTGCCCTTTAAAATAATTAAGCTGCTACCAACAGGACTTTATAAATCTTACATATTGCTTTTATATCTTAGGGAGTTTATGCCGTCTTTGGAACAGTTCTTTGAAGAAGCAATGGAACAAGCGGATCCTGAAAACATGGTTGAAGATGAGTACAAGTATGTTGTGTACTGTTACAGATAGACCAACTGACAACCAAAGTCTATATGCACTATTAGAGTATATGAGCACCATTAAAGGAGTTTTCTGATAATAATTATACTTTATGTATTGCTTTCCTACTGAAAGATGATTCATACTTACATGCGCCATGCTGCTCTGGTCCTCCACTGTCTCTATCTTCCTCAAGCTGTTTACCTCTGGTTGGGCATGGACATGGTCACATACAACACTCCAGCCAATGACTAGCTTCAGTGGTGATATGGCCACAAGCAGCATGTTACCACTGACCTTGCCCATGGCCAGCCGGATGTAAATGGTGTGGGAATCGGAAGATGGGGGTAGCGCTGAGGACCGGAGCGGTGTGGAGCAGGTAAGTATGAATCTATTTTTTTTCAGGAGGCAGGCATTACATAAAATCTAACTATTACCAGGAAACCCGTTTAAGCGACCCTCCTCTATTAGCCAGAATAATCATTTAATCATTGTATAAGTTAATTTCTACCATCCATAAAATGTGTGTTGCCCCTCTGGTTTCTATAGCTGTAACAGCTGATTGCCAGGGTTTCAGCAGACAGACCCCTTTAGAGGATTCTTGCCTTAGAAGACTGAATTTCCTTGGGCCCAACCTCTGTGTATACAGGACATAAGAATGTTCTTGTCTTCATTACCGTTTACTAGGATGTCTGGTAATTGTTGGTTCCAAGGTCTGCTTCATATTAGGGGCCCTGTCTTTGTCAGAGCTTGAGCACACAGGAGGATCCTCTGGTTCATGATCATCATATTAAAAAAAAATATATATATAATTTTTTTTTATTTAATGTAAGATATATAGTGCTAGCACACTTGTTAAGAAATCAGTTGAAAGACATTAGAGTAAGTTAAGCACCACCATATCAGGGTGTGTTGGCTACATTGGCAGTTGGACACACACTGATCTATAGTGTGTAAGCACAGCCACTGCTGTTAGATTGCAGGGTGCTCCCAACCCCTGGGAACGAGCAGTGTATAATGTGATGGAAAAATGAATCAGGCCAGGAAAGGAGACAATATGGACAGTCACAATACATTAGTAAGTGTCTTGTATTAACTTTCTTTACATGATAAATGCCATTTGCAGAGGTGAGACAGCCCCTTTAATCTACTACTATCACCGAAGTATGAATATATATGTATTGGGTTTTTTTTCCCCAGGGTGGTAAACAACTCCAACTACGGCTGGAGAGCACTGAGATTATTGGCTCGTAGAAGCCCCCACTTTTTCCAGCCTACCAACCAACAGTTTAAAAGCTTACCAGAATACCTGGAGAACATGGTGATCAAGATAGCAAAAGAATTACCAGTAAGTACAACATATTAGTTGACATTTTCTTTCATCCACAAGTCTGTCACCAGGAAATTCACTGATAAACCAGGCATAATGCTTTGTAGGCGTAGCTTAGCTGGATGTAAAGTACTTTTAATCCATATGCTTAAGAGCAGTTAAGTGCACCAAGGGCAGGCCCAATCCTCTATGTGCACCCGTGCTTGCTCCCGCTTTCTTTGACAGTCCCTCCTTCCTCTTTGAACAGAAGTACAGGTATCTCTAGCAAAAAACACTGATAGACCAACATTGGCCATGCTCTTTCCCAACTAACTCGACCCACTTTTCTCTGCACTTTTTAGAAGTAGTGAGAGAAGTAAAAAATTGCAGAATTAAATGCAACATGGAATGCACCTAAAACTGTCTAAGAAACCACATGGACTGATTCTTCTTTACTGGATGATAATATATCAGCTGCATGATACTAAAAGCATATTCATTTCTTAGCCCCCTTCAGAAGAAATAAAAACTGGAGAAGATGAGGAGGATGATGAAGATAATGAATCCTTGTTAAAAGAAAACAATGAAAGTAAGTATTCATAGACCAAGTTATATTCAGATCAGGCCAGGAGTGAACATCAAATATACAGTGAAGGGTGTGCTGTAGGGCGCTGTAGGCCATATGTCTCAAGCCAGTGATATGCACATTTATATATCAGCTGAGACATTTTGATTAAGCGGTCTAGCATCTATAAGGCTGTTTTTTTTTTCACACACACAGCACTGTTTGAAAAAAAAAAAAAAGCCATACCATCCTGATCCAGCAAAAATGCTGTGTGAGAAAACACCGTTGTGGTTGCAAATTGCCTATAGATACACCAGCACTTTATGTATCATAATTGCATTTTTCAGATATTTTCATTTTAGTCTATATTGGCTAGCTTGTGATTCTGTTCAAATGCTCTTCCAGGTCCAGAGGTCCAGCAGCGGAAGATGGTCACTGGTGAGCTAATCGAGTCACTTGCTAATAAGCTACAAGAGCAGTGGAAGACATTGGCCCCTCACTTAGAGATGAAATACTCAGACATTGTAGGCATTGAATCTGACAGCGAGGATGTAAAGATGAGGGGTAAACTGCTACTGGTTGCCTGGCAGGATAGAGAAGGACCTCATGCAACTGTTGACAATCTGATAGCTGCTTTGAATCAAGCGCAGTTGAGTGACCTGGCAGAAAGCCTGTGTAATGACACTGAAAATGGAACATAAACCTTTTGGATTTACATATCATGGGGATCTGTACATCATTCCTTCTGGGTAGCACATGCAGACAAAGACTACGGCTACACTGCTACTTTGGCTATGACACATGTTGCATGCCCAAATATTGCAGTGTAGCACTGCCTGTGTCACAGCTAACGTCGTGGCAACTTGCAGGTCACGATGCGGCCCCTTTCATGTTGATGCCAGGCAGATCCGAAGTAACGCCTTCACTTTCATTAGTTATGATACAATACCCTGCTGGCTATGGCCTATGTTCCATGTCACTGCCAACTATTGCAGTGTAGCCGTAGTCTAAAGCTTTGTAATGCAGTGTTTTTGGATTTTGTTGGACATTTTTTTATAATAAACTGATGTTCCTGGAGGACCAGTAATAAAATCATTTTCTGCTGGCTGTTGTAATATTTGTTTAGACAGTATACCTAAAAGAAAACTATTGGAGGGTATGTGTCTAAAAAGCAGGAAAAATATCTGGGTGGGAGCAGTGTCCACCAATGAGACAAAAAAGGTTTTTATAGTTAATTTAAAAAAATCATCTTGTGTGTGTCATTGTGAGACTCAGAAGACAATGAGATGAAAAATACATAGCATAAGCGCTGCCTGCAAAGCGTTTTGAGCTGGAAACCGATCCAAGGATTCAAAAGTACGCACAGTATAGGACTTGGAGAAAGTACCAGTAAAAACAGCTCTGGTGGAATGAGCTGAGAGTTGGAAAGGGAGAATATTGCCTGTGCATTACGCCATGCAAATGGACATTCTTATTTATCAAGATAATAGTAGCCTTGGATTGCTTCCAAATGCTGAAGACATCTGACCAGCAGCAGTAGGCTGTCTGAGACACACATCGAAATGGTAGACAGCATTCCAAGAAAGGCCCCTTCCACATGAACAATATGGATCGTGTCAGGATCTGTTCAGAAAAAAACTGATGGTTTTGCATGCAAGTGCACTAAATTTTATCTCTGATTGAGTTCAGAGATAAAACAGAATATAGAACATGCTGCGATTTTTCACATAATGCAGAGATGATGTGTGAAAAATAACTCTCATGTACACAGACCCATAGAAATGAATGGGTCAGGATTCAGTGCGGGTGCTATGAGTTTAATTCACGCATTGCATCCATACAGAAAACTCGCTTGTGTAAAAGGAGCCAAAGAGTTTAGAGGACTGCCCGTTCCTGGTGAAGCACTATGAAATAAAAAGGTAAAAATAATATAACTTACTTCAGAGAAAGTGGGGGTGTAATGATGCATGATACACTTAGGCCCCTTTCACACGGGCGAGATTTCCGTGCACTGAATCTTGACCCATTCATTTCAATGGATCTTTTCACATGAGTGAAAATCGCAGCATGTTCTATATTCTGCGTTTTTCACGCAGCCCTGGCCCCATTGAAGTGAATGGGTCTGCGTGAAATTCGAATTGCATCCGCAAGCGATTCACTGAGAGATGTTGTTTGTAAACTATGAGTTTTTTTTATCACGTGCGTGCAAAATGCATTCTTACTCATCGCACCCGCACATTAAAAACTGAACAAACGTATGCAATTGCAGACAAAACTGACTGCGATTGCGTGCGGATTGGTGCGAGTTTTCCTGAACACATCCAGTCTGAATCCGTATCGTTCGTGTGAAAGGGGCCTTACAAGTACCTCTTCCTGGTCAGCCAGAAATCAAATGGTGCACTAGATGGAGACATCAAATGCTAACGGAAGGAGTCTGTATCATCCACAAATAGGATTTCAGGGCCAATGGTCCTGTGACAAAAGCCCAACTTTATTAGGGTCTAAGGAACATGTTTCAGGGGCTAAGAGACCTAGTTCTTCAAGCTCACAGGACCAGTAACTAAACTGTTTACATAGCAGTGACTGACACTAAAAGTGGATTGCTACCCACCTGACTCACAGGATGGTGGTGTGTTCTCCACCTAACCTGTAATAGTGAGTGGTGTCCATGCATTCCACTGGACTAGACCAGGTTTTTCATTGTGTTCCATTGTTCTGTTTGTTAAAGAGGACCTTTTATGTTTTGTTTTGTTTAGATAAATACCTGTTCTTGCGGGGTACCCCCTGCTGATGCTGTCACCCGGCCTGTTTTTTTCAAATAGCGCTCCTACACCCAGCTGTGCCCCCGTGCAGTTTTCGCGCTCAGTATGTAAATACTGAGCATCGATACAGGGAGGAGGAAACGCCAGGGTTTCTCAATGGGCGTCTCCTTCTCCCTGGCTGTGCCACGATCCAATCACAGCGGCGGAGAGCATCACAGCTGTGATTGGATCGCCGAACAGCCAGGGAGAAGGACAGAAATATGAGACATGGGAAGGCAGAACTAGAAAAATGAAAGGTCGAAAAGGAAATGCCATCTGCCCAAACTACTTGTAAACCCAAGATAGAGGCAGATGTACAGAAGGGGGAAAAGGTACATAAAGGTGCCAACAGAAGAACCAGGTGAAAGGGTGTCTGCAGGAACCAGGGTCCTCCATTGAGGAAACAGCAAGTGGACTAACAAGAGTTATCCACTGATTAACCACCATAGATGACTCTCAGGAGCGAAAAAGGCCTGTCAGCTCTGCAGCCTGCAGATGACGAAGAACTGGACACCCTACGAAACATCTAGAAAAGAACAGATTGAAAAGGATGGTCCATGGAATCTATAAATAGAACCCATCAGAAGAGAGTGGTTCTAAACAAAAGGAACAACCACACTGGAGAAAGGACTAAGGGAAGACCCTGAGGAATCGCCACCAAAACAAAAAGAAGGCAATCCTGTAGAACATAGATGGGAGGGAACTTTACTGGAAAGACAACCAGGCAAGCAAAATGAACTGTCCCTCACTAAAGAATTGTCATTACCTTGGCAAACACCGTTGTGGGAGCCCAGGTGTAGACATCAGGGCAAAGGGAAAATCAAGAAGCACTGGTGGCCTGGACATACTGACATATAGAATGGCGAATTGTCACCACAGGAAGGGACAATCCCTCCTCCACAAGCCAGACAGATAAAGATCAAGCACTCTAGGAGCAGGAAAACCATCCTACATCACTTGGAATGAAAGATGACGGATGAAGAATGAGAGACCTAGGCCCAAGTGAAGGCTAGAAGCCTACAGTAGCAATGGCACAAATACTCCACCCAAAGGGGGTTATATGGTTGTGTGATGAACACTAAAACCAGAAAGGTTTGTCAGATACAGCAGTTATCCAAATCAGTGGGTAATCTGATTGCCTGATGAACACTAGAATCAGTAAAGTTTGTTCGATCCAGCATTTGGCAATGGTACAATTACTAAGCCTGATGAAGAGGGTAATGTAACTGCCTGGGATATGCTATGACAATAGCGACATAAACAAACACAGTCACAGTGTAGCGTCGACAAACCAGTAACCTTTGCAGAGTTGAAATTGCTGTTGTAGGGAAGAGTAATCACCTGGAGAGGTATAGACTTCCCTCGGTAGAAAGGTGTCCTTAACCGCTCAGACGAGCTCCTGTATGGCAGAAGACAGCCTACCACTCTGCCCTGATTAAGAATTGGAGTCAGAGGTGTCCCCTGGACAGGTGGAAAGAACCAGAGGTGAGGTGTCTCCGCCAGTGGTAGCCCTCTTCTAGGAAGGACCCAGGATGTTCAGAACAAACGAGACTGGACTTTGAGGGGAAACCTCAGGCCACTTATGGAACCTGCTCCGGGACATGGAGCAGGGCATGAAAGCAGCAGATACCCTGGGAAGGACAAATGCTAATGCAATCTGGACAGGCAAGCACTCCACAGTCTCAACCATACCTAATAAAGGATGCCCAGATTCAGACTGTGTGCAGCAACCCTGGGGGTAGTCACCACACTTTCCCACTGCAACGCAAAGCCACCAAGCAGACAGAAAAAGACAAAGTTAAGGCTACCAGGTGCTGTGGCTGCAGTGAAAGTGAGGGACCACAAACGATGGAGGCATATCCTCTGAGAAGAGAGAAGCTTCTATGGACACCAAAGCTCGCTCTGAACCAGTATTGGACAGCAAACAACAGCCTACCTGATGTCCAATTGGAGAAGGCAAGAACCCTAGAAAAGCCTGTGAAGCCAAAGAATGGACAGGACCATCTGTGGCCTAGCCCCAGGAGAAGACAGGGACTATGATAGATGAGGCAGCTGAAAACAATGCACCCCAGCGGCCTTATGCCACAGGGTGCCAGGGGAAGGGAAAAAGGGTTAGCAACTGCCAGTTAGGGGAAAAAAGAGCCCCTGCGCATCAAGAACAAAGCACTAAGTGGAGTGGCCTAACCCTAAAGTAGAGAGGTTGGAAAAATATAAGGGGGGGAATTTAGCAAAGACCTGGGGAAGTGTAACCAGGAGCCAAGGGGTTAAAGGAAAGGCCAGAGAAGGCATCTCCCCCAATACTAAAAATTCATAACAAAGATAAACAGGAGAAGCACATCACTAGAAAGACCACAACATTATTAAATAAATAATTTTCTAAAAGTGGTGGTTATGCTAAGGGAACAACAACCTATGGCGCTTGGTAGTACAATCCTCTGGCTGGAGCACACTACCTTCACTGATACTCCAAGTGCTGAAATCAGAACATGAAATGTAGGATGGTGGACAGAAAAAAGGGGCTTTAGATTGTGGTGCTGAAGGATGATCTCCAGGATACGGTAAAGAGACCATTTCTTTATTGTTAATTCTGTAATACGTTTCTGGACTACACTGGTCCCTTCATTGGACAGAAAATTATATAACTTTAAAACCATGGAAAGGCTTTAAAAAAAATTGGATTTTGTTACCGTAAAATCCCTTTCTCGTCTTGTTCATTGGGGGACACAGCAAAGACCTTGGGTATAGCTGCTGCCACTAGGAGGCGGACACTAAGCCAAAAGTGTTAACTCCTCCCACCAGCTATACCACTGCTACGACCCAGAGTTCACATACACTAGCGAATCGGGCTTGGATAAGGTGGCAGAAGTGCTTTGACCGCTTACCTGAGAGATTGCTGTTTCTCCAGGGAAAGAAGGATCTTTGTTGACTGTGTGTTCAAAGTCGTGGGAACCTTAAGATATCGTCCAGGTAAGGGATAGCTGTTGTTCCCCTGGTATGGCGAATAGCCATGACTGGTGCAAGGACCTTTGTGAAGACCCTGGGTGCCTTCGCCAAGCCGAAGGACAGGGCCACAAACTGGTAGTGATTATCTGGTATGACAAAGCACTGGAATTTCTGATGAGTTATCCCAATGGGCACACAGAGATAAGTGTCTTTGCTGTCCACCGAGGACAGAAATTCCTCTTTCTCCACGCTATTACTGATTTCACTGATTCCATCCTGAAGCGACAAGCTTTTACGAACTTCTTGAGGCTCTTGAGATCTAGTACCGGCCTCGTGGACCCGTCCTTCTTTGGAACAACAACAACAAGGTTGGAATAAAAACCCTGATGATGTTCCTCTGGTGGAACTAGGATGATAAGTCCCCGAGTCAGGAGATCCCACATTGTGGACAAATGGTTGGAAGCTCAAGATGGGTTATTTGGGGGAACCCATTTGAAAAACCAATGGGGTGGGGGATGGACTCGAACTCTGTCTTGTAGCTGGAGTCAATTACTTCGCAAACATGAGCAAACCAAATGTCCTTAAGGGGGTTGGGGGGCAGAATGTCATGCCGAAGAAGGCTTACTGAAAGCGCTTTGAGGGCTGGGCTCTTGAGCTCCAAGTCGGACGTGGTTTAAAGGATGGCCTCTTTTTGGTCTCCTGGGTTTACTCCTAGAAGAGGAGCTGGGGCTGGAGCCGTGGCAAAAGGAACTAAAGCGATGCCTTATTCTGAGGGAGCAAGGTGCTCTTCCCTGCGGCATCCAAAATGATTTGGTCCAGGCGAGATCTGAACAAGCCTGGAAAGGAAGGGCTGTAAGGGACTTCTTTGACGATTGATCAGCTGCCCAGTCTTTCAGCCAACGAATGGTCACAGACATAATTGATATTCTCGCTACTAATTAACATCTTGGAGCAGCCTGGCCGCATCAAGAGGGGCCTCACATGTATACTCGGTAGCCTGTGCCAACTCCTACAATTCTTCCCGGGAACTACCAGCAATTAGGCCTTGCCTAAGTTGATCAGCCCATTCAGTAGTAGCCCTGCTGACCCACGAGGTTGCAAAGAATGGCTGAAGGGCTAAACCAGCGGCCTGAAACACAGATTTAGCGAAAGACTCAGTCTTGTTATCTTTTGGGTCTTGTAAAAAGGCGGCATCAGCAAGCGGAAGGGTGGTGTGCTTGGACAGGTGTGAGACGGGGGGGATGTTCAACCGCTGGGGGGAACTGCCACTCCTTTTCAATAGCTGACTTGAAGTCCTGATGAGAGGAAAATAACTTATGCTCCCGCTTGAGTCAGGGGAAGGAAAAACCTCCTTGTGTACTGCAGGATTCCTGAACTTGCACATGCAGGGTGTCATTCATTGCTGGAATGAGACTGTCTACCTTTGAAACAAGGCTAGAGGATTGATCCTCGTCTTGGGAGTCCTCCAAGCTGATAACCTCTCCATCTAAAAGGTCACCCTTCCTGTTTGACAGCACGGCTCCTAAGAGCAGCGGTGAAACAGGAGGGAGGAGAAGCAGATCTCCAAGATGATCCTGGGGATCTGGTCCGTTTACAGGAACGGTCCCTTGAGGGGAACTGCTGGGAGGATTGCGGAGCCAAGCGACCTAACACATGTCGACTATGGACAGGGGCACCTTAGATAGTTCGTATACCGCTATAGACAGGGTGCACGCCCGTTCAGGTTCTGGACCCTGGGGGATGGAGGCGGCAGGGTCTTGGCACCAAACAAATGCTGCATAACTGCTCGGATTGACCATGCTGAAATCTGGTACTGCAGTGGCTGCAAGCAAAGTAGATAACAATGGTGGACCCCTGTGTCTGGGTGCTTCCCCTCTAGAGTCAGACAGGATAGGGACCTAGGGAGGAGCAGAGCAAGCCCCTGGAGAACGACAGAACTAGGGAAATTGACATCGCCAAAACAAAATCAGCTTATTGCTAAGGGCCAGCAAGAGATATACGAGGGGAGGGGTGGCACCTAGGACAGAGCCTACCCATTTGTAGATCCGAGGGTCTCAGGAGCAGGACAGAAAAAGTGTGCCTTAGAATGGAAGAGGGAGAGGTAAAAAAAAAAACCCTGCCAAACCAACCCAGGAAGAAGGTCTTGGCACACTGGACAATAGTTGGGGCTGTAGGAGTGCCTCTCGCCAATAGAACCAAGCAGAAAGCTGGGGCCTAAAGTAGATACCGGCGGCCGACCAGAAAAGACCAGTATGCCAGCAGGAGCCAGAAAATGCAGCTCAGCACCAGGCGCAAGGAGGGTGGAGCAGGAGGGCACACGCCAGGAAAAGGCTGGGAATGCTGCCAAAGAAGGCCGGAGTACCATCTCTCCCCCAGGCTTGCTGGGGCCAGTGTTGCTTCTGAAAGGGTGGAGGTTGGGCATGGCTTGCTGGGGACAGTAGTGCCACAAACAGAGAACAGTTAAACAGATTACAATGCTGAGCGGGGAGCGGCTGTTCAGGTTTTTGTTTAGCTGATGAAACACGCACGGATTTATTTTTTTTATTTTTTTAATAGTCACCTGACTCCCAATCCCTAAAGTTCAGCCTTGGTTCCAAGCAAGGTCATTAGTCTCTGAGGTCATTCCCTTTGGTGGGGGAGGACCGTTGCCCAAGGTAGAGAGAAACCCCCCCCCCCATGCTGGCGGGCTGTGGAGGTCCTCTGTGCCACCTTTTCTTCTGGCCTGGCCACTGAGGATGTTAGGAGGTATCCCGCTGTGCTGCCAGGTGGGTAACCAGGGGATAATTCCACCTTGGGCCCAAGTAAGTGAAAAAAGTAAGACTTGCAGAGCAGATGTCTGCCTCCTAAGGACACTAAGCTAAAACTGATTAGCTCATTGTCCGCAGGAGGGAGGAGTTAACACTTTTGGCATAGTGTCCGCCTCCTAGTGGCAGCAGCAAGGTCTTTGCTGTGTCGCCCGATGATACAGATTAGAAATACAATTTCTGACAGTAAAAACGGTTTGAAGGTCAAAAAATTGCATATACAAACAATGCATAAGTAGCCACTAAAAAAAAGTTACAAATTCAAATAAATGGATAAATACTGTACTGAATACAAACATTGATAGTAATATAATGAATCCATAATAGCCATTGGTAACTCGTAGGCAATCATTTTATAAACACACAAAAGTTTATATGAGAAGTAGAAACACTTTTCCACACTTTATACACTTATCCCGGTCCCAAAACGCATTACAGAATTAATAAAGAAACGATTGTTTAACCATATGCTGGAGATCATTCTTCAAGGAAGCCCTGTAAATTGAAGCCCCTTTTTCTGTTCAGCGTTCTAACAGTAAAAACTGATGTCCGATTGTAAATGCCCCCTCCTCAGTGGCACTAGACTGCTAAATAAACATGTCTCGTATATAAGTAAACGTAAATCTGATTGTATATACTACGATTCATATAAGCAAAGTAACATTTTAGGCTATTATTTATGCCATATGTCTACCAGGATGACAATTGCAGTATATCCAACTCATTTCTTATGACTCCTTTACGCCTAGTTTGATTTTCTTTGAAGCGACGAGGAAATAAAAATCAAGAGACAGAAACTGATCACAATTTTAATCTGAATTCACCAAAACGCCAACATTGGCCTGGACCAGATGAAACTGGACACATGATTGTGGCCAGGTCTTAAGTTATGTGAAGCAGCACTGTTACAATGAGGCAACACGTATCCTTCCTCCCTCCTGGCAGAACTGTCAGATAAGGCGATGGCAAGTACTGTGGTATAAACCATGCAATAGGAACAATGAATGATGTAGGTGTGCAATAAATATTGTCAATTCGTTAACGCGTAAAAAAATAGTTTTAGTGCCACCAGGTGGTGGCTGGTCACTTAGTTTATCACTCCAATTCTAAAATTATGTTAAGACAACAGGTAAAGGTTGCATTAGCTTTACAGATCTCCGAATAGAAATAATGAGGATAATCAGTTTGTGCACCAAGGCAAATTGAACTATACAATTCACACTTTCCTCTAAAATAAAATAAAAATATCTGGATCAGGTAGGTGATTATAATCGTAGAACATTTATTTCACACCTAAGAAAAAAAAAAAATGACTAAAAAAAAAAAAGACAAATGTCATTATTGTTCGGCTTCCTCCTCAGTAGCTTCGACTCGCCTGGGTCCATATAGAAGAACGTATGCTATATGCCAGTCTCCTCCTCCTGACAACCTCAGTATATCTTCTGGAGACACAATGCTCACTTTGTCATCATCAAATTTAATCCACTCATCTAAAAAGGGAGAAAAGGAAGAGGGTATGGGCAGAACAACTCTGGCACACAATGCATTACAGGTCATGTATCAAGGTAAATGGTGAATGGGGCTGAGCACGATACCAAGCACAGCCGCTGTACAATGTACGGCACTGTGCTTGGTGAACTGGGAGAAGGCAGTGGCGCTCACGGGAGTGCCGATGCCTTCTCAAACAGCTGAACGGCGGGATCCCGGGTGTCAGACCCCCACCGATCAGATACTGATGACCTATCCTGAGGATAGATCATCAGTACTTAACTCCCAGAAAACCCCTTTAATGTAGTGCAGTACAGGTAAAGGGAGTTAAAACTATTCACACAAGATGTAGACAAACTGCAGCAGATGGGTGGCATGCCACAGGTTGTACAATGTTGCAGATTTAAATCCAACAGGTGAAATCGTGGCCAAATCTGCATGTAATGATAAAATACTGATTGTCTGCAAACATAAGGTGCTCACTGCATTTGAATGTATAAAGCTTCCATTAACACATCTGTTTTCAATTAAATGAGCTCCCCTTTTTACATTTAAAAGGATGTCCAACCTATTATTTCAACACACTGCAGTTTTTTTTTGTTTTGTTTTTTTATTAGGCTGGACAGCCCCTTTAATTCTGTGGCTGTGGGAAGGGAAGCACAGCAAGTTTTTATCAGGAAAATGGAGCTCTCCCTATAAACATACAAGTGCATCTCAATAAATTAGAATATCATCAAAAAGTTGTTTTTTTCAGTAATTCAGTTCAAAAAGTGAAACATATATTATATAGAGTCATTACAGAGTGAACTTTTTCAAGTGTTTATTTCTGTTAATGTTGATGATTATGGCTTGCAGCCTAGGAAAACCCAAAAGTCATTATCTCAGAAAATTAGAATAATTAACCTGTAAAAGCTTCCTAAGCCTTTAAAAAGGCCTCTTAGTCTGGTTCAGTAGGCGACACAATCATGGGGAAGACTGCTGACAGATGTCCAGAAAGCTGTCATTGACACACTCCACAAGGAGGGTAAGCCACAAAAGCTCATTGCTAAAGAAGCTGGCTGTTCACAGAGTGCTGTATCAAAGTATATTAATGGAAAGTTGAGTGGAAGGAAAAAGGGTGGTAGAAAAAGGTGCACAAGCAACAGGAAGAACCGCAGCCTAGATAGGATTGTTAAGAAAAGGCCTTTCCTAAATTTGGGGGGAGATTCACAAGGAGTGGACTGCTGCTGGAGTCAGTGCTTCAAGAGCCACCACACACAGACATATCCAGGACATGGGCTACAAGTGTCGCATTCCATGTGTCAGGCCACTCATGACCAATAGACAACGCCAGAAGCTTCTTACCCGGGCCAAGGAGAAAAAGAACTGGACTGTTGCTCAGTGGTCAAAGGTGCTGTTCTCAGATGAAAGTAAATTTTGCATTTCATTTGGAAATCAAGGTCCCAGAGTCTGGAGGAAGAGTGGAGAGGCACTCAATCCAAGCTGCTTGAGGTCTAGTGTGAAGTTTCCACAATCAGTGATGGTTTGGGGAGCCATGTCATCTGCTGGTGTAGGTCCACTGTGTTTTATCAAGACCAAAGTCAGTGCAGCCGTCTACCAGGAAATTTTAAAGCTCTTCATGCTTCCCTCTACTGACAAGCTTTTTGGAGATGGAATTTTTATTTTCCAGCAGGGCTTGGCACCTGTCCACACTGCCAAAAGTACCAACACCTGGTGTAATAACCACAGTATCACTGTGCTTGATTGGCCAGCAAACGCATCTGACCTTAACCCCATAGAGAATCAATAGTGTATTGTCAAGAGGAAGATGAGACACCAGACCCAACAATGCAGACGAGCTGAAGGCTGCTATCAAGGCAACCTGGGCTTCCATAACACCTCTGCAGTGCCACAGGCTGATCGCCTCCATGCCACGCCACATTGATGCAGTCATTCATGCAAAAGGAGCCCCAACCAAGTATTGAGTGCATTTACTGTACATACTTTTCATTTGGCAAACATTTCTGTGTTTAAAAAAAAAAATTACAGTTGGTCTAATATAATATTCTAATTTTCTGAGATAATGACTTTTGGGTTTTCCTTGGCTATAAGCCATAATCATCAACATTAACACAAATAAACACTTGAAAAAGTTCACTCTGTTTGTAATGACTCTATATAATATATATTTCACTTTTTGAATTGAATTACTGAAAAAAAAAAAACTTTTTGATGATATTCTAATTTATTGAGATGCACTTATACTGTTTATTATAAAACAAACCAGCAAACAGATTTAAAGGCTATGTACACCTTAGGCGGCAATTTTTGTTTTACGACTGCATTTTACTCATTTGGGGCTAAAAATATTTTTTTAAATTGGTCTTTATTAAAAATATTGAACCGTTCAGTCACAAAGGGTCAACTGCATGTTACTTTCACTTTGTGCAGGTCATCTAATAACCTTTATCTCTAATAAACACTTATCTAAGCCACATTCTTATCAGTAAGATAAGAACTGATCTATAATAAGTGACCAGAGATAAGGAGCCCCTCAGCTCCCTGCCTGATGGAGCAGAGAACATTCAGATTCAGCTAGTAGAGCATCTCAGTTCTGTACAGAGAAAAGGACTCAATATTTTTAATAAAAGATCAACTGAAAAAATTATTTTTGGTTCATAATGGGTGCAATGCAATAACGAAAAAAATTCCCCCCAAAAGGTATATATAGCCTTTAAAAGCAAAACACTACAGTTCTATTAAAGGGGTATTCTGGTCTTCAGGATAGCCGATCAGCTGTTTGAACAGGCTGTGGCTCTAGTGTGACAGCTGCATCCTCTTCAATGTTTACCCGAACGCCATCTACATTGTACTGGTGATGTAGTGCAATTACAACTGTTCGTCCTAGTCAAGTAAATGGGAGACGAAATTGTATTTACACTGCATTACCCCTGCAATGTAGACACCATGCAGGTAAACACTGAAGAGGACGCAGCTCTCAAACAACCAAGGAGAGTCAGACTCTCTGATACTGGTGACCTGTCCTGAGTATAGATCATCAATATCACTAAACCTTTAAATAATCCCATATGAAACAGAACTACGTACCGTGTTTCCGCCTGACCCATGAAACGTAGTGTCCTGAAGAACTTGACCTTCCCTGATGAGTAAGAACTGCCTGCAGCTCATAGTAACCACAATTGCTGGAACCAACATCTACAAAAACAGACAAAAATGGGTTGAGATTAAAGGGAAACAGATAAAAAAAAAACAGCAACGTTTAACACATACGCTGAAACTACTACACTTCAGGACACCTCGGTACATAGAGAATCACATTACTGCATGATGCCGAAATAACTGCCGAAATATAAAGCACTGATTTATTTTTAAATATCTGATGAAAACGGGGCATGATGCCGAAATAACTGCCGAAATATAAAGCACTGATTTATTTTTAAATATCTGATGAAAACGGGGCATACACCGGGCCCATCTATCACAGGCTTCTAGACTCTTCAAGGAACACCATGAGGATAATGAGAAATGGACTGGCAAAGTCTGATGTAAAACATGTGATTTTGCAGCAGACTTACAATAAATTCTGCAACTCATTTTTGTCCCTGACATGTTTCAGAGAACTCACTGTGAAATGTAAGTGGTAATTGTCACGGCATAGTGTAGGACAGGGATCAGCAACCTTTGGCACTCCAGCTTCTGTGAAACTACAACTCCCAGCATGCACTCTTACTGGTCTGTTCTTGCAACTCCCATAGAAGTGAAAGGAGGATTCTGGGAGTTGTAGTTTCAGAACAGCTGGAGGTCGCCGATTCCTGGTGTAGGACCAATACACATGAAAGTGATAGTCCGTATGCAATGAGTGGTAGTCATTGTGACATTCAATGGGAGATACGTGGGCATGATTGTGACCCTAGTAGTACTGTGGAAGCTTTTTTGAGTGGTAGCAGTTATTGTCACATATGTAGTAGTGATTGGGACATGGGAGTGGTTGTCTTTGTGTAATATGCGGTAGAAGTCATTGTGACATGGAAGTAATAGTCACTGGTTCTATACAATAACGGATTCAATTACAGACATTTACAACATTAAAATGACTGTTCCCACATCAAACTTGCATAGGAAACTGAAAAAGTATGACATCTACGCCTGCCGGTTTACTAAACAATATTAACTGATGAACTTGTGCCTGTTTTATAGACGGCATTAAAAAAAAAAAAAAAAAAAAATATATATATATATATATATATATATATATATATATATATATATATATATATATTCACACATCGCTTAAACCATTGACCATTTTTCCTGTGCCATATATATCGTAACTTACTTTGTGGTTTCACCACTGATAATAAACGTACAGTGCTACAGACTTACCATCTGGAAATGAAAATGGCTCATACTTGACTTCTTTTTGTGCAGCCTGGCTTACCTAACATTAAGTCAAGGAAAGAAAAATCATTATCAGCATTAGTGCTACATGTAATACACATATGGTCACAATACTGTAGGCCTTGGGCCCCTTTCAGATCAGCGAGCTCCACACTGCAGACTCACATCATTAGTATGCAGCAGCTCCCGTCCTGACCTCCCAGAAATGACGGGGTTGCACAGCATTATATTGAATTATGATGCTATGTAACCCTTAGCGTTATGGAATGTACTGGATAACACTGACAGCATTATGTCAGTTGAAGATTTATTGTGCAGATTGTGCCCTGTGAATCCACAACTGCCGTGTGGGCATACTGCCCAAGTGTACAATCTATGGTACAATCACTACCATCAGCAGCAATATTCCATGAACTATTCTTTTCTTACTGGAGACATCTGACCATTCATTTATGAAGGAGTATGACTCCACTCCTTGGATTTATCCGATTTCCTACTTACTTTAGGTGGCTGTCCTGAAACTTTCTTATCCTCTAGATCCTTAAACTTAGATCGGTAAGGGACCATCTTTTCCTGCAGCTCCGGTGTGCATAACTCAAATATATCCAACATGAGAGGAAATTTTACATCCTATGTAGAAAAGACAAACATTTAAATGGATTCCAAGAGTACAGATTGAATCATTGGTATTTTCTCGCCTTGTTTCGGTTTAATACCACTAACGGCTGATATCTAGTTCCATATAAAATGAGCTCAGATGGAACGCAATATTCTAGTGATCTCTAATGTCTAGTGTGATACATTTCATTAAAGCAGTTTTCCAAGATTTTTATACTGACTACCTATCCCCTGAACGGTGGGGGTGGGGGGCGGGGGACTCTGACACTCGGGACCCCCTCTGATCAGCTGCTTGCAGTAGCGCCATACATTGTAGAGCAGCTATGCTTGGTATAGCATCTAAGCCCCATTCACCTCGATGGCTTAGGCAAAGCTGCGTGAAGGCCACAGCGCTACTGCAAATGCCAATGCCTTCTCAAATAGCTGATCAGTGGGGGTTACAGGTGTAGGTCCCCCACCTATCAGATAGGTAGGATAGGTCATCAGAAAACCCCTTTTAAACTTTATAAGCCATGGAAAAACACATACCTTAAGAACTTTGGCATTCACAGACTCTTTCTCTTTATAAAAGAAACGCACCATCTGGATCGTCAGGTAGGCCGGCGAACGGCTTATTCTGGACTGTAGCAGTGAAAGCACAAAGGGGTGAAAAGAGTTACAAAGGCAAGATCAACTTCTGCTTCTTATTAGAGGTACCTAAATAAACTGTCCATCAATGAGGATCCCATGGCTGCAAAAACTACATTAAATTGTAGCTGTAATGTAATCATCTGAATAGGGCTGAAACGATTACTCGAATTAATCGACACAAAAAATCCTTGATGCAAATATTTAGCATCGATGATTCGTTCGTGCCATGTGACCATGGAGTGGGAGTGAAGCGCTTGCCATTACTCATGCTCCGTGGTCACCCCGCCTGCCCACATAGCGCTGCACTGGATCCTGACGTACACACATGTAAGCACACACTATGACCTGACGCTGTGTGACATCAGGTCCCAGTGCAGCGTGTAAAGGAGAGGACAATGGAAGATCTCTGGAGTGTCAGCAGTGCCCCTACAGGAAAGGTAAGTATTTTAGTTTACTGGTGCTGCGGCTGGGTACTGATGGCTAGGAGGGGGAGTGGGGGAACTGATGGCAGTGGGGGCAGCTGATGGCACTGGGGGAGGAGCTGGTGGCACTGGGAGGGGGGAGCAACTGATGACATAGGGAAGCTGGAGGCACTGGGGGGCTGTGGCATTGGAGGGGGAGCTGGTGGCACTGTTGAAGGAACTAATGGCACTGGAGGGGGAGCTGATGGCAGTGGGGTGGAGACTGATGGCAGGGAAGCTGATGAGTTTTTATAGAAAACATTCTTTTAATTAGCTTTTTCTTATTAGAGTACTTGATTAATTGTTGGATAAATCAGTAGAATACTTGATTACTAAAATAATCAATAGCTGCAGCCCTACATCTGAAACCAGCCTACAGCAAATTACAATACACTGATGACAATACTCAGATGAGCTTGTGGGGGAAACTTGCAGCAAGTTTCCAAATTCTCTGCAGAGTCACTGCAGTGAAAATGAAGCCTTCAACACAGTAGCCACTGATATCAATGAGTGGTCTGTACAAAGTATGGACATTACAGATCCTTCAGAACGAGAGACGCTCGTGAAGCAGTTTTCCATTATGATTAAAAGAGGAGGGCAGCTGCCAATATTCATTCTCTGATAGGCTCTTGTAAACAAGAAAACCCCTTCAAGTTGTCATACATAATACCAGGGGCATACATGTAGGGCCTCATAGCAAAACTTAGTAACGTCTCTCGTCCCCCATCAAGTTACACGTATGTCAATCACTCCCAGGGAACGCAGAACGCAAGGTGCAATGCTCCAATTTAGCAATGCTAAAATTTATATTTTTTTTTAAAAAAATTAAGGAGAAGTAATATTAATTAAAACAATTGTAATAAAAGAAATTTGCTCTCGGTCTCACTCACTTTATCCAACTTCCACTATATTTCCCAATATATTTACACCAGACAACTGCTTCCCTTTAGATAAGGTATTACAAACAGTCTGTCTGCAGCCACCAATAGGGGGAGCTCAATGCATACTAATTTATACAGTTACCATTGACTGCAATGAAAGCTATAAATAATTATCAGCACTGAGCTCCGACTAGTTGTGGCTGCATTATAATACAGAGTTTTCATGTTGGGAGGAGGAGTTCAGCACCAGGTCCCCCTGTAGTTGCGTGCTCTGCCGTCATTGAAATTATGACACTGTATGGTGCACTAATATAGTCAGAAGGAATTTCTTTTTTCAGCACTAAAATACTGCCACTTTATAGAGAACTTGCTCATATCAGCCCCTGTTGCCTAATAAGGCTCATAATTTACACTTCCTGTCTCAAGAACAAGGTTAATAATGGGGATACAGACAGCACACATCTACATGCACAAAGTGAGTGGAATTTTCTGGCCGTGCAATATTTTGGTCTTTCTAAAACAAGGGTTTATGCTGGAGAAAGGTCTAGTTCACAAATCAGTGATGGCGAGCCAAAACCAGAAGGGGAAACTACACAGACAAGGTGACCCACACCTGGTTTTGGCTCACAACCACAGATGGAAATCACTGAAATGTGAACTAGGTCAAAGGCTGCAAATTGGAGACGTTGCATGACCTTGTAAAATCCGCTTATTTTTTGCATGAAGTTGTGTGCTATCTGTATCTTCTTTATGAATTGATGCAGGGTCGGGGACCTAAAGATGTGTATTGCAAAATATAAATTTTTCGCTTTGGATGTTGCCCATTCCTCTACCTACAGGGTTTGCTTTATAGGAGGTCACAGCTTTCAGTGTGTGGAAGTAAAGCTACTTTCACACTTGCGTTTGCAGGATCCGTTTGTGAGATCCGTCATAGGCTCTCACAAACGGTCCTGAACTGATCAGTTTTTCCCTAATGCATTCTGAATGGAAAAGGATCCGTTCAGAATGCATCAGTTTTGCTTCAGTTCAGTCTCCATTCCGTTTTGGAGGCGGACACTAAAACGCTGCTTAGGGTGCATTCACATCACCGTTAGGGCTTCCGTTCAGGCTTTCCGTTATAACATCGTTATAACGGAAAGAAACGGAATCCCTAGGACGGACATCAAAACGGACACCTTTAAGAGGCATTCCGTTTTGATCCGTCATAATAGAAGCCTATGGCCCTGCATAACGGATCCGTCTGGATGCCGTTATGCTGGACGGAAAACAAAGTCCTGTCGACAGGACTTTGTTTTCCGTCCAGCATAACGGCATCCAGACGGATCCGTTATGCAGGGCCATAGGCTTCTATTATGACGGATCAAAACGGAATGCCTCTTAAAGGTGTCCGTTTTGATGTCCGTCCTAGGGATTCCGTTTCTTTCCGTTATAACGATGTTATAACGGAAAGCCTGAACGGAAGCCCTAACGGTGATGTGAACGAGCCCTTACTGTGTTTTGGTGTCTGCATGAAGAAACTGATGCAAACGGATCCGTCATGACTCACAATGTAAGTCAATGGGGAAGGATCCGTTTTCTCAGACACAATAGAAAACGGATCCGTCCCCCATTGACTTTCAATGGAGTTCACGATGGATCCGTCTTGGCTATGTAAAAGATAATACAACCGGATCCGTTCAGAACGGATGCAGACGGTTGTATTATCATGACGGATCCGTTTGTGAGATCTGTCCAGGCTGTCACAAACGGATCCTGCAAACGCAAGTGTGAAAGTAGCCTAAACCAAAGCAACTACAAAAAAAGACCCTGCCATATGTACGTAAACTTGATTTCTATGCGTTCACTGCATTCCCACAGATTTCTATACTTACAGTTTTGTTATATAAAGCATTTCGTTGTAATGATGGTGAATGCTTGGTGATTTCTTCTTGAAGGCGCTGGAAAATATTAAGAAAGATTTTATGGACCTCATTCAGCACCGAGAACCATAACTGCATGTACAGAATAATCCATTAAAGGGGTTGTCTCACTTGTGTAAACAGCAATCATCATGTAGAGAAAGTTACTACAAGTCACTTACTTATGTATTGTTATTGTCCATATTGTCTCCTTTGCTGGCTGGATTCATTTTTCCATCACATTATACACTTCTTATATCCAGGGGTTTTCCAAAATTTTATAACTGATCGTTGAGGGTCTGATACCTGGGAATCCTGATCAGCTGTTTGATAAGGCACCAGTGCTCTTGTGAGCAACAATCGCCTTATCAGAATTTTTTTATAATGTATTGGTTTACATGGCTTTTTGGATTCTAATATTTTAGTACATTATATGACTTATTCAGCTGGCCATCTACTCATATAGTGATCAGATCAGAGTATACTAAAGAACTGCTTTATACACAAGTCCTTCATATGTCAGTAATAATAAATGACATGGGGATAGGTACTGTATTTTTCGCTTTATAAGACGCACTTTTCCCCCCAAAAGTAGGGGGAAAATTGCGGTGCGTCTTATAAAGCGTATGTTGTATGTTTTAGCTGCGGCACCCCCATCAGACCTCAGATCAGCCCACCTAGCTCCATAACAATAAAATAAAAACCTATCTTACCTGTCCTGCGCCGTGGCTCCGCTCCGGCGCGCCTCTAGCTTCCCGGGCCGGCACTGCACTGTCCTGACTGCGTACAGCGTCAGAACGTAGTGCACGCACCATGACCTGACACTGCACGCAGTCAGGTGACAGTGCAGCGCCGGCCTTAGAAGCCAGAGGAGCGCCGGATCCGGAGCGGAGCCGCGACGCAGGACAGGTAAGAGGTTTTCATTTTATTGGTATGGGGCTTTGTGGGCTGATCTGAGGTCTGATGGGGGCACAGTGGGCTGATCTGAGGTCTGATGGGGGCACAGTGGGCTGATCTGAGGTCTGATGGGGGCACAGTGGGCTGATCTGAGGTCTGATGGGGGCACAGTGGGCTGATCTGAGGTCTGATGGGGGCACAGTGGGCTGATCTGAGGTCTGATGGAGGCACACTGGGCTGTTTTGAGGTCTGATGTGATGTCCTGAAATTTATGGGGGGGGGGGATCTGATATGAGGTCTGATGAAAAATATTTTTCTCATTTTCCTACTCTAAAATCTGGGGTGCGTCTTATAAAGCGAAAAATATGGTATTTCATAAAAAAATAAATAAATAAATTTAGAGATGGCCACACACATTAGAGGAGTATCAGCCAAACCCACCTATATCAGTAAGACCAGCTGATCATCTAATGTGTATGACGGAATTCCATATCTCCCTGGATGGCAGGGAAATGGGAAAATAGGGTCAGACAGGATGAATTTCAATATGCTCAATCCTTTGTTCTCAATGGAGATAAGCCACCCGTACAGGTGCCTGGCTGCAGCTTACGCTACTCTCACCATTCAGAACACATGAAACCATGCATGCGTGTGTATGAGGAAATAGATGTCGGTTAAACTTGAATTTGGCCAGCAACTATCAAATGTCTATGGTCAGCTTATATAACCACCTCTATGCCGTTACTGATCTATAAGAGCATCTCTCACCAGTTTGAGGCCTGTGAATAGATATTTCACTTCTTGGTTTATGAAGCAGCTGAGCTGGAGTTGATTTTCTTTGCTTTTTGTGACGTCCTCCTCCTCAGATTCAGTACATTTCATGCTTTGTGTATCATTAAGGAAAAAAAGATAGCTAGCAGGGAGGATGACTACAGTGGGCTGAGACAATGACAAGATGGGTAACTGGATTCACATGGTATGGATCATACCAAAGAGCACTTTTGGTGCTGCACATTTTAATAAAATGATTTCCATGATCACAACGTATAACCAGACATTTCAGACTGTATTTTATTTTTCAGATCCCCAGCTTTATTTTCTATAAAAGGATACGTCGACTCAAACTCAATGCCAAAAAATTGATCAATAAAACTCTTCTTCTTTGGTGCAGCGGCTGCAGCATCTCCTGTGTCAGTCTGGAAAAAGGAAGATAAAAAGGTTACTGAACCAATCAAACTCAAGGCAGAATGCAGTCACACAGGGATAGTGCGCCGCAGAATGCAGTCACACAGGGATAGTGCGCCGCAGAATGCAGTCACACAGGGATAGTGCGCCGCAGAATGCAGTCACACAGGGATAGTGCGCCGCAGAATGCAGTCACACAGGGATAGTGCGCCGCAGAATGCAGTCACACAGGGATAGTGCGCCGCAGAATGCAGTCACACAGGGATAGTGCGCCGCAGAATGCAGTCACACAGGGATAGTGCGCCGCAGAATGCAGTCACACAGGGATAGTGCGCCGCAGAATGCAGTCACACAGGGATAGTGCGCCGCAGAATGCAGTCACACAGGGATAGTGCGCCGCAGAATGCAGTCACACAGGGATAGTGCGCCGCAGAATGCAGTCACACAGGGATAGTGCGCCGCAGAATGCAGTCACACAGGGATAGTGCGCCGCAGAATGCAGTCACACAGGGATAGTGCGCCGCAGAATGCAGTCACACAGGGATAGTGCGCCGCAGAATGCAGTCACACAGGGATAGTGCGCCGCAGAATGCAGTCACACAGGGATAGTGCGCCGCAGAATGCAGTCACACAGGGATAGTGCGCTGCAGAATGCAGTCACGTAGGGATAGTGCGCTGCAGAATGCAGTCACGTAGGGATAGTGCGCTGCAGAATGCAGTCACGTAGGGATAGTGCGCTGCAGAATGCAGTCACGTAGGGATAGTGCGCTGCAGAATGCAGTCACGTAGGGATAGTGCGCCGCAGAATGCAGTCACACAGGGATAGTGCGCCGCAGAATGCAGTCACACAGGGATAGTGCGCCGCAGAATGCAGTCACACAGGGATAGTGCGCCGCAGAATGCAGTCACACAGGGATAGTGCGCCGCAGAATGCAGTCACACAGGGATAGTGCGCCGCAGAATGCAGTCACACAGGGATAGTGCGCCGCAGAATGCAGTCACGTAGGGATAGTGCGCTGCAGAATGCAGTCACGTAGGGATAGTGCGCTGCAGAATGCAGTCACGTAGGGATAGTGCGCTGCAGAATGCAGTCACGTAGGGATAGTGCGCCGCAGAATGCAGTCACACAGGGATAGTGCGCCGCAGAATGCAGTCACACAGGGATAGTGCGCCGCAGCCCAGGGCAGAATGCAGTCACACAGGGATAGTGCGCCGCAGAATGCAGTCACACAGGGATAGTGCGCCGCAGAATGCAGTCACACAGGGATAGTGCGCCGCAGAATGCAGTCACACAGGGATAGTGTGCCGCAGAATGCAGTCACACAGGGATAGTGCGCCGCAGAATGCAGTCACACAGGGATAGTGCGCCGCAGAATGCAGTCACATAGGGATAGTGCGCCGCAGAATGCAGTCACATAGGGATAGTGCGCTGCAGAATGCAGTCACATAGGGATAGTGCACCGCAGAATGTAGTCACATAGGTATACTGTGCTGCAGAACATTATTTCTTACCTGTGCAGAGGTCATAGCTTTTATTAATTGTGCATACACAAGCCCAAAATGTATGTTCAAACCTGAACTTCACTTTCTTATTTTCCTACTGAACCCATACCCAAACCAGGGGAATGCTACTACCCTCGCTGCTTAAAGGCTATGGGAACCTTCAGGGACATTTTTTTGTATGATTGCATTTTACTCATTTGGTGCTAAAAATAATTTTTTCATTGCTCTTTATTAAGGAGGACCTGTCCCCTCTCCTGACATGTTTTAATAGCTTCATGCCTTCCCCATGTAATAACAATTCTGGAGCATCTATTCTTATGTCTCTATGTTGTGCCATTCCTTTATTATTTCAACTAGAAGTTATGAATGAATTGCTAGCAGTCTGCAATAAGTGTACAGAGGGGTGGTAGCCAGTTGGGGGGGGTACCTGCACAGACTCACTCTATCCAATCAGTGCTGCCATTTTCAGACTGTGCAGATACACACCCTGAACTGGTTACTACCACTCTGTACCCTTACTGCAGACTGCTGGCAATTCATTCATAACTTCTAATAGAAATAACAAAGGAATTGCACAACATAGAGCCATAAGACTAGATGTTCCAGAATTGTTATTACACAGGGAATGCATGTAGCTATTAAAACAAACATGTCAGGAGAGGTGAAAGGTCCTCTTTAAAAATGTTCAGTCGTTTCTGAGATACAAGGGTTAAAAATCAGTCTGTTTGAAGGTTTTCAGTTTGTTTTCTTTGAATCCCGTCATCTGACTGTTCATGTAGAGCCCTTATCTCTTGAGCTCATAAACACTCATTACAGCTCAATTCTTATCATACTGATAAGAATATGGCTTAAATAAGTGTTTATGAGGCCAGGAGATCAGATATAAGAGCAACTCATGAGCCGTCAGATGACAGGATTCAAAGACAACAGAAACTGACAGCCTGCAGACCGATTTTCAACCCTTTATGTCACAAATGGGTAGGGACCAGAGGACTGACTAATACTATACAGCGAGTGAGGTATTGAAATCCACTTACCTCCATGTCTGTATCTCCTTCTATGGGCTCTAATTTCTGCTGCAGAACCCTCATAACCTGTACCCAGCATTCATTTGCATCCTGTAAAATAAATGCACACGGTAACATACCCGTTTCTGGCAATTTTGATGTTTTATAGAGAAACTTATTGAAAAATGCATATTGCATTTAGTAAAACAAAAGAAAACAAAAAACACTGACCCCACTAGCTTAAGGTGGTTTCCCACCTTTTAGATACTGATGATCTATCCTCTGGATTGGTCATCAATATCAGATTGGTGGGAGTCCGACACCCGGCAACTCTACTGATCAGCTGTTTTCAGCAGCCGCCGATTCTGGAAGCATAACAGTGGGCGGAGCCAGAAGCAGAAGGTTCTACCCACTCTGTAGTGGATGTGTCAGGTACTTCAGTAAATTGACTCCTTGAGGATGCCAAAGTAGTAGCTGCTCGTACAGGGCATCACTCTGCTCACCCTCATATTGGTGGGTCCCAAGAGAACCTCCCTCTATGAAGTCTATATGTTCTAATTGAAAGTATGCAAGGGGTTGTCCTCATGAGACAAACCCTTAAAATAGGGAGGAGACCATATAAAGCAAGATGTAACAGCCACAAAACCAAATTTCTGGGAGACCAGATGACCACATTCAGCAATACAAATTGCATCTTTGCTGAAATTACCTGTTGTAGATACTGTCCTTGTTCACCTTTTTCTGCAAACTGTGGGAAGGCCATGTGCAAGAACTGGAGAAGGATGATTGGGGGGATACTGGAAGAGGTCTTATCCATGGATTCAAATAGATCACGAAGGGCTAAATTAGATAGATGCAGATGTTATAGCCTAATGATTCAGTACATCAATTGCTTAAGCTCCTATAGTCAAGCTACAGTCTTAAATGCATTGACCATTGTGATTTAATGCAACTGTGACAACTGATCTCAAAGTTATGACTAATCAAGGACAGAAAAAAAAAACCTTGCATCAAAGTCAGAATCTATGACTAGCCTTGTGCACCCCTAACATTTAAAGAGGCATTCCTTTTTTATTACATACCGTATGGAAGCGCTCACTTGTATGTTTTAGCTGCGGCACCCCCATCAGACCTCAGATCAGCCCACCCAGCCACATAACAAAATAAAAACCTCTCTTACCTGTCCTGTGCCGCGGCTCCGTTCCGGGCTCTGGCGCTCCTCTGGCTTCCTGGGCTGGCGATGCACTGTCCTGACTACGTACAGCATCAGGACGTAGTGCGCGCATTATGACCTAACGCTTCATGCAGTCAGGTGACAGTGCAGCGCCGGCCTTCGAAGCCAGAGGAGCGCCGGACCAGGAGCGGAGCAGAACAGGTAAGAGAGGTTTTTATTTTATTGTTATGGGGCTGGGTGGGCTGTTCTGAGGTCTGATGGGGGCACACTGGGCTGTTCTGAGGTCTGATGGGGGCACACTGGGCTGATCTGAGGTCTGATGAGGGTCTAATGTGATGTCCTAAAATTTATGGGGGGGGGTCTGATGAAAAATATTTTTTTCTCATTTTCCTACTCTAAAATCTGTGGTGCGTCTTATAAAGCGGAAAAATACGGTATATTGGACCAGGAGTGGAGTCCATACAATGAGTTGCTGCAGAGTTATATAAATCTCCTGACTCACACTGCCTGTCTGTACTATCTGTGTGTGCAGACTCTCCAGTGGATTTCTAGCAGATGTAGCTTCACACTGGTCTCCCTGCCTCCCGCATGTAAGAGCTAACAGGGAAGACAGGCTGAACCTGTATCACACAGGAATACACGGCGACTGTAGGTCACTGATCTCTGCTGCCCTCAGCATACGACTCAGAGCAGTGCAGTGTTATGAAACTGTGCCCTTTCTGTCCATGCAAATCCAGGCACGATGGGAAATGGGGGAAGAAAAACTAAGATGGCAGACAACCCTCAAAAGGCATATCAAATAAAACAGGTATACATAAAAGCCTCTATGCAAAAATCCTGAGGTACTTCTTTAAGTACTTAGTAGAAACAGAGCAAAACATCTTGATAAATACGTATAATCAGAAGAGAAAAGTCACAAACCTGCAGTAATGTACTGAGCAGAGGCCATTTCACCAGAAGCTCTCAGGGCACCCGCATAGCTGAAATAACCCAAAAAATTATAAAAACATGAAAATAACTTCATGTGCAGTAATACACCACATCATAGTAATACCTGTAATCTCAATATGACCTTGTTTCATGTGATTCTAAGGTGGAGATCCGAAGAACAGCCAAACGTGCATCACTGCACCCACAAATACAACCCAGTGCCTTTCCTCCTTGTATTCTCCTCAGCCTTACCTACTAGTTACCCAGGGGAATGCTATAAGTATCTGCACCCATAAACATCTAAAAAGAACCTGTATTATAATTCCTTGCATTAATTATTTCTAAGAAATGTCCGCTTTGCATACTCAGCAGCATTTTGTTTCTTTGATCTGCAGCCCAAATGTCCGATCAATTTCCATTTCCTATTTGCACAGTGGCTGTGATTCATTTAATAAAACACGATACTGTTCAGAGCCAAAGGCCTGAAGGATGGCAGAGACAGAACCCCATTTATTATCCATGATCCACAATCATACCGCTTAAGAGCCTCTTTTAGCTCTGGCACAGAGCGGATGCACTGAACAGTGGCATTCATGTAGCAAGTGTTCCCGAGGTTTGTTAATCCAGAAGGCAGTTCCATCTGCAAGACACAGAAGATGTGCAATCAGAGAGATTCAGAAATGACAGAAAATCATCTACTGGATCAATAAAAAGCAGTGTGTTAAACATATAAAACGGCATAATTAAGGCTATGTCGACACTGGCTCTGTCAGATCTGTTGCATGATGGGACACTGCCGGTGCCGGATGGAGCCCAGTGACTCAAACTGTTAAGGCTTCATTCACACGACCGTATTTTGTTTCCGTGTCCGTTCCGTTTTTTTTGCGGACCGTATGTGGAACCATTCATTTCAATGGGTCCGCAAAAAAAACGGAAGGTACTCCGTTTGCATTCCGTTTCCGTATGTCCGCATTTCCGTTCCGCAAAAAAGATAGAACATGTCCTATTCTTGTCCGTTGTGCTGACAAGGATAGGCACTGTTACAATGGATCCGCAAAAAAAACGGACACGGATGCCATACGGAACGTCATCCGTTTTTTTTGCGGATCCGCAATTTGCGGACCGCAAAACACATACGGTCGTGTGAATGAAGCCTAAGAGACAGGTTCTCCTGAGGGGTCTGCATGCACTGTGCACAGCAGAGCACAAACAAGCCTAGGTCCATTGAGTTCTATTGAATTTAGAGTATTGTAGACTGAACCTGCCAAGAGCGGAAGGTTCTGCCGACAATCTAATGTGTATGCGGAGCATCCAACTCTCCCCAACAGATGATGTCGGGAGAAAACAATTGGGAAAAATGAATATTTCCACCTCATCCTTTTGTTCTCCTGGGAAATAAGACACTACCAAAAAGGTACCCAACAGCTGCTTTCTCCCCTCTTCCCATCAAATACATATACACGTTCAGCCAAACCAAATGTGTATGTGTAGGAGGGAGTCAGGAGAGATAGCAGTCGGCCAAACAATCGTTCAGCTGACAGCTGCTGAAGCGTGTGGCTGCCTTAAGCCTCATTCACAAGCCACTGTTTGGTCAGTGATTTCTATCATTGACTGAGAGCCAAAACCAGTTACAAGTCAAAAACAAAGAATGGAAGCAAATCTTTCCATTATACCCTCTCTCTGTATGGGCTACATTCCTAGTTTCGGCTCACAGACACTGATGGAAATCGTCCTCGGACGGAAGCAGCTGCCTGCGCCCATGCGAGCGCAGGGGAGCCGAGCGGTACAGTGCTCGTTACGAGCACGTTCGCTCATCTCTACACTGAAGAGAATTAGGCCTGAGGTGGACATTCCGAAAAGGAATCAATAGAACACAAGGGGGCGCCATAACAGCAGTAGTTTTCCTTATATTATTCCAGCTGAAAAATCTTTACAGTAGAGCAGTGATGGCTAACCTCCGGCTGTGGTGGAAGTGCGACTCTCAGCATGCTACATTCATTTCTGTGGGGTTCTAAGAATTGTCAAGAAAGTGTGCATCTTGGGATTTGTAGTTTTATCATAGCTGGAGTGCCGGAGGTTAGCCACCTGTCGTGTCTGCAGCAGCAGTAAAGGGGAGCAGATTCAAATGCACTGGACTTTTTCTCTGCAATAAAATCTACACACAACTTGACATGTACAGATTTTATGTCTGCGGCATGTCAATTTATGTTGCTGACTTCTGCATTGCAAAGGTGGTAATCCACAGAGAAGAACGCACTAAATTCTGCAATAAAATTTGCACTCATTGCTGCAGATTTCCACCAGATACGTGGTAGATTATCCGTTGCAGACACCTCCTACATGCGGCTGTAGCCTGATGTATCCTGTTTCCCCAACAATATTCATCAGTATCTGTGTCAGCTTCAAGCAAGACAGAGGTCTCAACCTCAGATACCACTCAGCTCACTGTGATAAGAGTCACAATTTAATATCAATACAAATGAACTTACTGCAGAGGCCAACTGCTCCTCCGTCATGTCTTCTACAAATATGGGCCTCACGGCAGGTTCCTCAGGAAGGGCTTCAGCCGAACCCATCATTAACAAGCTCATCCCCTAGAAATGAAGGAACACAAGAGGAAATTATAACGTTATGGTGACTGACATAAAGAATGAGCTTATCCCCATCTACGCCATGCTTATAGCACATGACTGGACATGTTTGAGATGGAGAAGGCCTCTTGTGCTAAGTAACTGTGGTACAAGTTACAAGTAAGTTGTTACCTTTAGGTGATGCTTTCATCTTCTCACCTAGATTTTTTCACCATTGATTGCCTGAATGTGGTAATACTAAAAAGCAGCCAAGCATAAAGTGATTGCCCGGTGTGACAGTCACGTTAGATATGACGGCATGGCCAAACATTATGAACATTAGCCACTACTTCAATCTCAAAATTCATTACCATCCCTCAACTGCACATATGGGGCAGGCGGGAGCGACAGTCTAACATCCTGCTCACATCTGTGTCAAGGCTTCGGTTTGTACCAACGGTCCTGACTGACATGCAGCACAGACCATCGGGGTTCTCTCACAGTGCTGGTTATTTTGATGGTTAGGAAAGCACCGCATACTGCACTAAACTGCTGACAGAAGCTTCATGCAGAACCTCTGACGGAGATGTAGTGCCAACGTCTGCAACAGAAGTCAGCTCAGTCTATGTGAATGGAGCAGACGGGCACAGCTGATGACACCACTCACTAGCATCTGCCCGCCACTTAAAGACCTGTCACCACAAAATGCAGCTCAGTCTGAAAGCACCATGCTATAGAGCAGGAGGAGATGAGCAGATTGATATATAGTTTTGTGGAAAAAGATTCTGTAAAAGCTGTAAATTATATATTTGCTTTTTTCCCCTTCCTGTGAACAGTTATCGGTACAGGAGGGAGGGGGCACCAGTGACACTTATACACACAATGCTATCAATCACTCCTCCCTCCTGTACCAATAGCTCTTCACATAAAGTGGAAAAAGCAACAATAAAAGAAAACTATATATCATTCTGCTCAGCTCCTCCCGATCTATAACATGCTGCCTGCAGATTGTATTGCATTTTATGGTGACAGGTCCTCTTTAAAGGGTTTCTGTCACCAGTTTTTTCGGTATGAATCAGGCTGATATTAGAGATGTGCTAATGTCACCTGATTCCAAATATATATCTGTTTTATTTACTGGTGCCCCCATTTTTATATAAAATGAACTTTTATTTTATGCTAATAAGGCCTCTAGGTGCAAGAGGCGTTACCCCTGCTCCTAGAGGCTCTGTTGATTGACAGGACCAGGCAGAGAAGAAACACTCCATTCACCATAGCTTGCAAGGACCTTCAATGATGTCATGACCATGTGATCAGTCACATGGTTTAGGAGGAGACAGGCTGTTTGTGTGATCCTAACCATGTGACTGATCACATGGTCATGACATCATTGAAGGTCCTTGCAAGCTATGGTGAATGGAGTGTTTCTTCTCTGCCTGGTCCTGTCAATCAACAGAGCCTCTAGGAGCAGGGGTAACGCCCCTTGCACCTAGAGGCCTTATTAGCATAAAATAAAAGTTCATTTTATATAAAAATGGGGGCACCAGTAAATAAAACAGATACATATTTGGAATCAGGTGACATTAGCACATCTCTAATGTCAGCCTGATTCATACCGAAAAAACTGGTGACAGAAACCCTTTAATTCTGAAGCCGTGATCTAGAGAAAGAGTAGCGCAGAACTGAGTACTTATTCTACCCAAATAATGACTGTCCTACTGCACACAGTTTTGTAAAACAAGACAATCGAAGTGTATGCGGCATACACTAAACCTGCTGCCTACTACACACAAAACAGACTAAAATGGCAAGAAAATATCTGAATATGGAAAAGAAAAAAAACTTACATTTTTTATCTTGAGGTTACCCCAATCATCATCCTATGTTAAAGAGAAGATAATATGGATTAATATTATAAAAGCACCTTATTATTATTATTAATCAGAATTAATAATCAAGTATTCATCTTGTAAGGGCCTTCCTTACAAAGGGCAGCGCTGGGCAATAAATGAGTGCCGATCGCAGATAAAAGTTGTTCATTGCTTGTTTAAAGAGGACCTGTAATCTCCCCGATATGTCTGTTTTAGCAACTACTTGTAATAACTGAAGCATTTATGCTTATAACTGTATGTTGTGCCATTCCTTTATTATTCCTGCTAGAAGTTATGAACAAATTACTACCCTGTTTCCCCGAAAATAAGACCAATCCCGATAATAAGCCCTTGTGCTATTTTGCCCTGTTTTTGAAGTAGGCTTAAAATATAAGCCCTACTCCGAAAATAAGCCCTAGGTACATAGAGTTACAGTCTTGATTTTTATGGCCAGTCAGGGCCTCTCTGCTGGTGACGCTACCTGCGCAATGCTGCGTACTATAGTACGCAGCGCTGCGCAGTTAGTTACCTATACACACACCTATACCCATACCCTATCTGGCAAGACGTCTCCCCTGTGATGATCCCGCGAGACGTGACCTCAGCGCCAGGTCTCACGGGATGACACAGCACACGCCGGATGACAGGATTGGGAGAGAAGAAGTCCAGAGCGGAGTGTAGGTAAGCATATTGTTTTGTTTGTGTGTGCACAGGGGCCCCGGGCAAAAAAAAAATAAATGACATACCGGTATATATTCAGAGAGGCCAAAAATGACATATATGTTCAGTGGGGGCAAAAATAAGACCTACCCCAATAATAAGCCCTAATCCTTTTTCTGGAGAAAAAAAAAAAAAGAAATAAGACCCTGTCTTATTTTCGGGGAAACACGGTAGCAGTCTGCAGTAAAAGTCCAGATGGAAGTTATCAGTTGAGGTTTGTCGCTGCACAGTCTGACACTATCCAATCAGTGTTGAAGTCAGACTGTGTCATAAGAGTCATAAGAACAGATGCTCCAGAACTGTTGTTACATGAGGAATGCAAGTAGTTACTAAAACAGACAAGTCAGAAAAGGTCCCAGACAGATGTGAAGGGGGATAAATGATCCCCACTATCATTGTTCATCCCCCACCCACTTTGGCAGCGCATCCTATTTACACAGGGCGATTTGCTGCCAACAAATGATGATTTTACATGCCACGTGTAACTGGCTTAGTTGCCCATAGCAACCAAACAGATTCCATTTTTCATTTTCCAAAGGAGCTCTGAAAAATGAAAGGTGGAATCTGATTGGTTGCTATGGGCAACTAAGCCAGTTCTACTTTACACCAGTTTTGATAAATCTCCCCTATTGTGTTTTAGGTAAGCCATTTTCAATAGCTCTGCTTGTCAGTGAACAGAAACAATCTTGTTTCCATTCAGAGGCTGAAAACTTGTCAGGATCATGTACTGATCGCACAGGTGCATCTTGTAGAAGTTCATACCTTTAATGTTCCTCCTTTGACCATGACCTTCTGTCTGTCTGGCTGCACCCCAGTCAGGGCAAACAGCTGGGCCTTGAAGACCATTGGAGGCTCATCGGTGTTTAGCTCCACATTATCAAACTTTTCCTTCCCCCACTTCACGTTTACTGGTGGCAAAAAAGAGCACAATTAATACGATACCTATTCATATCAGGGTATCAGAAAACCCACTTGGGGAAGTATTAAAACTAGGGAAGAGTTGCCCATGGTGACCTGTCAGGCTGCTGCTTCCATTCTTCAAGGTACTTCAGAAGAATGAGAGCTGGGATCTGATTGGTTGCCAAGAGTAACAACTCCACATTTCCCTTAAATTCATTTTCCAAATCTCTACCAATGTGTCAAATTATACACCAAGTACTCAGTGGACAGAAAGGTACATGGCAGGGAACACTACATTACGACTTAGACCTCTTTCACACGTCTGTGATGACATCTGAGACAAGATGGTCATCTGTTCATCCATTAATATGTTGGTGAAGAATCAGTGTGTCATCCAGTCTTCCACAGACACTCCTAGGAGAGGAATATTAAAGAAGCACTCCCATTAAAAAAAAAATTCTCTCTGACCTGCTAGAAGGTACATGTAATCTAGTGAATGTAATCTTACCAGTGACTGTATTTGTGAGTTATAACCTCCCTTCTGATCCTCAGCTGTGTCATGTGACCAGCAATCAGACTCTCCAACTGACTGACACAGCATCTTATGTGTGAACAGCAAGTCAGTTTTTCTATGTATTCCTATGGGAGCCTCACTCTCATAGTAAGGAATAGAGACTGACTTCCTGTCCTGTGACAGCTCTAGATCAGATAGCTGAGGATCAGAAGGGAGGTTATAACTCACAAGTACCGTTAGTGGTAAACAGTTTACATTCTGTACCTTTCTAACAGGTCAGAGAATAACAATTTTTGTGGAAGTTCTACTTTAATTCCCAGAGCATCTCACTGCAAAGATCCACGAAAACAATGGACCAAACATAAATGGCATCCATGTTGTGTCCGTGGTTTTCACAGACCCATACGCTATAATGTGCGTGAGGGATCAGTCATAATGGACAAAATAGGGCATGCTTCCATGGTGTCACCACAGACCCACGGAAAACCACCAATGTGTGAATACACATGTTAATGTCAATGGGTACCACAGACAGACCACGTCCATGTTTCACTGATGTCTGAAAGGGACCTTACAGTCTGCCTACAAATACAAACATAGATGAAATTAGCGGCTCCCCATATTATTATATGCCCTGTAAAGAAGTAGGAAAAAACTAAAACCCATTCACCCAAAAGATAGTAAAAGGACTACAACACACTGCACTATACCGTATGTTACATGCCATATTAGCTATGGCTTGTGCCGTGTTCTGAAAACTAGAACATATCAAGATAAATCACCACAGCACAAATACAGCTGTTCAGGTGAGTAATACCGCCACCCTTTATACAGGACCTCTACCATCCTGGCTCATGTACCACCATCCGCCTCCGCCCAGGGATAAC
Source organism: Rhinella marina (assembly GCA_900303285.1). Lineage (NCBI taxonomy): Eukaryota > Metazoa > Chordata > Amphibia > Anura > Bufonidae > Rhinella > Rhinella marina. The sequence continues at coordinate 436,633 of ONZH01008614.1, forward strand.
AGGGTCCAGTAGGAAGTTCAGTACTGGAGATGCTTACACACAGTCCATGCACATACATGTATATAACACGTAAGTAAAGTCAATGTATGGTGGGGGCACACAGATCAGGCTTGCAAAATAACATAGCATGTGCACCAGCCAGTGCAGAATTACAGGCCGTCCCATAGGTTTTTATGGCTGTCCTGCATGGAGGTCTGAGGTCCTGGAAGTCAAGGGTCAGAAATGACAGTTCAGGAAGATAAGCCTTAAAGGAATCGTCTGGTCTCCACTGACAACCTTGAACCTGGCAGACTGATCTGACAACCTGTAGTAACCAGACTGTCTGCACGCCCTGCACTCTGTATGTGACTGCCCTGCAGTACCAGGAGACAGCTGAGGATCCCTATGTGACCCCCGATCACTGCTTATGACACACCACACAGACTACAACCCCAGCAATCAATAGCCTTCCTGTGTGCTGGGTAGCTCCGGAGCGCGCTGTCTTCCACGTGCTAGGGGCCCCCAGTTACCTGTATAAATGGGCATGGTGGGTAATCGGGGCGCACGATCAGCTCGCCTGGCAGCCGCCTTCACCTAGTCTCATTCAAACAGGGCCCCGCAAAGCAGTGACGCTGCGAAATCACACGCTGTACCGACTGGCGAGCCAATCCCAAAGTACAACCCGGCAACGTCTCCAATCAGACTCCAGCCAGCAGACCTCGCAGCCAATCAGAGAACACTATTCTGACAGCCCGACCAATGGTCGCGAGCTTTCATGCCCAATAACCCGGAAGTGTTAGCAGTTTTGCTTCCTCAGGAGTTACATGGACTGGCACAGTTCCAACAGAAGAGGAAGTTGTGTGAGAGAGCGTTCTGCTTCTCATTCATTTACACGGCTGCATGCAGTAACGCGCGTGGGTTCCTAGGAGGCGCTAACTCTAACCACAACCTGCTTGATAGCGCTACAGTACCTGTGGCATGAGAAGGAGCGTTGCTCACAGCGGCTCCTGCTGGTGGAGGTCTGCAGGTGCATGGCGTTTAGTCTCCGGGTAGAGGACGGAAACTCCCTGGAAGTAGAGAATAGTGATCCGTCATTGTTATTGCTTCATACTAATAATCGTTGACTCATCAGCCACAACACTGATTCAACAGCAAAAAGCGGGTGTTCTCAGCTGCTAAATGCAAATTCAAAACTAACCAACAGTTTTCCCATTAACTTTAATGTAAAAAACTCCACAGTGTTCGCACAATGTAAACTGGTAGAGGTTTTTTTCAGCAGCTGAGATATGTTACATCTTTATAGCAGATTTGATTGTGGATATCATAGACGTCAAAGGGGAAGCAGAGGAACCTCAACCAAATACTCCTCTAAAAGCTGCACTAAATCACAGATCTGCCACCAAAAATGCTGGCTACTGATTTTTCTGTCTCTGATTTTGCTGTGGGAACTTTGCCTTGTAGGCTAGGCATTGCTCTTCTGGGTAAAAGTATGCAAAATTAGCACACTTTCCAAAAATAAAGCTGAGTGGGAATGTTAAGGTTTAATATGGTATATAGCATGGTTTGGATTGGTGCTCTCCCTTCATCCCTTGTAACATGAATTATTCGAGATGTCTGATACCTGGCTGCAATCCTGCAGTATGAAGTAAGCGTACATGTATACTGACCTTTAGGAGGGACCAGAAGACTAGAAAACACTTAGCTATAGGACAAAAATCTCAGCTCAATTGAAGACATCATCAGGATAAGATGCGTCTTGCTACCATCACCTCTCTTTGTTTCATATGGGCGTTAGCCGAGTGCCGTCTTGGGCATTGGCCGAAGTGGAGCTGGCCCATTTGTTTTCATGACGTTCGGTGACTGTTTTGTCTTCTATAATAGCTTGGCAAACACTTTTTGCACCCAAGTCTATTTTTTATCAAACCTGAGATCCCACATTTGCATACAGCATCTACCTGTGATAAGCATATGTTGAGCTTTAGGTTTGGTTCACACATCGGTGATTGTGAGCTAAAACCAGGAGTGGAACCTACACAGAGACAAGGTATAAGGGAAAATGTTTTTTGCTTACAGTCACTGATGGAAATCACTGACTGTGTGAACTAGGCTCAGTGTTATATGAATGGCTGACTCTTAAAGGGGGGGGGGGTGTTCCCTATTTCTTCTATTTTGCATAGTTCTTACACTTGATTTTTTCAGATTACTTTTATTATTAGACAGAGATAACCCAAAATAGAATTCTATTTTTAAATTATTTAATTTATTTGTGTAAAATGTAATTGCTGTCTTAGCTGCTAAATCAGCCAGTTAGGGCCCATTCACACAACCGTATTTTTCTTTCCGCATCGGTTCTGCGTGTTTGCGGATCAGATGCAGACCCAATTATTTTTTGGGGATTTCAAAATCCATGGATAGCATACAGTGTGCTAACTGCTTCCGTATGTCCGCATAAGATAGAACATTTCCTATACTTGTCCTCAAAATGTGGTCCATGGCCTCATGTCTGTGGTTCCGTATGCAATCCATATTTTGCTGATCCATTTCCACAAACTTTAATGCCCTGTCGTGTTACGTTTGACTCTTAATTAAAAATGATACTTTACGTTTTTTTGCAGATCTGCAAAAACAGAAGACACATGAAAACATACCGCCCACATTTTGCGGACATTAGAGATTTTTGTGTTACAACTGCAACATGCTGCCCCAGAGCCAATCAGGTCCCAGTGTCTAGGAAATGCTGAGTGGTGATGTGGCTTAATAGTTTTGTGTGTCACGGTGCTCTTACCTGGATATCGTCGCTCTCCAGGGTTAGGCTCTGGAGCATTCAAACGAGCTGTAGTTGAAGGAATAAGTCGAGTCCAGACTTGGTAAAGTTCAATCATTTTACTTGAATAAATTTGCATCCAGACAATACTTTACTGTGGCAGGTTTCAGGGTGTACTGGCAGGCAAACTTGGATACCTTGCTTTTTCTTTCTCCACTGTGCTAATCTCTGGCTTCTGTCTGATTACTGGACTTTCTGGCAGTTCTGGTACCCTTGAGTGGGATACCTTTGTCTGTTGATCCCCCGTAATGCTCCGCCTGTGAACTGCCTGGAGCCGGGGTGCTCTACGAGCTTCCCCTGGATGGCTTCTGCTACAGGAAGTGGGGGGGTGCTCCTCTGACTGCATCATGTTTGATCTCCTTCCAACTCTCAACTCAACTAGCTTTCCCACCTCTGCCCAAAAGTGGTAGAATGGATTGGTAAGTTCACATTTCACGAACCAGACACAGCCATGTGAAAGCAACCTTAACCAAATTCAACGAAGCTAGTGTCCTTTCTAATTTCTATAACAGAAGATATGGTTGGTGGCAATTTAAACTGAGTGCGTGTGACCACCTCATTAAGGTGGACAAGAATTAAAAAAAAAAAAAAAAAAAGAACATCAGGTGGTGCCATACGGATACATTTTATTGAATAGCTCACTGGCTATACTAAATTTTGAATTCTATGCAATTACAAAAGTATTCAGATGCAGGTGTTGGTTTGAAAAATGTATAATGTGTTTCATGACACAACCCCTTTAAATAGGACCTGTCTGGTAATGTGATACAGTTCTCAAAAAGCAGCACGTGATGCCCCGTTCTAAAGAGATTCAAATACAGATGCTAAACAAAGGGGGAGATTTATTAAACTGATGTAAAGTAGAACCGGCTTAGTTGTCCATAGCAACCAATCAGATTCCACCTTTCATTTTTCACAGCTCCTTTGGAAAATGAAAGGTGGAATATGATTGGTTGCTATGGGCAACTAAGCCAACTCTACTTTACACCAGTGTGATAAATCTTCCCCAAAGTCTTTGAAAGCTGCCAGTCTGGAAAGGGTTACAAAGCTGTTGCTAAAGCTTATATTACACCTGCAGATAATCGTGAAGATCATCGCTAATAAGCCATCATATGAATACTAGTTAGCAATGATCTGCCAGTGTAAGGCCCCTTTCACACGAGCGAGTTTTCTGCGCGGGTGCAATGCGGGACGTGAACGCATAGCACCCGCACTGAATCCTGACCCATTTATTTCTATGGGTCTGTGTACATGAGCGTTTTTTTTCACGCATCAGTTCTGTGTTGTGTGAAAAACGCAGCATGTTCTATATTCTGCGTTTTTCACGCAGCCCTGGCTCCATAGAAGTAAATGGGGCTTCAGTGAAAAACGCATTCCATCCTGAAGCAAGTCCGGGTGCAATGTGTTCTTCACAGATGGTTGCTAAGAGATGTTGTTTGTAAACCTTCAGATTTATATCACACGCGTGAAAAATGCATCAAAACGCATTAAAACGCATTGAACCCGCGCGGAAAAAACTGACTAAACTTGCTTGCAAAATGGTGCGAGTTTTCCTGAACGCACCCTGAACGCATCCTGACCTAATCCGTCACGCTCGTGTGATAGAGGTCTAAGGGCTCTTTCACACAAGCGGATGCCGTGCGAGGAATCTGCTGCGTGTAAGAGAGCCAAGCCCCGTGCAGGACAGCAGAGACACGGAGTATTAACATGATTGATAATGCTCTGTTCCCTTACTACTACAAAATCACAGTGAGATAAAGTTGTCACTGTGATTTTGTAGTAGTAAGGCCTCTTTCACACGGGCGTCACGGATTCAGTCCGGATGCGTTCAGGAAAATCCGCACCAATCAGCACGCAATCGCAGTCAGTTTTGCAGCGGATTCCACGCACGGCATCCGCTCGTGTGAAAGAGCCCTAATACTACCGCCAATTACCTGCTGAACAAGGAAATACCCGTTGATCGGGTAATTGGAATCTTTTAGCAGGTTTAAAAATCATCAGATCATGCTGTGTAACTGTATGGGGACGGGCAATGGCATTAGTGATCGCTCTTCCCCATACTAAGGAGGAGATCACTGCATGTAATAGCAGGGGTCTCCTCCGCTAACAAGCAGACGATAGCAGAGAAGGAATGCTTCTCTCCTGACAATCACCTGCAAAATCTGCAGGTGTAATAAGTTTAAGGCTATGACACTCCAATGAACTAAAATGAGAGTCAATATCCAGAAGCAGAGAAAACTTGGAACAGTAGTCATGCTTGCCAAGAGGGGCCAGTCTACCAAAATTTCGCCAGGAGTGTATTGATGACTCATCCAGAACCCAGATGATCAGGATTGCGTGTTGAAAATCCGCCCCGTAGGTCATGCACATTGTATTCTATGAGAATTTGAAATTCTCATGTAGACAATGTGGATTTTTTCCATGCAGATTTTGACCTGTGGTGCGGATTTTAAAATCTGCAGCATGTCAATTTATTTTATTTTTCCTGACCGGATTTTTTCTATTCACTTCAGTGGGGATAGTAAAATCCGCACCAATTGGTGAAGATTTTCCGCGCAAATTTCCCTGCAAACTCCTGGAGATTTCAGTGTAGACTCTACGCATAAATTTCTGACAATGCATATATAGTGGTAACTACTGTATGAGACACCTTTCTGTCATTTTCCAACGCTGAGGGTACCACCAAACAGGGCAGCACTGACACAGCCATTGCAGTTTTCAAGTTAAGGTATGTTAAGGTGATGTTTCGGTTTGCTGGGAAACAGCTGTGCATCTTCAAGTTTGTGTCTAGCAAAAAAAAAAAAAGGTAAGCGTACTTTATTTGTGGTGCATGCCATATTGTTTCTAGATCAGTTCCCCATTTTATGTATGTGGCATTCATTCATCTGAAGGGTTCCTACTGTGAAAAAAAAGGGTCTCAAAAAACACGACTTCATTAGCGTTTTTGTAGTGATTTACCTATATAATGTGTTTTACCACCTGGTGTTTCCTTGACATACAGTTCAGCCCCTAGCACTTTATTTATCCCAAAGAGGCCCAAAAATGTTTTTAGCAGAATTTTTGTTCATATGGTGCCTAGAATTGGTGATTTAGGCCAGTCTTAGATTTCCCCTCATGCTGCCATAAGATTCGACTAATTTATGACGAGGTGTGCGCCTCATAAATTAGACAAATCTAAAGTAGTCGGTGCGTCTGGAGAGAAAAACCACGCCTGCACCTGACTGGAGTAGTTTTTCACCAACTTTTAGGCTAGGGCTACACCTGACGTGGCCAGTATCGCCGAGTAGCGGGGATCCCATAGAAATGAATGGGATCACCGCCGCAGTCGCAAGAAATCCAACAGGGCTGGACTTCTTGCGACTGCGGCGGGGATCCCAGCTACTCAGCGATCCTGGCTGCGACAGGTGTCGCTGTGTAGCCCTACTGGGAGAGTCACTTGTAGAGAAGGATTTCGGTGTACTTTTAGATCACAGACTAAATAATGGTATGCAATGTCAATCAACTGCTTCTAAGGCTAGCAAGATATTGTCATGTATTAAGAGTCAAGGGAGAGGGACATAGTATTACGACTTTATAAAGCTTAAAGGGGTTGTTCGGGTTCAGAGCTGAACCGGGACCTACCCTTAGGCCCCTTTCACACAGGCGAGATTTCCGCGCGGGTGCAATGCGTGATGCGAACGCATTGCACCCGCACTGAATCCTGACTCATTCATTTCAATGGGTCTTTTCACATGAGCTAAGTTTTTCACGCATCAGTTCGCCGTTGCGTGAAAATCGCAGCATGTTCTATATTCTGCGTTTTTCACGCAGCCCTGGCCCCATTGAAGTGAATGGGTCTGTGTGAATCACGCATTGCATCCGCACACAAGTGCGGATGCAATGCGTGATTCACTGATGGTTGCTTAGAGATATTGTTTGTAAACATTGTTTTTTTTTTTTTACGCGCGGAAAAAACTGAACGAACGTACGCAATCTGCGATTGGTGCGGATTTTCCGGAATGCTCCCGGACTGAATCCGTGACGCTCCTGTGAAAGAGGCCTTAATTTCACCCAGGCAGCCTGCCTGATGTTAGCATCGGAGCATCATGCTCCGATGCTCTCCCTTGCCCTGCGCTAGATAGCGCAAGGCAAGGGCTCTTGTGTTTACATTATACACACTGCCGGTGTGTTCGGTGATGTCACCGGCTCTAATGGACCGGCTTTAGCGCTGCCCTAGCTGTTTTACAGGCTAGGGCAGCGCTAAAGCCCGTCCATCAGTGTCAGTGATGTCACCGGGCTCACCGCTGGGTGGAAGCCTCCGCCTGGCAGAGCCCGGTTAGTCACCGAAACCGGGCTAAATGCCTTTGCCCTGCGCTAATTAGCGCAGGGCAAAGGAGGGCATTGGAGCATGAGATGCTCCGATGCTAACATCAGGTGGGCTGCCTGGGTGAAATTAAGGGTATGTCGAACCCGGACAACCCCTTTAAGTGTGGCCTCCTCTGGAATATGCTGTTTAATTCTGGGCACCAGTCCATAGAAAGGATGCCCTGGAGCTGGTAAAGGTTCAAAGAAGAGTGACTAGAGTGATAAGAGACATGAAGGGCTTTAGTTATGAGGAAAGATTAAAAGGATTTAATTTATTTAGTCTTGAGAAGAGAAGTCTAAGAGACATGATTAACCTATAACAAATATGTAAATGGGCCATGCAAAAAATACGGTGAAAAACTGTTCCATGTAAAATCCCTAGATTTTAGAACTAAACAACATTAATGCTTATGTAAATGTGTAGAAACCTGGTTCACACTCCCATCCCTTGGTTGAACTTCCTGGTTTTTTTTTTAACCGTACTATGCAAAGTGGTCTACAGGAGAAAACTACCAGTCTCAATGCATTCTGCAATTTGGAAAACACCATTGCCCCGAAAATGCACCCCAGGGGTAAACAAAACGCCATTGCTAAATATAACACCGGTTTGTCCAGCGTTTAATATCTCCCCCATGCAATATCTGGAGCAAAAAAAAAAAAAAAAAAAAAAGCACCAAAAATCCCTGTGTGTGAACCCCCCCTAATGGCACTTTCTCTGTAGAGCTGTATGGAAAAAGTGCATTGGCTTGTTTGTCCTGCATTTAATATTTTCATCAACTTCTATGCAACATCTGGAACTGCCAGTTTTTGCCTAAAACGTGGCAAATAACACCAGCACAAAAAAAAAGCAACAAAAACTACAAAATGCCTCAAGAAAAGCAAAAAAAAAAAAAGCCTAAAACGGTCAGCCTCCCCGGACCCCCCAGGATGTTGATACTCATAAGCAACAAAACTGTTCTCTGAAAACAGATATATTCTGTGTGTATTAGGACATTCCATGTATCTTAAAGTTCAAGATATTTGAAATAGCAGAAAGTTGTTTCTATCCCTTGAGTGTAGTTTGTGCACAGCCACTGGAGATCTTCCAGATTCCTAAGCAGTGAATATGGCACATGACAAGAACTACAACTGAGCGAGATCTCAAACAAAGATGATTTACATTTAATGACTTGAATTTTTTACACTTCGACAAAGGCCACATTTATGCACAAATTTGCAGTTTTGTGGTTTTGCATTTTTCAAAACGAGAGCAGTTGACAGGGTTTTGCAGGGCCTACACATTACTTTTACAGTACTTAAAAGGGTTTTCCAACTATGTAAACCCTTATACACTTAGCCAGTAAGGCACTGTAACAAAATTTTAAAAACAAAAACACCTGCCCCCTGCTTTGTTCCAGCAAAGAGAAAAATCCTGGAAAAACCCTTTAAGTTTTCCTTTTTGTCTAGAAATATTGCTATAAGAACAAAATGCACTAGCCTTCTAACATTTTATTGATGCACTTAGACGGCTATACATTGTTAAGAATTCATCTTAAATTAGTGTTTTAGGAGATGAGGGCTACAGATGAAGCAGTAAAATCATCACTTTGATGAATTTCAGTGAGAAGGGGATAGAAGAATACCTCCGATGTCTGATCTACGTTATGGTAATAACATTGTCTAAGAAGACTTTTACCTGGCGGTTGCCTAAGTAACCCAGACCTGAAGAACAGCCCTGAGTAGGGATGAGGGAACTTGTGTTTTCAAGCTTGGCGTGCAATGTTCGGATTCGGGTTATCCAAGAATTCGGTTATGGATTCCATAACTTATGGTCCATGGTAGCAAAATCCATAACGAAATTCGTGGATAACCCGAACCTTGTACGCCGAATTTGAAAACTCCCCCTCAGCCCCCTTGTGTTACGTTCAATGGGATTAACCACTATTTTAAGGACTTCACTACTTCTAGGGAAGAAACAGTCACATCTCAAGCCGACAGGACAGCCTGTTGAGTCCTCATAGGTTATTGGACCCAAATGACTGCAGATATACAGGCAGCCAGATTACCCAACACTGACATAGCTTTCCTCAATGACAATAGTTGCAATGGTGAGATGGAGAACTTTTTGATTTACAAAATCTTTGTTTTGTGAAGGAGACACTGCCCACATCTAAATAGGGGATAATTACAATGTCTTTTTTTTTTCTCAACGTAAGGGTGCATTCACACCACTGTATAAATGGATCTGTTCCGCAAATTTGCGGAACGGGTGTGGACCCATTCATTTCAACGGGGCCGCAAAACATGCGGACAGCATACCATGTGCTGACCGCATCCGTTGTTCTGTTCCGCTGCGCCGCAAGAAAATAAAGAACACGTCCTATTCTTGTCCACAACCGCGGACAAGAATAGGCATTCTCTATATAGTGCTGGCCATGTGCTGTCCGCAAATTGTGCAACGCACACGGCTGGTATCAGTGTTTTGCGGATCGCCTTAACAATCATCTCTGCTACCGACTTTGTAAACATCCTTGGGAGACTACAAATGGTAAGGCTCTGTACTATGGATGGAGAATGGCTTTTTGTAGTCAAGTTGCCACTAAATACTTCTGTGAGTCTGGGTGAACAGGAATATGATGATAGGGTCCTTTATGTATATATATGATGCAGTTTTTGACTCAACTCCATCCTGAATCTTTTGTATGAAACATCTCAGTTTTTCTTTTGTTAAAGAGAGTAGGTCTCTAAATGGACATCCATCCATTACTCACATTTTTTGTATGCTCTGCCAACAATACTTTTCAATTGCTCAGAGAACCTATGTACCTTCTTGATACATGCAGATGTTGCTGTGCAGTGAGGGGAGAATAGAAAAGCTGTGCCTTCCTCTGGATCAGCTTGCGGGATACCAGGCCGAACTGGATGAACAGATGTCTCTTTTCAGCCTTAGGCCTCTTTCACACTAGCGGCAGTCAGGATCCGGCAGGTGAAGGGTGCCGTCGGATCCGGACTGCCGCAGGGACATGTGTGAGGCCGGAACCGCGTTCCGACCCCACACATGTCACACAGTACCATATACATACACACAAACACATACATACTTACATACTCCAGGCAGACAGGCCGCACGTCTTCACGCCCAGGAGGCGCGCCGCTATGACGATTCCCCACAGCGCCCTCTGCTGGGCGCTGTAGGGAATCGTCATAGCGGCGCGCCTCCTGGGCGTGAAGACGTGCAGCCTGTCTGCCTGGAGTATGTAAGTATGTATGTGTTTGTGTGTGTATGTATGTGTATATGTCTATGTCGATGTATGTATGTATGTATGTATGTATGTATGTATGTGTGCAGGTGACGGATCCGTCATGAACTCCATTGAAAGTCAATGGAGGACGGATCCGTTCACCATTGTGTCACACCAAACGGATCCGTCCCCATTGACTTCCATTGGGGGTCATTCCGGATCCGTCTTGGTGCGGATGCCTGGACCGGAGAGAAAACCGCAGCATGCTGCGGTTTGTTCTCCGGTCTGAAGATGGAACGGAATGATTTCAGGAGCATTCCATTGTCTTCAGTTCAGTTTTGTCCCCATTGACAATGAATGGGGACAAAACGGAAGCGTTTTTTTCCGGTATTGAGCCCCTATGACGGAACTCAATACCGGAATTTAAAAACGCTAGTGTGAAAGTAGCCTTACAAACTGTTACCATCACCTTCTGTGAGTGGTGTCATCTTTCATAGTAATCCTTCATCTGGTGATAATGAGACGAATACTGAAAAGTAACCTGACTCACCTTGATTGTTTAAACGTTCCAGATAAATCCTCCTGTGCTGCCATCAGAAAAGCTGAAGACGGGTGTAAAGGGAAAACCGCAGCGACATACCCCACAAGTATTAATCAATAGAAAACCGGAGTTCTATAAATAATTTTTATTTCTTTTCAAATGATCACACGGTCATTAGCATATTAATAACAGATATGTTTATTATTACATATCCATCAGTGCGGATTTCAATACCACTTGTAACATGCAAATTGCCTTCAGACAAACTAGGGTTCCAGTGCTTTTTTTTCTATTTTTATTTAAGAAATGAAACTGCAAAGCCATTATAAATTATTGAGGAGGTATTTGGTAAAAAAAAAAAAAAAAAAATGTAAGAATAAAAATAAACCATTATTGCCCATACCTTATCCTGTCTCTGCTGATAAGCCGGAACATTTATATTAGAATCCCTATATTATCAAGAGTTTATAAAAACGTGAAACATTCTATTTTAATGCTTTCAAGCTTGTATGCTCAGCATATTTTTATTAAAACAAACCATATAGCAGGTAGTTTAGCTCAGTGATTGTTCAGAAACCACATGATATGTCTTCTCTTAAACCATGAAAGAAAGCAAACAAAAGATTATCCTCCACACAATAGCTGTTCCGTGACTGTAACTGTAAGGAATGGGCTCGTCAGTGTAACCAGGCACAAATCTTTGTACACACCAGTCTTCTGCAGGACAGCTATGGGAATTGGTGACCAGACAGTGGTAAAAATAACTGGCTGGCTGCTGGCTACGATACTGATTTGCTCCAATATGGAGCTAATCAGAGATTTAAAACCCTAGAAGTAATGGGTTTATCTACTAGGAATGTAAAATGGACATCTAAAAATACTTGAGTCAACTTTTGCAAATGGCCTTTCAATCTCCCTCCGTTAAAAGCAGTGTGATATGAGACTGATAAAACCTGTGACTTGGAAAGGGTATTATCTTCAGGATACAAGTTTTGTGCCCATACGCTAAAAAGAAAACCAAACAAAACATGGCAGTAAAATAAATGAAATAAGGCACTAAAAAGAACAAAAGCAATACCCAATAAAGTGTTCTAACAAATAATTTACAAGTCCACACAGTGCATACATATTTTATATGTCCGTTAACTTAACGTTCTGTATCTTTAAAAACTGTAAGGCAAAAAACAATACAAAATAAACAGAATGATGTACTCAAAACACACATAGAACTCGATTGTACTGTTAGTTTCTAATGCCTCTATGTATTAAACACGTTTCAATATGGCTTGGCAAAAAACAAAAGTAATAAAACAAATAAAATGCATAGTTAAAACGTATCTGTTGACCTTTCACTTTGATGAATGGCTGTAGAATATATGCAAAGCACAAAACAGACTCTGTCCTCCCGCAAGTGCTTCTGACATAAGGCTACCAACAGCCGAAAAGTGAAGGCACTAGAGTTCAAGTGGTCACTTCTTGCAAGAACAATTTGCAGTCTTCAGGAAGATGGAGATAATATACAGGAACTTCTGTTCTCATTGAGACATATTCCTCTGATATCCATACGTGGCGCAGTTCCTCCCATCCTTCTGTGCATAAGCTGTTTCCCATCAACAGGCTTCCATAGATATCCAAAGAATATCTTTACATTGATTTGGATAATATAAATATATATGAAAATAAACATAGCTAAGCTTTAACAACTTGCATTACATAGTAATAATCCGTCTATTCTATCCGTAGACAAGCCCACAAGAAAAGACCCTCATACATGCTTTCTGTGCTTTAGCAATGGGAAGAGGAAGAAAAGGTCACCCTGAAAGCCTGTTACTCCGTTGCCGATGGACATAGCAGCTTCTTTGCACCAGTCTGTATATATGGAAGACCAGCTTCATGAATGCACAGTGGCCAACTAAGATTAGCTGGAAAAGAGAAGAAGAAAGCCATGAGATGGATTTTATTAAGAATGTTCTAGCAAGTTAAACGTATCTAAAGCCATCTAGGACCTTTCACACAGTGATGACACAATTTAGCAGATCACTGGGGTCCGACAATCAAAAGCAGGGAGATGTAAAGAGACAGGAGGGAACTAGGCAGGTCTGACCCTGAGAACCAAGCAAACCTTCCATTGACAACATCCAATGCAACAGTGTAATGGAAACTACATTCAACTTCTGAAGTTGTGGGGTCTGCAGGGGTCTAGGTGCCGAGATCTCCACCAATTACTAGAACAAGGGGGCTGCAGGGCTCTTCTGAATGCTATGCACCTCCAGCTTATGTCAGCATTTTTTCAGACTGACGATGGGTTATAGACTAGAATCTCCCAAATGAAGCTGAGGAAGGCAATGGCCCATCGCTGAGATGGGCAAGCATTCATAAAAGCCCTGCACCCCCTCTCTAGGACATGTCAGACATGTTATATGAAATGATAGGCTCGATTCACTTGAAACATTTCCAAAATCACAGTCCTGTACAGACAATTATCCCGCGCTTGCTGATGTGCAAGTACAGGATGATATCTTACAATTACCAGTCACATGAACACTTACCTGGCTTTGCCGGAACCAGTTTTCATAGGCTTTCGGAAGGACTGGTTTGTTGACCTAGTAGACATACTCCTTGGGGAGATGCGGACAAAATTTGAAGGTGGCGTTTTGGGTATTTTCTTCAGTAAATGAGACACCCATTTTTTCTGTTCATCCTGAGTGCACGCCAACAAAAGCATATCTCTTGCAGTTGTAACATCATAACTCACTGAGAAATTGAGAAGCGAGAACAATGAAGAAAATTAGAAACGGACCGAGATACGTATATTCATACAGGAAGTACACAAAGTGGTGACTTTACTTCACACTGCTTTATGATGACTAAGCCATATGCTTAATGGGAATGGATCGGCTCCAAACCCCCCGACCCCCCCCTCCCCAAACTAGAGTAAGCGGTGTATAGTGTAAGTGGTGGAGAGTCCGATTATGTAAGTTTTATCTTCATACTCACTTCCATTCTGACACTGGGTTCCCACAAACCACCAGTAAAATGTACTGGGAGGACATCTCCTCTGAGTCCTCTCAATGCATTTTACTGCTGGTTTGTCAGAGCCCAGCTTTTGATTGCAAGTGCGAGTATGAAGATAAAAATTATATAACTGGACTCGGCATCACTTACACTATGCACTGGAGATTCGGAGCAGACAGATTCCCTTTTTAGCTTTGCACAACAACTACTTTAGAGTAAAGGCTGAGGGGCAGATTTACTAAGACTGGTGATTCACATGCCACTTTCAAGAGAATCTGTCACCAGTGACCTTCTTATCAAACTGTTTGCATAGACACATAGCTCCAGGTTTTCTTTGTCAATCGGAAGCTCCTCACCCAAGTTATATTTTTATTTAATATGCAAATTAGGCCTTTGGTGCAATGAGGATGTCACTGTTGCACCCAAGCTCCACTTATTTCTGTGGCAAGCCTTTCCCTGGCTGCTTTGCCAGTGCCTGGCCCTGTCAATCACAGCAGCGTGGGAGCCTGGGTGCAACAGCAATGGTGATGCCCCTAGTGCACCAAAGTCCTAATTTGCATATTAAGAAATAATAACATAATATGTGAAGAGAGCCTCATATCAACAAAAGAAAATCAGTATTTTAATCAGGTGAACCATAGCTATGTGTCCATGCAAACAGTTTGATAAGGGGAATCTGTCACCAACGACCCCCTAACTAAAAGTCAGCCGGCCTAAGATGCAATCAATTTATTAAAGAGGTTGGCCCATAAAAAAATATTTTACAGTTTTCAAACCAAAACCTGGTTCTGAATTCTTTTGTAATGACATGTAATTAAAAATTTTGTATAGCCACTGAATTCAATAAAATGTATCTGTATAGCTCCACCTGCTCTTTGTTTTTTTATTTTTTTGACCTGCTCACTAAAAGGCCGCACATGCTCAGTTTCATCCTTCAACTGCCTCCTGAGCTGTGATAGGTAGAGCTGAGACACGCCCCCTGAGCTGCAGCAGAAAAGACACTCCCCTTGAGCTGTCAGCTTGATATAAATCTAGTAGAGCAATGAATCCATGTGAGGTACAGGGCTGGTTCTAGCTTTATTAGAAAGGTATTGTCATGTACTGTATGATGTCTGACTTTCATTTTTTACATGAGTCATTAACCTCTTTAAGAGACACGCTATAGGCTGGAATGTGTTTTAGATTTCTGGTGTACATTATGATGTGTGTTGGGCTGGAGAGGCTCCTACCCTTCTGATAAGCAACACCCATGCCATGAGCAGTGGAAATGGTTTTAAAAAGGTGCAAATTTCTGCAAAACAATTTAATTTTGGATGCTAGAAAAACTGTCCTAAAAGCTTCATAAATTACCCCTACGCATTTACAGCAAATACACATGCAAACTCTACATTAGACTGAGGCAGAATAAAGTTAAGTATTATGTACGTATGTAGACTGAAAGAGGACTCAAAAAGAAATATGGAAAGGCCATAACTGTGAAAGCCAAAATAATGGTAGTCCATCCAAATTGCTAGTGTAGACTCAAAAGATGAATAGAGAAGTTGCAATTAAAGAAGAACTCCCGACAAAAATTTTATTCCATGTCCTGCTAGAAATGCACATAATGTAATCTGTAGTGAATGTCATTTTCTTACCAGTGTCTGAATTTTTGACTTCTATCATCCTGAAAGAGGCTCTGTCACTAGGTTGTAACCTATGTATTTAAATACATAGGTTACAAGTCCTAGTGACAACTTTTAAAATCATACCTTTCATGCAGAGTTCTGCGCAGCGGTCGCGTAGAAATCTAAACTTTAAAACATATGCAAATAAGCCATCGGAGAACCGGGGGGCGGCCTCTTTCCTCTGGAGCACCGCTCCTTCACCACCCCCCCGGGCCCGAGGCACGTCCCCTGTCTCTAATCACGCCCCCTCCTGTATTTGATAGACAGCGCTAGACTGGCAAGTCTAGCGCTGAACTCTCGCGCATGCGCCCTAAAATTTTCCCGGCGAATGCGCAGTAGCGCTTGCAGTGTCTACACTGCAAGCGCTGTCTTCTCTTCTGCGCACGCGCCGTCCCTCGCGGGACTAGCGAAGTGACAGCGCGTGCGCAGAAGAGAAGACAGCGCTTATACACATATTGGGTATCGCCGCGTCCGTAACAACCTGCTCTATAAAAATATTGCATGAGATGGCCCCCCCAGGCGAATGCTGTAAAAAAAAAAATTTTTAAAAATTAAGCCAAAACAGACATTTTTTTCCCTTTTGCCTCACAAAAAGTGTAATAGCAGGAGATCAAAAAGGCGTATTTACCCCAAAATGCTACCAATCAAACCGTCATCTTGTCCTGCAAAAACGATACCCTACCTGAGACAATCGCTTGAAAACTTGAAAAAAATATGGCTCTTTGAAAATGACAACACAAAATAATGATTTTATTCTGTTCAAAAAATAAATCTAATGTGTAAAACTATCCAAAAATAAAAAAGTTAGACATATTGGGTATTGTCGCGTCTGTAACAACCTGCTCTATAAAAATATTACATGAGATGGCCCCCCCGGGTGAATGCTGCAAAAAATAAAAAATAAAAACTATGCCAAAACAGCTATTTGTTTTCACCTTGGCTCACAAAAACTGTAATACCAAGCGATCAAAAAGTCTTATGTACCCCAAAATGGTACCAATCAAACAGTCATCTCGTCCCGCAAAAAATGAGCCCCCACATAAGACAATCACTTAAAAAAATAAAAATTAATGGCTCCCGCAAACCAATCCATCAAAATCTGTTCTGCAAAATCCATATGGCGCTCCTTCGGTTTTGAGTCCTGCCATGTGCCCCCACAGCAGTTTACCACAACATATGGGGTGTTGCCGTATTCAGGAGAAAATGGGTAACAAATTATGGGGTGCTTTTCTCCTGTTACCTCTTGTGAAAATGAAAAATTTGGGGCTAAAGCAACATTTTATTGGAAGAAATGAAACTTTTCATTTTCACAGCCAAGTGTTTCCAAATTCCGTAAAACGCTTAGGGGGCCAAAGTGCTCAGTACCCCCCTTAATATATTCTTTGAAGGGTGTAGTTTCCAAAATGGGGTCACTTTTTGAGGGTTTCCACTGTAGGGGTACGTCAGGGTCTCTCAATTACAAAATGGTGCCTAAAAACTATTCTAGCAAAATCCGTATGGTGCTCCTTTCTTTCTGACCACTGCCACAAACCCATAGAGATGTTTACCACCACATATGGGGTATTTCTGTAAACTGCAGAATCAGAGCAATGTATATTGAGGTTTCATTTGCTATTAACCCTTGCTGTGTTGCAAGAAAAAATCTACCAAAAAAGTGAAATTTTGAAATTTCATCTCCATTTTCCTTTAATTCTTGTGGAACACCTCAAGGGTTAACAAAGTTTGTAACAGCAGTTTTTTTTTAACTTGAGGGGTGTAGTTTCTAAAATGGGGTCATTTATGGGGGGTTTCATTATGTAAGCCCCTCAAAATCACTTTATATCTGAATTGGTGCTTAAAAAAAAATGGTTTGGGAAAATTTGGTGAAAATTTGAAAAATGGCTTCTAAACTTCTAAGCCCTCTAACGTCCTAAAAAAGTAAAATGACATTTATAAAATTATGCCAGCATAAAGTAGACATATGGGGAATGTAAAATAATAACTATTTTTGGAGGTATTACTGTGTATTTTGAAAGTAGAGAAATTGAAATTTGGAAATTTTTCCAAATTTTTGGTAAATTTGGGATTTTTTCATAAATAAGGGTGAAATATATTGACTCAAATTTATGACTGTCATGAAGTACAATGTGTCACAAGAAAACAATCTCAGAATGGCCTGGATAAGTCAAAGTGTTCCAAAGTTATTACCACATAAAGTGACATGTCAGATTTGCAAAAAATCGCCTGGGCATGAAGATGAAAACAGGCCCGGGGTTGAAGGGGTTAAAAGATGCAACACTGTAGGCTTAAACAAGTAACACTAACCTTTACAGGGGGCGATGAGCTCCTCCTTCTTATCCAGGTGGTCCCTATGGCACTTAACATGGCATCTTCTGCATTCCAGTGCTGGAGGCGGTTTGAAAACATGCCATAATGGCTTGGAGCAAGCTTCACAATTCGCTGGGAAATGATAGAGTGTAGGAATGAACTCATGGCCTTTGTGGTTAAGGAAATTGGTCTTCTCCACTTGCTGCACTGGATCCAATTCCAAGTCTTTCCTGCATTCACCTTCATTGGCATAAAGTATCTGAGAGGATGAAAAACATATAATGGGAACTACTTTACAAATTTAGGGGGGCCACACCACAAAGCAAACCTTCATGCACTCTGAGACTGCCACGATTAAATGGAAGGTTTCAGTTGTTAAATGTAATTAATAATACAAATGAGCTTTTTTAGCTATTTAATTGTATAAAACGTTCCTTGGTGGCTGCCATATTCATTGGTAGTAATGGTAGTTTAAGGGGTATTCTGACTGTAGCAAGTTATCCACTATCCAAAGGATAGGTGACAACTATTATATAGGTGGGGGTCTTACTGCTGGGACCAACAACGACCACAAGAATGGGGACTCCATACCCAACGGGGCATCAAAAATAAATGGGCATACGCACCACTGCTCCATTTATCTCTATGGGGGCTTCAGATACAGCCATGTAACAGACCCTGACTCATTCTATATCGCATGTGTGAAATAAGCTTTAAGGCTGGAACCACATGTAGTTTTTATGGCAGGGTTTTTTTTTTTTTGTTTTTTTTTGAGAAAATGGATTCAAATGTGATGCGGATCCATTTCTGGCTTTGGCTAAAACAAACCACATCAAAAGTGGCATCTCAAACTGCAAGTGTTTCCAGCTGCAGGGTGCAATGGATGCAGCACTTACCTGGAATATCTTCGGGATCTCTTCAGTATTCGCTCGATAAACATCCCCTTGTGTAACAGGGCGGACGTGGAAAAGCTTACTAAATAAAAAAAAACATGAACTGTTAATAAGAAATTCTCCACACTAGGTACCTGCTTCAGTGCAGAAGTTATACAGAATACACTAAAATGTGTCCCTTTTAAAAGGCATTTGGGTAAACCCCTGATTATTAGAGAATGGAAAAAAAAAGTCTTCTGATACTCACTCTATATCTAGTACCATGGATGGGTTGGACTGTTCTTTATTCTGCTCATCATTGTAAAATAGGATCTTCTTACTGCTAACCACAACATACTGGAAGAGTAAAACATCACAATCACATATAGTCACTGGGGTAGTAAAGTCTTATACAGCAAATAAAACGTGTATTACCTGACGGATCAGATTAGTAGAAACCACGATTACACAAAAGGGTTCCCGTAAACCCTTTTGTGTAATCGTGGTTTCTACTAATCTGAAAAATTATCCTAAGGCTACTTTCACACTAGCGTTTTATAATTCCGGTATTGAGTTCCGTCATAGGGGCTCAATACCGGAAAAAAATGCTTCAGTTTTGTCCCCATTCATTGTCAATGGGGACAAAACTGAACTGAAGACAACGGAATGCTCCTAAAAGCATTCTGTTCCGTCCGCTCTCCGGTCCAGGCATCCGCACCAAGATGGATCCGGAATGACCCCCAATGAAAGTCAATGGGGACGGATCCGTTTGGCGTGACACAATGGTGAACGGATTCGTCCTCAATTGACTTTCAATGGAGTTCATGACGGATCCGTCACCTGCACACATAAACACATACAAATACACATACATACTTACATGCTCCCGGCAGGTCTCCACATCGTGGGAGGAGCAGGACGGCGCACACATAGGACGATTCCACCCGGCACCCAGCAGAGGGAGATGTGGGGAATCGTCCTATGTGCGCGCCGTCCTGCTCCTCCTGCGCTGTGGAGACCTGCCGGGAGCATGTAAGTATGTATGTGTATTTGTATGTGTATATGTCTGTGTGTCTGTACTGTGTGACATGTGTGGGGCCGGAGCACGGTTCCGGCCCCACACATGTCCCTGCAGCAGCACGGATCTGGCGGCACCCTTCACCTGCCGGATCCGTGCTGCCGCTAGTGTGAAAGAGGCCTAAGGACCCTATTACACTGCCCAATGTTCAGGCAGTGCAAGCTCTGATGGTTGAGAACACATCCACCGGCACTTGTTTGCACAAACCGATGCCAACTGTATGTGGGAGGAGAGATTGCTTTCGCAGTCATTCCTCGCTCATTCTGTTCTATTGATTATCGGCAGCACCCCCCCCATTACCAAGGAGGATGTGCTGCTGATAATCAGGCATCTTTGATCTAGAGTGCCCTATTAGACCGCACAATATTTGGGCCAATTATCAGAAATAAGCGCTCATACAGACACTTGTTTCCGTTAAATTGGGCCATATAATCACACAGCTGATCAGTTCATGAACTCGCAAACGCTCATTTGTTGACTGATGGGACGAAAGATGGAGATTATCAGCCGTACACCTCCCTGTGCTGCTGACACCTCAGGGATGTGCTGCTGATAATGAATAGACCTGAATGAGGCAGGAATGACTGTGGTAGCATCAGTTTGCCTGTATAATCAGGCCAGTGCAAACAAGCATCGACTGATGTGTTACCACCCATCAACACTCACATGCCTGAACATCCGGCAGTGTAATAGAGCCCTGATGAAAGATGCCCATCGGCCGACAAACAAGCATTTGCTCATTCATCAGCTGCTCATATATGGATGCTTGTGCTCGATAATTGGCCTCAAAAACGTGTGTTCTAATAAGGCCCGAACAGCAGAAAATGTGATTTAAAAAAAAAACAACCTGTTAACTTCCCTGCTGCTCCAGCACCAATGCTGCGGTGGTCCCCTGCGGTCTTTTACGTGCTATGTGACTGCAATAAAACACTAGCCTCAGCAGTGATGCTTGCTTGTTTGTTTAACAGGAGAACGTAGGTTGGAGACTGGCTGCAGTAGTCACATGGGTGTACAACATACCATCGCTGCAGGACCTCCAGAGGGTTTAACACTTACTATAAACTATGTATACTGCTGACATTTTTTACAATAATATTCAATAAATATAATATTTTTTATTAACTGGGCTAGAACTTTCATTCTTTTAGTTGTTTTATGGTAATGTGAAAGGGTCCTCAATACTTTTGTGGGCATATGTAGATTATATTTAACACCTACAAAAGCATACCAACCGAAGAAAATACCACTATACCACCACAAGCCATAGGTGCACCAGTTTAACTACCAGGCATGCAAAACCACTGAGACTTCAGCAAGATCTCAACCCCTGAATGCGCTCAACAAAGGCCGGCCTGCAGCTGAATCAAAATGCCCAGGACTGGGCAAGAAACGCTCTTAGGCCTCTTTCAGACGAGCGAGGGTCATGCTCTGGACTCACAGCGCAGCACTTGGCCTGAACTTCCAGCACTGATGGGGTCTCATAGCATTATATTGATTTATGTAATCCTTACAGTTCTGGAATATATTGGATAACACGGACAGCATTATGTCAGTGTTATCCAGTACATTCTGGACCTCTAAGGATTACATAGCATCATAAATCACTATAATGCTATGAGACCCCGGCAGAGCTGGAAGTTCAGGCCAGGTGCTGCGAGTCCGCAGCGTGACCCTCGCTCCTCTGAAAGGGGCCTTAACCACACACGTCACTAATATTATGACTGCTATACAAGTCCCTCATCAAGGACAGTGTTAGTTCAAGAAATTTGGTTACTGATGAGTGCACCTCTATGTACACTATTTACTGACACATGATTTATGAAATCAGAGTGTGTCACTGATTTATCTAGTAATTCGCACAAACTGTTATAGTACAATATTGATGCTCAATAACCTCATAGATCCATTAGTGACCCAATACAGCCCACTCTGCATACAATTCATTTTTTATACGGACAGTAGCCATATAGGTGAGGACACCACTTGAAGAGGCTACAGAGCTCATGCAGCGCCCTCTTCAGTGTTTACCTGCACGCGGTCTACTTCCTTGTGGCCAGGGCAACTACAGATTTTTTTTTTTTAGCCCACTCACTTGACTATTACACTATATGGCCAATCAGAAATACAAACTTGCAGTCATGACTTCATTTCATCACCAATAGTTCACATGCAGCTAATTCAGCAAGGCAGCGGCTCCACATGGGTTGAAACTCTGCATATGAACTGTGGGCGATGTAGTTTTTGGATTTCTGGAGATAGTGCTGATGTGACTACAGGGGGAACACAGATGTACCCACAGCTTTTAAGTTTTCACACCTGTTTCTTCCAACCATGCCTTTTTATATTCCCTCTATTCGGAATGGACAGCCACCCCTCAATTCTTGATTCGGATTCTAAAGTAAAATAGAAAAAAAAAAAGGCAAACATTTTATTAGGTTATTTGTATTGAATAAACACCAGTCACAGTACAATGCAAGACATAGAAACATGCGGAATGGAGATGCAAGGAAGCAAAGAATGAAGATGTCAACACTTCATGCCCACAAAACACAAAAGGAACTTTATAAGCAAGTTGAACATGAAAAGTGTTTATCAAGGCCGAAATGTAAATGGCAAAAGATATTAAAAAAAACAACAAAATATAATAAAAATGAAGACTGCGGTTTCAAGGACTCGAAGACGGAAAATCATACTCGGAAGGATAAAGTGCAACAAGCTAACTGAAAAGGTGGCCACCAACAACAGGCAGATGTGTGTTCCCATTTACTCACAGAAGACAAGAATAGGAGAGAAAGAAATAAGGAATGCAGGTAGACTCGACTAAACGGAGAATAAGAGACAAACATTTTATTTAGTGGAAAGAACAGACTCAAACCATTTGAAATACGTTCAGAGCTAGGCATACGCGCCTGACACTTTAAACATTATGCCTAGTTCTGCTACAAGCTGACCCCCATTAATGTTAACTGCTTCTGTGCCAGGTACAAGCAACACACCGCAACGTGACATACACACACCTACGAAATGATGATCCACCAACAGCACTGAATGCTAGCAAAATGAAATACATTATTTTGGCATACTATGAAGAAAAATATGACAAGTAAATGGAACATATGCGGCTAACATTCAATTCAATACACCACAATGAATGCTGTTGGCATAAACTATTTGATTTTGCGATATATACCATATATAGATCATCATTTCCCCCAAATGAAACCATATACCTACACATATTCTACTTTTCTTAAGTTTTATTGTAATTTTTTTAAATTCTGTTTTATGTACGTGATTATGGGAGGAGCGGTCTTGCCTGAATTCTGCTACTAACAGCATTCATACGGACATTGGTAGTCTGGGGATGGACTACTTCAAGCATGCTCCGTGACCTGTGCAGAGGACACCTTCAATTGCTTTTTCAATGGCTTTGGTTAAAGAAGAACTCCCGTAAAGAAATTTTATTCCATGTCCTGCTAGAAATGTACATGATGTAATCTGTAGTGAATGCCATTTTCTTACCAGTAGCTGAATTTTTGAGTTATATCATCCTGAAGTTTCTTATCTGTGTCATGTGACTAGGAATTAGACCCACCAACTCACACAGCACCTTACGTGTGGACAGAAAGTCTAATTTTCTATACATTCCTATGGGAGCCTCACTCTGAGTCTCATAGGAATGAATAGAGAAGTGACTGGCTTTCTGTCCTGGGTCAGTTGGAGGTCAGGGAGTTGGTCACATGACCCAGCTACAATAAGAAGAGAGCGGAAACTCTCAATTTCAGCCTCTGATAAGAAAATGACAATCACTACAGATTATATCATGCACCTTTCTAACAGGTCAGAGAATAAACATTTTTGCGGGAGTTCTTTAAGGGTTATCATAATGAGTTAAGAAATTTGAGTTAAGAGTTTGAGTGTTAACGCTGCTACATCTGTATGAAATGTATCAGTAGGCTCCACTCATCTGATGAAGGCCTGATGAAAGGGTCCTTTTGGCCTCCATCAGGCAGGCAAAACTTTCTGAAGTATGGAATAGGACAGTCTACTGTGCTATAATAATCTCCACTTGTAAACGGACTCTTTAGCTCCATTCTCTCTCAGATATTCATCTTTACGACGTGCTGTAAGCCCTTTATAACCATGAGAGATGCCACAAGGCACTGCTCTACTACCAAGGCTTCAGGAATTCCTTGTAGAAGACTACAGAGAAGATACCATAAGAAGTAAATAGCAAAGCGTTCACAACATAAACACCGTTCAAATTTGGGGCAGATTTACGAATCCTGTCTAATAGCGTAAACTGAAGGTGACCTTAGATGTTACAAGTTGGTTGCTGATTGAACAACTGCTGAACAACCGATCTGGTGAATGACAGTTTCACAGACACGGCCACACACACATTTCAGTCTATTATTGGCCATTACAGTTGCTCTTACTGGCCAAACATGTTTAATGAAACCGAATGACGGACGAAAGGCCTTTCTGGGACCGTTCTTTCATCCAACTAATTGGTAAAAATTTCAAATACAACAACTTCTTTTCAGAAGACGATCTGTCATCGGCTAATACGATAGTTTGTTGTTCCGTAATGAAATACTTTGGTTGAAATTGTCCATTTTGATCCACTTTAGACTAATGTGTATGGGTAGCTTAAAGGAGGCCACACACATGTAACAGCTGTCTGCCGAACGATCATTCGGCTGACGGCTCTCTCTCCCAACTCCCCCATACACATACAAGTTCTGTTTGGCCAAACTTGTACGTACATTTAATAAGGAGGGAGGAGAATGTCACTGACAGACACTTCTGGTGGCATCTACCGGAAAATCAAAAGGATTGGGCAAAAATATTCACTTTGCCTCATCCTTCTCTCCCCCAACATCACCGGGAGCTCCCCACAATGACTGTCAGACAAACCCACCGCTCTTGGCAGGTTCGGTCAACAGTACACTAATGTGTACGGGGGCAAAAATATTCATTGAGTCCAATCATTGTCTCCCTTGATATCATCTTCAGGGGAGAGTCAGAAGCTGTACGCACACATTACTGTTCCGGCCGAACTAGATGTTCGATGTGTTCAGCCCACAAAAGTATAATGCCTATAGCCAGCTAAAGATGTGCCCAATGTATCCCAGTAGTTCATGCTGGATAATAAATTTGGCGCACTGTGAGGCACGTTGGGACACTTTTGTCTTCACACCACCTATTGGTTGGCTCTTTGCAAAAGACATTGGAGAAATTGTTTGCATTTTAATTCACGCATTTTCGGTTAATTAACACCCTTTTTCCGAGCCAGTCCTACCTGCCCAGTAAGGTGCGATTAATGTCTGAACACACAATGTGGAGCAGGGCATGTACTTTTTCTGGAGCAAGTTGAGCCAGAATTATCGTATAGTCAACTTAGTAAATCTGTCCCACTGTATGCTACACACACATTTTTTCCAATAAAATGGAGAGTATAGTATAGTAGGAAAGACTAGAGGTTTACGTCCTCTACCTTAAAGTTGCAGACGCAGGTCATTTCAATAGTATTTGAAGAAACTAAAGGGACTTGGTCAAATCAGTCATACTAAACCCTTCAGTCTTATAATTTGAAGCACTGGATCTAAAAACTGGGGTGTTTCCCCCACATACTTCTCTTGGTTTTAGGAATATAAAATGCACCAAAACACCCCCGTGTGAACAAAGCCTGTCTGCAAATAGTAAGGCTAAAAACCGTAGTCAGGCATCAATGATTAATTATGGTCTGCCGAGTCAGTCCTGTGATAATTACTGTATGGGAATATATGCCCAATAATCCTGAGAATCTTTATCACCATAAATTAATTGGGGGTTTCTAATCAAATTATTATAGAAATCTACACATTTGAGCTTACCACCTATCGTTCCATCTGCTTCATCTGGCTGTAGACTAGCAACACTTGTAGAGTCCATACGTAGCTGCAGCTCCGCCAGTCTGGCACGCAACTGTTCAATGTCACTTTCTTTGCTGGCCAGCTGCATCTGAAGCTCATTCCTGGTATTACTTTCTTCAGTCAATTGCTAAAAAAGAAAGAATATATAAAGCAAAAGTCTTATATGGAAAAGGGGGGGGGGGGGAGAGATTTACGAAAAACAAGGAAAACTAAAGCTGGCTACATATGAGATAACTGCCAAGCAAACTAACTTTCTCAATCCTCCCACACACGTATGAACATTTTGAAATCCAACGTGCCTTTGTCCCTGACATCTGCTGTCGGGGAGAAGTCAGGAGGACACCGTATACATCATATAGTCTTTGAGGCCAACTAAATCAGCAGGTTTGGCCAACACAGATCTAATGTTTATGGACAGCATCTGCTGCGCAAATACAAGGTGGTCAGGACAGGAGCTGCAGCGCAAATACAAGGTGGTCAGGACAGGAGCTGCAGCGCAGATACAAGGTGGTCAGGACAGGAGCTGCAGCGCAGATACAAGGTGGTCAGGACAGGAGCTGCAGCGCAGATACAAGGTGGTCAGGACAGGAGCTGCAGCGCAGATACAAGGTGGTCAGGACAGGAGCTGCAGCGCAGATACAAGGTGGTCAGGACAGGAGCTGCAGCGCAGATACAAGGTGGTCAGGACAGGAGCTGCAGCGCAGATACAAGGTGGTCAGGACAGGAGCTGCAGCGCAGATACAAGGTGGTCAGGACAGGAGCTGCAGCGCAGATACAAGGTGGTCAGGACAGGAGCTGCAGCGCAGATACAAGGTGGTCAGGACAGGAGCTGCAGCGCAGATACAAGGTGGTCAGGACAGGAGCTGCAGCGCAGATACAAGGTGGTCAGGACAGGAGCTGCAGCGCAGATACAAGGTGGTCAGGACAGGAGCTGCAGCGCAGATACAAGGTGGTCAGGACAGGAGCTGCAGCGCAGATACAAGGTGGTCAGGACAGGAGCTGCAGCGCAGATACAAGGTGGTCAGGACAGGAGCTGCAGCGCAGATACAAGGTGGTCAGGACAGGAGCTGCAGCGCAGATACAAGGTGGTCAAGACAGGAGTTGCAGCGCAGATACAAGGTGGTCAGGACAGGAGCTGCAGCGCAGATACAAGGTGGTCAGGACAGGAGCTGCAGCGCAGATACAAGGTGGTCAGGACAGGAGCTGCAGCGCAGATACAAGGTGGTTAGGACAGGAGCTGCAGCGCAGATACAAGGTGGTCAGGACAGGAGCTGCAGCGCAGATACAAAGTGGTCAGGACTGCATCTGCAGCGCAGCGCAGATACAAGGTGGTCAGGACAGGAGCTGCAGCGCAGATACAAGGTGGTCAGGACAGGAGCTGCAGCGCAGATACAAGGTGGTCAGGACAGGAGCTGCAGCGCAGATACAAGGTGGTCAGGACAGGAGCTGCAGCGCAGATACAAGGTGGTCAGGACAAGAGCTGCAGCGCAGATAAAAGGTGGTCAGGACAGGAGCTGCAGCGCAGATAAAAGGTGGTCAGGACAGGAGCTGCAGCCCAGATAAAAGGTGGTCAGGACAGGAGCTGCAGCGCAGATACAAGGTGGTCAGGACAGGAGCTGCAGCGCAGATACAAGGTGGTCAGGACAGGAGCTGCAGCGCAGATACAAGGTGGTCAGGACAGGAGCTGCTGTGCATGTGTGCAGCCTTTTGCCGCATATGTCGGTGGGGTTTCGGCCATGTGCATGAGTGGAAGTCTGTTTATATACAAGCAATTTAACTCTTCGGTGTCTCTGGAGTCAAATATGGCTATAATCTATATAAAAAAGTTCTATATAATCTATATTTTAAAAAAGTTCCATCTCGTACACACGTCCACCATTATCTACATAAAAACGTGTTACTTTTTTCACTTACCATTAACATATCTTCCATCTCTTTCTGAAATTTGGTAACCATCTGGTTGTATTTCTCCTTCTCCTGGTTCAGGTCTAACTGCAACTTACGATTCTCCTTCTCTTTCTTTCTCAGGTCCTGCGTGTTGGCTTTCTTCCTGTCCAGTTTGAAATCTTTCCTATTCATGATCTCAGCCAGTTTGTTCACAGCCTGGGACAAAACCATTGCACATTGAAGTGATGCGAAAATATTGCTTGGTCACATTCAAGACGCATGAGCAGAATCAAAGCTGCATAAATTATCATAGCATGAAAAATGAAGAATAACACTCCTAATATCCATATTTGAACAAGATGAGGGACTTTTCTGTTGATAGACATAAAAAGACCCTCATCCACAGATTCACATGTCGAAGCTCAATTACCTGAGTTTTAAGCGTTCTTTCAGTATTTATATTCTTCTCATACGTAATCTTCAGATTGCTGATTTCTTCTTGCTTCAGTTTAAAGTCTGAAAAAATACACAACTAGTCAATGTTCAATATTAGGCTTAATGGTAAAATATGCACTTCGGGTACTGTATTTTTGGCTCTTCCTGGCCTGTAGAAAACACCATGAAAAAAAAAAAAAACATTTTAATTGTGTTTTTTCAGATTTTTTGCCCATAGAGTCTCTTCAAACAGCTGATCGGTGGGAGTACCAGGAGTCAGACCTCTGCCGATATAATATTGATGATCCTGAGTATAGGTCATCAACATGGGAAAACTGGGCAAGCCCTTTAAAATGTTAACACTAGAGTTGAGCGAACGTGCTCGTAACGAGCACTTTACTGCTCGGATCCCCTGCGCTTGAATGGCCGCAGCCATCCGGATCCGTCCTCCTCACCCGACTGCAAGTCAGTGGGGACGGATCCGTTGGCATGACACACTCGTGTCAGGGGATCCGAGCAGTACAGTGCTCGTTACGAGCACGTTCGCTCAACTCTAGTTAACACCAAAAAAAAAAAACAAGGTTTGCAGGGCATTTTATTATTTTCAATGGGCCAACACATAGCATCTGTCCATGATATTTTTTGCAAAAAAAAAACTGACAAAAAAAAGGATTTTTTTTGGGGGGTATCAGTTTGGAATAATTTTAATCAGAGTAATACAAGTTATGTTTAAAGGAAATAATACATTAATACATTTTGCAAATCTTGGACTGTCCCTCCACCAGAACTGGAAATCCATGGCATAGTCATTATAAGAGACCACTGGCCATCAGAAAGGAAACTTACCCTCTTCCAGTGTCTTAACCTTCTCACTCAGTTCTGCATTTTCTTTGGTTAATTCTTGAACATCTTTGGTTAATGTGTGGTTTGTTTCCTCCAGCTGCCAAAATGATGTAGAAAATATATTTAAAACATTTTAAATTTTAAAAGCAAAAAAATAAAATAAAAAAATTCATATATATATAAATTTTGTAAAGGTGGTATGTCCATTTAAAGGGACAATCTTCATTTTAAATACAGATATCAAAAAGTGTTCAACAATTTGCACATGTAACTTGTTTCACCTATAGAGGCCGCGTGGCCAAAAACTAAACTGCACGACCACAGCAATTCGCTGTTAAATGCATGCAGTTTTGCTGCACAGCATAAAAAAGTGCTGTGTCATTTATATAAAATACTACCAGAAGGACCCGGCTTCGCCCGGGTATATTTTACTATTTCATTTAATGTTTGTGTGTGTGTCATTAAAAGATATCGAGAGTGACCTCTACAGCACCCTGACTCCTTAACACTGACCCCCCTCCACAGTGCCCCGTCTCCTTAAAATGGGACCTCCCCTTTAACAGTGAGTTGCACATCATCTCACCCCCTTGACAGTGACCTCCACAGGGGCCCGCCCCCTTAACAGTGACCTCTACAGCACCCACCCCTTAACACTGACCATAGGTTACAGTCCCCTTAACTGACCTCCACCATTCCTGGCCCCCTTGACAGAGACCTCCACAGCGACTGCCCCTTTAACAGTGACTGTCACAGTACTCCACCTCCTTAACAGTGACCTGACAGTACCCTGCTGCCCTTTTAATAGTGGCCTTCACGGTCCCATCATCCCTTAAAGGGTTTCTCCCAGTTAAATTTATTGATGACCTATCCTCAGTCCTTCTTTTGAGGGTGGTCTGAATAACAGGTCGATGCCATGGTAATTTATGAGGAAACAGTGGGTAGCAGTAGAAGAAAACATCTTTTGTTACTACTAAATGGTAAATATGTGAAATTTACATTATATTAGGTAGGTAATGATTGATGATGAGTTAGTCTAAAACATAAGTTATATTTATGGTAACCGGAATGCCTCTTTAACAGTGTCATCCACAGCGCTCTGCCCCTTTAAAGCAGAGACTAACTGCCTGTGAGCTTCTATTGGCTGATAAGGGTCATGTGACCAGGCTTCTATTGGCTAATGCATTTTTGGGGAAATATTTCAGGAACGGTACGTCCTGGAGAGCAGAGACCCATTCTAAAACCTTCCCGGACACCTGATGTACCTGTGTGCCAAATTTCGTGATTGTAGCTGCGACGGTGCGGATTCCTTTAGCGGACATACATACATACATACATACAAATGACGTAAAAGATCAATGTAATAAGTAAGAGGTGTGGATCAAATAGCATGTAAGGCAATGTAACGTTCTACCTTGTGGATGGTGTGATCTTTATCTATGTTGTCCTGTCTGGTTCTTGACGATAGCTTTTTGTTCTCTTGGGTCAATTCAAAGCACTGTTCTTCCAGAAGTGCCCGGGCCAGCTGTTCTGATTCCGCTTTTGTCACAGCCAGATCCAACTGGGCGGTTAGAGTTTCTCTGTAAAAACATGGGTAAAGTTCAGTTTATAATGATTTTTACAGTCTCTTTTCAGGTTCTATTTTGTTGTGGAGGCTGGCCACTTACCCTTCCTGCCCTTGCCACATTCCCTTTCTGAAAAGTGTAAAAACTGTCTAGTGCAATTTTTTTTCTTTTAAAACACCTTTTCTGGCGCAAGGACATGATAAAGTCTTAATATGCTGACAATTGCTCCGATTAGCAGAGCAAGGGTACAGACTCTGGTTCGGAGCAGCGTGTGCGCAGCCGTGGTGCAGGCGCCGACACTGCTTGAAAGCTGAAGCAAAGCCCACAGGGGAAGAGGCCCTAATAGTGATTAGACGAATCACTATTCAACAACCTTATGTCCGTATTTTCAAAAAGCATGTGCAGATAAAGAAACATACTTGTCATTTTGAAGTTCATGTAATTTCTTATCCAGTTCTTGGCTGAGCTTTGTCTTCTCCTCAACTTCTTCTTTAAGTTCTTTAACCTGAGTTTTGTACAGTGTCTGTGGGACAATAATGAACAGGTAAGGCTTTGCTCTAGGGTAACATTAACTAGATCAAGCTATTTAGTAAAGGATCCTTCCAACTCAAAATAGATCTGTTTTAAATTATACTTGAGGTTCCTCACAGACAAAGAAGGAATTAGTATCCTGCCACCCTGCAGAAAACCTCAAGATTGCCTTTCAAAAATCCTGAAAAACAATAAAATATGGAGTAGCTACTAGGCTGCTGTCCACAACCAGCACAAAAGATTCCCTGTTAAAGAAAATTTAAAGGGGTTGTCCCCTACATACTGGTTAGAGGTTACATGTCTGATCAGTGGGGGTCCTGTGCCTCATTATGAATGGAGCGATGGTCGAGCATGCTTCAGTCATCTCAATAGGACTACCATAGATAGACAAATACAGCGTGCAGATGTCATCAGCAGTCCAATAGAGATGAATGGAGCAGCAGTGCGCATGTGTGACCGCCACTGGGGTATCAGGACCCCTGTTCTCATTATCATGTGCGTCTCAGGATAGCGTTTCAAGATAGTTTAAAGTGACACTCAAAAGTTGACATATCAAAAGTTTAGATTGGTGGGGGTCTGAGCGCCGAGACCCCCACTGATCTCTAGAACCAGGAGAGAAGCACACTCCATTCATCATTACACGAGGCGGGCAAATAAACTTTCTATTGGGTCTTGATTCCTGTCCTGCAGCGAGAAGAGAGAACGCACCAAGGGTGCTTTTCTCTTCCCTTGTTTTAGTGATCGGTGGGGGTCTCATGTTTCAGCCCCCCACTGAGCTAAACTTTTGATATTTCACTATAACACATCAAAAGTTTAATTAAAGTACAGTGACCCTTTTAAATCCGGGACAACCCCAACCCTGTACACTGCCCATTCATCTACTGTATGCACAATATACTTACTGAAAAATACTGCTCAGCTTCAAGCTGATCCTGAAGTTCCCTCATTTGACCTTCATTGCCCCTGTACTGCCTGATGGGGAAAAAAAAAAAAACGTTAGGATGAACAGCAGCTTTATTATCCGTATTTAAATCCACATTTTATTCTGAAGCCTTCGTGACCACAGAACTCTTTCGGGGCATTTCCTCATTTCTCAGCTCATAAGTAAAAAAAGAACCTTATTAAGTCTCTAGAACCTTACAACATCTGCAATGAATAAAGCAGTGGTGAATTACTGCAAATGTACTAGCTTTTAAACCGCGCTAAAGATTACCATATCTATATAGCGGTATGCTTCCAAAATATTCTACATCTTAGGCTGAGTTCACAACTGCTCCGTTTTTTTCCTTTCTATTGTATGAGGAGCACAAAACAGAAGTCATGCTGTGATAGAATCGTTACGACAGACGCCAATGACAGGGGTTCAGGGGTTATGACCACCACTGCATTGCAGCAGCGGTGGCCGCACTTGCGCAGTAAACAGAAAAACGGCAGCCTTTATGGTGGCCGGGTTCATGGCAGCGATGTCAGAGTATTGTCACACTAACTGTATTGAGCATATATATTGCAGTAAGGAACAGATCTAGCTGGTTGCCACAATCAGAAACAGGTCCAGAGCGACGAGGCTGCTGATGAAACTCATTCACTAGCAGCCTCGGGAGCGTGTGCGCACAGGCAAGTATCTGGCGTCACTACACCAGCCAAATGTTGCCTGTGCTGCCAATTAAGTACAGAGTGACCGTCCCTGATTAAACTAAAACTGCACAGCTAGGGAGTTGCACCAGCGCTGAACAAGGAAGGTGAGACAACCCCTTTAAAGGGTTTCTGTCACCAGTTTTTTCGGTATGAATCAGGCTGACATTAGAGATGTGCTAATGTCACCTGATTCCAAATATATATATCTGTTTTATTTACTGTGCCCCCATTTTTATATAAAATAAACTTTTATTTTATGCTAATAAGGCCCCTTATGCCCCTTAAGCGTTACCCCTGCTCCTAGAGGCTTTGTCGATTGACAGGACCAGGCAGAGAAGAAACACTCCATTCACCATAGCTTGCAAGGACCTTCAATGATGTCATGACCATGTGATCAGTCACATGGTTTAGGAGGAGACAGGCTGTTTGTGTGATCCTAACCATGTGACTGATCACATGGTCATGACATCATTGAAGGTCCTTGCAAGCTATGGTGAATGGAGTGTTTCTTCTCTGCCTGGGCCTGTCAATCAACAGAGCCTCTAGGAGCAGGGGTAACGCCCCTTGCACCTAGAGGCCTTATTAGCATAAAATAAAAGTTCATTTTATATAAAAATGGGGGCACCAGTAAATAAAACAGATATATATTTGGAATCAGGTGACATTAGCACATCTCTAATGTCAGCCTGATTCATACCGAAAAAACTGGTGACAGAAACCCTTTAAAGAGAATTTGTCACCAGCAACCTACCTATCCAATTATTTGCAACGACATTCCTGTGGTTCCCTGATTAAAACACTGCTTTTCATTTGTTGATCAGAGACTCTGTTCCAGAGATATGATACGTTATCTTAATATTCAAATTAGGCCTTTGGTGCAATAAGGGTGTGACCATTGTGGTTGTTGCACCCAAGCTCCACTCTTTTTTGTGGCCAGCCCCCCGCTTGCTGTTTTGCCTCTGCCTGGCCCTGTCAATTACAGCAACGAAGGAGGGGCTGGCCACAGAAAGGAATGGAGCAGCTGTGTCAAATCAAACGCTATGAATATCTGAAGCTCCACTTTGGTGCCGCACATATTAAAAGCATTACTAAAGTGAAACTTGACGTGTGCTGGCCAATCAAATGGATAAGATTAAGCAGAATGAGCTCTGAAAAACAAGAATTAAGAACATGGGCAGACCTTTAACATTTTGCCAAGAACATCTATGTCTAGAGAGGTACGGACTAAGCATACATACTGCAGAGCATGCCAAGAATGCAAGTTATTAAGTGAACTGTACGGCTCTTTGCTAGACTTTATGTCCCCAGCTATCAAAACATAGCATTGAGAAAACAGGCTAATTGGCGGCGGGAAAAAAAAAAGGCAAAACCACAGCATAGGTGGACAAGCCTTTCCTGCTGCCATTCAACCAGGAATGTCTATGTTAGACTTGATAATGATTGCTCCATACTTCTGAGCTATGCGAGCACAAATCAAAGCCTTTAACCCAGCATTAGATTATCCACCAGCTCTAAAGACTTAGCATGGCGTCTAGCACTGAACAGCAAGATAACCTACTATCTGTGACCGAGGTTATCAGCAGTAATATTTATGGAGGTCCTTCCATCATATTTCACATGCCCTTCCAGCACACTTCAGGCTTTGGCTCAAAAAACTGCAGAAAAACTGCCACAAAAAGCGAAACATCACTTTTGTGGGCTGTCTCTGCAGGAGTGGTGAGAATATGAACTTTTATTCTGTCAGATTCTGCTGCCGAAAGCGCACAAGAGGTGAAGCTTCACTGTTAAAGAAGAACTCCCACAAAAATTCTTATTCTCTGACCTGTTAGAAAGGTGCATGATATAATCTGCAGTGAATGTCATTTTCTTATCAGAGGCTGAAATTGAGAGTTTCCACTCTCTTCTTATTGTAGCTGGGTCATGTGACCAACTCCCTGACCTCCAACTGACCCAGGACAGGAAGCCAGTTACTTCTCTATTTATTCCTATGAGACTCAGAGTGAGGCTCCCATAGGAATGCATAGAAAATTAGACTTCCTGTCCACACACAAGGTGCTGTGTGAGTTGGTGGGTCTAATTCCTAGTCACATGACAAAGATAAGAAACTTCAGGATGATATAACTCAAAAATTCAGCTACTGGTAAGAAAATGACATTCACTACAGATTACATCATGTACATTTCTAGCAGGACATGGAATAAAATTTTTTGCGGGAGTTCTTCTTTAAGTGCTCTCTGCACTGAGCTTCTTCACAGCGCCCCCCATCCTGCTCTGAATGACAGCTGTAGGGGTTCCCAGGTTTGAAAGCTGTCACACAGAGCAGAAGGGAGAGTGCAAGAAACCCTACCCAGAAAAGAACCACCTTCCGGACACTTGTTCACACTGCTCCTGATGAGTGAAGTCCACAAAAGATGTTTGTCCTGTTCTCTCCAGCAACTACCTAGTGCAGTCCAAAGTTTAGCATGGCCAAAAGTGGTTCCAGACTCCCTTTAATGGAAGGCTGAGGAACCACACTTTATATAAAACATTAATATACAGAAGAAAACCTACTTTGTTAACTGGACCAGCTCAAACTCCAACAACCTCTTTGCTTCCAACAACGTATTTATTTCCTGCTTCAACTGTTTCTCAGATCCCTTCAGATTGTCGGCCTCAAAGGCGTGCACCTTCAGCTCGTTCTGTGCAGTGATCCTTTTCTTCGTCTCCTGTTCCAGCTGCAGGGTCAGCTGTTTCACCTGCAGAACACAAGCAGGGGGTTTAGGATCAGGAATAAATCTATCTCCTTTTACATTTCAGTATTAGCAATGCACAAATAACACGCTGAACGGCAACAGGAATCAATTAAAGAAGAACTCCCGACAAAAATGTTATTCCATGTCCTGCTAGAAATGTACATGATATAATCTGTAGTGAATGTCATTTTCTTACCAGTGTCTGAATTTTTGACTTCTATCATCCTGAAGTTTCTTATCTGTGTCATGTGACCAGCAATTAACTCCACCAACTCACACAGACTTATGTGTGGACAGGAAGTCTAATTCTCTATGTATTCCTATGAGACTGAAAGTGAGGCTCCCATAGGAATGAATAGAGCAGTTACTGGCTTTCTATCCTGGGTCAGTTGGAGGGCAGGGAGTTGGTCACATGACCCAGCTACAATAAGAAGAGAGTGGAAACTCTCAATTTCAGCCTCTGATAAGAAAATGACAATCACTACAGATTATATCATGCACCTTTCTAACAGGTCAGAGAATAAAAAATTTTGCGGGAGTTCTTCTTTAAACTCAATCACTTTTATAAAACGTTTCCAAGTTTTATGTGGAATTTTTCTTGTTCCCTTTCACCGCCAAGGACATATGTAATAAATCTTGACCCGGCTAGAATATAAGGACTAGAGCTTGGAGCTTGACCTCCAAATCATGTAGGCATACTGCTACGTAGGTTTGGAGCACTCGATTCATAACCATACTTTTCTTTTGAAAATTTTGTCCTCTAATCCTGAGAAATATGCCTTTTTATTTTTATGCTCTGTGGGCACGGCCTCCCCATTGGGTACATCATCGTCCCGCCATAACTCCGTTCAATGTTTCACCCTCTTGTTAGGCTGACAGTCCCTGAGATTTCAGAGCTGGCAGTGATAATGAGGGAAAAGCCAAGTGCACTGAACAGAGTGGCCGCGCCTACAGTGCACCAAAAACCTTACTGGTATAAAAATAAAAATCTGAATTTCCCACTGGATTTTCAAAAAAAAGATGTTTATGTTTTAGGACAATATTACATATAACAGTTGGGCTGTAAGGAGTGAAGGTAGAGGGAGATAACACTTTGTGAGTGTGTGTAAGGCCCCTTTCACACGAGCGGGAGACTCGCATGTCTCCCGCAACGGATCTACAGGGCTGGACTCCGCACTGACAGGGATCGCAGAGCATTATATGCGATCCCTGTCCGTGCCGAGTCCAGCCCTGTAGATGCGTTGCGGGAGACATGCGAGTCTCCCGCTCGTGTGAAAGGGGCCTAAGAGAGGGAGAAGCTGCAGGTGACCGGGAGAAAGATCACAGCCTATTATTGTCATTTGTTCCTCTATACAGCCTCCAGTAAACTCTTGTGTCACTTCCACACAGTTAATATTTTTTATCCATATATCTAAGCCAAAACCAGGTGAGGGTCCAAAACATGGAACAAGCACAAAGCCTCTCACTAAACCTCTCCATTGTTTCCATTCTTGGTCCTAGCTTACAAATAATAAAGCGATATACTGATAGTGTGAAAGTGGTCTGTAGTCTTCCCACTAAACAGTGAGACGATGAGCAGTTACACATCTAATCCCCCCTGCACCTCTGGCTTCATACACACAACTATCAATTTTGCAGTCCACAAATTGCAGATTCGTAAAACATGGATCCCGGCTGTGTGCATGCCACCAGAATAGGACGTTCTATCTTTTTTGCAGGGCTGCAGTACGGACATACGTGGTGGACAGCACACGGCATGCTGTCTGCATCTTTTGCGTACTCGTTGAAATGAATGGGTAAGCATTAGAGATGAGCGAACGTGCTTGAAACGAGCACTGTACCGCTCGGCTCCCCTGCGCTCGCATGGCCGCAGGCAACCGCTTCCGTCCTCCTCATGCGAGCGCAGGGGAGCCGAGCGGTACAGTGCTCGTTTCGAGCACGTTCGCTCATCTCTAGTAAGCATCTGCTCAGCAAAAAATGTGTACTGGATACGGACTGATAACACAGTCGTGTGCATAAGGAGTTATCAGGACATGAACACATGCCCACAACATACCTATTAAATGTAATAAACCTTTATTATAATATATTATTAGACATTCACCTGGGTAGAGCACATGACTGGCGGCGCCAACGTGACACCTTCCGGCCTGGTGTCTTTACACTGTGATCCGCATATCATGTCATGGTCTCAGGTGGTTACATGTACGCCGACCTGATGCCTGGCTTAGAAGAGATGGCAACTGAGCGTGCACCAGTCAACAAGACCCAGGTGAATGTACTTTAACAACTGAATGGGAAACCTTTTGGATTGGTGGGAGGGGGTTTATTAGATCTGATTCACAGTGAGGGCGTAACCCCAGATGAAGGCATGCCAAAACGCGTGTTGGGGTAATGCCATCACTGACCATACACATCTATGGGTGATATATGAAGATTTTTACTACTTCCATCTGAGGTTGGGCACAGTTACTGTTGATACTTGGTTATCAGGCACACAAGCTGTTTGTTCAGAGTGAGTGTTCCCGTCATTAGATGTATTTTCGTATAATCCTCATCCATTGTGGGAGGGTCGCGGATGGCGTTTCTTCTATCACCTCTCCTCACATGTGATTTTATGAAATATTTTAATATATATATTAATACAGGTTTATGACATTTAATGGGTTTTTCATGTAGGTTGTTTCTGGCTTTTCTGAGCCTGTACCATGGTTATCACCACATATTATGGTAAAATTAAGCACTACAGCAGTGTACTGTACATGTGTGCTTTGTTTGGTTGTTTTTTCTTGTTTAGTTATCAGGACATGTACTAACTGTGTGTCTCTTCTCTTCTGGAGAATTCGTGAAGATATGTGCAAACAGAAAGAGATTGTGTCGTTTCCTGCAGTGGCCGTTTCTGAAAATGTGAAGCGCTGCCATATTGGTTGGCATTTTTGAACTGGCTTTGAAAACTGATAACCAACTGGTATGGTCACATTTTTTAAGGCCAATTTCACACTAGCACTTACACAGCCTGCCAGAGATTATCATGTCAGGAATAGCCGGACATTACCTTTCTCCGCTGGAGCCTAATGACCATCATGGGACCCAGTGGGGATACGGCCTGTTCCCATCATTAGTGCCAGGATTCTGCCGGAAAAAAACACTGCTTGTAGTGGTACTATTCCAGGTGAATCTCAGCACTAATGCCAGAAAAAGGCCGGATCCCATTATAGTTAATGGGGCCTGGCGGCAGTTTATGACTATGCCGGAAGCGCTGATCTCTGGCGGGTTGTTCCTCTGCCAAACAATGTAAGTGCTAGTGTGAAACTAGCCTAACAAAGCAGCAGTTATTTCATCTATAGTTATCACAGATTAGAGGAATGCACCCACTACTTCAGCCATTCCAACAATCATACACACATACCTCCTCCTCCAGCCTCTCCTTTTGTTGAACCAGATGGTCTAATTTCTGATGGGACTGTTTGAGGTCAAAATCCAGCATGGAACACTGCTTCTCTATCTCCATCCTCCGGCTCTCCGCTTTCTCCTTCGCTGCCCTTTCTGCTTTCACTTTCATTTCCATCTCTGAGGCCAAATACAATATTGTCAGATGCAAGAAATGTCCAGTGGGTAGAATAGTCATACATTCATTACGTGAAGGAAGGCAGTGCAAAAAATAGTTCAATTTGCAGCAAAGGGATAACATTTAAACATTTAAAGGGGTTCTCCGGGAATTAAGAAAATTAAAATGCTTAAATATTACTTCATGATAAATATATTCCCAAATACCTTTCATTAGTTATATGGCTCATTTTGTCTAGGGAACAATGTTTAGGACAAACAAAATGGCCGCCGTCCTATTAGTACACACAGAACCTGTCCTAATCACACAGGAGGACAAGTTACTTCACAACACTGAGGTAAAGATCTGCCTCATCCTCCTCTCTGCTCTTCTTGTCAGGGATTATGATCCTGAATACAGATGATAAGATCTTCAGCTGAATCTCTGTAGGAATGGAGTTCATGAGGAGACATGAAGTACAGAGAGGAGGTGGGGATGTGGGTAATGAGCAGCAGCTCTTGTGTGCAGTCTCTATTACCACAGTCCCACATTACCACAGTCTGTCCTGTCCGTCCTCTCTGTACTTCATGCCTCCTCCGTTCCCACAAAGATTCAGCTAAATATCGTATTAAACTGTATTTAGGATCATAACCCCTGACAAGCAGAGCAGAGAGGAGAATGAGGCAGCTCTTTACCTCAGTGTTGTAAAGTAACTTGTCCTCCTGTGTGATTAGGACAGGTTCTGTGTCTACTAATAGGATGTCGGCCATTTTGTTTCTCCTAATCATTGCTCTCTAGACAAAGCGAGCCATATAACTAATGAAAGGTATTTGGGAATATATTTATCATGAAGTAATATTTAAGTATTTTCATTTTCTTAATTCCCGGAGGACCCCTTTAAATAGGTTTGGTCACTTGCCCCCTCCTCTCCCCCCCTTCCCCAAGAAAAATAGCCAGGTATTCCAACTCAGCCCCATTTCCATACATGAAAACAGAGGCGAGACAGCACTCATCTACACTCACCACACATGGCCACTGACTTTTCTTCCTCAAATGACTGGTGCTTGTCACTCAGTCTTGCCTTTGTCACCTTATGCTCATTGATCTCCTGGTCCAGCCGCTGCTGCAAGGATTTTAGCTGATAATTCAGCTCTATTTCTAAATTGTTCTTTTCCTGTTAGGAGTAAAACACAGAATCTTACATTTACAGAAATACAACTCACAATCACATCAGTAACAAGGTAGCAAAATGATAAAGCAATAGAATTTTAATGAACCAAAATATAAAAAAAAAAAAAAAAAAAAAAAAAGGATGTGTATCAAGGGGTGTTTAAAGAAGCACTGTTTATTTTTGTTATTTTTTAATCATAGATAAATAGATAGATGGATATGATAGATAGATAGATATATTGCTAAGTCAACAGCAGTATTCTAGCAGTGTAATTTGTTACGCCCTTATGCCCCTTTCACACGAGCGGGAGACTCGCATGTCTCCCGCAACGCATCTACAGGGCTGGACTCCGGCACTGACTGGGATCGCATATAATGCTATGCGATCCCTGTCCCTGCGGAGTCCAGCCCTGTAGATGCGTTGCGGGAGACATGCGAGTCTCCCGCTCGTGTGAAAGGGGCATTAGGGTCCATTCACATGACCATATTCGCTTTAGGGCTTTTTCACACAAGCATGTTCCTTGTGAGAGAGTGATTGTGTGTTCAGGACTACAGAAGCGCAGGGCATTATCATGATTGGTAACGCTGTGTGCCTCTGCACGACCTTTCTGTAACAGAATCATACTGACAGCTTTATGTGACCAGAAGAGAACAATCTTTTATCCATTTCCAACCCATATAAACACATGCAGTATGAAAATTTAAAACACATTTTTAATTGCTCGATCAGGACTTAACACGTTCTTTGGTCACTCACTTTTTCCGACTTGTTCAGGACATCCAATGCCTCCTTCCGATCCATTTCTGCCCTTTCAAGATTGTGCTTGAGATGCTTCAATTCTTCTTGCAATGATGACATTCTCGCTGTTTCAAGATAACAGAGAATAAGAGATGTCAAGCTACAAAACTGCAGAACGGTTTTTATGGCAAACCCATAAAGCTTTAATAGAAAGCCATTTAAAAACCTACTGAAATCACTGCAAAAAAAAAAAAAAACATACGAAAAACCTTCTTATTTTTATGAAATAAAAGCGGCTTTACACCGTACATGACTGTCTATGCACACTGGATATCCCAGCATTCTCATCCAGAAGATAGGGACAATGCTCTGTTTGATACCAGTACCACGTGCTACCCACCAGACTGCAAGTAACAGGGCCCTTATGTCTAGATATTACAAACTACAATGACCGACCTTTCTGTCTTTCCTTTCGTCTATTTAGCTCTGTGTTACATTAGTGGAATAAAACACATTTCATACCTAATGATACAGTAGCATCAATCCCAATTGTTTCATAACTATAAGAACATTTTATGACTGAATGAAATTTAAAGGGAATCCATCCCCAGATTTATTCTGCCCAATCTAAGGGCAACTTACTTCAGACCCCAATACAAACACTTATGCGTATTTCTGTTCAGTCATTTTCTTTACGCCAGCATTGGGCAACTCCCCTCGGATATGAGCTCTGGAGTCCGCTCAGTGCATTCACTGGGAAGTCTCTGCGGCCTTCCCCACCCCATCAGCTTTATATAGTATAGGAAGAAAGCTGTCAGTCATCTATGGGAAGGCAGATTGAGCTGCAGCTTATGAATATGAGGAATCCAGTGCTCTGGGGCTACTAGAGCTGGCCACCAGTGATTTTTTATAAAAAAATGACTGAACAGAGGTAAGTGATCTCGCATTTATATCAGGGTCTCTGCACTACATAAACTTGCCGACCGATTCCCTTAAAGATATACAATAACCACACAATTGTTCACCTTGTAGATCTCCAATAAGCTCTGATCCTTGGTTCCTGTCCCTCCTCTCCGAATCTAAGGCTGCCTGTAGTTGAAAAAAATCCTTTTCCACTTGTAATTTGGCACTTTCCAATAGCCGACACCTATCCTGTAATTCCCGATTAAGTGTTTCCAACTGTGAAATAGTCTTGCCCATCTCATTTTGACTTTTCCTCAGTCTTGCAGCAGTGTCCGACTCCGTTCTTAAGAAGTCATTGGCTTCTTCCAACTAGAAACAAAAGAGATTTGTATGGATTTGATGAAGAAATTACATTAAAAGTAATGTCTGGTGAACTAATAGCAAGAAATTATTTGCAGCCTGAGTCAATAAGGTGCCAAGAATGGAGCACTTAAAAGGGCGATATCCATACCCATATCCAAAATATTTATTGTCTATCTTGTTGCTATGGTGATACAGTCTTTGTAGGAAAACCCTATAATAAAATTTGATTTATCAGTTTCAGTCTTTTGTGGCCAAAAAACATATTGGGGGCGGGGGGGGGGTGACAAAGAGAATGAGACTTAAGAGAAAAAATAAATTTAAATTAAGGAGAATAACCTAAACAGTGAGTACACGGATTACTTACCTGTTTTTGTAATTGTGATATTTTTTCATTTGTCATCTGCGAATTCTGACTAATTTTCCTCAAATCTTCTAGTTGGTCTTTTAATGTGGATACTGAAAGATTGAGTAAAATGATAAATAAGCGGACATGCATCCCATTTCGATTTTCTGCCCCTACCCCCCTGAAACCCTGCAGGCCAGTCAATGGCGCATGTCAGGACTTACACCGCTGTGCCTCATCTCCACTAACATTCAACCTGGAAATACAAATTGCTAGCACTACCCCCTACAGCAACTATGGTCGATTTAAACGCCATGAACACCTTCTGGGGGGGGGGGGGGGGGGTGTCTGCATTCAAAAATTTTCAGCAGTTTTTGTCATAAAGTGTTAAGTTATAGCCAAGCTGTGATCATCTTTCACTTGAGCTGTCAGACAGCTATGCAAAGTTCTCATCTCTGAACGCCAGACAGCTCATAAACACTCAATATAAGAATTGAGCTACTATGTGTGTTTATAAGCCGTCAGGAATCAGAGATAAGGCTTCACATGAGACGCTAATTGACGGAACACAGGCAGCTACTAGAATCTCAACGCTGTACAGGGAAAGGGGCCTAAAGGGGTTCTGCAGTTATGTAAAACGGATGATCTATCCTCTGGATAGATCATCAGTATCTGATCGTTGGGGTCCGACACCCGGGACCCCTGCCGATCAGCTGTTTGAGAAGGCAGCGGCGCTGCAGGAGCGCCGCGGCCTTCTCTGTGTTTACCACAGGCCAGTGACGTCACGACTAGTATCACTGGCCTGGGCGGGGCTAAGCTCCATTCAAGTGAACAGAGCTTAGCCCCGCCCAGGCCAGTGATACTAGTCGTGACCGCTGCCTTCTCAAACAGCTGATCGGCGGGGGTCCCGGGTGTCGTACCGCTGCCGATCAGAGGCTGATGATCTATCCAAAGGATAGTAAACACCTACTGAAAATTTTTAGTTCAAAATGAGTATGACGCAATAATTAACAATGCCTCAAAGGTGTCCATAGCCTTTAAAGAGTTGGTGGCATCCACTGTCAAACACCTGATGCCTGTGGGCATACATACCAGTACACACAGCCATTATGTCAGCAAGAAACATGTAATACAATGGACAGAAAATGCCTTTAATTGCCATGACTGCTGATTAGTGACAGGATGATGAGGCATGATACAACCATGGAAGAATCCCTCATGCTAAGTGAAAAAACAATCAAGAATTTCAGATTGGGTCATCTCTGATGAAACTCTTCATTCTGGTTTCCTGCATACAATCAGGACTCACTCATATACCAGAGGTTAAAATGACTGCTTGAACTTTTTTAGTGCATAATGGAGTCCAAATGTGATTCCACCATACCCCCTCCCCCAACATTAACTCCTAATTACCCATTTCAGAGCCCACATTCCTGAGACGGATCACATGCCCACCTACATTAGGCTGAGAAACAACAAACTGTTAACTTGCCTTCGTTTTCGACATTCCTCCGCTTTTCGCTCTCCTGTTCTGCCTTTCTTTGGAATTCATTCATTCGGTGCTGGAGCATCATCTTTTCCTTTTCAATTTGAGACACGACTGACTCCAAGTTTTTTCTTTGATTGCCCTAAAATTATAAATCATGAATGATTGCACCTTACATAACGCTGTATTTTTAGCTGGTATGAGCATATTTCTACCTATCAGCTGCATGACTGAATACGTCTTCCAGGCAGGAGAAGAATGAACACCA
The DNA here is from genome assembly GCA_900303285.1 of Rhinella marina. Classification (NCBI taxonomy): domain Eukaryota; kingdom Metazoa; phylum Chordata; class Amphibia; order Anura; family Bufonidae; genus Rhinella; species Rhinella marina. Next base: position 480,840 of record ONZH01008614.1, read on the forward strand.
GAAAAAGAACAGAACGGCACGCAAAGCATCAGAGAGCTTACCTCTTCATCCAGCTCCTTCATTATCTTGTCCAGTTTAATGTTGTACATCCTTTATCATGGGGAAAAATAAATATATTTATCACAGCAAGAATAGGACATCAAGAAAATCAATTGATCGATTGATTATCTCCCTTGCGCCAGCAAAGTGGCCTTAAAAAGTCACAAGCTGCGCGTTTGCGACTTTTATAATGTGACTTTCTGACAGATAAAGAGTCACAAGTACCACTTTTTTATGCCACCCTCGCCAATTTTCCAAAAGTGGGCGTGGCAAGTGCAGGAAAGGGGTGTGGCCAACAGAAGAGAAATTTATCTTCATTTACACCAGTTTTCTGATGCAAATGAAGCCAAAAATCTATGGGAGCTCCGAGCTGCAGTATATTTCTGTCTAGGAGAACGGACAGCCAAGGGATGCGCCAAAGTTATGAGGCCTGTACCTCATCATGAATGTGGTGCATCCACCAGCAGTGCAGGGGATATCAAGACCGATGCAGAAAGTGCCTGTCTTGATAAATCTCCCCCTATGTCCTCATTAAGACGGGAACTCCCGCAAAAATGTTTATTCCATATCCTGCTAGAAATGTACACGATGTAATCTGTAGTGAATGTCATTTTCTTACCAGTAGCTGAATTTTTGAGTTACATCATCCTGAAGTTTCTTATCTGTGTCATGTGACTAGGAATTAGACCCACCAACTCACACAGCACTTTATGTGTGGACAGGAAGTATAATTTTCTATGCATTCCTATGGGAGCCTCACTTTCAGTCTCATAGGAATGAATAGAGCAGTTACTGGCTTTCTGTCCTGGGTCAGTTGGAGGTCAGGGAGTTGGTCACATGACCCAGCTACAATAAGAAGAGAGTGGAAACTCTCAATTTCAGCCTCTGATAAGAAAATTACATTCACTACAGATTATATCATGCACCTTTCTAACAGGTCAGAGAATAAAATTTTTTGCGGGAGTTCTTCTTTAAGTATCATTAGTTCTGTAGAATCCAGGAGGTACATCCAAAATACAAACTGTGGGAGACATTTATTAAGACCAGCATTTACTACGCTGGTCTTAAGTCCCTTTGAGCTGCTAGAGGAAGCCTCAAAGTTAAGTAGAGGCATAGGCTTCTACATAAGTTTGGCGCTTCCTCCAGGAGGCCGTACAACAGACTTGCATCTACACTAGCTTCCTTGCTGGCATAGATTTAAGCCATTTAACACTGGCATGGAAAATGATAAATGAGCCAGGCCCAACCACTTCCATGCCCTCTTTTCCTGCCACTTCAGAAAAGTGTTGTGAGCGGAAAAAAGTTGCAGATTTTGCTGCAAAATGGTGTGCAACAAACTCTGCAACTTAAATATGCCACAATAGTGACCCCCTGGAGCCTCAATGAACAGTGTACTTGCACAGAATGCCTGGTTGGTTTACAAACTGGCTGTACAATAGCTTTAGGTCTAATGCTCAGTTGTCTGACCGCTATTCCTCCCAACTTCCCCATCGACATACAGGCTGGGTTCGGCTGAGGAGGCATGTGTCCTCATGGGGAAGAGAGAAAAAAAAGCCACTGTCAGACTACTCTCATGGCAGCTAATCTCCATTGAGAATAAAGGATGGGGTGTGTTAAAATTCAACAACCTCGTGCTTCTTTTTCCAGGAATCTACCTAATGAATGTTGGGAGCACACTAATATGCATTTGTCATTCAGAAGGCTGTATGTTTTTAGCTGTCCGCAAAAATACGGATGTTTTTTTTTTTTTGTGGACAGATCAGCGTGTCCGCATAAAAACAGATTGCATTCCGCATTTTTGCGGACTCAGACTTCAATGGGGCCATGTCCTCATTTTCACTGACAAGTATAGGACAGCTTTTGTTTGTTTTGCAGGTCTGTGGAATGGAACAGAAGATGTGTATAGCACAGTTTGTGCTGTCCACATCTTTTGGGGCCCCATAGAAGTGAATTGGTCCGCCTCTAATCCGCAAAATTGCGGATGAGGTGCGGAAAGCAACATACAGCTGTCTGAATGAGCCCTCAGTCTAACGTGTGTGGCCACCTTTTGGAACGCAACTCTATTCCAATTAATGTCTCTTGGTTTAGTCCCCAAATTCTGATCAAGCGTTCATCCAATTTATCCGACTGATGACAGTTCAAGTACAACTAAAACGTTCAACAGTTTATGTGGTGATACTAAAAGCCAAACCACAGAGATAAACCCATTGGTGAGGACTTCTGATGGCACCGAATGGACTACATGAGAAGAACATGTCTCATGTACAATACACTGCTTATAAGGCTACTTTCACACTAGCGGCAGTCCGGATCCAGCAGGTGAAGGGTGCCGCCGGATCCGGACTGCCGCAGGGACATGTGTGGGGCCACACATGTTACACAGTACCTTATACATACACACAAACACATACATACTTACATACTCCAGGCAGGCCGCACGTCTTCATGCCCAGGAGGCGCGCCACTATGACGATTCCCCACAGCGCCCTCTGCTGGGTGCTGTAGGGAATCGTCATAGCAGCATACCTCCTGGGCGTGCGTGCAAGACCTGCGGCCTGCCTTCCTGGAGTTTGTAAGTATGTATGTGTTTGTGTGTATGTGTGTGTGTGTATGTATGTATGTATGTATGTATGTATGTATGTATGTGGTGACTAGAGATGAGCGAGCATGCTCGAGTGCCATTTTTGCGTACGCATTTTAAAATTCGTACGCTATTCATACGCATATTTTAATCTATACGCAAATGCGTACGAATAGCGTACAAATTCAATTTGTACGCTATTCGTACGCATTTTCGTATACATTAAAACATGCGTATGATTAGCGTACGAATTTTAAAATGCGTACGCAAAAATGGCACTCGAGCATGCTCGCTCATCTCTAGTGGTGACGGATCCGTCCTGAACTCCATTGAAAGTCAATGGAGGGTGGATCCGTTTACCATTGTGGTCACACCAAACGGACCCGTCCCCATTGACTTCCATTGGGGGTCATTCCGGATCCGTCTTGGTGCGGATGCCTGGACCGGAGAGAAAACCGCAGCATGTTGCGGTTTGCTCTCCGGTCTGAAGACGGAAAGGAATGCTTTTAGGAGCATTCCGTTGTCTTCAGTTCAGTTTTGTCCCCATTGACAATGAATGGGGACAAAACTGAAGTGTTTTTTTCCTGTATTGAGCCCCTATGACGGAACTCAATACCGGATTTTAAGAACGCTAGTGTGAAAGTAGCCTAAGTAGATATGACGTGCCCAAACACTATACAAATACATAGAAAATAGAAGTGAAAACAGTTTAACATTTAAGCCCAAAAGTAAAGCAAGGAGAATTTACCTGCACTTCTGCTCCATCTCATCTTTTAGCTGCATCTCGTTATGTAACTGCTCTTCAAGTTGATAGATGCTCTTCTGCAAATTCTCCACCTGAACAGGAACAGATGTTTATCAGTAAGACTAAGTTCAGATCACCATTTAAATTCTGGTATTTTGTTCCGGTATTGGAAGAGAATGCAGAACTGATGGATCGGCATATGGCCGACATTATGGATTCCATTCACTATGGTGTGGACTGCCGGGTTTCCAACATGAGTACCGGCATTCTGCATGCAGAGGTATTTTGTCCTTTTCTGCTGTATCTTGCTGTAACCAATGCTGCAGATGTCAATCTAGACTGACTAAATACTTATACTTTACAGACACAACAGGACTAAGAAATAAAATAAAAAAAACAATGCATGTCCTAACTAACAACTGAGCAAATATTCAGAAAGTTTAGTCAATGGAAAACCCTATTGACTCAAAGCTTTCACCGGAGGTCAACATACAGATTGGCGGGGGCCCCAGAATGTGTCAGGAATAGGGCTGAGCGAATCGGGTTTGGGTTGCTGTATCCGAATCAGATTACTTTAAAAACTAAGAATATGGGCTCCGTTTTACCGTAAAATATATGTCCTCCGCGGAAGTCTTTCTGAAGTTTCTGCAAATATCACCAGACTTGCGTTATCTCGCTTCTATCACGTCAGTTCATTTACTGGCATAAATTACGAACCTGAACTCGGCTTTGTGCCTCATTAACGAAGCAGAGTTCAGCTTCAAATTTCAATACAGTCATTTATGCCGTTAAACTGACGTGATAGAAATGAGAAGAAGTAAGTCTCACAATATTTGCAGAAACTTCGGATTCTGTGGAGGACATACATGTTACAGTAAGACAGAGACCATGTTGTTAAGTCAGTTTTATAAGAATCAGGTTCGGATACAGCAATCGGAGCACAATTCGCTCAACCTTAGTAAGGAGATCAGTGAGGTATTATTCGGCTTGATATTTTTTAGCATTCTACGCTTTTGGTCAAAAGTTTCAAGTGTCTGGACAACCCCTTTAAAACTAGAAAAGAAAAGGTGTAAGATACTACATGTATGGGAATTTTATTGTAGATCCTATTAAACATACCCAGAATAATGTCTGTTCAGGTCACTGGAAATGCACTTTAGAAGCATGAGGCCTGTGTATTAATGCCACTTTACATGGATCGACAATCAGGGCAGTCATTGGGAAGGAGTTTTCCTAGGATTGCTCATTCCTGGTAATTGCCCTGTGTAAAAGTGCTGCCAATCACCTGATGATTAAGCAAAGGCCGATGCATACAGCTAAATCATTTTTGGATAACATACTGTACTGTCTAAACAACAATCTGCTGCCCAGAGACATTGATTTTCTATAGGGACAAGCGACTGCAGCAATCCCTCATTTCATACAAAGGAGATGTTTGCTGCATGTAAATGTCGCTCTCACCTCCTTTGACAAGCAGGCAATTATCGCAAATGAATGGATTTTTTATACAAGCATAAAGACGTACCAGGTTCTTATCTACTTTAGAACTGGATCTATTGTCATCAGCACTTGACGCAGGGTCAGATAAATACCTAAAAAAAGAAAAAAGGCGTTGAAAGAGAAAAGTTGGAAACTTCACCACCAATTTTACACACATTAGTATTAACTTACTGCCTGTTACTGTAATAGGTGAATCCTACAAAAGGAAGCTGGTTCCCCACAAATGCTTTGGGTATTGGGAATGTTTCTTCCTCTCCTTTATCTTCCTCCAAATCGTCAAAATTACTTGTATCAATGTCACTGGTTAAATCTGGTACAACCGGAGCTACAGCTAAGAAGAAAGCACAACAGAAAGTTAGTTCTTCTACAGTACAGTACAGGTTGGCTCTTTGCTGTCTTGAAGGCTGCAGAAAACCAATGCTGGTTTATTAGTGCTAAAATAATCTTATATCCTACAACGATGGAAAATACAAAGATGGCCATTCTTACGCCTCCAGCTACCATTATACTTAGGCCACGTTCACATCACCGTTTAGCTTTAGTTTCTTCTGATTTAGAAGAGGTTTCCTGCAAAGAACTATTTTCCCCTTTCCATAGGATAGGGAATAAATGTCTGATTGCTGGGATCAGTGGCAATTCGATGAAGGTCCCCAGTCCTTAATGTGACAGGAGCAGTAGTGCACTTACGTGACCAAATCTTGGTTCAATGTCTATGAGACTGCTGAGCACAGTACTCAGTTATTTCTTACTATTGCTCCTTTCACAAGGGGAATCAGGAGACTTATCCCCTATCCTGTGGTTAAGGGTTTGTTGTAGGACAACCACTACCTATCTTGACTAAGTAGGTGGCCCTGCGTCATACCACATATGAGTACTGGGAAATTACACTGCGCAAAAGCACCCGGTGGATGGCCCCTACTTCTGCTCCTGAGATGAGCCAAGTTATGTGCAAGGTTCACACTGCGCAAGCTTGCCGTGTGCACAGAGACAGGAAAAATGCACATTGGAGGATTTACTACATAAATAAAAACTGCTCACACATCCTACAGCAAATAGAACTAATAGAGAATGTATTCATAAGAAATAAAGTAAAAACAAGCACCTAACATGATTGAATTTGCAATTACTTAATTTACAGACTGGGACAACAGGGTATATACTTGTTTAAAGGGAACCTGTCATCTCCGAAACACCCCCTGAACTAGAGTAAGTGTTGTATAGTGTAAGTGATGCTGAATCCGAATATGTAAGTTTTATCTTCATACTCGCTTCCATTCCGACGCTGTGCTCCCACAAACCTGCAGTAAAATGCATTGAGTGGACTCTTCTATGAGTCCTCTCCATTATGTGAGTGAGCACTGGAGTCCAGTGAGTGCATTTTACTGCAGGTTTGTGGGAGCACAGCGTCAGAATGGAAGTGAGTATGAAGATAAAACTTACATATTCGGATTCAGCACCACTTACACTATACACCGCTTACTCTAGTTCAGGGGGTGTTTCGGAGATGACAGGTTCCCTTTAAGGCCTCACCCACACGTACTTTTTATCTGTGTCCCGTCAGCATTTTTGTAGATTCTATTAATTTTTATGTAGACCTATTCATTTCTAAGGATTCCCCAAAAAGACAGACAACACACAGATGTCATCCATGTGTCCGGAAATGATAGAAAATGTCCTATTCCCAGAAGTGCAGCACTCCTGGATAAAACTGACCATGGCATCTGAGGGGGTAACTGTCTGATTGGAGTTATCGACGATCGCAGGCATTAGCAAGTGTAAAAAAGTAAGCACCGAGCGGCTATGGCGCCCAGTCAGAAACTGAACGGGTGCTGTGTTTAATAACTTAGATTGTGAGCTCCACTGGGGACAGCAAGTGATTATGATGTCTGTAAAGCGCTGTGGAATATGTTCGTGCTATATAAGAGAGTAAAAAAAATACTGTATACCACAGGAAGATGAGGATTTATGCCTCTCCTCCTCGGACTGTAAAGCACACTGCCCACTGTATTACCTGCAGACTGCACTCCGGGCACAGTTTCTAAATGTGCATTTCTGGCTATATCGTGACTAGCAGATTCTTCACTTTAAAACAAGAAATATCTCAGATCTCTAGCTGCTAAACAGCCTGAGATACAGCAGTTAGTAGAAAAGAGGTATCTTACACCTCAGCTAATGAAGGGAAATTTGGAATATAAGACTCAAGGACTTTTAAGCAGGGCTGCGGAGTCGGAGTCGGTCACCATTTTGGTGGAGTCGGAGTCGGTATAAAATGGACCGACTCCTAAAATATATAATGAATTAGTACATTTAGTTCAGTGCTGAATATATTTTTATAAGAATTTGTGAAAATGATGAAATGTCCTATAAATGTCTGTTCTGTTCCTGATCTAAGGATTTAGGCTTTTAGTTGAGATGACTGTGTACTGCCCTTCATGTCCAGTGCATGTTCTCTCTTTATGCTTTATGTTTCCTCTGAGCTCATGTTTGGAGAGGTTAGCTGCTCTCATGGCTTCTATCTGCTGCTGATGTAAAACACCTAGAGCCTTATGTATGAAAACTGTCTAGGTGTAGAAGTTTCTTTGTTGCCCACAGCAACCAATCAGAGCTCCCCTTTCATTTCATATAGTGCTCTGGAGAAATGAAAGGGGAGCTCTGATAGGTTGCTATGGGCAACAAAAAAAGGCTTAGACCTAGACAGTTTTCATACATCAGGCCCAGAGGCGTAGCTACTGGGGGGGGGCAGGGAAGGCGATACCTCTGGGGGGGCCCAGCAGGGATGGCCTTAGTTATGGAGTCTGATGGGGGAACATTAAGCCGATCTGAGGTCTGATGGGGGTACATTCTGCTGATCTGAGGTCTGATGGGGGTACATTCTGCTGATCTGAGGTCTGATGGGGGCACATTCTGCTGATCTGAGGTCTTATGGGGGCACATTCTGCTGATCTGAGGTCTGATGGGGCACGAGACGCTGATCTGAGGTCTGATGGGGGCACAATACGCTGATCTGAGGTCTGATGGGGCACATTAAGCCGATCTGAAGTCTGATGGAGGCAAGGGACTGTTAGTTTAGTGATGTAAAAGCTGGGGACAGATTTCCTTTAACATAGGAGTCCCCTTTTTTACTCCTATTAATCCTATATTTTACTGCATTATGTGGTAGAGTATTTAGAGTAGGGTATGTACAAAGTCTATTGTACTGTACTTAACAGCATAGATGATCTAGCAGTTTATATAGTCATCTTGCTAATACAGTATTATAACCACAACTAGTAGTAGGTGCCTGTGAAGTTGGAAACGTGCGTTTGGGAAGCCAATAAGTGGGGGGGCCCACTGAAGTATGTTTCGCCCCCCCATGTGCTGAACCTCTAGCTACGCCTCTCATTAGGCCCTAAGTGAGCTGTACCCAGAGAAGCCTGATAGATTACAAACTGTTTTTGTCATGACTTATCTGTACTATTGATTTTATGCAAATTTGTTTAAAGTTATCACTTAAACATGCTCCATGTATGAGGGAGTAGGAGTCGGAGTCGGGAGTCGGAGTCGGGGTGAGGGGAAATTGAGGAGTCGGAGTCGGGGCTTTGGCTTACCGACTCCACAGCCCTGCTTTTAAGCAGGATTTTTTTTTCTTGATAAAAAATAAAAAAAAAATCTTATAGTCCAAAACAGTAAGGTAAATATCAATTATCACTATACATGAGAAATGTTATAGATTAGATCATTTATTGAAACGATATCCATAAGAAATTAATACAATAAGTTTCAATTGTACTACAAGATGAAAAATGTAGGTAGGCTAAGAAAAACACTGAAAAATGTGAACCCAAATTCAGCAAGGTACTGTAACTTAATTCACATTCAATGGAGTCAAGCTACAGCAGGATGTTGTGTCATCCTGGTTGTCAAAGAACAAGGAAAGTAATGGAAATTTAAATGCAGCCTTTAAAAGTAAAAAGGGTTTTTGGGCAAAACCAAATTCAACCTTTCTGTGATACCTGAACTCAAAGAACTTACTATCTCGGAGAGTCTCCCATGCCCATTGGTCATTTTTGAAGAAAAGATGTCTTTTAATTTCTTCAACCCCATTCCGTCCCAACCGGACTTCTCTGTGAAGAACCAAAAAAATGCATGTTAATTTTTTTTAAGACATTTCAATAATAATCCAATTAAATTCATTATTAAATGGGTTGTCCAAAGGGCCAAAGTGAAGTGCTCAGAATGATTTAGAATAGATACTCACCCCCACAATCCCCTGCAGCTAATGCTTTTACACTTAGAGTCCCTGCTGTTCTCAATACCACTCAGCAAATCATTGGCTGCAATGGTGGACTGCCTCAGACAGAGCAGGCACCCCCTGACATTTCCTACAAGTTGGGCCTGGACCAGAAAGCGGTCCACTAAACTAGAAGGGCCAGTAAAATAGCAAGGGATCAGTGAGATACACACACACACACATATATATATATACACACATTTTTTTTTTTTTTAAACCACTCTGCACATTATACAAAAAAAAAAAAATTTGTTGAACCCATTCGACTAATGAGCTGAAAAATGATGACTTTAAAGGCCAGCCTGAAAACAGAACCAACAGAAGTAAAAGCTAAAGAGAATCCTGATGGACTGGGCAATAAACATCAAGTAAGGCCAATCGTAATGACCTCCATAAGTTCTCCATAACCTGGTTGAAATTGTGCATTTTGAACAACTTTTCCCTAATGTGTACGGCCACCTTCAAGAGGTTGTGAAAGAATGCGAAATATCAAATATTGCTAAACTTCTACTTAGCACATGTCATTGTGTAATTAACCATAATTAAGTCCTAGCTTTAAAGGGTTTCTGTCACCAGTTTTTAGCATATTAAACAGGATGACATTTCAAATGTGTAAATGTCCCCTGATGCTAAATATGTAATTTACTTATTTGCCACTGGCCCCGTTTTTGCGTAATTTAACCTTTTATAATATGTAAATTAGCCTCCTAGGAGCAAGGGGGGCGGTACCCCTGCTCCTAGAGGCTCTATTTGCCCACCTAGAAAAACGCCTTCTTTGCTTGATTGACAGGGCCAGGCAGCTCGCTCCATCTGCTGCCGGCCCTGTCCGCGATCCAAATCCCGCACCTGCGCCGTGCGTCCTTCATTCGGCGCAGGTGCAGTGAGTGTAGCAGGCTGCCAGGGATTTGGATCGCAGACACGGCCGGCAGCAGATGGAGCGAGCTGCCTGGCCCTGTAAATCAAACAAAGAAGGCGTTTTTCTAGGTGGGCAAACGGAGCCTCTCCTAGGAGGCTAATTTACATATTATAAAAGTTAAAATTAAGCAAAAACGGGGCCAGTGGCAAATAAGTTAATTACATATTTAGCATCAGGGGACATTTACACATTTGAAATGTCATCCTGTTTAATATGCTAAAAACTGGTGACAGAAACCCTTTAAAGGGATGGAGCAAGATTGGTGGGTGGGAGGGAGGGAGGGGCTGGACCTGTAAAGAAAGATTACATACCTGCTTACAGCTCCTTCTCCTCCAGACCTGTGATACTCCCCTGGGCTCCCATCATGTCAACGGTGACCAGCTTCACTTCCATCATGACAAATGGTCAGATGGGGATCCGTTCTCCGTGACCAGTGATTGGCTGCGGCAACATCAAACTGGATGTTGACATCAAAGAAGGCCAGGGGAGCATCACAGGCCTGGAGAAGAGACAGGGAGCCGATGCTATGAAGCAAGTAAGTAATCTTTCCTTTATGGGCCTGGCAATGTGGGTGAGGGTGAGGTCAGGATGTTTGCCAACCTCCCCCAGATTCTTGCCCAAGCCCTTTAAAAGGGGTTCTCTGGGAATTAAGAAAATAAAAAAACTTAAATATTACTTTAGTATAAATACATTCCTAAATACCTTTCATTAGTTATAATGGCTCGTTTTGTCTAGGGAGCCATCATTAGGAGAAATAAAATGGCTGCCATGCTATTAGTACACACAAAACCTGTCCTAATCACCCAGGAGGACAAGTTACTTCACAACACGGAGCTAAAGAGTTGCCTCATCCTCCTCTCTGCTCTGCATGTCAGGGATTATGCTGACAATCTGAATACAGATTAGAAAATCTTCAGTTGAATCTCTGTAGGAATGGAGGGGGGAGACATGAAGTACAGAGAGGACGGACAGGACAGACTGTGGTAATGGAGATTACACACAAGTGCAGCTGCTCTTAACCCACCTCCTCTCTGTACTTTATGATAACTAATGAAAAGTATTTGGGAATATATTTATAATAAAGTAATATTTAAGTATTTTTATTTTCTTAATTCCTGGAGAACCTCTAGTCTAGACCTTTATTACGGCTAATTACACAATGACACGTTTTAAGTTGAGCAATCATTGATATCAAAGTTTTGACATGTCACCAAAGATGAAATGCTATGACTGGCCACTGAAGTCGAATAGTTAATGGTTACTGTCGACAACACATGACAAATGAGAGAATGTGGCTATCTGGTAAGAAAAGTTTATTAGAAGGTTTAGTATTTCAATATATTAGGCTCAAGTAAATATTTTTATCTCCAAAAATCCTTTAAAGAGCCTCTGTCACCAGGATCAACTCTATTAAACCAGACATTCTGGCTGGTAGAGCTCATCATGCTGATTAAAACTGTACCTTTCTTTTGTCTGTATGATAAATAGCAGAGAAATCAGCGTTTTTATTCATATGCAAATGAGCAATCAGAACACTCAGAGGCGGGGCTGAATATTTTTCTCTCCGTAGATGGAAGCGCTCCATAATGGAAGCGCTCATTAGCATTCGCCCCATAAGACGCATAGACATTTTCCCCCACTTTTGGGGGGGGAAAAAATGTGTCTTATAGGGCGAAAAAAACGGTAGCTTCCTGAGCAGATCTCAGTGTGGTGCAGCTATGGTATATGGTGTATATGATATTTACTTGCTAGCACACAGCTCCAGGACACAGCTCTGCCCTCAGCCTGCTGTCTAGCCCTGTCAGTCAATAGGAGGAGGCGTGTACAGAGCACAGGGGATGTTACAGAGCAGTGCTCAGAATATTCAGCCCCGCCTCTGAGTGCTCCGATTGCTCATTTGCATATGAATAAAAACGCAGATTTATCTGCAGCTATTTATCATACAGACAAAAGAAAGGTACAGCTTTAATCAGCATGATGAGCTCTACCAGCCAGTATGCCTGGTTTAATAGGGTTGATCCTGGTGACAGAGCCGCTTTAATATCTTTAATATGTCTACTGGAGAAATGTCTCCCTTCCAGAACATATTTTTTGGATCACAGTTTACATAGTAGAACTGAAGTGGTAAAGATGATAGTATACTAAGCTGTGGCATTCGGTGGCAGGCAGCTGCTGTCCATGCAAATTAAGATGCATCAGACTGGATCTAGAAGCACATAATGAGGGCATCCTTTTGCCTCTATACAAATCCCTCGTCAGAGCACACACAGAGTATTGTCTATAGTTCTGAGCACCAATGTGAGAGAGACGTAGCAGAGCTGACGGGGGTTATAGACGGGCAGCCAAGTAAATGGAATCATTATACCCAGAAAGCCTTAAGGCCACCTTAAGCCCCCCCATATACAGAGTACTGTCAAGTTGTTTTCAGTGGGCATATGGGCACCTGACTCTCCTGAGATTGACTGGACATGTCTGACTTCAAAGCTCAATACTTTTATTTTCCCAGGAGATGAACCACAAGAGATGTCTAGCTGTGACTATGATCTCTCCCCACTGGAAATGAGCCATGTATGGGGGAGTCGAGAGAGACAGCTGATGGCCACTGAAGGTGTATGGGCACCTTTAGAGGTGAACTACTCACCAGGTACAAGTTTATCTTTATAATGATCTTTTTACAGCTGTTACTATAAAATTGGGCATACACATGGGAAATCGATTGGATAAGGTTTGTTTGGCCAATAGCTCTACTAATCCCCCCGTTCCCATGCACATATGTCTTGTCCTGGCCGAGTGCTGTGAAACTGGAGAAGGCCTCGTTCACATCTCCATTTGTGGATCTAGTAGGCTGTTCCGTCACAGAGCAGCCTGTCAGATCCTCTATTTCATCGCCGGATCCCCACAGTCCAGCCGTGATCCGGCCAATTACCAACAAAGATGTTGGGTTTCGACCAAAAGAAAACCATTGCATGCAGGGAATGGGGATCTGGCAGTGAAGTAGAGGTTCCAGCAATGCTGGGTCCGTAAGATCGGGCAGTCTGCTCGGTGCTGGAACTTCCTGCTGAATCTACAAGAGGAGAAGTCTACGAGGCCAAAGGGCGAAAGGATCCACTGTGTGTGAGTTAAAGAGGTTGTCCAACCCCACAAATTACAATGGATGAAAAAAAAAAATCATAAATAGAAATATCCCTATCAATCGCTTGCTGCTCCCGTGCCATCGCTTCCCTAGTCATCCGCCATCTTTTGCTTACCAGACTCCAGTGATGACCGCTGCAGTCATTCATTGACTGTAGCAGTGATGTGTCAAAACCACTGAAGTTACTGTTGGGGTGTGAACATGTGATTGGACACGGGTGGACGGAGATTGATTTATGAAACAGGGAAGCTTCGACACGGGAGCCGCAGGGAATCAGTAAAAGGATCATTTCCTCTTGTGGTTACTTTATGCAATTGTAAGACATCTATAAAAAACTGAATGATGTTGGACAACATGAGGTAAAATGTTAGAAAAAAAACCCCAAAACACTGCAGTCCAATTACATTCATTTCTTTCTGCACTGATTAATTCAATGAAATTCCATCCCGGAGCCCTCCATCATTTTCATACTAAATCACAGACTGCAAACATTTCCTTACAAAGGCACTTATCGCCTTCGTAGACTCACAACTTGCTTTATTTAGATAAAAAAAAAAATGACAGGAGCAGGCAGTGATTTCAAATGCATTGAATGCTGCTTTAGACCCAAGTATATATGATTTTATCTGCCTCCAGAAGTCGTCCGGCCGGCTGCCTTATAAGGCTTTCCATTACCGTGCTGGGAGCAGACGACATATAGATCTCCTTTCCTAGGATCGGCAATTTAAAGGTTTCAGAACAATTGAGGCCATGTTTCAGCTTTCATTTCTTACACTTAAGGGCTCATGCACACGACCGTATGTATTTTGCGCTCCGCAAAAAATACGGATGACGTCTGTTTGCATTCCATATTTTGCGGAATGGAAAAGCTGGCCCCTAATAGAACAGTCCTATCACTGTCCGTAATGCGGACCATAGCAAGACATGTTCTATTTATTTGTGGAAAGGACATAAGGAAACAGAAGGCACACAGAGTAACTTCCATTTTTGTTTTTTGTGGACCCATTGAAATGAATGGTTCCGCATACGGTCCGCACAACAAAACGGAACGGACACGGAAAGAAAATACATCCATGTGCATGAGCCCTAAGGCTGTATAACCCCATAGGAGCTTGTTAGCGATGATCTGCCTGTGTAATACTGCCTAAGTTTATCTGATGAATGAGCAAACGCGGCATTGTTTGCCGCCGGCAGCAGACTGTGATTAGACAGCATGATCTTCTACTGGCAAACAATGATTCAATGCGGGGATAAACTATGGCATTAGCGATTGCTCCTTCCTATACTGTGGAGGAGATCGCTGCATGTAGTAGCAGTGGTCTCCTCCACTAATGAGCAGGCGCTTGCTGGGAAGGAATTCTTCATTCCAAACAATCGTCCACAAAATCGGTTAATGTAATGCAGCCCTTAGAGAAGCGATTTTTATCTCTTACTCTTGAAAGGATTTCCAGGAATTAAATATCGATAGCTTTCCTGAGGATAATTTCTGACTGATGGTCCGTCTCCAAACACTCCTGCTGATCAGCTGTTTGAAGAGGCTGAAGCTTTCGGTTAAGTGATCCACCCTCGTCTCAACATACCAAGCACACTGCCATACATTGTACTGCAGCTCAAAACCATTTACTGGAACAGGACTGAGCTGCACAAAGGCTATGTGACCGATGGAATTGACGTCACTAGCTAGGAAGAGTGCGCAGGGGTACCTCTTCAAACAACTGACCGCAGGGGCGCTGAATCCCCACTAGTCAGATACTACTTATCTATCCTCAGTTCACTGCAGCATTAAAGGTATATTCTCATCTTAGACAATGGGGGCATATCGCTAGGATATGCCCCCATTGTCTTATAGGTGCCGGTCCCACCGCTGGGACCCACACCTATATCAATATCGGAGGGGGGGGGCGCGCTGCGGCTGGAGGACCCCAGGTTTCCCAGGGTCCAGCCACCACCAGGAGCAGCTCCCATAGAAATGAATGGCAGTGCACCGCGCATGCGCGGCCACTGCTCCAATTCATTTCTATGTAGCCGACGGAATTATCCGAGCACTGGGCTATTATAGAAATGAATGGAGGGCGGCTGCACATGCGCAGTGCGCCCTCATTCACTTTGGGGGCTCCGTTCTCGATATAGTTGCGGGACCCGCACCTATAAGACAATGGGGGCATATCCTAGCTATATTCCCCCATTGTATACTATGAGAATAACCCTTTAAGAGTTCAGAATAGGACAGGCCACTAGATTACAAGATAATCTGTGGCAGAACCACCACACACAGAGCAGAGATCTTCTCCAGGCCTAGTATAATGCAATCTTGCGTGTGCTGGGAATGCTGGCCTGGGTATTCTTCTAAATGGTGACACTGGAAAATAAATGAGTAGATAAAGCTACTGGACCATTTGTGAATTTTAGCAGTCACAGCCCTTTCAAAAACTTCAGCCTTCAGTGTTTCCTTCACCCAGACAGATCAAAGATGTGGTATGAAAAACTAGCCAGCGGGCACCACATCCAGAGCACTTTACTTATGGAGCACAGGATTGCATACTAAAGTAGGATGTTTGGTTGGCAAAGAGGGTAGACTTTATAACAACAATCTGAAAAAGTTCAGGAGGCCACTAAGGGGGTACAGGGGCGCCTGCTGACTTAGAGACATGTATTAAAAATACCCTTAGTTAAAGGGGTCTGTCCCCTCTCCTGAATCCCATCCACAGACAGGCAAAAACATGGAGGGGAATTTCTTCCTAACAATCATGAGAATGGGGGTCCTGTGCGCCAATATGAATGGAGCGGCATTTCTACACGTACAGCGCTCAGTTATCACGTTCATACTTCTTTCTCTAGCAGTGTATAGCATATAGTATAGTAGTGTATGTACTTCTTGAATTATGGCCATATAGCATATAGTGCGCCTATCAGCTTCCAGATGTATTTTAAGCAAATATTTTGTACCATTTAACCCTTCATCAATTTTCCTAAATATCCCTTACAGCAGCACTGCTAAGCAATATGTAAGCAACCTGTAAAATCTGGCATTTTATTTCCAAATGTATCTATCTACAAGCAGGATACAAAGTTACGGTGTGCACAGGAGGTTATAGACCGGAGATGGGGTGCATTCACATAAGCCATCCGTGTCTGTGCTTCGGACCACAAATTGTGGTCCGCAATGCATGGGCTCCGACCGTGTGAATCCTGTACTGCGGCGCGGACCCATTCAAGTCAATCTGCAATATAGGGCAAAGTACAGGACATGTCCTATCTTTTACGGTGAGGACGCATGGACCAAAAAGCCCCCCAGAAGCGCTTCAGTGGGCTTCCGATCCATGCCTCCAAGCCGTATCTTGAGGATTCTTGACCCATTCAAGTCAACATTTGCAGTCTGCAACACGGGCACGGACAACCTATGGTCATGTAAATGAACCCTTAGTCAGCTGATTCCACTGACATCCACTGGTCTGTCGCTGTCGTAAAGGGTCACTGCGTACTGGTTAAACTTCTGATGTGTCGCCAAGACCTTCACCGTTTGCTAGAATGTGGAGTGAGAAGTGCAAGCATATTGAGCTCTCTCTCCTAGATGGGCCTGTAGACTTTCCATTGAGCCCATCTCCTGCAGCGAGGAGCATCTTATTGCTCCTGAATCTAGAGATCGTGGGGGTCTCATTGCTCAGACTCCCACCAATAAAATTAACCAGAACTCAGAGATTTTATGTCAGTGGAATCAGCTCTCTCAGGTCTATAGCCTACTTGTTTGATAGATTTTGGAAATAAAGTGGAGGATTTTACATACTTTGACAACTTCTGCTTTTACAAATCCTTTTGTCACACAATCTAATGGACCCTTGAAATCTGCTGCTGCGGGAAGTTCCACCAGGCACACATGGGTCAAGAGAGAGTGTAGAGAACTTGTGCCTCTAAATCTAAATAAACATGTTTATTAGCATGAAACTGAGGATAAAGTCCAGGATCTCAACAGTTCAACGTCCGATGGTCTGGCTTTTACTTCTCTATTCAGAAACTTCTATTTGGCAAAAAAACATGAACGAGGCAACATTACCTGTCCGTGAGGAATGCACATATCAAGTTTTTCGCCTCTTTTGAAATGTCACTGTCCTCTGGGAATGTAAGTGAGTTTTTGTGATTCATGATCTTGCTATAAGTACCAACCAGTGAGTCTGCATAGAAAGGAGTGTCTCCTGCAAAATAGACAAAACACAATATAATATTACTGTACAGTGCCTTGCGAAAGTATTCGGCCCCCTGGATCTTTTCAACCTTTTGCCACATTTCAGGCTTCCAACAAAAAGATATAACATTTTACATTTTTGGTGAAGAATCAACAACAAGTGGGTCACAATTGTGAAGTGGAACAAAATTTATTGGATCATTTAAACTTTCTTTGTAATAATAAAACTGAAAAGTTGGGCGTGCAAAATTATTCGGCCCATTTACTTTTAGTTCAGAAAACTCACTCCAGAAGTTCATTGAGGATCTCTGAATGATCCAATGTTGTCCTAAATGACTGATGAAGAGAAATAGAATCCACCTGTGTGTAATCAAGTCTCCGTATAAATGCACCTGCTCTGTGATAGTCTCAGGGTTCTGCACCATGAAGACCAAGGAACACACCAGGCAGGTCCGTGATACTGTTGTGGAGAAGTTTAAAGCTGGATTTGGATACCAAAAGATTTCCCAAGCTTTAAACATCCCAAGGAGCACTGTGCAAGCGATCATATTGAAATGGAAGGAGTATCAGACCACTGCAAATCTACCAAGACCCGGACGTCCCTCTAAACTTTCATCTCAAACAAGGAGAAGACTGATCAGAGATGCAGCCAAGAGGCCCATGATCACTCTGGATGAACTGCAGAGATCTACAGCTGAAGTGGGAGAGTCTGTCCATAGGACAACAATCAGTCGAACACTTCACAAATCTGGCCTTTATGGAAGAGTGGCAAGAAGAAAGCCATTTCTCAAAGATATCCATAGAAAGTCTCGTTTACAGTTTGCCACAAGCCACCTGGGAGACACACCAAACATGTGGAAGAAGGTGCTCTGGTCACATGAAACCAAAATCCAACTTTTTGGAAACAATGCAAAACGATATGTTTGGCGTAAAAGCAACACAGCTCATCACCCTGAACACACCATCCCCACTGTCAAACATGGTGGTGGCAGCATCATGGTTTGGGCCTGCTTTTCATCAGCAGGGACAGGGAAGATGGTTAAAATTGATGGGAAGATGGATGGAGCCAAATACAGGACCATTCTGGATGAAAACCTGTTGGAGTCTGCAAAAGACCTGAGACTAGGACAGAGATTTATCTTCCAACAAGACAATGATCCCAAACATAAAGCAAAATCTACAATTGATGGTTCAAAAATAAATGTATACAGGTCTTAGAATGGCCAAGTCAAAGTCCAGACCTGAATCCAATTGAGAATATGTGGAAAGAGCTGAAAACTGCTGTTCACAAACGTTCTCCATCCAACCTCAAAGAGCTCGAGCTGTTTTGCAAGGAAGAATGGGCAAGAATTTCAGTCTCTAGATATGCAAAACTGATAGAGACATACCCCAAGCGACTTGCAGCTGTAATCGCAGCAAAAGGTGGCGCAACAAAGTATTAATGCAAGGGGGCCGAATAATTCTGCACGCCCCAGTTTTCAGTTTTATTATTACAAAAAAAGTTTAAATGATACAATAAATAAATTCCACTTCACGATTGTGACCCACCTGTTGTTGATTCTTCACCAAAAATTGAAAATGTTATATCTTTTTGTTTGAAGCCTGAAATCTGGCAAAAGGTTGAAAAGTTCCAGGGGGCCGAATACTTTTGCAAGGCACTGTATGTACAGGCGAGCACAAACTCTGACGTACCGCTAGTAACGTCCTACACATGGAATCAGTAAGTGACTTATCAGAAGTCAGTATGTAGCTTAGCCTCACGCAGATGCTTCTGATTTTACATTCGAAAACTTAAAAAAAAAAAAATCTAACTCTTAATGCCCCGTAATAGCACAGCGTAGTGTAACGTTTCACTCGGTCAGTGCGTCCACCTTCATACATCTGCCATGGTGGACATGCACGTGTTGTGTCTTACATGTGGGGAACCCACTGCTGGTAAGTAGGACAACTAATAATCTTCTGCTTCTCTGCTTGTCAGGTAAGAAGCAGATGATAGAGTGGTATCCATGGCTTCTCTGAGGAGCAGAAAAGTGCAGTAATTCTCCATCAGTGACAGAGGCTATGGGAACACACACTACTTTTACTGCAGACTGGTTTGCAGAGCTGCAGCCCTAGGAGGTGGTGACATGGCACAGTGATGGTGCCCCCTCAAGCCTACCAAGGAGCCATGGAGACAAGGGGTAGCATTATATGTGATAGAGAAAAAAAATCAATCCAATAATGATGCAATAATATATATATCTACACACACAAAAAGACGCAGCAAAGTGAATGCCAAATGCAACGAACAGGTCTTGGACAATAGACTGGACTTCCGTTTTTTTTTTTTAACTTGGAATCCTGTTTTAGGCTTCATTCACACATCCATATTTGTGCACATCCTGGAAAATGGTCAGTTTTTTGCGGATCCGTTGTTCCGCAAAAAACTCAGTTTTTCCAGGACATCCGTTCCGTTTTTCCGCAAATACGCCTTTCCGCATGTCTTCCGCATTTTTTGCGGATCCCTAGACTTTCATTGCGCTACGGACTGCAATTCGGGAGAAAAGTAGGACAGGAGGATTTCTTTATGCGGAACGGACACACGGATGCGGACACCACACGGTGTACTGTCCGCATTTTTTCGGGACCCATTGAAATGAATAGATCCGCATAATTGTCCAAAATTGCGGAAGCGGATGCAGAAAGGATGCGGACACATTATACGGAGGTGTGAATGAGGCCTTAGGATGGGTTCACAAGTGACTGAATATACATCGGAAAAATCCGCTGCAGTTTTGCTGCATTTGAAGACTTCAAGGGTGAAATCCACTGTGGGGATCCAAAGCATAAACGGACATGGTGAAGATTTCAAATTCGCACCATAGGTCAGGTTTTGGCATGAAGCATGTTCAGCATGTGGATGAGATTTCTTAAAATTTCTTAATAAATCACTTTGCTGGTATTATACAACACTGCACAAAAATCTCCGATAGTGAATCTGCAGCTATTCATTCATGTGTGAACCCAGACTTCATGCCCAATGCAATGGTAAACGTGCTTCCACGTTTCCGCTTACTGAAAACTTACCAGCGTATTAAAATCCAGTGCAATCCTAACTAGAGATGAGCGAGCAGTGCTCGTTACGAGCACTGTAACGCTCGGGTCCCGTGTGAAATGCCCGCAGGCATTGCGGATCCGTCCTCATCTGCATGTAAGTCAATGAGGACGGATCGTTTGGTATGACACTCATACCAAACGGTTCCGTCCTCACCCGTCTTAAAGTCAGTGGAGACGGAACCGTTTGGTATGAGTGTCATACCAAACGATCCGTCCTCATTGACTTACATGCAGATGAGGACGGATCCGCAATGCCTGCGGGCATTTCACACGGGACCCGAGCGTTACAGTGCTCGTAATGAGCACTGCTCGCTCATCTCTAGTCCTAACTAGAAAAAGGGGAGGTGATTTAGTCTACTTTACAACTCCATAAGGGTCCATTCACACATTCATTCCGCAGATTGCGGACCCGCAAAACACTGATATTGGCCATGTGCATGCCATATTTTGCGGACCACACATGGCCGCCCTATGATAGAAATGCCCATTCTTATCTTGGACCCTAAAGGAATTACATGGCATGTGATGTACGTTCTACACACTGTAATCAAATGACCCAATACCCAGTCTGTTATCTGCATAGCATTTATGGGATATCACCAAGGAACTTACCTACAAGCATTTCATATAGAAACACTCCTACAGACCACCAATCACATTCTCGTCCGTAGTAACCATCACCACCCTGAGATTTCAATACTTCAGGGGAAATGTAGTCCGGAGTTCCTACAGCAGTGTCGCATCGTACCATTCCTTCCTATAGGTCAGAGATCAAACATGTGACTAGGCCACAACACAATCCAAAATCATCATACTATTTTAATCAAGTGATCCTTTAAAGAAGATCTGGCAAGTCGATTTTAGAAAATGCTATTCTGAAAAAATAATGCCACACCAGCTCTTCTTCATTGTGCTGTTCCTCTTCTGCTCCAGGAAGTTTAAAATAAAATTGATAAATCTGATGATTATCCGCCTACAAACTTTATCACTGTCAGCACTGCGTGGACATTGGCGCAGTGTGCAGGGGCACACCCACTGACAAAGTAATTAACATCCAGTTGCCTGTTCATTTATACATTTCCAGGAGGAATAACAGAGGAACATCACCATGCAGACAAAATCTAAGATGATCCCGCACTGTTTCAGTGGAGAAAATAATATTTTATATAAAACAGACATGTGTATAGAGTTGTTCAGGAATATGGAAAAGATGGATTTTGGCTGCAACTATAATGGTGGCCATCACTATCAGTGAACCCAAAAAAGGGTTGTCTCTAGAGATGAGCGAACGTGCTCGTAACGAGCACTGTACCGCTCGGCTCCCCTGCCCTCGCATGGGTGCAGGCATCCGCTTCCGTCGGGTGAGGAGGACGGAAGCGGATGCCTGCACCCACGTTCGCTTATCTCTAGTTGTCTCATCTAAGACTAAGTGCCAGTCCCAGAATTACGGAAGCGTAACATGTTCTGCTACACGGTTTGCATAGTTCCCATTCACCATGAGTTACAGAAACCACAGAGCGCCCACTTGGCTGGCACTTAGTCCCTTCTCCCCATGGAAATGACAAGATGGCACAACCCCTTTAAAGAAATATCTCACACAATTAACTCAAGTACAACAGATCTACAGATCTCTTAGACTACCCAGTCCTCTAACTTACAGAGTTCATCTTCATACAAGTACCAAAATCTGCAAGTTTTAAATGACCAGACTTGTCCAGCAACATATTGTCAGGCTTCACATCCCTGCAAGACAAAAAGCATGTATTAGTAAACTTTTAATAACTTTCATTTTAAACTTAAAGAGAACCTGTCGTTACAGTGTAGCCTCGCCCCATCCCCTAGACCACCACCATGCTGGTATACATTAGGGTGACTGGTTTACAATGATTATCTTCTGGTCGTATCTGCAAAATGGAGAAAGAACTTCAGATACCAGTAAGGAGTCAAGCTGACTTGTCCTCATCCTGGCTTGACGGACATCCCACTGCCTGTGTAAGTCAATATGAGACTCCAAAAGCGGCATTCAGCACAAAAGCAGTGTGCTGTTCAAGGTGAAGCCAGTGCACCCCTCTTCACTGCGCATGCGCTGAAAAACACTTTAGGCTTGCAATGATGTACTCAGTCTGTGGGACGTCTATCAAGTCAGGAGGGCATGACGTCTCTGGAGAGCAGCTTCACCCCATGACTTCTTACTGGCATCTGAATGCATCAGTCCAAGTTGTTTTTCTTCATCCTGTGGTAAAGCCTAGAAGATAATCATTGCAAACCTGCCACTGTGATGAATAACAGGTTGGTGGTGGCTCGGGGGAGTTAAATCCTGATGACAAGTTCCCCTTCAAGGGGTTGCCCACTTTTGGTTTATTTTCACAAGTGTAACACTATTATGGCTCATGCACAGGAACATGTGCTGGCCATGCAAACAGCCCCATTCATCCAGAAGATACGGAGAAGATTTTTCGGTCCCCGATGCACGGCACGCGTTCATGTGAATGAGCCCTTAGGGTGATGTCACAGATTTTTGGGGCAGTATCTTAAAGAAGAACTCCCGCAAAATTTTTTATTCTCTGACTTGTTAGAAAGGTGCATGATATAATCTGTAGTGATTGTCATTTTCTTATCAGTGACTGTTTCTGTGAGTAAAAACCTCTCTTCTTATTGTAGCTGGGTCATGTGACCAACTCCCTGACCTCCAACTGACCCAGGACAGAAAACCAGTAACTGCTCTATTCATTCCTATTATACTGAAAGTGAGGCTCCCATAGGAATACATAGAGAATTAGACTTCCTGTCCACACATAAGGTGCTGTGTGAGTTGGTGGGTCTAATTCCTAGTCACATGACACAGATAAGAAACTTCAGGATGATATAACTCAAAAATCCAGCTACTAGTAAGAAAATTACATTCACTACAGATTGCATCATGTACATTTCTAGCAGGATATGGAATAACATTTTTTGCGGGAGTTCTTCTTTAAATCAAAGCCAGAAGTGGATGCAGAAGAAAGGAGAAGTATAAGTCCTCCCTTTATATGTCTTATTCTCTCCTAGCTCACTTTTGGCTTAAAAAAAACGTCAAAAGGCTGTGACTGACACCGCCCCTTACGAATCTATAGCGGTCCAGTGAAATGTGACCACAGATGTCAGGCAGTTAAACAGACAATACCACCAGGAGACCCCTAATAAAAGCACTGCATGAGGCAGGGATCAGCCACCTCCAGCTGTTGTGAAACTACAACTCCCAGCATGCACACTTCCTTTGCTCTTCTCAGAAATGAATGAAGCACGGTGGGAATTGTAGTTTCACAAAAGTTGGGGTGCCAAAGGTTGCTGATCCCTGGCATAAGGGAAATGTGCGCATTTTACTTCAGCAGCACAGAAAGGACGAGCTTTCAGGAACTTACCTGTGAATGAAGCCCATTGAATGAATGGCATCTAAGGCTAAAACCACTTCAGCGGTATAGAAACGCGCCCATTTCTCAGGTACATCATAGTTACTCATTAAATTGACCAGGTCTCCTCCAGGCATGTACTCCATCACCATATAAAGATACCGATCGTCTTGAAAAGCATAGAATAACTGTGTACAGAGCAGAATACAGGTTATCCACATAACATCCTAAACCCAGAAAGAACTGATTAACTGATCAACCATGAGAGGCGAAAGAACGCAAATTAAGAGGTTTCTACCAAGGCTTGAATTACATGTGTGATGGATGCGCCATTGGAAAGGGTAAAATTCGGGGTGAAAATCTACACAACAAACAGACAGGCAGCAGATTTCAAATCCACACTGCAACCAATTTATGTGCTGCAAGTTTTTTAAAATCTCATCAACTTGCTGTTACTATAGTAATCTGCAAATCTTCTGCACCCTGTTGCTGTACCCTAAAGGGCTTAGACAGCTTCGTACTTCCTAGGGGTTCTCCAGCTTCCTAATGTGTGCTCAAATTATTTGGTCAGGGATTGCAAAGAACACAGTCCTCGGTGGAGCGTACATAAAATAGGTCTCCACAGACATCAGGCTTAATTATATATATATGTATATACACACACATATAATTTACTGCTAGATCAGCTTCACATCACGTTTTATGCCTCCATTTGACATATCCTTTAGAAAAAAATAAATGGGTAAAAAAATGCAACACACCACGGTTTTATATCCTGCACAGTCCAGTAAAAAAGTTATACTTTTTTTTTTTACAATGGTACAAAAAAGAAAAAATATATAATATAAATATAATATATTTAAAAAATTATATACATATATATATATATATATATATTTATACATATATATATATATATATATATATATATATATATATATTTATACATATATATATATATATATATATATATATATATATACACACACATATATACATATATACACACACACACCGCATTTTTCGCTTTATAAGATACACGTTTTTCCCCCCCAAAAGTAGGGGGGAAATGGCTGTGCGTCTTATAAAGCGAATACTAGCAAGCGCTTCCTGCGCTGCAGCTCTACTCTGGCGCTCCCCTGTCTTCTCCTGCCGGTGCTGCACTGTCCTGACCCCATAGAGCACCAGGACGTAGTGCGCGCACTATGATCTGACACTGCACGCAATCAGGTGACAGTGCAGCGCCGGAGAAGACAGGGGTGCACATGACTCGAGCCGCAGTGCAGGAGAGGTAAGAGAGGTTTTTTTATTTTAGTCTTATGGGGGCTGAGTGGGCTGATCTGAGGTCTGATGGGGGTCTGACATGGAGGGCTGATCTGAGGTCTGATGGGGGCTGAGTGGGCTGATCTGAGGTCTGAAGGGGGTCTGACATGGAGGGCTGATCTGAGGTCTGATGGGGGCTGAGTGGGCTGATCTGAGGTCTGAAGGGGGTCTGACATGGAGGGCTGATCTGAGGTCTGATGGGGGCTGATTGGGCTGATCTGAGGTCTGAAGGGGGTCTGATCTGAGGTCTGATGGGGGCTGAGTGGGATGATCTGAGGTCTGATGAGGGTCTGACATGGAGGGCTGATATGGGGGTCTGATGTGATGTCCTGATATGAGAATCTGATGAAAAATATTTTTTCTTATTTTCCTACTCTAAAATCTGGGGTGCGTCTTCTAAAGCGAAAAATATGGTATTTGTTTTTTTTTTTTTTTTTTTTTACAGTGGAACTCTACGGTGAATGGACACCACTGTATGACATCAGTCTGAGGCATCCGTTTAAGGTATACGTTTTTTCTACACGTTAAATGGATGGGAAAAACGTGATGTGAACCTAATTCAGTTCAGCCCTGTCATTGCTATTATACATTTCAACCATCGTGTGTCCAACATACCTGCACAACCCAAGGACTGTTGGCAAATGCCATAATATCTCTTTCTTCCCAGAAGAAGGCAGAGTCTGACCTCTTTATCATCTCCAGCTTGCTTAACAGCTTCATGGCGTACACCTTTCTGGAAGATTTGTGCCTTACCTTGCAAAACAAAAAGGAAAATTCCACCAGATGAATAAAACTAATTATGTTTTTTATTATCCTTTTACAACAATGTTGAAACAGCTTTTGGCAGCGGCTGTAAGACTGTGCCCGCCTCCTGTATGTAACATAAGCACCACACACGGACACAAATGGCGAGGAGCTGTCTACCCCACTTGCATGCTTATATCAATGGGGCACAGGGGTACCCCGAGAGAACCAAGGACCAGGCAGCTGAAATGTAACATGCCACACGTGCTGGTTGGGCCGGCTTTCTTCTCCTGACTATGACCAGTTGTAAGACTGTTCACTATTCTCTAACTATATGTCTGTCTAGACAGAATACTACTAAGAACAGAAAAAACTGACCAGACTTGTTTCAGGCGTCCATGTCATCTGCCATTGTAGGCTTCATTTACATAATGCAGGGTGAGATTACGGATGGTAAAGCAGTCAGACGTGGGAGACCATGGACCTTAGAAGTAGACTACACAGGCAGGATGAAGAATGTGATTTTTCTAGACTTCTTTGACTTATCTTGCGGAAGGGGCCATAACAGTATTCTTCCCAGTCTGAGTGTCCCACAAGGCTTAAAGTGTAACTGCCGTTTCACTCCCAAAAATGAAATTCCTAACATATGTGATGTTGAAGGGCAGATATTCATGAAACTGTATTTTTCAGTTAATTTTACCTTTCTGATGTCTGTATTCAGCCCTTAGCAACCCTATTTCTCTGTGCCTCTATTTCAGCTTCTTCCTAAAATGTCCTCTGCTGCACTTCC
The DNA here is from genome assembly GCA_900303285.1 of Rhinella marina. Lineage (NCBI taxonomy): Eukaryota > Metazoa > Chordata > Amphibia > Anura > Bufonidae > Rhinella > Rhinella marina. The sequence goes on from ONZH01008614.1 coordinate 507,546, forward strand.
TGTGGTGGTTTGCCCTGTCCTTAAGGACATCCTGTATTTCCCTCACTTCCCATAAGCCTTTGCTCTCCTCACATAAAGTAGCAGGACCAATCAGAATGCAGATAACCTCCCCACTACCCCAGAGCAGTGTGCATCCTCTCACATACAGCTAACCAGAAACAAGCCCTGCATTACATGACATCAGTATTTGTTTTACCCTCATTATCTTCCACACTGACGGGGGGGGGGGGGGGGGGGGGGGGCGCGAAGCTGCTTTAGCTGCTCATATCTCTGGTTTGGTACCAGCTAGAAATAAGGGCTTTGTATTGTCTGAAAGCTGACATTTCAGGATTTTAGAAAATACCAAATTGACATAAATCTATTCCGTACAGGGGGAGATATCAGGGATGCTGTGAATGAAGTTGAAAATGAAAGTGTAAACAGATTTTTACTCCTGACTCGATTTCTAACAGTGATTTCTCCTCTGTTGCTTGGACTAGAGCGCTCATTCTCATTGAATGAAAGCCTGGACTGTCAGCTTTCAAACAAGCCAAGTTACATGTTTCTAGCTGCTACCATTCAGGAGATATCAGCCCTCCACTTTCTGCCTCAGCTCAGCTCCAGGCACTCAGGGCTGAGGTCCTCCCCCAGTGTTGATCTGTCTTCTATTTAGAGACGGCCTGCACAGGGCAACACTCTGAGATAAGAGCAGCTGAATAGGAAAGTAGCATGCATCTGTGTGGGTTATTAGCAGGTAAAACTGAACATGAACAAATTTTAAAGCACAAAAGGATTTATACAGCAGGGTGTGCTATACCATTAGGGGATTTTAAAAAAATGAAAACGAAAGTTACACTTTAAAGAAAACCTCAAAGTGCGGCGCAACCTGCAGACATCATGTTATAGAGCAGGAGGAGCTGAGCAGATTGATATGTAGTTTTATGAGAAAAGATTCAGTAAAACTTGTATTTTATACATTAAGGGTTTGGCTACACATGTCACACGCCCAAATGTCGCAGTGTAGCAGGGCAGCCATGGAAATAAATGGGGTAACAACACGTATATTTGCTGTGATTCTGAGGTCATGACAAACATGAGAGTCATGCGGAGATCTCATTCCTTTCTATGGCTGCTCGGTTACACTGCGATACTTGGGCGTGTGTCACGCCATGTAGCCAAACCCTAAATCTCTGACATTTCTGACTTTAGGCTACTTTCACACTAGCCTTAGTACGGATCCGGCAGGTGAAGGGACCCGCCGGATCCGTACTGAATAATATAACCTTGTGGATCCGTAATTCTGGATCCGGTTGTATTATCTTTAGCATCTTTTAAACGGATCCGGAATAACTTCTATTAAAAGTCAATGGAGGACAGAGCCATTTACAAGTGTGTCCACACCAAACGGATCCATCCCCATTGACTTGCATTGGGGGTCATTCCGGATCCGTTTAGGTGCGGATAACCAGTACGGAGAGCAAACCGCAGCATTAGGAGCATTCCGTTGTCTTCAGTTCAGTTTTGTCCCCATTGACAATGAATGGGGACAAAACTGAAGCGTTTTATTCCGGTATTGAGCCCCTATGACGGAACTCAATACCGGAATTCCATAACGCTAGTGTGAAAGTAGCCTAAGCTGTACATGGGGAGGTGTTATCAATGATAGCATAGGGTGTGTACAGAGATAGCGGCCAGTCACTGATAGTAGAACACAGGGAGGTCTTAAGTATAGAAAGAGCAGAGATATAAACATATAAATTGCAGGTTTTACTGAATCTTTTCCCATAAATTATACATAAGTCTGCTCATTAAAAAAATAAATGGTGGCATGAACTCGGCCAGGATCCGTGTTTTGCGGATCCGCGATTTGCAGACCACAAAACACTTACGGCCGTGAGATTCGAATAGAATAGTAGAGAAACAAGGACTTCATACACAAATTAGGTTTGTTTAGACCCCATTCAGACAAACTTATTTTGCTTCCAGAGGTGCAACGGACTGCGCATACACAGCACATCAACATTTCTACTCGACATACTTTGTATTTGACTTCTGAAACTGCATATCTTTTCTGCTGAAATATTTGTACATATTACTGTGTACACTTCAATTTTTTTATTTTTAATAAAATTACAATTCTAAAAGAAAAAATGGTACTATTAACCGTTCTGTTTCTTCCCCTTTGGGCCAAGGGTCATCTATTACTCTGTTTCTCACAGACCAAGGACCTGCAGACCACCGTCTCTGTTGGTCGCCGGGTCTGTGTACTACATGGACATACAGACCACACTATGTATTAATAACTGTCGTTACACAGATGATTTTTTATTATGAGCGTCTGACTCGGTCCTTCCTGTTACAGCTCTGTGCCACCAGCGATAGTCTTGTTTTTTATGCCATTTTTAAATTTAGAATATTTTTATCCTTATTACCAAGTCAAATACTGTTTGCCAAAGATTGCTTGCTTGCACATAAAATAAAGACAAATGAGAAAAACTAGAGTTAAGAATTTGTGGCATCTAGAAATTGCACAGTAGGAACAAATTTTGGAAACTTTTTTTCCCACTGATATTTGCTACATGCTTCTTAGCAAAAGACTTCAAACAGCTAATTTCATAGTGATAGTTGCATTAAGCTAAGGGGGCATTCACATGACCATATGTATTCTGCGGTCTGCAAAGCGCAGATGATGTCCTTGTTGCATCCATTTTTTGCGGACCCATTGACATGGTCCGCACACAGATGTCTATCATTTGTTTCCCACCTGCAAAAATATACATGTCCCATACATGGCAACAAATGTGGACCGATTGAAGTCAATGGGTCTGCATAAAATGCGGATGCAACACGGACTGCATCCATATTTTGTGGATATGCGATTTGTGGACCACAAGATGGATACGGTCATGTGCATGGGACCTAATAAGGTGCTTCTAGTGGAAGTTTAAAAGGAATGTGTATAAACTTAGTGCATATAAAAGGTTCTTTAAAGAGGACCTTTCACCACTCCTGACATGCCTGTTTTAATAGCTTCATGCAATCCCCATGTAATAACAAGTCTGGAGCATCAATTCTTATGGCTCTATGTTGTGCCATTCCTTTATTATTCCTGTTAGAAGTTATGAATGAATTGCTAGCAGTCTGCAGTAAGGGAACAGAGGGGAGGTAACCAGTTGGGGGTGTGTACCTGCAGTCTGAAAATAGCACCACTGATTAGATAATAGTGAGTCTGTGCAGTACACACCCCCAACTGGTTTCCACCCCTCTATACCCTTACTGCAGACTGCTAGCTATTGATTCATAACTTCTAGTAGAAATAATAAATTAATGGTACAACACAGAGCCATAAGAATAGATGCTCCAGAATTGTTATTATATGGGGGATGCATGAAACTAGTAAAACAGACATGTCAGGAGAGGTGACAGGTCCTCTTTAAAATCACTTTTTGGTGGCAGATGCCTGCTGGTGTGAATAGACATGCAGGGCCCAGGTTTATGTGATCCTCCTCCATCATCTTTCTGGTCTTCTGCCTGAATCAAATCACCAAAAATTCGGGTTTAACCTGAGCTTGGATTAAACCCGAATTTTTGAATTTGGATCTTTTAAATCAATTCTCTCATCTGTAGCTGTGACATCACAGGTGGAAGAACAGGCTACAGGCTCACTCAAGTGCCATAGCCCTTCAAATGACTGATCATAGGGGGGTACCGAAAGTTGGACCCCCACTGATCTTGAGGAGAGGTCATCAATAGTTAAAGAAATCAACTTATCATATCTGATTAAAAGGGTTTTCCAAGACTTTAATACTGGTGACCTGTTCTCTGGATAGGTCATCAGTATCTGATCGGTGGGGGTCCAAAACCTGGGACTCCCACTAATCAGCTGTTTGAGAAGGCACCGGTTCTCCTGTGAGCACCGCAGCCTTTTCTGTGCTTACCAGGCACAGTACTGTACATAGTGTAGTGGTTATGCTTGGTATCAGAGCCCAGCTTCATTCATTTCAACAGGGCTGAGCTGCCCCTAGGCCATGTGACCAATGAACGGGTCATCATACGGCCTAAGGAGAGCAGTGAGGCTGTGGCACTACGGCCAGCACCTATGCCTTCTCAAACAGCTGAATGGCCGGGGTCCCCGTTGTTGGACCCACAGATCAGATACTGATGACATATCCTGAGGATAGGTCATCTGTAATAAAGTCTAGGAAAACCCCTTTAAAGATTCACCAAACCAGTTGAGGTAAGACAAGCAGGAACATTTCCCCTGTATTGCCAGCAGAAACGACCTACCAGTTGGACTTCACCGAAAGCTCCTCTGCCAATGACCTTAACCACTTCATAATCTTCAGCTTTCATTCGTAAATCCCGAATTTTACTTATTGTGTCTTTATCTAGAATCAAAAAGGGAAAAAAGGTTCAGTCAGTCCACAGGCTATTTTTAAGCAAGTTACCAGAAAGCTGACAACAACAAGGCTGGAAGAGAGAAGTCGAATTGGCAGCATATTACTCTTTTTATGACTGAATTCTGGGCTTTCATTTAAAACACGCAATGGGAAGAACTAATTATTTGTATAAACCTGTCACTCGATAAACTAGAATCCATTTACAGATTCCCAGTGGGCAGATATTTCAGCTCCAAATTTGGTCATGGCTGAAAAAAGCTATTTTAATCCAGGAGGGTCAACGCTGGCATGAGATTGTATGGAAGGAGCTCAGAACGCCAGGGCTCTCCAAACAGAGCGCTATTAAACCCAAGGACGTCACCATTCACAATCAGGCCACTTATCTCACTTATAAGGACTTGCAAAACAACAAGGATCCCTTTAACAACTTAGAAAAGTGGCACCTCAAACCTATCTGTTCCTGCAATTATGAGGTAGTGACTTAAAGGGGTTACCCTATAACTAACGTAAAACATGAAAAACAGACACCATATAGTACATGACAATCCCTTTCTAACAAAGCTAGAACCAGCCCTGTACCTCACATGGTTCCAGAGATCTCCACATTCAATGCTCTGCTGGATTTATATCAAGCTGACAGCTCAAGGGGAGTGTCTTTTCTGTTGCACCTAATGGTCCATGTTCTCCCTATCACAGCTCAGGAGGCGTGCCCATGCTCTACCTATCACAGCTCAGGAGGCGTGCCCATGCTCTACCTATCACAGCTCAGGAGGCAGATGAAGGATGAAACCGAGCACGCGCGGCCTTCTCATTGAGCAGGACAATGAAGGAAAAAAAAAAAAAAAACAACAGCAGGTGGCACTATACAGATACATTTTATGAGCATAAGGGTCCCGTGTCTGTATTACGGACCATAAACGGTCGGTCCGCAATATACAGGCACTGGCCATATGCACTCCATGGTGTGGATGTGGACCCACTGACCTGAATAAATGACTTCACCTATCTTTTGCGAAGAGGAGGCATGGCTCGGAAGCCCACAGAAGCACTACGAAGCGTTTCCATGGGCTTTTCGTGCCCATGCCTCGCGGGACAACCCTTTAAGTACACATGAAAGTTATAATGTTATAAGCATATTACACAACCTCTACTACACATCCAAAAATACGCTATAGATTTAAAGGGGTAATGCACTACTCTTCCTCATTAAAAACACTCTTGGAGGGTCTCAAGAGGGAACAAAAATTACCCTCTACCATGGCACTCCCCTGGATGAGGCTAACACACAACATGCCCATTTTGCATACAAGACAAACCATTTTATATTAAACACATAGCAAAGTGTGACATACGCTAGAACAAATGAGAATATAAAATAAAAGAACACACAGCTCACGCCTATATAAAGTGAATTGGCAAACGCATGCATCCAATGATACAAGACCCACATAGGAGAATAACCCTCAGGAAGGGTACAACAACAGTGTAGCGGGGACATACTTTGCAGATATGACCAGTTCTCAGGTTGTATCTGACTGAACCACTGTACAGGTGAACATGTCCTGCTCATACAGTACAACACATACATATCCTCAGATTTATAGACAGATCCTAAGGGCCACGGAGCAGACTGCTGCTCATAAGGCATGAAGGATCACAATAATATTGAATGTCAGGAAATAAAGTAAAAATCCCCTAATGGGCTAAAAATGAAGCTAGTTAAAGAGGTTGTACCATCTGGGCATTCATGACATACTGAAAGAACCTGCCATAAATGTCCTTTAGGTGCGGGTCCCACCTCTCATACAGGTCCTCGTCGTGTTGTGCGTGTGCGACTTTCTCCATTCACTGCTATGGGATTTCCAAAAAATAGGAGAGTGCTGCCTCAGCCGTTTTTAGAAGTCCCATAGCAGTGAACGGAGCCTGCACCTATTGAACATTTACAGGGTACCCTACTGATATGGCATTAAAGGGGTTTTCCGACTGTTTCCTCTGGATAGGTCATCTGTATCCAATAAGAGAGTTCTGGCACCCAGGACCACCACCAATTACTTGTTTGAAGAGGCCATGGCACTCCAGTGAGCACCGCAGCCTCTTTGAAGCTTACCAATCACAGTGCCATACAGTGGAAAGCCGCCATTATTGGCATTGCAGCTCAGCCCCATTCACTTAAACTGGACTGAGCTGTGTGCCTAGGTCACGTGACTGATGAAAGAGACATCACTGGACTAGGTATGATGTTCACCAGCTGATCGGAGGGGGTCTCTGGTGTCATACCCACAGATCAGATACTGATGACCTAACCATAGGATAGGTCATTAGTTAAAAACAGTAGAAAACCCCCTTTAATTGTTCCGATGGGACAACCCCTTTAAAGCCGCATTTGCAAAGTGTTTAATCAGTGATTTCCATCAGCGATTGTCAGCCAAAACCAGGAGTAGCTCCTATAAAGATAAGGTATAAGGGAACTACTTGCTCCTGTTCTGTGGTTCTGACCTGCACTGGGATTTGTCTCACAATCACTAAGGAAAATCACTGATCAAACACTGACTGTGTGAAAGCAGCCTAAGGCTGTATTCACATCTGCGCTGGAGGCTCCAGTAGTGGCCTCTGTTGTACTTTGTCAAAAATACTGGAAAAAATAGTAGAGCACACAGGACTATTAGGTAATAGTGAAAGGGCTTTGGCGCAGTCAGTATATAGTGCCACATCTGGCACCTGTTACCTTTATTAGTGCCAATGTGAACGTGGCCTTAAGAGTTAATTTAGTTTCCTAGATATGTCAATTATCTTTAGTGTATTTACAGAGTTACTCATGAATTACCACACCTTAAGCAACATTGGTAGGCCAGCTTTACCTAGGGAACTACATGTTGACCAAGAGTGGTAATCTTACTGGTGCCCATTCTCCTCTACACAGAAGCACACATTAATACTCAGGTCTGGATAACGCCATCTCCTCCTACTAATCTACAACTGGAGAGAACAAAGAAAATTCTTACATCGATTTAGGAAGTTGTCAATGTTCTTGTTTTTCCTCATGGCAGGGAAGTCCAAATCATACACCATAGCGTCCAAGCCATCCTGCAAGATAAAAAGAAGATCTGAAGATCAGGTCTATCTTAGTCAAATCCTTCAGGGCGCTGACAGCCAGGCATGGCCGTACTAGGGGAACATTCAACCATCTTTATACTAAAGGAAAGCTATTGGATAGGACTTGTAGATGCATGACATTTGGGATAAGATTCTGCTATAACATGTTACTGTTCTTACAAACCACCAGGAGTCCACAGATTGAGTAAAAGACCACCTTATCTATACCATGCCCTTTCCCTTATGGCAGTGAGTACTGTGGTTGCTGGTAGTGCCCCCAGGGCTGGTGGCTGGACACCACTCTCAGCACTAGCTAACAAAAAGGGGAACCCCAGCAGGTCCTTCTGCCTCCCAAGTGCCGCCAAATCATCATAAGGATGGAGAGCACTAAATTTCGATGTCTGATCCTTCTGTTCTCCCAGGACACAAGCTGCAGGTAGAGCTGTCTGGCTGTGACTATCATCTATTCCCACTGAAAACACATACGTGCCTGGATGAACTGCACAAGGATGTCTATGGGGGAGTCAGGAGAGACGGCTGTCAGCAGCTACTAAAGTTGTGTGGTCACCTTAAGGCTCAGACAGCTCAACTGGGACAACTTTCCCTAACAAATTATTTTCATTTTAGTCATTTACTAAAACTGCTGAGGACTCTTTGGCATTTAAAGGTGTTCTCCAGGAATGAGTTAAAATGGCCACCAGCGGTGTGTCCTAGAATTTGAGCAGGACTGGTTGGCTCCACATGCGAGTTGCCTAGGGGTTGAGGGGGAAGGACCTCACTTACACACTACACTCAGGCACTGGCATAAACTACATATTGGGAAGTGTTCCTGTCAGGCTGCTCAGCCATGATGGCATATCATAGGCAGGATCACATCAACATCTATTGTAGAGCAGATCATTATAACATCTATTGTAGAGCAGTGCAATGATGCCTCACCCCCTCACCCACATAGGCAGCTCTGCAAATGGAGGAAACCAGTCCTCCTCACATTCTAGGACAGGTTGATGGCAGTCATTTAAAGTCATTCCCAGAGAACCTCTATAAGAGTACATTCACACAATGATTTTAGCAAAATAACATCATGGTTTTGTAAAACTAATTTTTATGGGTTTTTTTGTGTTGTTCTTTTACACAATTTAGCCAAGATCACGCAAAAAAATACGACATGTTGTAGTTTTAGTTCCGCCGCCTCTCGGCATGCTTGCCGTGCTGCAGCCGGAACTCCAGCCGGCCCCCATAATACTGAATGGGGATAGAGCGTGGTTCCGGCTGGACACGTGTACTAGCAGCAGCACGGATCCAGCAGGCTGTTCACCCGCTGGAACAGCCTGCCGGACACCCCTGCCGCTAGTGTGAAAGTAGCCTAAGAACATTGGAACAAATGAAAACAAACTAAGGCCTCATTCACACACACACTCAAAATCATTTGCGTATTCTGCGGCAGACACAGCTGTGGTTTCTGCTGCAGTTTTTCAAATTCAATGCTGCGGACCCCCACGTTATTTAGTCTCTTTGTATGGAATAAAACCGTGAACAGACTGTGGCCACCAGACACTGCGCCAAGAAAGGACATGTCTTTGGCGCAATCGTAGCTTTAAACTACTGCCTGCAGAAACCACAACACAGTGTCCCAATAAAATCAATGGCAGGCAGAATCAACATGGCTGCTGGATGCTTTTTAGTGCAGAATAGGCGTGTGGAAACAGTGCCTAAAAGTGCTCATACATACAAGATGAACGTCAGTTGAACACCACGATTTGGGCAGGAACGGATGACCATCTAACATGTAAGGAGGTTCATGGAAAAGAAGGTTGATCTTAGGATTTTCCATATGCTCGATCCGTTGCAGTGTCTGGCAGCGCCTTACTCCACTCTCCCCACTGACAACATGTACGCTCGGACAGGAGGAACACTCTTCTGGCTGTCACCTACACCAGGTGTATGGCCTCCTTTACTGGCATAATACTAACATAATAAGTTGTGCAGCAGAACCTCTTCATTTACTAATGTCCATGTGAAGCTTACAAGCCATACTTCTCAACAAAGGTATATGCACCTGCTCCCTCGCTCTACCAATTTAAGGGCACCTACCAGCAGGTGTATGGATCTCAAGAACATACAGCCAACAAATATCCAAGAAGGTGATCATCACCCCTGGAATTGTGTCCGATAGGTGACAACGAGATGACAAATGTGATAAAATAGGGGAATACATTAAGCCTCAGACCCTTCCTATAGATGGCTTTATTACTTGTATGGCTTCCTAGTCCTCCTCAAAGGACTTGCTCCGGCTTCACTTGTTTTAATTAAAAACAGGAATAACCTGTATGGCTCTTCCCGAGAGATCAACGGCTTCAGAAAAACGGCTCAAGATAAAAAACCATCTTCAGAAAAAGTACTCTAGAGGACAGAGTATTCCAGTAGAAATTCTTGCTGTGCAGTGCCAGCCTCGAGGGTAAGCTGACTAGTTACATCATACTTCCAAATTCTCTCCAGGACTTGTCAGCGGCACTTTTCACCAACTATAGCTATAGACATTGCTATAGATTTAAAGCAGTTTTCTGGATGTTTGATATTGAGGACATCAGATCGGCAGCGGTCCAACTTCTGGCACCCCTGCTGACCAGTTGTTTGAGGAGGCCATTAAGCTCCAGTGAGCACTGCGGCCTCCCTGCAGCTTTCAAAGCATAGCGCTGCATAGTGGCTGTGCTTGGTATTGCAGCTGAGCCCCATTCTCTGATCTGCACCTAGGCCAATAAACCTGTCTCGTCACTGGCCTGGGAAGAGGCCTCAGCGCCTATCAGAATGGGCCATCTGGCATCCCGTGCCCCTGTCAGTCAGCTGTTTGGATGTAGCACCACTGCAGTCGGTGCCGGACCTACACTGCTCAATCTCGCACTGCAATGATTCTTCCAGTGAAGCGCTGTAATAATGGTAATAATGAGCTCCCTCCATTACAATGTGGACCATGATGTGTAGCTCTGGTGCCGACTTAGGCAGATGGAGCTAAACCCAAACAGCTGATCGGCATGGGTGCAGGGTGCAGCTAGCAATGGCCTAACCTGAAGATAGGCCATCACTTAGTAAAGGCTGGACAACCCCTTTACAACCAGAACAAGTTGTATTTTTCAATAGCACAATTTGTTTCCTTACTGCCTCAAACATCTTTTCCCATAAAACTATAAATCCGTCTGCTCAGCTCCTCCTGCTCTATAATCTTCTCCCTGCAGATCGCACTGCATTTCCGGGGACAAGTTCTTTTTAATTATTCTTGGCAGATCAGAATTGACACAAAAAATAAAAGACCTGGATATGCCCCAAGAGCTCGCAACCAAAGCTGGCCATACAAATGGAATAGGTGTCGGCCGACTGACGGGGGAGGGGATCCCATACACATAAGATGATGAAACCAGTCAATTCCAAAATGTATATCGCCAGATTGATGCTGCAGCTTCCTGCCTAGGTTTACAAAAGTTTTATAAGTTGGGCACTACAGTCATGGCCAAAAGTTTTGAGAATGACACAAATATTATATTTTCACATGATCTGCTGCCCTCTGGTTTTTATGTGTGTTTGTCAGATGTTTTTATCACATACAGAAATATAATTGCAATCATATTATGAGTAACAAAAGCTTATATTGACAGTTAGAATGAGTTAATGCAGCAAGTCAATATTTGCAGTGTTGAGCCTTCTTCTTCAGGACCTCTGCAATTCTCCCTGGCATGTTCTCAATCAACTTCTGGACCAAATCCTGACTGATAGCAGTCCATTCTTGCACAATCAATGCTTGCATTTTGTCAGAATTTGTAGGTTTTTGTTTGTCCACCCGTCTCTTGATGATTGACCACAAGTTCTCAATGGGATTAAGATCTGGGGAGTTTCCAGGCCATGGACCCAAAATCTCTATGTTTTGTTCCCTGAGCCATTTAGTTATCACCTTTGCTTCATGGCAAGGTGCTCCATCATGCTGGAAAAGGCATTGTTGATCGCCAAACTGCTCTTGGACGGTTGGGAGAAGTTGCTCTCGGAGGACATTTTGGTACCATTCTTTATTCATGGCTGTGTTTTTAGGCAAGACTGTGAGAGAGCCGATTCCCTTGGCTGAGAAGCAACCCCACACATGAATGGTTTCAGGATGCTTTACAGTTGGCATGAGACAAGACTGGTGGTAGCGCTCACCTCGTCTTCTCCGAATAAGCTGTTTTCCAGATGTCCCAAACAATCGAAAAGGGGATTCATCAGAGAAAATGACTTTACCCCAGTCCTCAGCAGTCCACTCCCTGTACCTTTTGCAGAATATCAGTCTGTCCCTGATGTTTTTTCTGGAGAGAAGTGGCTTCTTTGCTGCCCTCCTTGAGACCAGGCCTTGCTTCAAGAGTCTCCGCCTCACAGTGCGTGCAGATGCACTCACACCTGCCTGCTGCCATTCCTGAGCAAGCTCTGCACTGCTGGTAGCCCGATCCCGCAGCTGAAACACTTTTAAGAGACGGTCCTGGTGCTTGCTGGTCTTTCTTGGGCGCCCTGGAGCCTTTTTGGCAACAATGGAACCTCTCTCCTTGAAGTTCTTGATGATGCGATAGATTGTTGACTGAGGTGCAATCTTTCTAGCTGCGATACTCTTCCCTGTTAGGCCATTTTTGTGCAGTGCAATGATGACTGCACATGTTTCTTTAGAGATAACCATGGTTAACAGAAGAGAAACAATGATGCCAAGCACCAGCCTCCTTTTAAAGTGTCCAGTGGTGTCATTCTTACCTAATCATGATAGATTGATCTCCAGCCCTGTCCTCATCAACACCCACACCTGTGTTAATGGAGCAATCACTGAAACGATGTTAGCTGGTCCTTTTAAGGCAGGGCTGCAATGATGTTGAAATGTGTTTTGGGGGATAAAGTTCATTTTCTAGGCAAATATTGACTTTGCAAGTAATTGCTGTTAAGCTGATAACTCTTTATAACATTCTGGACTATATGCAAATTGCCGTTATAAAAACTGAAGCAGTAGACTTTGTAAAAATTAATATTTGTATCATTCTCAAAACTTTTGGCCATGACTGTACAAAGGTCAAGTTGGTTCCTGCAGTAATGTAACAGGCACCTGAAGTCCATGAAGTTTTGTCCATCCTGATCTAACCACTGTGCAGGGCGGTGGAAACTGGCTGGATCCAAAATGTCACCATTGTGCCCTTTTTACAACTTAACTGTCATTTACTGTAAGGGGCAAGCGAGGCTAGAGATAAGATGCTAACCAATAGCTTACAAACTAAGTGGGTAGAAGTTCAATACATTTCTGACATATGAGAATATTAGAACATTAGTCATCAGGGTCTGGGCGCAGAGGTCCCCACCAATCTCTTTGGCACAAATGATCTTTTTTCCATAGAAGTTAAGTCATACCCACCAAATTCTAAGTAACTGTCATCGTAATCCAGATTGGTTACGTGTCTTGAAAACTTTAAAGTAAAACCAAGACCAGGAAATGAGCAGTCTTCGAATTACCTGAACCTGTTCCATATACACTGGATACAAGGGTGGTCCTAAAATGAGCAATTTTATCGGAAGTTGACACCTTCAAACATAACATTTGCTAGCCAAGGAACCCGAGGGAACTTTCCAACATTCCTGCCAATTACTAGAAACGCTTCTAATGAGGAACACGTACTTCTACAATTCTTTACTATAGTCTTCAAAGTAGCTTTGAGGTCAACCTATTCTTTGACACACAGGCAAATATGTAACTTCAAACCAGGCCAGGCATCACATATGCACTGTAGAGGGTTTTTTTTTTTTATTTAATATGTTTGTAAGAATAATTCAGAAATGATGAAATCTGGAAAAGCGCTTGCTTTATGGTTTCCAGCAGGTGCTACCATCTCCATGACTGGGTATAGAGACGCACTGCCTGGGCCCAAATCTCTTATAACCATTAATAGCAGCAGGCTAAGAAGAGGTGCGGCTCTCCATTATGGGAAGAAAGGCATTCCTGGAAAGCAGACATGTTATAATGGAAAGGACGTGTTTCCTCAATACTAAAGGTAAAGGACAATAATGCGCCGATGCCAGCCATGTGCATGGGGTGAATAAACCCATGAATATTTCTACGTCTCAACTGCATTTTCTCTGAAATCCGAGAAAGGTTTCTGAGCTTCCAAAGAAAACAAAATTCCTACAAATGAATGATTGCAGTGAAGTGCTGAATGGAGCAGAACACATACAACATGTCTCAGCGTTATGGGGGAAAAAACAAGAAATCCTGCAAACCCTGCACCAGAATAGAGAGGAAGGCTTGGAGAAAACCGTCACAATTTGTAATCGTATGGTTATTTCTTGAAAAGGGGTTCTCCTGCCTGGGAGCAGGCAATCCCAATCACACACATAACATATATATATATATATATATATATATATATACACATACACACACACACATACACACAAAAACCACACTTGTCCATGGTCCCGCTGTACAATTCAAGCAGACATGACCACTGAAGCCTGTGACTGGCAACTGTCACAGGACCATACCACTTCTCAGTTCTTCAGGGACCAGCAATGGGAACAGAAAGGCAGGCATGGGACAAGTTAGGACCATTGTGGTTGTCGGCTACTAGGCTGGACAACCCCGTTAACAAAAGGTAGTCATACTAACCATGGTTAAAACACTGAGGGGCACATTTATTAAAGAAGAACTCCCGCACAAATGTTTATTCCATGTCCTGCTAGAAATGTACATGATGTAATCTGTAGTGAATGTCATTTTCTTACCAGTAGCTGAATTTTTGAGTTATATCATCCTGAAGTTTCTTATCTGTGTCATGTGACTAGGAATTAGACCCACCAACTCACACAGCACCTTATGTGTGGACAGGAAGTCTTTTTCTATGCATTCCTATGGGAGCCTCACTTTCAGTCTCATAGGAATGAATAGAGCAGTGACTGGCTTTCTGTCCTGGGTCAGTTGGAGGTCAGGGAGTTGGTCACATGACCCAGCTACAATAGGAAGAGAGTGGAAGCTCTCAATTTCAGCCTCTGATAAGAAAATTACATTCACTACAGATTATATCATGCACCTTTCTAACAGGTCAGAGAATAAAAATTTTTTGCGGGAGTTCTTCTTTAAGACCCCCGTTTTAGGCGCAGGCCTCTCCATAACTGCAGGGCATCCAGCGCCAATTCTAAATATAAGACAGCTTCAGAGTCGTCTTACATTTAGACCTTTTTCTACACCTAAAACCGGCCCTGCCCCCACTCCGCCCACAATTTTAGACCTGGCATGAGCAGGACGAAGTTGCAGATAGCGTTCTGCGTCTGAAATATGTCTAACTTAGGAATGCTTCAACTTAGTAAATGACCCCCTAAATATACAGATCCCCCTCTAGGACAGCAGAAGGGAATTCTTATAGTTATTATAAGAATGCGCCTAATATCTATTTATTCTCCAGTATATATTTGTGGGATGTACAATACTTGCAGTATATCATCTGTTGAAGCATGACTCCCCAGCGCCTCTAGAGGTGTCCTAGGGGAATCTGACACTACGATCAGCCTAACCCACCAAGAATGATGGCTTTGGTCGACTCTCTATTATGTGTGGGGAGCTCCTGAGTCTCCTCTGCCATCATCTTAAAAGAATATTTTTGCCTGATCCTTTTGTTCTCCCAGGAGATAAGCCACCAGAAGCGTCCGGCAGCGGTTTTCTCCCTGTGGATCAGACATACATGTTCAGCCGTGCCAGGAGTCAGGAGTGATAGTCGTTGGCTAAACAATTGATCCACTGCAGGCTATTCTATGTGCATGGGGACTTAAATTGTGAGGTGGCTTTTCCAGCACATCCCACAGAGCCTTAATGGGATTGAAATCTAGGGAATATGGAGGCCCCAGTGATCATTGGTGCTGGTAGGGACAAGGAGGCCATGGTTGAGCCAACAATTTACATCATGTGCAGGGGGTAATGAAAAACGGCAAAGAGTGCTCTCCTTCCTATACCAAACTCTACTAACAGCACGTGCATTTCACAAATTGGAGAACCCAATTTTTGTAATTCATTATGAGAACCAGGACATAATAGCGTGGCGGCAGGGGACTGTCACCGTCATACCGTTCTAGCCGTCCCATCACAGGTTTACTTTTCTGTCTTCGCTTGCTGTTACGATAGGAAAATACGCTTAAACAGCTCAGCATCCAGTCCATCTGACAGACAGGACAGCAGGCCACCATCTTCAGTGTTGGAGGAGTAGTGACATACTGTTACTGAACCTGTCCTGAGGAGGCTACAAAGCCGCACAGGCGAACAGCGCCAGGAAGCACATCGATTAAACCCACAGTTTAACCACTTTGCATGTATTTGTAAACTGCACATGGTTGAGCTGAGAGCGTCCTGGCACAGCGCCACCGTCCTGAAGCCCTGGAGCTGCCAGCAGCCCGCTCTGATACCTCCCAATGCGGCAGCACTGGAACTGGATGAAGCGCTCGGATCATATATTGTATTGTCTCCAAGTCACTGATGAAACTGGCACAATGGGGGGGCATTTATCAAGACCCCCTACGCCAGTTTTTGCCATAAAAAGGTTGAAAGACCCCATTTTGAAACTTTTTAAATGCTTGTGCACCTAAATTTAGGTGCATGTGACATTTTTCATTTGACTGAATATTTCAGACTAGGCACATGGACTGCTGGAGGATGCGTCTAATGTATGACGAGCCCTGCATCTCATTGAGCGCACCCTCCAGCAGGCATAAAATGCTAGTCTCTGATAAACGACCCAATGCTTCATTCTGGAGAAAAGCTACTTTCAATCCATATGCAAATGAGCAGTTAAGTGCAATCAGGGTGGGCCCAGGCCACTCTGTGCACCCTTGCTCCTGCTGCTTCCTCTGCCAGCTCCTTAAAGGGGTTTTGCCATCACCTAAAACGAGAACAGAGGGGGGAAATGAATGGAGGGCGCACTGCGCATGTGCCCTCCATTCATTTCAATGGGGCTGCCGAAAACAACCGAGCGCTGGCTCGGCTATTTCCGTCGGCCCCATAGAAATTAATAAGAGCAGGGGTTGCGCGTGAGCGGTGCGCTCCCATTCACTTGTATGGGAGCAGTGCTTGGTGGTGGACCCTAGGAAACCCAGGGTCCTCCAGCCACAGCTCTCCCCGCTCCGTTCTCCTTGTACGTGCGGGTCCTAGAGGTGGGACCAGCACCTATCGGACAATGGGGGGCAAATCCTAGCGATATGCCCCCATTGAATGTGAAGGGAATACCCCTTTAATTGACAGAGCCAGGTTAATTCATACTCCTCTCTCCTGGCCCTGCAAATTAAGAATGAGATGAAGGGCTGGAGGAGGAAGCAGGAGGAGCAAGGGTGCACAGAGTGGCTTGGGCCCGCCCTCATTGCACTTAACTAATCATTTGCAAATGGATTAAAAGCACATTCAGCTGAGCTGGTCCTATATGGCATTGTGTCTGGTTTAACAGTGATTCTTCTGGTGACAGACCCCTTAAAAATAGAACATTAAAGTGTCCCTCAACCACCCCCCACAAAAAATAAAGCAAATCCATACATTTTGGGTGGACTCACTTGTTGGTTTTTGAGGTAGGTTGTCCATCCAGATTTGTAGGTGGAAATTCTGCAGTGAATTAGGGTAGCAGCAAAATGGATGACATTTTAACAGCCCTCATTCACAAGCTGCAGAATACCACCCCCATGTAGTACGGATTTCACATCTACAGCGTGTCAATCCTGCAATGCACAGAGTAAAATCCATGGCAGGTCTGCCAGAAGATGGGAGATTTTGCAGCGGGTTCGCCACCACAGATCTGTTCAGTCCAGCAGTCACCTCTTTTTCTGCGCTAGTTATCATTTCTCCTATAGACACATCATGATATAGCGGTCTTCTACTGACAGGGATTTGGTGTGATAAAATGTTTGATTTCTCCGAGTACAGAACATAACATACATATCTGATCACATACTTTAGATAGCTGTAAGCCAAACACATGCATGCTCAAGGTTGGCGGCTTATCTCCCCGGAGAACAAATCCAACATCGGACCCTTCTTTTCCACATCGTCACCTTCAGGTGAGGGTCAGGACACGGTGACACATATTAGATGGGACTACCTGCACCCAATGGCCGTGAGGCCCTAAAGAAATACAACTACAGTCACCTGACGAGCTATAAGCTTATTGAAGGGACACTGCGATCACATTTTTTTATCACATATTACCAGCCGATATGTGAATATGCTATGTATTTTTTTTTTAACACCTTCTACGCCGGAGGTTTTTTTTTACTTTGCGTTTTTCACTTCCTGCCTTCCCAGAACCATAAGTTTCTCTGTTCAAATAGTCGTATGAGGGCTTATTTTTTGTGGGACAAGTTGTACTTTTCAACGCCACCATTTAATATTGCATAGAATGTAGTGGGGGAAAAAAATTCCAAAAGGTGGTAGAATTGGAAAAAAACAAAACACAATTTTGCCACAGTTTTACAGAAAAACAGCCAAAAATTGAGCCCTTTTATCATCCAGCATCAGCCACTGAGAATCTGGCGCAACTTCAGACTAAGCAGTCTAAATTTACATACTCTAAATCAGGGATGTCAAACTCATGGTCCTCCAGCTCTTGCAAAACTACAACTCCCAGCATGCCCTGATGGCTGCAGGCTGTCGGAGCATGATAGAAAATATAGTTTTACAACAACTGGAGGGCCATGAGTTTGACATATGTGGTCTAAATGTTAGACAATATTACAATTACAACCACATGGCGGGTCGTGTTGCATTTGTGACATTGCTGTGCTGTGGTCGCATACCATGCAGTTCCGGGCCCTAATCAGGGCACAACCACAGGGTGCAGTTGTGATGAGGTCCAGCAGCAGCCATGTTACCGTACAGGCCACAGCAGTCCCCGATTAAACTAATAAGGACTGCATTGTTTAGTCTGTCTGCACTTTTATTGGCTGTACAGCACCGGAATACTGAACCATTAACAATGCAGGCCGACTTAACAGTGGGTCCTCATTAGTTTAATTAGGGCCTGCAGTGGCCTCTACAGCCGAGCGGTACCGAGTCACAACCGTGCCATGTGGTCATACACTAATAAAATTGATCCATGGCGGGTTTGTAGCTCTAAAGGCGCCAATACAGACTCAAGAACTGAGGGTTTGGGTGACGGCTATCTCTCCCTACTCCTCTATAAATATAGGGGCTCAGTTCAGCCAAGTGCATGTACCAACTTACCAGATCCTTGTTTCCCGGACATCTGTCTGGGGGGAGCCGGGACTCCCCAATAGATACTAAGTAAGTCAGCCCCACTGAAATCCCCAAATTAAAATGAAATGCAAATTACGCAAAAAAAAAAAAAAAAGTCAGAATACTTCAGTATGCAACTAAAGAAACAAGAAGAATTAGAAAAAAGGTCAAAGCCCATTGTGTTGGAGGTCATGGACATGACTAAACCTTTAGCCACAAGGTATTTTCCTCCTCTGGCACTTGTGGGGTGCTGCGGTGCGCCCCTCTGCTGTAACTAGGCCTAGTAATATCAAGGAGCCTCCTGAACACATCATCTCCTGAGAAGAGAAGGTTATTCTTCCATTGTCTGCTGAGGATTTGCTTCCCACATACTCCTACAGATCCAGCTACTGTACGCCTCTGTCCAGCTGAAAGGCCGGCAGGGAAGCTATGGAATTTTAATTTCTTTATAAGATTATCTGCAAGTATTTTTCCTACGAATTTCCCTCGACAAAGGAAACACATTCAGCTACACAACTTCCCACAGTGATGTACGAGATGAACCCTTCACGTGAAAGTGTGCTAGTGATGGAAAGACCAATTATTATAAATTATAAGCATGTGTAAGATAGGAAGGAATACCTACAGGGGACGGGCATGGGGACAAATGACTGCGCAGCCCAAACTAAAGCTGGCCATACACACTAAATGGATGGGGGGCTACCAGTGCGCAACCTGCTGGCCATCTAATGTCTGGGGCCTCCATACTGTTTTCCAGAGGAGAAATGTCAGGGGGTGAGAAGGATCAGACAGGTGGATTTCAACACCCCGATCCTTTTGATCTTGGGTGATAAGCCGCTGATAGAAATATCCGTCCCTGTGGGGCACACATACACACTTAGGCCTCATTCACACATCCGTATAATGTGTCCGCATCCTTTCCGCATCTGTTTCCGCAATTGCGGACAATTATGCGGATCCATTCATTTCAATGGTTCCCGAAAAAATGCGGACAGTACACCGTGTGGTGTCCGCATCCGTGTGTCCGTTCCTCCTGTCCTAAACCCTCCTGTCCTACTTTTCTCCCAAATTGCGGTCCGTAGCACAATGAAAGTCTATGGATCCGCAAAAAATGCGGAAGACATGCAGAAAGGCATCCGCATGTCATCCGTATTTGCGGATTCCGTTCCAGGAGGGGAGAAAAAAAAAAAAAGAAAAGGTACAGATGTTATTCATCCTTCAGTTTTTTTGCGGATCTGCAAAAAACGGATGACATATGGATACATCCTTTCCGTTTTTTACGGAAAAACGGAACGGATGTCCTGGAAAAACTGAGTTTTTTGCGGAACAACGGATCCGCAAAAAACTGACCGTTTTCTAGGATGTGCACAAATACGGACGTGTGAATGAAGCCTTAGCTGGTGAGGTTTTGGGAGGACTACCTTTTGGCCAACAGCGACCTACGGCTAGTTTCACACTAGCGCTTACAGACTGCTCTGGCAGGGAACATCCTGCTGGATTTCTCCACGTTCCGGCACTGGTGGAAGCTAATGCATTGCTGTCCAGCCCCATTAAGTATAATAGGGACCGGCGGTGACTCGGCTGCAACCTGGTAAATATACCAAGAATCGGCCATGACTAAAACTACTGCTCACAGTTGGAGATATGCCTAGATGCCTGGGTCAATACCTATTGACTGTGGCATCTAGGTAGTTAAGCGGTGTGTTTGGAGTTACCGCCTATGTGGCTGTTACAATGGGAGCCTGGCTACGGCAGTGAACCGGAGGGCTGTATCAGCGCAGCCTGTAAGGCCTTGACGCCCATACCAGGGTTAATGCTGTCGGCAGTGGGGACTGGACAGACATCACAGGCTGCACGGTTACAGCGCTCCAGACTGAAAAAAGCCTCATATGCAGAAATACGGAGGAGACTTTTTTGAGAGAGTAAAAGCACTTGGACATGATGCTTGTACAGGCGTTACTGCGACCTCTGCTGAGGGCTCATTCAGACGGGAGATGTTCCGATCTGGGTGCTGACCAAGGAACAATTCACAGCGAAATTTCACAACGGACCATCTGTAAAAAAATCAAGTACCATCAAAGCTCTGATTTAAGGAGTGCATAATCAAAACAGACAGCACATGGGCACCGTCTATGTGTAAGTCCATTTAAAAACGTATCCATGTTTGAGGGCCGGAACATGGATGAATTTAACATTGCTCACCTGAAAGGGGCCTCAAGTTATACACTGGTCTACCTGCTCAGTTTCTGGCACAACTAACACTTAATGTTCCTCATGCACTTCACAACCTAAGGGCTCATGCACATGACCACCGGATGTTCTGCGATCCGCTAAACATGGATAATGTCCGTGTGCATTCCGTATTTTGTGGAACAGAGCAGCCCCTAATAGAACAGTGCTATCCTTGTCTGTAATTTTTTTTTTTTTTTTTTTGCAGAACAGACATAAGGAAACGGAATGTACACTGAGTAATTTCCATTTTTTTGGCAGCCCCATTGAAGTGAATGCCGCAAACAAAACGGAACAAATAAGGAAAGAAATACGTTCATGTGCATGAGGCCCAATTAGAAGGTGGCACGCCGAGCTGATACATTAGATCAGTGCCTCCTATGACCAAACACATGTGAAAACTAGTCTGCAATGCAGGAGAAACCCATGGGATCTTCTCACACAGGACAGGAGAAGTTCTATGCAGAGGGCAAGACAAACTCTATGCTCATGGAAGAATATGAGTGAACAGTTTAGTATCTTGCCATGTAGCCTTCAGACTAGTAAAGGCAGTAAAGCTATATAAACCCGCCGGTATGGACAGAACTAGCTGCCCAACAAAACCGAGGCTGACCTTCCCTCAGTGATATCCCATGTCCTACAGAGCATTCAGCGAGGTACATACGAGGTACATTAACACATGGTAACAATTACCAACTATTCATTTCCCTCTGGAATTTCCAAATCTGTACAACAGCGTTAGAGAGACCTGCACTAAACCTGGAGAAAATGATGGAAAATCTTAGTGTAATACCGCTGGCATCCAGTGTATAAAATTCCCAAACAGGCATCCACAAGCGAAAAGCTATTTCAGCGATGTGACTGAACTGGAAGACGATGGTTTAAAGGGGTTATCCCATGACTAGTGTAAAAAATGAACCAGCCCTGTACCTCACATGGATCCAGAGATCTCCACATTCATTGCTGTGCTGGATTTATATCAAGCTGACAGCTCAGGGGAGTGTCTTATGTGCTGCAGGTAAGGGGGCGTGTCCATGTTCTCCCTATCACAGCTCAGGGGGCGTGTCCATGCTCTCCCTATCACAGCTCAGGGGGCGTGTCCATGCTCTCCCTATCACAGCTCAGGGGGGGTGTCCATGCTCTCCCTATCACAGCTCAGGGGGCGTGTCCATGCTCTCCCTATCACAGCTCAGGGGGCGTGTCCATGCTCTCCCTATCACAGCTCAGGAGGCAGTTAAAGGATAAAACTGAGCATGTGCGGCCATCTCAGTAAGCCAGACAAGGAAATAAGAAAATAAACAGCAGGTGGCGCTATACGGATACATTTTATTGAATAACTCAGTGGCTATACTAAATGTTTAATTACATGCCATTACAAAAGTACTCAGATCCAGGTGCTGGTTTGAAAAAAGTAGAATATTTTTTGTGGGAGAACCACTTTAACGGGAATAGTGCAGTTATCAAGAAGCTGAGGAGAGGGCCAAGATTCAGCAAAAATGAATGGCTTTTCAGGTTTGGCTTAACGATTATATGGTGCACTCCGCTCAAGTGCATCAAGATAATGGTTCCAAACATACACCTAGCAGTTTACTCAAAGGATAGCTGTTGAAGGGGTTTTCCAAGATTTTTTTTTTTACCAGCATCTGACACCCGCCAATCATCTGTTTCAGAAGGCAGTGGCTATATGGTGAGTGCCCCAACCTTCTAGCAGCTTTTCCTAGGCCAGTGACTACAAGTTCGTCATTCACGTGGCCTAGGAGCAACTCAGCCCCGTTCAAATGAATAGGGCAGAGTGCAATACCAAGCACAGCCGCTATACAAAGTACGATGCTGTGCTTGGCAAGCTGCAAGAAGACAGCGGTGCTCACAGGAGCACCACTGCCTTCTCAGAACAGCTGATAGGTGGGGGTCCGACTCCACCAATCAGATACTGATGACCTATCCGGAGGCCTATCCTTACGATTAGTATCAGAAGCGATTGTTGGGTCTGCAGCCTTTTCTGCAATTTTCAGGCACATGTGGACATGGCATTAAGGTAGCAGGGTCTATCAGTGCGTATCCACACTTGATGCCAGAGCTCTTTTCTAAAAGGCGTGTGTCACCAGGATGAGCCCCTGACTTTAAGGTATTTATGAGATGCCCTCACACGTGGTGGAAACCACGCCACCAGAATACTCTTTAATCTCTTCACTCACTTCAGTGGGGAATGTAATGTGTAATAAAATGCGCACCAAAACCTGCTCGTAAAAACCCCCAACAAAACCCGCACCTGTGTATTTTCTGGCATTTTCTGTGAGTGCACTCTAAGGGCCAGGTTAGAAGACGCTTTCTGGCACTGTTTTTCATGCATTTTTAAAATCCATCGTGTGAACTAGCGTTTGGGTATCTGCACATAGTGACGATTTATAGGTAGTAAATCCGCATGAAATCTGCAACAAAAATTGCAGTAAATTGCTGTTTTGGTGCAGATTTTCTGTTGGTAACAACCCCATTGAAGTCCATGGGAAAAACCATTCTACAGAAGGTGCAGAATCGCATGAACAGTTGACGTGCTCCGGATTTTAAAATCCACACGGCAGGTCAATTTCTACACCCAAGAAAAAAAAAAGCAAAGTGTACATGAGATGTGTCTAATCTCATACACTATGCTGGTACTGTATTACGCTGCGGTTTTTCTGCATGAAATCCGCAAGTAATCTACATGGTGTGCACCTACCCTAACAAGTCCAAGCCTGAGGACGGTCCAAGCACCTACCAAATGCCCCTTTAGTGGTGTTTTTTTTTTTTTTCCAAACCGGAACATGGGTCGTCTCTAGCCCTTTCCAAACCGGAACATGGGTCGTCTCTAGCCCTTTCCAAACCGGAACATGGGTCGTCTCTAGCCCTTTCCAAACCGGAACATGGGTCGTCTCTAGCCCTTTCCAAACCGGAACATGGGTCGTCTCTAGCCCTTTCCAAACCGGAACATGGGTCGTCTCTAGCCCTTTCCAAACCGGAACATGGGTCGTCTCTAGCCCTTTAGACAAAAACATTAATAATAAAAAAAAAAAAACTGTTCCTGCAGTGATTTTTTTTTTGCCTGTCAAAATGCCCAGTGTGAATATGGCCTTATTTCATACCTTCAATAAATGTTTGGGAGCGCCAGGAAACAGGGTTTTGTGTCCTATAAATATTTTACCAAGTGTCAGTGAATTCCACATATTTTATGAATTTAGGACTTTGTAGTTTTAGTAGCATTCCACCTCCAGGATCTCCATAAGCGGCTGATTCATTTATAACAGTGAATACTGGGACGTGTTCCAAAACATTATATGCAATTCCTCAAATTCCATATTGTGAGGTTTTCAGGTCTGAAAGTAAAAATAACCCCCGAGTAGCTGTCACGTTCCATACTCTAAGGAAGAGAGACGGAAAAAAAGCCATTTTCAATTAAAGCACCCTACACCAGCGGAATACCTCCACTTCTAAAACGTCTGCCGATATCAGGGCCTGTACTAAGACTATAACTAAAGGCCTGACGATTCAGCAGGGGATTGCCGGAAAAGAAGTGTTCCTTCCCAGCAATTGCCTGCTCCTCAGTGAACATACATGTAGCGATCTCCTCCACAGTATGGGGAGTAATGATCACTATTGCCACTGCTCGTCCCTGTACTGAATCATTGTTTGCCGGCAGCATAGGCTGCTACCGGCATACTGCGATTTAGGTGCCTGCACAAATGATCCATTTCCTCGGCGCTCTTATACCGCCAGACAATCGCTAACGAGCAATCCTATGAACACTCATTAGCGATTTTCTGGCGGATTCTCGGGCTGCGTAAAGGGCCTTTAAGGCCAGGTTCACACCAGCGCTAGTAATTTCCACCGATCGGCTCTATAAGAGGAGCAGAACACAAAAAACTGGTGCCTCTCCCAGGACATAACTGAACGGGGCCGAGCTGACTCCTTTGACTTTAATGGTTTCCTTTCAAGGCACCGCTTTTTCCCCTCGGACAAAAAAGTCCTGCACGCAGGATTTATTTTCCAGTCTTTTAGACAGAATTGCAACGGATCAGTGAAAGACCGTATAACATGTTTTAGAAAATAATTGTATTCACCATAAAATAACAATTCTGGAGTATCTTTTCTTAGAACTATAGATTGCTATGCGCCTCAGTTATTCCTAATAGAAATGTATGAATGAACCAACAGTCAAGATTTCACATCTTTGGAACATTGAAAATGTATGAAATCAGATCTGTCAGTTTTGTGGCATATCATGGCAACTGCTACATTTCCTTGACAACTGACATTTTTGCGACATTGTGATCCTCGCCACTTTTCAAGGTGGTCTATGTTTAAGAGCTAAAAGTGAGGTTAGACCTGGATTACGGCTTATTTACTATGTGCGGCTTTTGCAAAAAAAAAAAAACACGCCAGGCAATCCCCAGGTCTACTTATACACAGAGGTGTAGACTACGTTACACTCACGCCAGATATATTAAGGTGCACCAGCTCACACAAAGCAAAGACAGACTTAAAACTGATGATAAATGACCCCCATAAAGCGCAACGCTATCAACATCAAACAAATGTCACCTTCACGACAGATGGTGAACGGGAATCCGGATAGAACATAGGCAAACAGACATCATTCTGTCACACAATCTCCCGGCTCCTGCTAGACCAACTTCATCTGGCTTCATGACTTCAATGTTACGTAAAATGCCACAATGACGCCAATTCTTGGATGCGGATGGTGCAGGAACACGTATGAAATAAGTAAGAGTGAAGCAGCGGGCCACAGCACCAGCAATGGAAAAAGGAGCAGCTTTTCTGCCATACAAACATTTTTGCACAACTTTATGTCTTTTCCGTTTTAAGTAGGCCGAGGGCTTTTTGGGGAGCGGGACCTAACACAGCCCAACAGATTTACTATACTTTACACCAGGCGCTGGAAACCTTCACCAGTTCATAGCGGTCATAGATGTGATTTTTTGGTGCACAGACTAACAGAAGGTGCACTGAATTTAATAAGAGGACTGCACCTTTCAATGAAGTTGTCTTATCTCACTCCAGCAAAAGACTAGTGTGTGAACCATCAGTCTTAAAGGGGTTCTCCAAAACCAGGACCACGCCGATCCACTGGTTGTGTCTGGCTCAGCCCCACTGAAAGGAAAGGGACTGAGCTGTAATACCACACACAACCAGCGGACAGGTGTGGTGCTGTTTTTGGAAGAATGCAGTCATGTTCTTCTAGTCCTGGAGGACCCCTTTAGGGCCTTTTGCGGTTCGCAAAACACGGATACCGGCCAAACCGGACCAGAATAGTACATGTGCTATCTTTTTTGCAAGGCCATGGAATGGACATATGAATAGCACATGATGTGTTGTCCACATTGTTTGTAGCACCACTAATTTCTACGTTTAAATCTCTACTTTTTCTGAGCTCAGTAGCCAAGTGGGCGGTCCTATCAGTGATTGACAAGCAGCTCTGTATAAGTGAGCACTGACAGCTGTCAATCACCCATATGCCCACCCACTTAGATACTGAGCTCAGAAAAAGCAGAGATATAAATGTATAAAATACAAGTTTTACTGAATCTTTTCCCATAAAATCATACATCAATCTGCTCAGCTCCTCCTGCTCTATAACCTGCTGCCTGCAGATTGCACTGCATTGTGTGCTGACAGGTTTCTTTAATGAACCTCCTCTTTTATCATATTTTATGTGACAGTCTGAATTAGGTGTACCCATAACATAAAGTGCTATTTTGGATAAGGAAGACAAAACATTTACATCTACCATTTTGCTAAAAGCAAATCATTTCGGGGCACATTTATTAAATGTACATGACACCCTCTTTCTAACAAAGTTAGAACCAGCCCTGTACCTCACATGGATCCAGAGATCTCCACATTCATTGCTCTGCTAGATTTATATCAAGCTGGCAGCTCAAGGGGAGTGTCTTTTCTGCTGCAACTAAGGGGGCGTGTCCATGCTCTACCTAGCACAGCTCAGGAGGCAGTTAAAAGTTGAAACTGAGCATGTGCGGCCTTCTCAGGGAATCAGTCAAAGAAATAAAAAAATTAAGTGGTCCTATACAGATACAGGTTATGGAATAGCTCAGTAGCTATACAAAATTTTTAATGACATGCAATTACAAAAGTATTCAGATCCAGGTGCTGGTTTGAAAACTGTAAAATATTTTTCGTGGGACAACCCCTTTAATGAAGCCCTGCACTAACAGTGGATCCGCTGGAGTTATGAAGAGGTGCAGAACTCTCCATAACTTCGGCAGATCCACGACCACTTCTAAATGTAAGGCCGCTTCCTTGCTGTCTTACATTTAGACCATTTTCTACACCTAAACTAGGAGTAGAAAACGATGAATGAGACCGGCCTACTCGCTCGTCCCCTTCCACGGCACGCCCACTTTTTTAGACCTGGTGTGAGCGGGGAAGAAGTCGCAGATTCTGCTGCCACATGGCGTGCGACAGAATCTGTGGCAGATATACGCCACAAGAGTGGCATTTATCTGGTCATAAATGACCCCGTTTATCTTTTCATTTATATTGTGCTCAAGTGTAACATCCTAACTGAATAGTCCAAAGCCAAAGCTCACGGTGGGAAATCTGCCGATGTGAACGGGGTGTTATAAGACCACGACTGTATTGTACTTGGTTATTTCCAGTGCATCATATATGCCACATGCGAGCCTAGCCTTAAAGTGGGTTGTCTCATCTCGGACATAGGTGGCATATTGCTAGGATATGCCCTATAAGTCTGGGTCCCACCTCTGGCCTCTAGAATGGGGCCATCCTCCATTCACTTCTACACTTCCGGATATAGCTTTGGCTCCACTATTTCCAGCAGTTCCACAGACATGAATGTGCAGCATGCTCTCCATTCACTTCTATGGAACCCCCCAAAAATAGCCATGCACGCTTGCTTGCCTATTTTTAGAACTCCCATAGAAGTGAATGGAGAGCATGCTGCGTATGGGTGGTTCACTCTCGTTCACGTTGGGGGCCCCATTCTATATATAGGTGCGGGTCCCACCTCTGACACTGGTGGCATATCGAAATGTCTCATATGATACAACCCCTTTAATAGGAGCTTCTCCATGATAGACATTTCTGATATATTCACAGCATACGTCCAGCTTCTGAGACCCCACCTATCTCAAGTAAGTGGCCCCTGCAGAGCACTTTTATTATCCCCCATAGACTTGCATGTATGGCTAACTCTCCAAACCTGTATATGGTGTCCACCTCATGTAGGACCACTGCGACGGTCATAAATGTCTATGGTGCGTTATCCCTTTAAGACTCCCCTATCGCCGTTGGTTCATGGTTGGGATGCCTCACGTAGAGATTTTTTTTTTTTTTTGTAGAAAATATCTGCAACTAAAAATCAGTTCGTCAGCTGAGTGGGGTTGTTCTGGGGACAAGTACATGGCTCTCAGCAAGGCTCATTCAGATGACTGGACCAGATTTTCAGTGGCAGACGTTTTCTGCGCCCCTTAGTTTCACAGTACAGACTGCTAGCATCCGATAACTGCAGAACATTTACTGTCCATGGCTTGGAGAAGCAAGCAAACTTCAAAGAGTCAAATAGCTGTAATTGTTTAGATGCAGAGGTGGAATTATACTAAACCGTGCATGCCCTCAAATTGCAGGATTTTATCCATGAACAGACTTGTGACAACTGCACTGATTCACATAGGTAAGTACTGTCACCATTATGGCCAGGCGGATCTGAAAGGACACAGGGCTCCGAGTGCTCTCATCCTAGGACATGACTCCTTTAGAGGACAGAAATCTCCATTAATGTTAAAGGGACGCTTCCATTAGAAAGTGGTATTTTTTTTACCACTGAAAGTTAAAGGGATATTCCCATCTCAGACACTGATAGCTTAGCGTTAGGACATGCCATCAATGTCAGATAGGAAAGGGTCCCATCTCCAGAATGGGGCCCCTGAAGAGAAGGAGAGGGCACTGCGCATGCGCAGCCACCCCTCTATTCACGTCTATGGGAGTTCCAAAAATAGCCGCGCTCAGCTATTTTCAAAACCCCCATAGGGGTGAATGGAGCAGTGGCCACGTTGGCACTCGCTTTTACTTCAGGATGCTGTTGGCATTTTTTGTGGCACCATTGAGATGAATGGGTTCACATCTGATCCGCAAAAAACGTGGATTGGATGTGGCCCGAAACTACAGCTGTGCGCATGTGGCCTAATCCTCAGGATGACAGAAAGGTTAAAGGGGTATTCCGGTAGGTAAAAGTTATCCACAGGATAGGGGATTATACCGCTGGGACGCCCACTGATCTCGAGAACAGAGGCTCCAGTTGCACATGCGTGCGGTCGCTCCATACATGTCTAGTAGTTTGACTGGCAACTCCAGAGATTTCAGGGGAGTAACAGGGGGTTGTAGGGGGATATGGGGTCCCCACCGATCTGATAGTTATCCCCTATCCCTGTGATGGCTAACCTCCGACACTCCAGCTGTGGTAAAACTACAACTTTCAAGATGTACACCTGCTTGGCTGTTCTCTGAACTCCATAGAAATTAATGGAGTATGCTGGGAGTTTCACTAAGCGGGAGTGCCGGAGGTTAGCCATCACTGCCCTATCCTGTGTATAAGGGATAACTTTCACCTACTGGAACACCCCTTTAAGTGCACATTTGTGGTGGATGCTCCAGAAAAAATAAAGGACGAAATACCACTGCATGCAGCTAGAACCTGGAGGACCCGATCAGTGTCTGGCATACTCTGGATCCAGCGACTCTGGTATTCTGTTCCTATGGGAGAACAGTAGTGCGGCCACACACATTCATCAGCTGCAGGAACCACACGTATCTCTCCCAGCTTTGGCACAACCCCTTTAGTAAATACAGGGATAACATTGATGACAACGGCAGAGTAACAGTCACATAGTAGAATCCTATGATAAGTATCCTCTATGTCTGGCCCAAATATACAGAATTTTGGTGGCAGGTGCTCTGTAATACATATTTGTCTTTTTTACTTTACTGGTGTGAACAGCGGTCTACAAGGACGAGCAGTATAGAGGGCCCTGAATGAGCAGGAAAGGCTCCTCCACTTCATGTCTACAGTGATCTCTGGATTATTCACACAAGCCGTGAACTACATTTAACGGATCATCCACCAACCACATCCTGTGACGTCATCTTCTGTGAGCAAACCAAAGGTTTCTTCACATACCGCCCCTACCTTATAAGAGATATACCAGTATGAGAACGCATCACTGTAAGAATGCTTACAGGGCATATGCAGCCAGGGGGAACAAAGGAAAGACCTTGGGGAAGGTGCATAGATTTAAATGGCGCATCTGTCAGCAGATTTGTAGCTATGACACCGGCTAACCTGTTACATGTGCGCTTGGCAGCTGAAGACATCTGTGTTGGTCCCATGTTCATATGTGCCTGCATTGCTGAGGAAAATGATGTTCTAATATATGTGAATGAGCCCCTAGGAGCAATGGGGGCGTTGCCATTACACCTAGAGGCTCTGCTCTCTCTGTAACTGCCGCGCACTCTGTACTTTGACAGGGCCAGGTACGATGACATTTACACTGCTTGACCCTGTCAGAGTGCAGAAGACGTGGCAGTTGCAGAGAGAGCAGAGCCTCTAGGTGTAACAGCAACACCCCCATTGCTTCTAGAGGCTCATTTGCATATATTTACATAGGTCTAACACAGATGCCCCCAGCTGCCAAGTGCACATGTAACAGGACAGCCAGTTTCGCAGGTACAGAGCTAATGACAGATGTCCTTTAAATATATGCGCCTTCCCCAAGGTCTTGCTTTTGTCTTGCTCAGTCGTGTACATTTCGTCTGAAGAGACCGTGGCCCTCCAGTGAGCGATGCGGCCTATTCCTAGGAAGGTGATGTCACGTTCATCGGTCACATAGCAGTGTGCAGCTCAGCCCATTTCAAGTGAATAGGGCTTAGCTGCAATACCAAGCACAGCCACTATCCAAAGGACGACGCTGTGCTTTATGAGCTGCAAAAGGCAGCAGCACTGCGATCTCCTCAAACAGCTGATCGGCAGGGGTGCCGGGAGTCGGATCCCCATCGTTCTTAATTATGACCTATACCAGGGGTAGGGAACCTCCGGCTCTCCAGCTGTTGTGAAACTACAACTCCCAGCAAGCATACTCGCTCTGCTCTTCTAAGAACTCTCATAGAAATGAATGAAGCATGCTGGGAATTGTAGTTTCACAACAGCTGGAGAGCCGGAGGTTCCCTACCCCTGACCTATACTAAGGCTTCTTTTAGGCGTGTGGAAAACACGTTCCATTATGGAGCGCACAGGATTACAGAATTAGGCTACATGCACACGACCGTATGTGTTTTGCGGTCCGTAAATTGTGGATCCACAAAAAAAACGGATGTCGTCCATATGGCATCCATTGTAACGATGCCTATCCTTGTCAGCAAAACGGACAAAAATAAGACATGTTCTATTTTTTTTTGTGGAGCTACGGAACGGACATATGGATGCGGATAACACACAGTGTGCTGTCCGCATTTTTTTGCTGACCCATTGAAATGATCGGGTCCGTATCCTATCCGCAAAAAAAAAAACAAAAAAAAAAAACAAGGAATGGAAACAAAATACATTCGGGTGCATGAGGCCTTATACTGACAGCATTATGCCGGTACAATTCAGTAGATGCAAGGTCATGCAGAGAGACACACCATTATAAATCAGTATAATGCTGCGCACTACTGCAAAACGAGCAATGTTCATAATAGACTGGGATTTCCACAGAGGACACGCTCATCTGTTATTGAGCCATTTTATAGTCCGGAGATATGACCAAATAACACACAGGCCATTTTGGACTATGAACCTTTTCCACAGGGCTTTATGACCCTTGTATCTCCCAGTACTCTGATTCCACCTCAGACTCTGACCCCACAGCCCTGCCGGCTATCCGTTCTGGATAAATAGGGGCCTCACATTAATAGAACAAAACATTCACAGGATTAAAAAGGTTTCCTTAAAGAAGAACTCCCGACAAAGATTTTATTCCATGTCCTGCTAGAAATGTACATTATGTAATCTGTAGTGAATGTCATTTTCTTACCAGTGTCTGAATTTTTGACTTATATCATCTGAAGTTTCTTATCTGTGTCATGTGACCAGCAATTAGACCCACCAACTCACACATAGACTTATGTGTGGACAAGAAGTCTAATTCTCTATGTATTCCTAGGAGACTGAAAGTGAGGCTCCCATAGGAATGAACAGAGCAGTTACTGGCTTTCTGTCCTGGGTCAGTTGGAGGTCAGGAAGTTGGTCACATGACCCAGCTACAATAAGAAGAGAGGTTTTTACTCACAGAAACAGTCACTGATAAGAAAATGACAATCACTACAGATTATATCATGCACCTTTCTAACAGGTCAGAGAATAAACATTTTTGCGGGAGTTCTTTAATTCTTAATTATGAAAGTAAATTTGATACAAGTTGCACATTTAATAAACCATACAAAATTAATATACAACAAAATATAATATATTCCTTTTAAAAATGAAGTTGAAGTCTGTACATTTCTACCAACTCCCCCCAAATCTGGGTCTGACTACAACGCCATGACCCTGTGTTGTTATCAGATACGCTTTTTACAAATGACACAGCCGCAGAACCGATAAACGCCAGTTCACCCCAGCTCTGAGCTCATATCAAAAGCCTGTTTTCTGTAATTCCATCAGTAAAATGAAAAAAAAAAAAAAAAACGGATGCATTTATCAGCTGTGTTCAGTTCATGCAGGGCCCCTCAGGTTTCAAAAGGGAGAAAAAGTACTTTTCCCCCCATGAAAAATAACTGCACCCTGACAGATCTGACGAAGGATGAGCACAACTGATGCTGAAAATAACCCATTCAAACAAGGTGGATTAAAACGCATCAGGGAACAGAAATACGTAAAACCCAACGTGATGTGGACTGAGCCTAAACCATGCACTAGTGATGGAAGTCTCAAGAAGGAAAGGACAATGTGAGGATGTTAGTGACGATACAGAGAACATACCTACACAAAAATAAAAAAAAGTCTGAAACCAGAACGATATGTCACTGCTTTGACGTCCCATTCAAGCAGATGTGACTTCTGAAGCCTGTGACTGGCTGCAGCAGTGACAACACCAAGCCCCTTCCTGGTCCTATTGGATCTGAAGCAACAGGTTAGTCGCAAAGTTGAAAAGTACTTTGATATTCTGGGCGGAAGCTTCAGGAGGAGCTTTTTTCGAACATCAAAGTTAAAACCTGTTAGAACACAATGATATACTCACAATGACTCAGGTACCAGTAGGGAGATTTATCAAAACTGGTGTAAAGTAGACCTGGCTTAGTCGCCTACAGCAACCAATCAGATTCTTCCTTTCATTTTCCAAAGGAGCTCTGAAAAATGAAAGGAGGAATCTGATTGGTTGCTAGGGGCAACTAAACCAGTTTTCCTTTGCACTAGTTTTGATAAATCTCCCCCGCAGTCCACACTTTATACTATGGCTGTATCTGCTCGCAGGACGCAATGTAAGAAAACAAATCCCCTCCAGATGTAATTCATGCGATTCCCATTATGATATTAATAAACCCGTACAAGTCTCCAGAGATGGCTTACTGTTCTTGGCAAGCCATCATTAGAAGCCTTCCATTTAACCCTTTAAGAAGCGTGAATCATGGAAACAGTCTATCTGGTCTGATAAGAGCGCCTAGCGAGTGTAATGGTGAAGTGTCACAGATAAGCCTCCTGGAGTCAGCGTAGTGGAGGAGATTAAGCCCATTACCTCAGCCCCATGTCGCTGCCACCGAGAAGGGGACCCGGAACCGGCTAAAGAGTTAATGCAGTCAAAATATGGGATGATAGCCATGCGAGCTCAGGACTGGAATGAGGCGCAGCTATTTTGAGCATGGCATGTGGGAGACACTTCATGTTGTCATAGTTACAAGCCGCATATGAAACCGAAAATCTGCCTCCTGTCACTGAATTCAGAGCGCTAGGTGTCCTGAACATGAAATAACCAGGCGGCGGACTAAACAAAACCTACCGCGTAACTGAACGTGAAATAAACGTGCAGCGGACTATATTAAGGCTAGGGCTACACGGCGACACTGGTCGCGGCCAGGATGGCTGAGTAGCGGGGATCCCACAGAGATGAATGGGATAGCCGCGGCAGTCTCAAGAAATCCAACACGGTTGAACATAACTGAACATGAAATAACCAGGCAGCGGACTATACTAAACATGAAATAACTGGGTAGTGGACTATACTAAACCTACCGCATAACTGAACATTAAATAACCTGGTAGTGGACTATACTAAACCTACCGCGTAACTGAACATGAAATAACTGGGTAGTGGACTATACTAAACCTACTGCATAACTGAACATGAAATAACCTGGTAGTGGACTATACTAAACCTACCGCGTAACTGAACATGAAATAACCTGGTAGTGGACTATACTAAACCTACCACGTAACTGAACATGAAATAACCTGGTAGTGGACTATACTAAACCTACCGCGTAACTGAACATGAAATAACTGGGTAGTGGACTATACTAAACCTACCGCATAACTGAACATGAAATAACCTGGTAGTGGACTATACTAAACCTACCGCGTAACTGAACATGAAATAACCGGGTAGTGGACTATACTAAACCTACCGCGTAACTGAACATGAAATAACTGGGTAGTGGACTATATACTAAACCTACCGCGTAACTGAACATGAAATAACTGGGTAGTGGACTATATACTAAACCTACCGCGTAACTGAACATGAAATAACCGGGTAGTGGACTATACTATACCTACCGCATAACTGAACATGAAATAACCTGGTAGTGGACTATACTAAACCTACCGCGTAACTGAACATGAAATGACCTGGTAGTGGACTATACTAAATCTACCGCATAACTGAACATGAAATAACCTGGTAGTGGAATATACTAAACCTACCGCATAACTGAACATGAAATAACCGGGCAGTGGACTATACTAAACCTACCGCATAACTGAACATGAAATAACTGGGTAGTGGACTATATACTAAACCTACCGCATAACGGAACATGAAATAACCTGGTAGTGGACTATACTAAACCTACCGCATAACTGAACATGAAATAACCTGGTAGTGGACTATACTAAACCTACCGCATAACTGAACATGAAATAACCGGGCAGAGGACTATACTAAATCTACCGCATAACTGAACATGAAATAACTGGGCAGAGGACTATACTAAACCTACCGCGTAACTGAACATGACTGTAGTATACCCTCTCCATGCCACAACACTTATTTAGTCCTGTACCTAGTTTATAAAACTAGGTACAGCATTAGAAAAGCGAGGCAGATGATGCAGGCTGGTATCAAACTGTCCTAAACTTACATAAGCCCCAGAAGTTCATGGCAGATCCACTATGGTTTCCTACTGTTATGTTCTAGTGATGGGAATTCTGGCTCTTGAGATCACCCAGCTCAGCAAAACTTTTGACTCCCAAATGGAGTCAAATCCCTTTTTTTTTTTTTTTTTATATTATTACAGAGTCACTCCGCCCTCCTCGTTTTAAAGGACATCTGTCAGCAGATTTGTACCTATGATCTGTTACATGTACACTTGTCAGCTGAAGACATCTGTGTTGGTCTCATGTTCAGATGTGTCTGCATTGCGGAGAAACATGATTTAATATATGCAAATGAGCCCGTAGGAGCAACAAGGGCGTTGTCATTACACCTAGAGGCCCTGCTCTCTCTGCATTTTGATTGACAGGGCCAGGCAGTGTAAACGTGATCCCTGTCAAAGTGGAGCAGATACTCTAGATGTAACTGAAACTCCCCCATCAGTTTTCAGACAGGAGTCAGTTACGGGTAATGCTTAACCAAACTTCTGACTCCTCTGCATTTCCACACTCCAACCATCCAAATGAATGTAACAAAATTTACACCATAAACCTGGTGTAAAATACATCGCAAATCAATGACGGCTCCTAGTTTACAAAGATTCATATTTATTTGTGCACAGATACCCGAAGATGTGCGTCGAAGTTTTTTTTCAGTAAGACTGGCATAAGAACCACCAGTCTTAATAAATTCCCCTGCCCTTTATGTCTGTGGCCAGCCTCAGAAAAGCTCAGCACTATACAACCACACGCAATCAGACACCAGGCTTTATCACTATAATTATATTCCCAAAGTTTATTGCCACAAATAGCCTCCCTCTCCTTCCACTTGTCAGGCTGACAGCTGAATGGTCACTGCTTATCTACATTACACAGAGTACACAGAAACTTTCCACCAAGAATGTTTCCAGGTCCAGCTTATCAAACAAGGTTGGTAACCAGCAAAATCAAAAGCAAACAGCAAAAAATGTTCTGCTTCTAATGCACAGAAAAAAATTGGGTGCAATAGTTTTATTCCAGTTCACAATGTGGCACTGCGTGTATTAAAAAAATGCAATCAATGCCACTTATAATAATGCATTTCAGATATTCCACCCCTGAAGACAGTTGCTTAGGTAGATCAGCTGGCTGCCGCAGGTTGGGCCGCTACAACCCCTGGAAGCTGCCGCAGGTTGGGCCGCTACACCCCCTGGAAGCTGCCGCAGGTTGGGCCGCTACACCCCCTGGAAGCTGCCGCAGGTTGGCCCGCTACACCCCCTGAAGCTGCCGCAGGTTGGCCCGCTACACCCCCTGGAAGGCTGCACCCGGCCAGGTTGGCCCGCTACACCCCCTGGAAGCTGCCGCAGGTTGGCCCGCTACACCCCCTGGAAGCTGCCGCAGGTTGGCCCGCTACACCCCCTGGAAGCTGCCGCAGGTTGGCCCGCTACACCCCCTGGAAGCTGCCGCAGGTTGGCCCGCTACACCCCCTGGAAGCTGCCGCAGGTTGGCCCGCTACACCCCGCAGGTTGGCCCCCCCTGAAGCTGCCGCAGGTTGGCCCGCTACACCCCCTGGAAGCTGCCGCAGGTTGGCCCGCTACACCCCCTGGAAGCTGCCGCAGGTTGGCCCGCTACACCCCCTGGAAGCTGCCGCAGGTTGGCCCGCTACACCCCTGGAAGCTGCCGCAGGTTGGCCCGCTACAACCCCTGGAAGCTGCCGCAGGTTGGCCCGCTACAACCCTGGAAGCTGCCGCAGGTTGGCCCGCTACAACCCCTGGAAGCTGCCGCAGGTTGGCCCGCTACAACCCCTGGAAGCTGCCGCAGGTTGGCCCGCTACAACCCCTGGAAGCTGCCGCAGGTTGGCCTGCTACAACCTATGGAAGCTGCTGCAGGTTGGCCCGCTACAACCCCTGGAAGCTGCCGCAGGTTGGGCTGCTACAAGGCCGCACCTGGTGAACTTCAGCAGGCTGTTCTCTGCCACAACAGCCTGCCGGATCCGTTTACGCAAGAGTGACCTTACCCTTATCATAAGGGTAAGGTCACTCTTGCGTAAACGGATCCGGCACACTGTTGTGTCCTGCAGAATGATGGACACCATAAGGGCCTTATGGTGTCCATCATTCTGCAGGACACAACAGTAGAACATGAATCAGAATCTGCGATGGAGGCTCCTAACAGATTTTATGTTTATTATACACACTTATATAGCGCTACTATATTACCGACATCACTCCGTCTCCAGCAGGACTCATAACCAAGTTCTCTATCAGTATGTCTTTGGAGTGTGGGAGGAAACCACAAACTCCCTGCAGATGTTGTCCTTGGTTGGATTCAAACCTAGGACCCCAGTGCTGCAAGGCTCCAGATAACCACTGAGCCCGCCTATGCCGCAGACACGAACCTAGCCTTACATGCCATTTTTCAGTTTTAAAATTTTAAGCCAATTTTTTTTTTCTACTGCAAAAGTTTTAGAGGGATGGAAAGGCCTGGGGAAACAGCTGGGCATCTGTACACTCCTGCCATGCGGTCATCTTTATTAATGAGGCATTTCAACAGCTGGCATCGCTGTATTCAGGTTACAGAGGACTAGGGGAAAGGAATCTGATTCGGCTGACATAGCCCATATCTATAATGCTCCACCCACCCAACAGGGGCCAAATGTGGTCTCTTTGGTCTGTCGGGCTGGTATACGCAGAGGTATGAGGGACATTTAACATGGAAGTCTATGGGTGAAGAACAGCACTGGATGATCAGACTGAGGCACAGGTCAAAGCCTTCCACTGTAGGTATGTGTCAGACACCAGCAGCGCCCAGCGGACCACACTGAGCAAACATCGGAAATATGGCGTCTCCAGAGCAGATAACAAGTCCCACATGAGAATTTTATTCTCCATTTCTTACTGTATAATGAAAAGTGTCTAACCTCAAACCCGGGCTCCTGTTTATTCATGTCTCCTGCCTTCCTCGCTGACCCAGCATGTGGTTTAACCACTGTCCTCCTCAGGACTGAAAACCGGAGATCCCACAAAGTAAAAACTAAAAGATTGAGGACGTCCGAAAAGCCAGCACATTTTTCTGGTAGTTATCAGGTGCGACCCTTAGGCCTCATGCAGATGGCAGCGCCTGTATTGCAGCCTGCAAAAAGCAAAATAAAGGGCCCCGGCTGTGTGCACACCGCATCACGGATGCAGACCCATTCCCTCAAAAGGGTCCACAATCCAGAAGCGGTGGTGTGGAATCGAGGCACGGAACCCCATAGAAGCACCACAGTTTCCGGGGAATTTCTCTCCGTGCCTGCAAAAAATAAATTAAAAAAAACGCTGTGTGTATGTGGAAAAAAAAAAAAAAAGATAATTCACAATCTGTCTCGGCACAGATCCTCCTAAGGGGGTCAGTGTGAAAATACATCAGTTGTATCCCCCACCCTCCTAAATCCTACTTACAGGGTCCAAGATGCAGTGATCTGTGCCGCCGTTGACGGGGTTCACTGATGAATTTCTCTGATATAATGGCGTTGAAGGGTTAAAAATACATAGCCCTACACAGAGCCTTATTTTTATTAGGGCACTGCATTTTTGGAGACAGGCATTTATTGGCATGTGACATTACAAATGTTGTGGAAAAATGCTTCAAGTGGAGAATGCAGCACCAATATGGCGGCACACAAGCACCTATGACTGTCAGTGAGCGCCTGAGCAGGCTCTGCGCACCCAGCTTCACTGGATCAGGGTATGTTCACACTAACATTTCTCAGCACATATTTGGAGCCGGAACCTGATCACAATCCACCTGCCATTGTTTTCTATGGGAAATCTGTGCCATAATTTCCACGGCAAATATTTATTTCATGCATGGTTTATCAAAATGAGTTGCAGAAAAGAAAAAAGAAGCAACATCTCCTCCTGGCAGGGTTCCCATGTCGAAAAGGCAACACATGGATTAACCCCACTGAATGGATGCTGGGCATGACAAAGTACAAATCCGCAGCAGAGATTCAAGGGTCAGGCTACAATTTCTGCTGCGGATTCCACGGTGAACACAATTTAAAGAGGACCTGTCACCGCTCCTGACATTTCTGTTTTATTAGCTCCATACATTCCACATGTAATAACAATTCTGGAACATCTATTCTTATGTCTGTATGTTGTGCCGTTCCTTTATTATTCCTGCTAGAAGTTATGAATGAATTGCTATTAGCCTTCAGTAAGGGTACAGAGGGGTGGTGACCAGTTTGGGGTGTGTACCTTCAACTCTATCCAATCAGTGCACACCCCCAACTGGTCACCTCCCCTCTGTACCCTTACTGCAGACTGCTAGCAATTCATTCATAACTTCTAGTAGAAATAATAAAGGAATGGCACAACATAGAGACATAAGAATAGATGTTCCAGAATTGTTATTACATGGGGAAGGCATGAAGCTATTAAAATAGGCATGTCAGGAGTGGTGACAGGTCCTCTTTTTTCCGGTGTATTTAAAACCATCGAAACACACTAAGGCTAGTGTCAGATCATAGGCACATGCGAGATGGATCCAAGAAAGATATTGGTGGCATCGCTAGTATAAGAAACCAGTCAGATCGGTGTTGGACCCCTCCGGATGAGCGGCGAGCAGCTGCACATGCGTGGCTGCTCTCCCATTCATTATAATGGGACTGCCGAAAATAGCCGAAATTGCACATTCGTTCAGCTATTTTCAGAACTCCAATAGAAATTAATGGAGAGCACACCGCACATGCATAGCCTGCTTTCCTTCTGCTCCGTTCTGGAGATAGTTGCAGGTCCCATTGGTAGCATATCGCTAGGATATGCCACCAATGTCTCCGATGACAACCTGTGCAGAGGTCATTGTGCAGGGAGGGGGAGTAGATAAGCTGTGACCGTAACATATTGTAAAGGTGGACCCGGTTTTATCTGTACAGACGTGTTATCAGAACAGGAAACCTATTACTAGGTTAGTGTCCAGTGCGAAATCTGCAGGATTTTAGGTTTTGTTTTTTAAATATAAATAGTAAAATGGAAAATTAAAAAACAAAAATGAGAAGAATTTCTCATTAAATCACAGTAGGCCATTTTCTGGCGGCACATTCCCTTTAGGTATGAAATCCACACCTCATTCATGACAGACAATGAAGTCACCGCTGACCACGAGGGTCCCTTCGTGTCACAGGATCGGTCGGTGGAAGATCCCATCACACAGCAGAAGAGATCTGGGCTTGCTGACGGCTTCTACAGATGACATTTTAGCTTTCCAGTGAAGTTCGGCTTTCAAAAAATCCAGTCTTCAACCGAAATCTATCAAACCCACTTTGAAAGTTCCCAAATATTTTCTAGTTACTTAGCAATGGCTCACACGCCCCGTATTCTGAAGTGTAACCACACATTTGTCTCTAGCATAATGAGCCTGGGAATGTGACTCTCCCAACAAGGTCTCATTTTCTTACGTGATAGCAGGGCCCAAACATAAAACAAGTTTCTTCAGATTGCTGTGGGTGGTGGAAATCAAACTTGAGCATTTTCCCTTTCACACTCATCGACTTCCTTTTTCCTGTGGACAGACGCTTCATTGTTGCGTTTCTTCAAGATCTTTTACTCTGAATATTAATGCGTCTTAAGGACAATAAACAAAGCATTAGAAAAGCAATATTGTCAGGCAGGACCGCCGATCAGCATATCCCACCCCCACCAAGAGTCCATCAAGAAGGCTGCCCATAAGGCTACAAGGTCGTATCAGTTGTTTGGTCCGTAAACCGCAGATTCGCAAGATGCAGATACCGATCAAGGGCTTCCCGCGGGCCTCATTGTCAAAATGCCTATTCTTGTCTGCAAAATGGACAAGGATAGGACATGTTCTACAATGTGCGACGTGGCCACATATATAAGCGGACAGCACACGGATCACCTCCTTGTGCGGTCCTCATTTTTAGCAGCCCCAGAAATGAATGGGTGAATATGACGAAAATACAGTTGCATGAATGCGGCCTAAGCCAGATATCTGCAACCTGAGCTAGAACTACAACTCCCAACATATCTATACAGGATTATCAGATTTCCTACCTATTCATTGACTTACTGTCTTGTTGTTTGGGAGCAGGCGGCAGTAAAAGGGGCAGCACATGTAGAGAACTGCTTGCGTCACCGTGCTGTAGGTTGTTTGTGAACCTTTCACCACACAGCAAACAAATCCTAGTACGATAAGACATAGAAGACCTTCCAGTTCTAAAAGCCCAGATAACCCCCCCACTATATATGTCAGCTATAGGGGTTACACATGTGGCCCTGATCTGTCGTAGAGTTGTCCGTGGCCCGGGCAGCATAGAATCCCAGACAGCATCCCGAATAAAAGAACAAGCCGCGCACAGGGGGGATAGCCACACAGCCAGCCATTTACCTGCAGGAAGAGACTTCTTAAAGGGGTTGAACCCGGACATACCCTTAATTTCACCCAGGCAGCCTACCTGATGTTAGCATCGGAGCATCTCATGCCCCGATGCCCTCCCTTGCTCTGCGCTGGATCGCGCAGGGCAAGGGCTCTTTTGTTTACATAATACACATTGCCGGGCGGAGGCTTCCGCCCGGCAGTGTGTTTGGTGACGTCACCGGCTCTAATGGGCCGACTTTAGCGCTGCACTAGCCGCTTCACCAGCTAGGGCAGCGCTAAAGCCCGCCAATCAGCGCCGGTGACGTCACCGGGCTCACTGCTGGGAGGAAGCCTCCGTCTTGCAGAGCCTTTGCCCTGCGCTAATTAGCATGAGATGCTCCAATGTTCTAGTCAGGCAGGCTGCCTGGGTGAAATTAAGGGTAAGTCCAGGTTCAGCTCTGAACCCAGACAACCCCTTTAATCCAGCCCTGAAAGGCAGGGATGGGATGCACAGCGCCTCCTCTCCCTGTACACGGACCCTTCTCCATAGTGGGAATTGACTAAGGGCTCATGCATATGACTGTTGGTTGTTTTGCAGTCCACAAATTACGGTTCTCAGATGTGCGCATTCCACGGAACGGAAGGGCCATCCCCTAATTGAACAGTACTATCCTTGTCCGTAATAGGACTTTTTATTTTTTTATTTTTTTTGCGGAATGGCCTTGTGGACATATAGACACGGAAGGCACACAGTTATTTCCCATACGGGACGCAAAAATAAATAAATACATAAATGCCGGTCTAAGTGCAAACGGCACCAGACTAAGATGACAAAGGCCCTGGCATCTCTGCCTGCCCATGCGCCAGCTAGGAACTTTTCAGATTTGCACTACAATTCACACCAGTTTCCGACATAAATTATAGTTTAGCAGTCAGGCCACAAGCTAAAAATGACAACAGCGGCAAAAAAAAAAAAATCACAAAAAGGACAAGCTCCAAAATGCCAGCGTCAGGCGGGGGTCACATGTGACTGATTAGCTGTAGATTTGCCATTGGGAATTTTTGTGTGGCAAATCCGCAGCATTGTACAGTACCAACAAAATGGATGAGAATTTCCGAATTCTCACCCACACACTGCGTAAAAAAAAAAAAAAAAAAAAAGCAGAAAATCTGTGGTATTGCGGATATGAAATCCACAGCAAGTCAATTTATAAAGCGAATTTCACCCTTCTCTATAGAGAACTAGAAAACTGCTAGCTTTTCCGCAGCAAAAAAACGCTTTTGTTGTGGTTTATTGTGCCGTTTTTGCAGCAGAAATGCAGTAAAAAAAAGGCACAGGATTTTTCCACTGGACTTTCAGACACGTGTGACCCCAGCCTTATGCTCCAAGTTTTGTTGGCGCAAAAAACAAAACAAAAAAACTTTATGGTGTCCGTGGTGCAGCACGCCTGACCACCACTCCATTTACTTCTATGGGACTGTGGGATAGCAGAGAACTGTACTCTGCCGTCTCATAGAAGTGAATGGAACAGGACCCCGCTCTCATGATCATTGGGGGTCCCAGTGGATTGACCTGCTCCCAGCAATGAAACTGCTGGAGCACCA
This sequence comes from Rhinella marina, assembly GCA_900303285.1. Taxonomy (NCBI): domain Eukaryota; kingdom Metazoa; phylum Chordata; class Amphibia; order Anura; family Bufonidae; genus Rhinella; species Rhinella marina. The sequence goes on from ONZH01008614.1 coordinate 550,867, forward strand.
GGAGGCGGGCTTATGCAGTTTGAGCACCACTCCTGCGACGCCCCTAGTGCTCCATACTGTCGCCCCTTTCCTTCAAAGCTAACCCCCATTCCCACCAGAGGCGCATACAAGATGTTGCTCCTGTACATTGTGATATCATTGGTGGCAGTGTGCAATAACATCCGAATGCCCGAGGTTGTTACTGTACTATGGTAAAATTGTTTTGATCCTCCCCGTTCTCATTGGAGACAGTGGAGGCTGGGGGGGGGGAGAAACAGGGGCGGAGAGGGACGCGACGCTACTCACCCTTCAATCTTCCCCGCAGCCAAGCTCCTCCTATTCAGTGGAGCTAACGGCGCAGGCTCTTCCGGGTTCAGTGACCTGACGACGCATGCGCAGTACGCATCTTCGGGGCTGAGCTGCTCATAGGTCATGTGACCGATGAACATGGCTTCACTGGCCTAGGGAAAGCTGAGAGACTTACATGCGCGCCGGTGCCTTCCCGGGTGCTGGACCCCCACTGATGACCAATCCAAAGGATAGATTATTAAAGAGTCTTGGAAAACCTCTTTAAATCTCAGCTCTTTCTGAGCTCAAGGCGGACCATTCTGCTATTATCTGTGACTGATAAAGGTGTATAGAGAGATAGCTGTCAGTCACGGAGCTCAGAAAGAGCAGAGATGTAATGACTAACAACCACCTGACGGCTCGTTACTGCAGAGCAATGAATACAATACACCGGCATGTATGTGGCCCCTGGTGGTGCCTGCTCCCAGACACCCTCTATATATATCTTAACTCTGGTTGAGCGAATCGACTTCGGATGCTTCATCCAAAGACGATTCGCGTAAAGCTTTGTTGTAATACTGGACGGTGCGGGAGCTCCATACAGTATTAGAATGTATTGGCTCCGCTGAGCAAAAGTTATTACTTCGTGAAGTCTCGCGAGAATTCGTGTAATAACTTTGTGAATTATTACTGTAAAAAACCTTTGTATCGAACTCGGGTTCGATTCAAGTGGTACCTTCCGCTCTGTACAGTATTACAATGAAGTTTTATGCAAATCAACTTCGGATGAAACATCCGAAGTCGATTCCTTCATCCCTAATCTTAACCAAGAAAAAATGTAAGAGGTGTTCCAGTTTTAATGACTACATTTAGTTATTTAGAGAATCAGATTTGCTTGCAGACCTTTATTGTCTGCAGTGGCCTCTCCCTAAAGAAATAAAAAAACATTTTAAAAAATGGTACGGCCCATTTTAGTCCTGGATAGGAGAGCTGGATAGGACTAAACATGGCGGTGGTCATGTGACCCGGTATATAAGAGGTGAGAAGCAGAACATATACAGTATGACCACCTGCAGCAGCACCTCATCATGTCTCTCAGTCTCTATGTAGATCTCTGTGTGTGTTTGTTGTTTTTTTACGCTAAACTTTATTAACAACACAACATCACCTCTAGAGACAGGAAGCCATGTAAATACACACAGTAACCACAATAACAATCATGATTCCACCACTAGTCCTATTTACTTATCACATGAATGTGTCCTGACCCAGCACATGTATGTCATGTAACACGGCTGCCTACTGAAGGTCAGGGATTATACCATGTGAAGAGTGTCACATGACTGATACCACGGATGCATTACACACCATACATGGGCTGTACCATTGCGCTGCAGATAGGGGTCAAGTGCTTTATATAAGAAAGGGATATATGCGGAATTTTATCTACATGGACATTAGAAAATTGTATAATTTCCTATTATATAAATCTAAAAATAAAAACTGGTTTAAAGGACTTCTGTCAGCAGATTTATTCCTATGACACTGGCTGACCTGTTACATGTGCACTTGGCAGCTGAAGGCATCTGTTTTGGTGCCATGTTCATATGTGCCCGCATTGCTGAGAAAAATGATGTTTTAATATATGCAAATGAGTCTCTAGGAGCAATGGGGGCGTCGCCGTTACATCTAGAGGCTCTTCTCTTTCTGCTAATGCCGCTCCCTCTCCACTTTGATTGACAGGGCCAGGCAGTGAAAACATCGTCGCACCCGGTCCTGTTAAAGTGCAAAAAGAGCAGAGCCTCTAGGTGTAACGACAACGCCCCCATTGCTCCTAGAGGCTCATTTGCATATATTAAAACATCATTGGTCAAGCTGCTTACCCCAGCCCTCAACACACCTGCATGCTTGGCAGGGCTGAGTGTGCATGTGTACAGGTGGGATCACTGCCCTGTGTAAACCTGTCCAGTGATGAAATGATAAAACTGTCATTTGTTGATAATCGCCCTTTTCATAAGGACATATGTATCGTGCTTCGTCGGTAGGATGAGAGGAGGGAAACAAAAATTATCACATGGATGATCAGTGCTACCCGAGAATCACCGTAACCGAGCTCTGAGCGGCAGGATAAATCACTGAAGGCACAACTTCTACCTGTAAAGAGAGGACGTTTCCTGTGAACACTTCTACTACAGCAGCGCGAGCTCCGCCATATAGTGCGCAGCACACCACAAGTGCAGGCAGAGCTCTTCCTGTTCACTTACCAGGTTCTCTGGGGACACAACTGAGCATCACGCTTACTGTCGTGGGCACTGTTGGCTGACGTACACCGTATTTATGTGTCCACATCTGTTCCACAATTTTGCAGAATGGATGCAGACCCATTTGTTTCAACAGGGCCACAAAAGATGTGGACAGGGCACAGTGTGCTTATGGGCATCAGCAAGGTCCACCAGCAGTACAAGCACACTACACACTGGTATCCACACGTATAAACCGCATACCGCCACCAGTGACATCGACACATATAGACCGTATACCGCCACCAGTGACATCGACACATATAGACCGTATACCGCCACCAGTGACATCGACACATATAGACCGTATACCGCCACCAGTGACATCGACACATATAGACCGTATACCGCCACCAGTGACATCGACACATATAGACCGTATACCGCCACCAGTGACATCGACACATATAGACCGCATACCGCCACCAGTGACATCGACACATATAGACCGTATACCGCACCAGTGACATCGACACATATAGACCGTATACCGCCACCAGTGACATCGACACATATAGACCGTATACCGCCACCAGTGGCATCCACACATATAGACCGTATACCGCCAAGAGTAGCATCCACACATATAGACCGTATACCTCCACCAGTGGCATCTACACATATAGACCGTATACCGCCACCAGTGGCATCGACACATATAGACCGTTTACCGCCACCAGTGACATCGACACATATAGACTGTATACCGCCACCAGTGACATCGACACATATAGACTGTATACCGCCACCAGTGACATCGACACATATAGACCGTATACCGCCACCAGTGACATCTACACATATAGACCGTATACCGCCACCAGTGGCATCTACACATATAGACCGTTTACCGCCACCAGTGACATCGACACATATAGACTGTATACCGCCACCAGTGACATCGACACATATAGACCGTATACCGCCACCAGTGACATCGACACATATAGACCGTATACCGCCACCAGTGACATCTACACATATAGACCGTATACCGCCACCAGTGGCATCTACACATATAGACCGTCTACCGCCACCAGTGACATCTACACATATAGACCATATACCGCCACCAGTGACATCCACACATATAGACCGTATACCGCCACCAGTGACATCTACACATATAGACCATATACCGCCACCAGTGACATCCACACATATAGACCGTATACCGCCACCAGTGACATCTACACGTATAAACCATATACCGCCACCAGTCACATCTACACATATAGACCGTATACCGCCACCAGTAGCATCCACACATATAGACCGTATACCGCCAAGAGTAGCATCCACACATATAGACCGTATACCGCCAAGAGTAGCATCCACACATATAGACCGTATACCGTCAATAGTGCCATCCACATTTATAGACCATACAGCGCCAATCCACCTGTATAGACTGAACACCCCAGTAGAGGCTGGCCCCATGATCTGACGTGCGGTGGACACGGCATCCCATTTCACACCCAGCGCGGCACTATATAATGGGGGGCTGCTGTCAGAACTCCCTTTCCATCCGGCCATGTGTCAGACGTTCTGTGACGTTCTCGCAGTGCAGAACCTGCCCAGACAACGTTACCTAAAATACTAATTATCTCCGCACACTCAGGCGCACACTTCCCTTTTTCTCTATACGCGATTTCATCATCAGGTGACTTAAAGGAGAAATCCGGTAAAATGTAAAACATTGCCTGCGCCCCTGTATCATAATGACAGCAGGGAGGCTGGGGCCACCTTACACCTACTAAGACTCTGTTCACATCTGCCTTACAGGCTCCCCATACATCACTACGGTCTGACAGACGCCGTGGCGGGACCCCACAGACGTCACTTTAAGTCCTCATGCGTCACCACAGGAATTCCATTTCTATGACAGCCAAAGGGTTGTCACCCAGCTTTCCGGGAGTCCGGCGAAGCGATGGGTTGGGAAAGCTAACGGGCTGCCCCCATGGAAGTTGCAATGGTCACCCAGCTTTCTGGGAGTCCAGCGAAGAGGTGGGAAGGGAAAGCTAAGGGGCTGCCCCTATGGAAGCTGTAATGGTGACCCTGCTTTCTCAGCAGCAGATGGAGCTCCCCTTTAAGAAGCAAGTGGACAACCAATGAGAAGGCTCCTGCCATATAGACTTGTTAGGATGATAAGGGCACCACTAGTGCCAGCAATGCCCAAACCCTTAGAGGGCACCGGGCAGCGAGGGGTTAACCCCCCCCGTGTCACTGCTGTCACCTCGCGGCCACTCACCAGCAGACAGTCCGTGTTCACCTCCGATTTGGGGTCACGGAGCAGGACGTCGATCTTGGAGAAGCGCGTCTCGAAACTCTCCCCGGTAGACATGGCTGCAGGCGGGAGATGTCACGGTCGATGCTCCCGGGCTCACACAGATCGCTCCCCGGTACAGAAGCGGCCGGCGTGTCTCTCAAATCCGCGCTCCCTCACCCCCGCCTCAGCGCCGGGCTCTGCAGCGGAACGGACCCCGGCATCCTCCCTACGGGCCTCCGTCGGATACATACACACAGGCCCTGGCCGGAGGGGGCGCAGTGAAGCGGGGCCGGGTGACAGCTACTAAGGACAGGCAGACGGCTCCGCGGAAGTCCCGTCAGTATCCGGCCATAACGTTACTCAGTGCCGTCCTCCGCCCGGGGGCACACACACCAGTCAGGGCTGGTCTCCTTCTTGCGGCTCACGGAGGATGATGCCGCAAGCTCCTCCTGACTCACAAGCGCTCCACAAACATGTCCGCCTTCCTGTTCAAACACACAGACGGGCGGGGGGAATGAGGGAGGCCGGGAGGGGTGCGGGGGAGGGAAGGCAGCGGTTCGCAGGGGCGGCTAGGAGGAGGCGCACTGTTTCTTCAGGACCGTATTTACTAACAACTGTGGCTGTCATCTCCTCTCAGACTCCGACCAGCATCAAAGCCGCGGCGCTAACGCAGCCTTCCAGGGCGTGGCTATGCTCGGAGGGTGCGTTTTATAACTGAGCCGGATCTTATCCGTTTTGTGTAGATACCGTGGATCCTGCAGCTTCCAGTGGGGATCAGGCGACAGGAGAGACTTTCCCGCACACCTGTAAAGAACAGTGCTCTGTACTGAAAGGTGTAGACAGGTTGTTTCAGGGGCTGTTCATACCGCAGATTTTGCCATGTATTCTGTGACGGAAGCCGCCACGGTTTCTGGCACGGTTTTTCGCTTTGAAAGACACTGACCCACTTTACCCCCGCTGAATGCAGAAGCTACCCATACAGCATCTGTCTGGACATGTCCATTGTGGGCGTGGTCACGGCTTTAAGGGCCAGTTCACACGGTCCGGTTTTTGACAAGCTTTTTTTTTTTTTTTTTTTTTTTAAACCAATGGGTGTTCACTTTAATACAAAACCTGCGTTTTCAGCTTGAGGTGAAAACATAGGGATTTACATGGAGCCGTTGAATGAGAGATTCAGTGTGGATTCTGCCCCAAGATAGGTTTTCAATGCTTCCCATTGAAATGAATGGGAGACTGTTTTGAGGCTTTTTTAAGCTGATTTGGAGGAAGAAAACTCCAAATCAGTGTGAATTGGCCCTATACTGGAATCTGTGACAAAACTAGCATGGGAAACGGTGGGTGGATGTCACACAGCTTCTTATACCTCCATAGTGTAGACGCTGGACATGATGACACCGGGGGGACATTTATCAAGAGGTTTCAGCATGGTGCAACCTTTTTAATGGCAGTTTTCTGGGGTATGGGGACAATAGATCTCCCCCAGCATCTTGTAGTCCTAGCACAGCTAAATGTAATCATACCTTAATGATCTCCAGCTTCGCCTGGAGTAAAATTACTCGTCATCCATATGCAAATGAGCAGTCAAGTGCACTGAGGGCGGGCCCAAACTACTCTGTGCACCTTTGCTCCAGCTGCTTCTACTAGATCCCGCCTTCTCATCCAGGTTTCTGCATAGTCATCTCGCCTGGCCCTGTCAAGCAGGGGTGCACCAACAATGAGGCCAGGTGAGGCGATCGCCTCAGGCAGCACCAGAGAGGGGCAGCAGAAGGGCCATGGGCTGAAGGGGTTAGGTTAAGAAATTGGCATTGGGGGGGGGGCGCCGCCTCAGGCAGCAGAAAGGCTAAGTGCACCCCTGCTATCAAGGAGAGGGAAGGGCAAAGTAAGTAGGAGGAGCAAGGGTGCACAGAGTGCCTTGAGCCCAGCCTCGGTGCACTTAAAGTGGCCGCAGCCTGCCTGCTGAAACAGAAGATTTCCTGCTCCGTATCGCTCGGTCCTCTGCTGTCTCCATATTCCAGTCCCTGCACTGTTTAGGCTACTTTCACATCTACGTTTTTGTTGGAAACCTCATGGCTTCAGAAAAAACGCTTCCATCATAATAATACAACCGTCTCCATCTATTAGCTCGGTGCTACAGCTCCTCTTATCTATTCCCTACATATCGCTATATAAACCAGTATTCCCAGTATTACCCACTGATGAACCCTTGCTTTGGGGGAAACGCATTGGGGTGCAGGGATTATTATGTTTTTTGTTCATAATTATCATTTATATCATGTAGGATCTTTCTAGGTGGTTCTAGAATAGGAACGAGGACAGGGAGCCTCTACCTTCTGGGGGCGACCCTGGGCTGAGGGCCGTATGTCCGTTCCACGGCCCCGCAAAACAGATAGTACACGGACAAGAATAGGCATTTCTAACTGCGGACAGGACGTACCGATCTGCAAAATGTGGAACGCACATGTATCCATGTTTTGTGTAGCCACGATTTGTGGACCGCAGAAACAGATGCGGTCCTGTGCAGGAGGCCTTAGGCTCCTTGCAGACGAGCGTGTGTCACGCACCGAGTCCGCTTCGCAGCCCCTGGCCTGAACTCCGGGCACTGACGGGGTCATGTAGCATTATACTGGTTTATGATGCTATGTAACCCTTAGAGGTTTGCAATGTACTGGATAACACTAACAGCATTATGTCAGTGTTATCCAACACATTCCAGAACTGTAAGGGTTACATAGCATCATAAATCAGTATAATGCTATGTGACCCCGTCAGTGCCCGGAGTTCAGGCCAAGGGCTGCGATGCGGACTCGGTGCGTGACACACGCTCGTCTGCAAGGAGCCTTATACTGTTGAATAGTGCTCAGCATCAGGAAACCTAACCGTGTGGTCGTACCCTAAGGCTACTTTCACATTAGCGTTTTAAAATTCCGGTATTGAGTTCCGTCATAGGGGCTCAATACCGGAATAAAACGCTTCAGTTTTGTCCCCATTCATTGTCAATGGGGACAAAACTGAACTGAAGACAACGGAATGCTCCTGAAAGCATTCCGTTCCGTCTTCAGACCGGAGAACAAACCGCAGCATGCTGCGGTTTTCTCTCCGGTCCAAGCATCCGCACCAAGATGGATCCGGAATGACCCCCAATGCAAGTCAATGGGGACGGATCCGTTTGGTGTGACACACCAGTAATCCGGATCTGTCCTCCATTGACTTGCAATGGGGGATCATTCCGGATCCGGCTACATACATAGATACATACAGACATACACACATACATACTCACATACTCCAGGGACGCCGGCAGCATGTCTTCACGCGCCTCCTGCGCGCAGCTATGACGTTTCCCCACTGCGCCCAGCAGAGGGCGCTGTGGGGAATCGTCATCACTGCGCGCAGGAGGCGCGTGAAGACGTTCTGCCGGCGTCCCTGGAGTATGTGAGTATGTATGTGTGTATGTATGTCTGTGTCTTGTTCCATGTTAACATGTGGGGCCGGAGCCTTTAGGTGCCGGATCCGTGCTAACGCTAGTGTGAAAGAGGCCTAAGTCATTGCACAGAGACTATAAGCAAGTAAAGGCCAGATAGTCGCAAACAAACGTTCGTAGGAACGCTCGTTAGCGATTATCTGGCGATGTAAAGATGGCGCCAATTACCCAATAAACAAAATGCTCGTTGATCGGCTAACAAGTTATATGTGCTGACACCTAAATCATCGTTTGCTGGCACAGATCGTGCCGCCTCTGCCACCGACAATCAGTGAGGATGGAGATGAGTGATGGCATCAGTGATCATTCATCCTCGTACTGTGGAGGAGATGGCAGCATGTACATAATGAGCAGGCGATTGTCGGGAAGGAACGCTTCCTTCCCGACAATCGTCTTCTTAATCTATCAGTATAACAGGATCTTTAATCACTACAGATACAGGAAGCCGCTGAGAGATGAGGCAGAGAACTTCAGAAGGCCGTCAACCAGGAGGAACCTGTGACTGCAGAACAAACAGCAGCGTGTCGTAAGGCATTCCACTAAAAGTCATGAGAACCAGAAGACTAAAGAGAAAGACTGATCTATAGGAATCATACCCACCTCTGTATTTTCTACAAAGTGTATAATTAACATATGGATTAAGTGGTGGGTCTCTACTGCCACCTGGTGGTCATTGTAATAGGGATTTCCCCATGGGACTATTCACAGAAGCTATGGACGGATGAAGGAGGACACAATAAATGGGCCAATTTACATGGGAGATTTTCCTCTTCAACCACATCAGTCCGTGCAGAGAAAATTGCACCATGCACTACTTTGGTTGTGCACCAGACTCAGCCGTTCAAATCAAAGAGTCTGTGGAAAAAACAGCACATGGACACTATCTACAGTACAGACCAAAAGTTTGGACACACCTTCTCATTCAAAGAGTTTTCTGTATTTTCATGACTATGAAAATTGTAGATTCACACTGAAGGCATCAAAACTATGAATTAACACATGTGGAATGATATACTTAACAAAAAAGTGTTAAAGTGTTAAACAACTGAAAATATGTCTTATATTCTAGGTTCTTCAAAGTAGCCACCTTTTGCTTTGATTACTGCTTTGAACACTCTTGGCATTCTCTTGATGAGCTTCAAGAGTTAGTCACCTGAAATGGTTTTCACTTCACAGGTGTGCCCTGTCAGGTTTAATAAGTGGGATTTCTTGCCTTATAAATGGGGTTGGGACCATGAGTTGTGTTGGGTAGAAGTCAGGTGGATACACAGCTGATAGTCCTACTGAATAGACTGTTAGAATTTGTATTATGACAAGAAAAAAGCAGCTAAGTAAAGAAAAACGAGTGGCCATCATTACTTTAAGAAATGAAGGTCAGTCAGTCCGAAAAATTGGGAAAACTTTGAAAGTGTCCCCAAGTGCAGTCGCAAAAACCATTAAGCACTACAAAGAAACTGGCTCACATGAGGACTGCCCCAGGAAAGGAAGACCAAGAGTCACCTCTGCTGCAGAGGATAAGTTCATCCGAGTCACCAGCCTCAGAAATCACAGGTTAACAGCAGCTCAGATTAGAGACCAGGTCAATGCCACACAGAGTTCTAGCAGCAGACACATCTCTACAACAACTGTTAAGAGGAGACTGTGTGCATCAGGCCTTCATGGTAAAATAGCTGCTAGGAAACCACTGCTAAGGACAGGCAACAAGCAGAAGAGACTTGTTTGGGCTAAAGAACACAAGGAATGGACATTAGACAAGTGGAAATCTGTGCTTTGGTCTGATGAGTCCAAATTTGAGATCTTTAGTTCCAACCACCATGACGCAGAAAAGGTGAACGGATGGACTCTACATGCCTGGTTCCCACCGTGAAGCATGGAGGAGGAGGTGTGATGGTGCTTTGCTGGTGACACTGTTGGGGATTTATTCAAAATTGAAGGCATACTGAACCAGCATGGCTACCACAGCATCTTGCAGCGGCATGCTATTCCATCCGGTTTGCGTCTAGTTGGACCAGATGACCTGGCCTCCACAGTCACCAGACCTGAACCCAATCAAGATGGTTTGGGGTGAGCAGGACCGTGGAGTGAAGGTAAAAGGGCCAACAAGTGCTAAGCATCTCTGGGAACTCCTTCAAGACTGTTGGAATACCATTTCAGGTGAATACGTCTTGAAGCTCATCAAGAGAATGCCAAGAGTGTGCAAAGCAGTAATCCAAGCAAAAGGAGTCTACTTTGAAGAACCTAGAATATAAGACATATTTTCAGTTGTTTCACACTTTTTTGTTAAGTATATAATTCAACATGTGTTAATTCAAAGTTTTGATGCCTTCAGTGTGAATCTACAATTTTCATAGTCATGAAAATACAGAAAACTCTTTGAATAAGAAGGTGTGTCCAAACTTTTGGTCTGTACTGTATGTGCAGTCCCTTTTATGGACTATTGTTAGGAGATGCTGAAAAGTCAAAGCATGGATGTGAAAAATGCCATACAGATAAAAAAGAAAAATGGATACAGTCCGAGACAGTACTGATAACACATGGATGGAAATTGTATTTAGCGGATGGAACACAGCCAGTGTGAACAAGCCCTAAAGTCCCTTTAACATGAGCACGTTTTCTGAGCGGATACGATGTGTGAAGTGAATGCTTCCCATCTGCACTGAATCCTGACCCATTCATTTCAATAGGTCTGTGCACATGAGCGTTTTTTTCACACATCATTTCTGCATTGTGTGAGATTCGCAGCATGTTCTATAGGCCTCATGCACATGACTGTATGAAAAAACAGATCCACAAAAATGGATCCGCAGGAAAAACAGATGACATCATGTGCATTCCGTATTTTGCGGAACGGAACAGCTGGCCCCTAATAGAACAATCCTATTCTTGTCCTTAATGTGGACAATAATAGGACATGTTCTATCTTTTTGTGGAATGGAAATATGGAAACGGAATGCACATGGAGTACCTTCCGTTTTTTTTGAGGACCCATTGAAATGAATGGTTCCGCATACGGTCCGCAAAAAAAACGGAACGCTCGTGTAAATGAAAATTGCGGAATAGGGGCGGGTCTGTTCACCTCTATGGCTGGTTCGCGATCTGGCCAAGCTACGGCTCCGCAAGAAAATATAGAACATGTCCTTTACTTGTCCACACGCACGGACAAGTATAGGCATTTTGAATGGGGCCGCCCGGCATGTGTTCCGAGCGGTGCGGAACACACGCCGGGCGCCCCCCGTATTATTGCGGGTCGTGTGAATGGGGCCTTATTCTGAGTTTTTCACGCAGCCCTGGCTCCATAGAAGTGAATGGGGCTTCAGTGAAAAACGCATTGCAAGTGCGGGTGCAATGCGTTTTTCATTGGTTGCTAAGACCTCTTTCACACGAACGATACGGATTGGCTCTGGATGCGTTCAGGGTGCATTCAGTGAAACTCGCACCATTTCACAAGCAAGTTCAGTCTGTTTTGTCTGCGATTGTGTTGCAGTTGTTAAGTTTTTTCCGCATGGGTGCAATGCATTTTGATGCGTTTTTCAAGCGCGTGAAAAAAAAATATGAAGGTTTACAAACAACATCTCCTAGCAACCTTCAGTGAAAAACGCCTTATTTCCAATTTATTTATGTAGAGCGCCTGAAAAAATGTAAATGTAAGAGATGTTTGTAAACCTTCAGTTTTTTTTTCACGCGCGTGAAAAACGCATCAAAACTGATTGCACTCACGCAGAAAAAAATGAACAACTGAATGCAAATGCAGACAAAACCAACTGAACTTGCTTGCGAAATGGTGCGAGTTTCACTGAACGCATCCGGAGCCAACCCATATTGTTCAAGTGAAAGAGGCCTAACAGTTCATGCTCTATCCAAACAGAAAATGATAAGTGATAGAGATAACGGCAATGAAAGTTCCATGTTTCAAGTGCAGTCTGTCAGAGGTCCACTTGGTTGTAAGTTAGTGATATAGTCTTTGTTTTACGCCTTATTTACAATGTATTTTTTGTAGGGGCGCGTTTTTTTGCGCCGGAATTAAGCGCATAAACATTCTTATTTTTACTCCATGTTTTTCCTGTCTGTTTTGAGGGGGAACTTGCACAATATTTTGCACTAAAAGAGATAGAGATGCAACTTTTTTCTGGTCATTTGCGCAATTTCTTCCTGCACAAACCAATGAGACAAGTCTTAGTGAATGTGAACCTGTCTTACAAGAAAACAACCACTAGAGGTCAGGCTTTAACCAAATATTAACCCCTTCATGACATAGCCATTTTTCACCTTAAGGACCAGGCCAAATTTTGGAAATATGACATGTGTCACTTTATGTGGTAATAGCTTTGAAACACTTTTACTTATCCAAGCCGTTCTGAGATTGTTTTCTCGTGACACGTTGTACTCCATGACAGTGGTAAATTTGAGTCAATATAAATCACCTTTATTTATTAAAAAATCCTAAATTTACAGAAAATTTGGAAAAAATTGTAATTTTCAAACTTTGAATTTCTCTGCTTTTAAGGCACATTGTGATTTCTCACAAAATAGTTATTACTTTACATTTCCCATATGTCTACTTTATGTTACCATCATTTTGTAGATATAATTTTATTTTTTGGGGACGTTAGAAGGCTTAGAATTTTAGAAGTAATTCTTAAAATTTTTAAGAAATTTTCCAAAACAATTTTTTTTAAGCACCAGTTCAGTTCTGAAGTTACTTTGTGGGGTTAACATAATAGAAACCACCATAAATGACCCCATTTTAGAAGCTACACCCCTCAAGGTTTTCAAAACTAATTTTACTAACTTTGTTAACCCTTTATGTCTTCCACAAGATTTAAAGGAAAATGGAGATGACATTTCTAAATTTCACTTTTTTGGCAGATTTTCCATTTTAATACATTTTTTCCTGTAACACATCAAGGGTTAATAGCCAAACAAAACTCAAAAACTATTACCCTGATTCTGCGATTTACAGAAACACCCCACATGTGATTGTAAACTACTGTATGGGCGCACAGCAGGGCGCAGAAGGAAAGGTGCGCCAAATGGTTTTTGGAGGGCAAATTTTGCTGGACTGGTTTTCAGACACCATGTCCCATTTGAGGCCCCCCTCATGCACCCCTACAGTAGAAACAACCAAAAGTGCCCATATTTTGGAAACTAAGGGATAAGGTGACAGTGTTATTGATATTATTTTGGGGTACATATGATTTTTGATCGCTTTATATTACACTTTTTGTTAGGCAAGGTAACCAAAAATGGCTGTTCTGGCTCAGTTTTTATTTTTATTTTTTTACTGTGTTCACCTGAGGGGTTAACTCCTGTGATATTTTTGTAGAGCAGGTTGTTACGGACGTGGCGATACCTAACATGTATAGTTTTTTTTATTTATTTAAGTTTTACACAATAATATCATTTTTTAAACAAAAAAAATCATGTTTTAGTCTCTCCATAGTGTGAGAGCTGTAGTTTTTTTATTTTTTGGGCAATTGTCTCAGGTAGGGGCTCATTTTTTGCGGGAAGAGGTAACGGTTAGATTGGTACTATTTTAAGGGGCATACGCCTTTTTGATCGCGTGGTATTGCACTTTTTGTGATGTTAAGTGACAAAAAATGGCTTTTTTGACACTGTTTTTATTTATTTATTTTTACGGTGTTCACCTGAGGGGTCAGGGCATGTGATATTTTTGTAGAGCAGGTTGTTACGAACGTGGCGATACCTAACATGATTGGGGTATTTTTTTTCTTTTTTTACTAATTTTAAATTTGAGTTTTGGGGGGAAAAATAGGATTTTTTTAAAACTTTTTTTAACTTTTTTTTTTTTTTTACACTTTTTTAGACTCAGACCCACTTGGTTCTTGAAGAACCAGTGGGTCTCATTGTTCTATAATACACTACAGTACACTGTATAGTGTACTGCAGTGTATTTTCATTCTTGCTAAGCCTTGTCAGGCTCCTGCCTTTAGCTGGAGCCTGATGAGGCTTTGCTTACACCATGGCAAGCAGACGCTTCTGAAAGCGTCTGGTTGCCATGGTAACCATCGGGACGCTGCCAGAGCAGAACAGCGTCCCGATGGAAGGGGGAGGGAGCTTCCTCCCCCTCTTCAGCCCACACCATCGGCGCTGCCAGCGCACCGCAGCGCCGATGGGAGAGGGAGAGAGCTCCCTCCCTGTTAACCCTTTCCATGCCGCGGCCCCTACGGACCGTGGCATGGAAGGGGTTAATCTGCTGACATCGGCGCCAGCACCGATGTCAGCAGTTTGAAGCAGAGTATCAGCTGTATGCTGATACTCTGCTTCACCCGCTCTCCATCCTGAAAATCAATGCGGCGGCGATGCCGCCGCCATACGCCCGTCCGCCCGCCCGCCCGCCGCCGCACATTACACCCCCCCCCGCACATTACATGTATATTATATACATATATATTATATGTATATAATATATACATATTCATTATTATTTATTTTTTTTTTTTACATTAAAAAGCATGCCATCGCTGTGATTGGCTAGTCTGTATAGACTAGCCAATCACAGCGATCGCTAGCCCGGGACCGCCCCCATTGGTCCCGGGCTGGTAAGCTGAGACCCCTGGCTGTAAGTAACAGCCGGGGTCTCAGCACTGTCACCATGTCAGCAGACATGGTGACAGTTTAATGTAATGACGAGTATACTCGTCATGGAGCATTAAATAGCAGTGCTCCATGACGAGTATACTCGTCATATAGCGTGAAGGGGTTAAACCAAATTTGAGGCAATTTGAAGACAGGTCTCTCAAATACACCCAGGGGCGTAGCTTTAGGGGGTGCAGAGGTCGCAATCGCTACCGGGCTCAGGAGCCTGAGGGGGCCCAAAGACCCTGGTGCCATATAAGAAGACACTGGTATTATAGAAAGTGCATGCTGGTCAAGTTACACCTCTCTCTGGAGCGAAGGGGTTAGGTCAAGACATGGTGGGGTGTAGTTTCAATTTTTGCCTCAGGCAGCATGAAGTCTATGTGCTTCCCTGCCCCTGGCCATGAAGCCCTGAGGGAAGGGGGTCCAAGCTAAACTCTTGCACCAGGGCCCATGAGCCTTTAGCTACGTCCCTGAATACACTAGTCTTTTTTTACTCCTTAAAAAAAACTGTGAGCTTAATAAATGTGTCCCTATGGTCCATGGATGAAGAATGAAAGTGCCATGTATAGGTGACTGCTCGGTATGTCAGTGCCTGACCTTTGTGAGTGTAGAAGATGAAAGTGATATACTGGATTTTAAAGGGATTTTACAACTTTTTATACTGATCAGTGGTGGTCCAGCGTGGAGCCCCGCCGATCAGCTATTTGAGAAGGCTGCGAGCACTGCTGCCTTCTTGCAGCTTACCCTAGGCCAATGAAGTCACATTTATTAGTCACGTGGCTAGGCGCTGCTCAGTCTCTTTCAACTGAATGAGGATGAGCTGCCATACCAAGCACAGCCACTGTACAATGTATGGCGCTGTGCTCGGTGAGCTGTAGGGAGGCAGCGGCGTGCACCAGAGCTCTATGGTCTTATATCGGCGGGGATCTGACACCTGGTACTGAAGACCTATCATGAGGATAGGTCATCAGTATAAAAAAGTAATGTAAATATGAATAATACTTTAGTATCTAACACTCGCTGTTGTATCATTTATTTGAAGATTAACATCATTCACTTTATTTGAATAACTTCTATTTCCAGCTATCACCAAGCGTTCAGTGCTGAACAGAAGTTTCTTATCTGGATTTCCATGGTCAGGAAATGAATGAACAGATTTAGAGGATATATATCCCTTCACAGCCTGTATGAGATCATGGAATTCCGGCCGAAAGAGTAAGCAGCCGGCCAGAGGCAGAAGGCATGGCAGAAAGTCCTTGTCCGCCTGAAGTATTTGGCTTTTTGCTGCATTCTCTTAAAGGCAACCTGTGATATTGTATGTGCAGACCTTTCTGTCGGCAGCATGGTATGGAGCTCGAGGAGCTGAGCAGGTTGTTATGCAGTTTTGTGGGAAAATACAGTATTTCTTATATAATTCATCTAAATCAGTTTCTGTGAGGAGGTAAGTTCTAGACTTGACCGGGGCGAATCAATGGATGTCGTATATCTGGACTTCTCCAAAGCATTTGACACTGTACCACATAAAAGGTTAGTATATAAAATGAGAATGCTTGGCCTTGGAGAAAATGTCTGTATGTGGGTAAGTAACTGGCTCAGTGATAGAAAACAGAGGGTGGTTATTAATGGCACATACTCAGATTGGGTCACTGTAACTAGTGGGGTACCATAGGGGTCAGTGTCTCTTCAATATATTTATTAATGATCTTGTAGAAGGCTTGAACAGTAAAATATCAATTTTTGCAGATGACACTAAACTGTGTAAAGTAATTAACACATAAGAGGACAGAACACTGCTACAGATGGATCTGGATAGACTGGAGGCTTGGGCAGAGAAGTGGCAGATGAGGTTTAACACTGACAAATATAAAGTTATGCATATGGGAAGGAATAATGCAAGTCACCAGTACATACTGAATGGTAAAATATTGGGTAACTCTGACATGGAAAAGGACCTGGGAATTTTAGTAAACAGCAAACTAAGCTGTAGAAACCAGTGTCAGGCAGCTGCTGCCAAGGCCAATAAGATAATGGGTTGCATCAAAAGAGGCATAGATGCCTGTGATAAGAACAGAGTCCTGCCACTTTACAAATCACTAGTCAGACCACACATGGAGTACTGTGTACAGTTCTGGGCTCCTGTGAACAAGGCAGACATAGCAGAGCTGGAGAGGGTTCAGAGGAGGGCAACTAAAGTAATAACTGGAATGGGTGGACTACAGTACCCAGAAAGATTATCAGAATTAGGCTTATTCACTTTAGAAAAAAGACGACTGAGGGGAGATCTAATAACTATGTATAAATATATCAGGGGTCAGTACAGAGCTCTCTCCTATCATCTATTTATCCCCAGGACTGTGACTGTGACGAGGGGCCATCCTCTGCGTCTGGAGGAAAGAATTCTGATTGCCTGATTGGAGTTGGGAAGGAATTTTTTTCACCTAAAGTGAGGAAAATTGGCTTCAGCCTCATAAACTGAATAACTGAATAAATGTTACTAGCAAAACTTATGGGCTCTCCACCAATTAGTTATAAGACAGATTACAATTTATTTAGTGGAGGAAATCCACTAAAAGTAAAAAAAGAACAAACAAAAAACATGCTCTGCTTCACTCACTTTACCTGACTTGTATATTAAAAAAGGCAACAGGTACTAGGGGGAGGCATAGGCATTTAACAGTTACCACTGAACTTAATGGAAGCTGCAAAAATCTGTGGACTGAGCTCACCTTAAGGGCTCTTAAACATGGCTGTATTTTGCGGATCGGCAAAATACGGATGCCAGTCATGTGCGTTCTGCATCCATAATAGAACTTTCCTATCCTTGTCCATAATCTGAACAAGAATAGGACATGTTATATTTGTTTGCGGGGCCGCGGAACAGACATACGGATGCAGACAGCACACAGTGTGCGGTCCACATCTTTTATTGCCCCATTGAAGTTAATTGGTCTGAATCTGAATCCAATAACAATTGTGTGCATGAGCCCTAAAGGCTTTATCCCAAATGTTTTTTGTTTTTTTATGGTACCCCACCCATCATGTGATTAAGCCCCTTATCAGTCAATGTTGAAAATATCCTACCTAGCGCTGCACTCCCTGCGCTGCCCAGTGTAATTATGTACATTTGGCACATGATCGTAGCCCGGTTACAACCCACAATGTATGTGGGTGGCACCTGTGCAGTCAGACAGCCTCGGACATTGACCGTTCACAGTGCCTAAGGCTGCCTGATTGCAGAATATATGGCACGTGATTCAGCAAGTTCCCGCAATGTACACCGGGGAGCGCAGCACTGGCCCGGTAGGAATATTTTCAGACTGTTAAATCACATTAAGGAGTGACCATTAAAAATGTAATAAACATTGTGGATAACCCCTTTAATGGGTACGCCATCCCTTCTGCGTGGGTGGTCCTAGTGATTGACCTATAGGTATGGCCATTGTAACCTGAACGACCACTGTGATAGCAAATGAGCTCACCCGGCCCCTGTGCACCATATGCACGGGACTCCCAGACCAGGATATCTTGTGAAAGTAAACCAGCTTTCCAGTACGGTCATCCACAGTTACAGTGCACTCTCAAAAATGAAAGATGGAATCTGATTGGAATGACCGTATGTATTTTGCGATCTGCAAAATACGGATCAGCAAAAGAAGCTGATGACAGCCGTATAACCTACGTGTTGCATCAGTTTTGGTTTTTTCTGCGGATACATTGTAACAATCCCTTTCCTTGTCCGCAAAATCGACAAGAATAGGACATGTTCTATTTCTTTTGCAGAACGATCATACGGACACGGAATGCACACAGAGTCATTTCCGTTTTTTTTTTTTTCAAGCCCCATTGAAATGAATGGTTACGTATATATACACCTTTAAAAAAACGGAACGGAAACGGAAGAAAAATTCGCTTGTGTGCATGAGCCCTTAGGCCGCTGGAAGTGCAGCCCACATATTGGAGATTGTATTGTTTGCAAGTTGAGACATAAATTACATTTGTGGTTTTGTCATTTATATAGGTTTTGATTTTACGGATTTCACCTGTAACACTAGAAGTAAAGACGCTACCTATTCTAATATTTGGGTATAGGCTGCATTTCACATGGCCATATTTGTAACAGCCTATGGTTTTTAACCAAGTATGCATTTTTTGGGGGGCGTCTAAAATAAACTCGGAGAGAATTTGGTCCCCAATGTAGGTGCCTTTCTACTTTCCCCCCTAATCTCTGGGGGGAATTGCCCGCAATTTATCACCCTGAACGAGAATGGAACGACCCGTGCATCTATTTCTGTGGATAAATCTGCAGAAGCAACATGCACAATCCAGTATGACCAGTGTACGTTTTTTTGCTTCCTGTATTCTGTAAGTTCTGGCCGCACAGAGATAACCTATGGCTATACAGTGTCTGAAGTGAATGGCTGTGGCTAGAACAGATGACTGCATGTTGTGGTTAAGATTGCAGAGGACGTATTTCCTGAGATTCAGTTTTTGCGGTTTCGTTTTGTCATATCACTGCTGCCATAAGTGACGTGAAAACATTTACTCATACGACTGCATAAAACTTACTGGAGTAACACCCGATATGGAAACTTCTGCTTGGGATCACTCATTAGAAATAAGGAACATAGAGACTTTATTACTAATATCAATTTTCCAACATGTTAACTCCTTAGTGACCAGCCTTTTTCTTCCTTTTTTTCATTGTCTCCTTCCAAGAGCTATAACTTTTTTTTTCCATCTATATAGTTGTATGAGGGCTTGTTTTTTGCAGGACAAGTTGCCGTTTTAATGCCACCATTTTGGGGTACGCCTAACTTTATGATTAACCTTTATTAACTCTTTCTGGGAGGGAGATGGGGAAAAACAGTAATACTGCCACTGAGTTTTTATGTTATACATTTTACAGTGTTCATTTTCCGCTATAAATAACATAATATATTTATTCTTTGGGTTAGTACAATTACAGTGATACCAAATATGTATAGTTTTTTTATGTTTTACTACTTTTACCCCTTTTTTTTTAAAGAAAGAAAATCTTTTTGCATTGCCGCTTCCCAAGACCCATAACATTTTTATTTTTATTTTTATGGAGTTGTTTGAGGACTTGATTTTTGTGGGACGACTTGTAGTTTTCATTGGTGTCATTTTGGAGTAAATTACGCTTTTTGATCGCTTGTTTTCAAGTTTTTTCGGTGGCAACTATGAATAAATTAGCAATTCTGTAATTTTTAATTATTTTTTTTTTTACAGCGTTCATTGTAGGGAATAATTTACATGATGTTTATGTAGTGCGGGTCATTATGAACACGGCTCCCAGTTAGGGCTGCAGCTATCGATTATTTTTGTAATCAAGTATACTGTGGTGATGTGTGTAGTAATGGGAGGTGTGGGGTGTGTATCTCGCCTGGTTTGTCAGTTTAGCCAGGTGAGAACTGAAATCCAGAAGTGGTATAGCTTCAGCAAGCATAGTTGCTGGAGCTGGTTTTTGTTTAATGTTGCATGGGCTGGATTTCTTGGACTGGGAGACAGGTTGGAAGTGGGAGTCTTCCAGTCCACACACCCTAATCCATCACAGGTTTTCCCTGGCCCCAGGTGAGGCCAGCTGGATTAATCAGGCAGGGATAAGTTAACCTGCACTGTGTGTTAGAGAGAGGGCCTGTGTGTTCCCAGCCAGAAGGGCTGGAGGCCCCAAGTTGAGGAGGCCTGAGAGATTGGAGCCTGTGGAGGCTCTGTGTGGTCTCAGCCATGAGGGCTGAGGGGCCACAAGGCTCAGTGTAGCCTGGAAGTTTTGGGGGCCCAGTGACCCTAGGAGAAGAGGGTCACACCGTCAGAGTCGGGAGGACTGTTGGACCATCTCCCCTCAAAGGTATGGTTGGAGTCACAGCCAGGAGGCTGCTGGCCTGAACGGCTGAGGAAGCCACACCTAAAAGCTATGCCGTCATCAGCTTCCCCCAGTGCCATCAGCTCCCCCATGCCATTAGTGCTCTGTGCCATCAGTCCTCTATGCCATCAGCCCCCCCAGTGCCATCAGTCCCCAGTGCCATCATTTACTCCCCCAGTGGCACTATCTCACACTCCTAGCCATCATTCCCTCCCCAGTGAAATACCTTTCCTGTAGGGGCGCCGCTGACGCTCCACAGTTCTGCTTGCCTCCTATTTGCGCGCTGCACTGGGACCTGATGTCCCACACCGTCAGGTCATAGTGCATGCTTACGTGCACTATGTCTTCACGATATGTCAGGATCCAGTGCAGCGTGGTGCTGGCTGGCGATTTTTCTGTGTCAAGTTACTCGATTTAATTAAGTTACCGTTGCAGCCCTACTCCCAGTCTGAAGAGAATCTAGCAAAGCAATTGGAGCAATGAATAGGGAGATCTCTGGTTCCATGTGAGGTACAGAACTGGTTGTAGCTTTGTTACAAAAAGACTGTAATGTGCTGTTTTATGTCTAATTTTAATTTTTTACATCAACCATGGCATAACCCCATTAAAGGTGTTGTCCAGGTTCAGAGCTAAACCCGGACATATCCCCTTCTTCACCCAGGCAGCCCCTCATGAAATGCTCTGATGCTCTCCCTTGCCCTGTGCTGTATCGGGCATCTCAGAGGGGCTGCCTGGGTGAAGAAGGGGATATGTCCGGTTTCAGCTCTGAACCCGGAGAAACCCTTTAAGGCTGGATTTACACAATTTTTGTCAAGGTGAAAAACCACAACAGAAAATAAATTCCAAAAACTGCATGTGTTTATACCATAATTGCTTCAGTTTTGATTGTGGTAAAATATAAAGAGGGAATGCATCATCATGAGACTTGCTTTGAGTTTGTATTAGCGACAGTTGCGCCAAATTTATCAAATGTTGTTTTGGTGCATCTTCTAACAACACTTTTGTCTAAGGCTACTTTGTGGCAGCACGGATCCAGCGGGTGAAGGGTCCCGCCGGATCCGTGCTGCCGCAGGTGCACGTGTGGGGCTGGAACTATGCTGCGGCCCCACACGTGTCAGACTGTCTCTTAGCTGTCCCAGCAGCTCTGGACACCACCGGAGGAGGAGGACGGTGCGCACAATGAAAGGGAAGGTAAGATTCCCCACAGCACCCCCTGCTGGAGGGAGGAGGGAGCTGTGGGAACAGTGCAAGGTGACGGATCCGTCATGAACTCCATTGAAAATCAATGGAGGACGGATCCGTTTACTATTGTGACACACCGAACGGATCCGTCCCCATTGACTTGCATTGGGGGTCATTCCGGATCCGTCTTGGTGTGGATGCCCAGACCGGAGAGCAAACCGCAGCATTTAGTACCCTAAAAATGCTGCTCCAGTTTTTCTGTGTCCCCCTCACTGGAGTGAACTTGCATCTTTTTCTAAAGTTATAATGATAAATCTGGCATAAAACTAATTAACCCCTTGGCGCCATAGCCAATGGGTTTCTGTTGTTTCAAACAGCAGAGACCCAGGGTAGATGTATGTGATCAGCCCTAAGGCTAATCACGTACACTTAACCTCTGTAGATAGGTCACGTGACCACGGCATCTGAGCGGTGAAGACGAGGAGCCATGTGCTCCCAAGGCCGTAACAGCCATCACCTGCTGAGATCCTGTGATTTAAAGAAAAGTTTTTTTAAAAAATATAAAAGTTAAAATCACCCCCCCCCCTTTTTTGCCAAAATCGAAATACATAAACAATGTAAAAAAATATGGGCATTGCTGCATGTGAAAATGCCCATACTTTTAAAATTTAACAATATTCATCCCATTTTTTTTGTCACTTAACCTACAGAAATTTTTTTTTTATAAAAAGTGATCAAAAAGTCACACACACTTCACAATGGTATCGCTGAAAAGTACAGATCACCCTGCAAAAATGAGCCCTCATACAGCTCCGTACACATAACTACAAAAAAATCATAGGAGTCACAGTGGAGCGTGTCACAGCCATGGAGAAGCTGAGCAGTTTTTTCTCCCTGACTGTGACGTTCTCCGCTCTCCACTGCAATTGGATCGCGGCACAGTCAGGGAGAAGGAGACGCCCCCTAAGAAACCCTGGCATCTCCTCCTTCCTGTACCAATGCTCAGTATTAACATATTGGGCGTGAAAACTGCAGGGAGGCACAGTGAGGCATGCGAAGGATATTTGAAAAAAATAAACAAGGATGGCAGCATCAGGGGAGGGTACCCCCCCAAGAAAAGGTACGTAATAAAACAAAAAAAATTTCCATGAAAGGTCCTCTTTAAACATAAAGATGTGACTTAAACAATAGGTCATTTCCTGATGACACGCTCCCTTTAATTATGGGACAAAGTTGCTGAACAGGCTTTCCCTCTTTAGAATTTGTGGACATAACATTTTCTCTTGCCCTGTTTTCAGGGTTTATGACAGAACTGATGACATAAGATATATCTTAAAGTATCCCTGTGCTTTAAATAAAATGTCATACTAAGGGCTCATGTGTGCAGTCAGTGCCCGTGCTGTGGACCGTAATTTGTGGTCTACAATGCACTGACAGTGGGGCCACCGGATTCGGATCGCGGACCCATTCATTTGAATGGGGTCCGCGATCCGCATCTGACGGTCCGCACTGCAAAAAAGTAGTGCTTGCGCTACTTTTTTGCGGTGCGGAGGCATGGCCAGAAACACCATGGAAGCACATCGTAGTGCTTCCGTGGTGTTCCGATCCGTGCCTCTGCTCTGCATCTCCTGGATTGCGGACCCATTGAAGTGTGCGGGCTGCACACGGCCGGTGCCGTGCGTATGCGGGCCGCAATACGGGGACAGGCCAGCACCGGTCGTGTGCATGAGCCCTTACACGTTATTGATTTTGATCGGTGGGGGATCTGAGTGCTGAATCCTCCACCGATCATTAGAACAAGAATAGAGAAGCATTCACTGCAGGAGATGGAAACAAGGCAGACTCATGGGGGGAATTTATCATTAGGAGAATATTTGAAGTCAGTTTTGCTTCAGTCTGTGTTGGAGTACATTGTGCCACATTTATCAAATGTCACAGGTTGTTTCATAAATTTGGCTTGTCCTTAAACCTAACACTTCTGTCTAGAGAAGCTCCTCCAGTTTTCCTACTCCACCCTCCTCCTGGAGTGAGATTGCGACTTTTTAAAAAAGTCTCAATGATAAATGTGGAATGAAATTCATTAACATAGCTAACCACACCTGCTTTTCCACCCATATTACAAAACTGGAGTGAGTGGTGTACACATGCAAAAAGTCGCAAAATGTTGCACAAGTGAGTGTAAAAAGTCGCAAATTTTTGCGCAATCGCATAAATCTTGCGCAAGCAAGTGCAAGAAAGTTGCAAAAACCCTATTTTGCGACCTTTTTGATGCCAGAATTCTGCAGTACAGGTATGATAAATCAGGGCCATAGACTTTCTGTTGAGTCCATCTTCTTCATCAAGGAGAAACGGCACTCTATATGAGCGCTTCTTTCTCCCCATTCTAGCAATTGTTGGGGGTCTCAGCACTTTAAGATTGCTATTAAAATATACTTCAAACAGATAATATAAACTAGAAATTAACCCCTTCACGACATTCGCCAACATACCGCCGGCTCATGTCTGCGATTGGCAAACGGGGACATTTCACCTCCTCAAATGCTGTGGTCAAATGTGACCACAGCATCTGAGAATCTGAAAACCCGGAAGCAAGTGCTTCACGGACAGGAGCGCCTCCCCCTGGTGGAGATCAGAAAAGGTATCAGCTTGTACTAGGCTTCCAGGTTCATTACTTGTAATATTATTACAATTCAGGCCAGCAGGTGGCAGCACTTATAATATAAATATTTCTATATAGGATAATGGAGAAAATTCCATTACCTTATACAAACTGCAAGCCGATGACTGCATGTTGTGGACCACTTGGTTAAAAAAGTAAAACGTTTTAAAAAATATATAAAAAGTCAAATCGCCCCACCCTTTACCCAAAACTTAAAATACTTAAACAATGAAAAAAAAAAATCCACATCATTGGCATGCTAAATGCCTGTACTATTTAAATAAAAAAATCCTTAGCCCATATGGTGAAGGGCATAATGGGGAAAAAAAATAAACGCCAATTCACAGTTTTTTTGATCACTTTAGTGCCCAAAAAAATTGAATAGTCATACATACCCCAAAATTGTATTAGCAAAAACTACAGATCGTCTTGCAAAAAAGAGCCCTCACACATTTCTGTAGACATAACTATAAAAAAAAGTTATGGGGTTCAGAATATGGTAATAAAAATTGGAAATATAAATTTTCTCTTTTCTTTACTTTTTTT
Source organism: Rhinella marina (assembly GCA_900303285.1). NCBI lineage: Eukaryota > Metazoa > Chordata > Amphibia > Anura > Bufonidae > Rhinella > Rhinella marina. The sequence continues at coordinate 576,052 of ONZH01008614.1, forward strand.
CTGTATTAAATCGCAAGAAAAACTATACATATGTGGTATCACCGTAATCATACTGACCTGGAGACTGAAGAGCACAAAACCCCAAAAACTGTGGCGGAATTGTGTTTGTTTTTTTACCAATTCCACTCCATTTGGCTTTTTTTTTTTTTTTTTTCAAGCTTCCCACTACAATATTACGAAGTGCAACTAGTCCCCCAAAAAACAAGCCCTCATACGGCTATGTTAACAAATAAAAAAGTTATGGCTCCGGTAAGGCAGGGAGCGAAAAATGCAAAAACAGAAAATTGATGTTCCGCGTTAAGTCATCAATAATTGGAATCTATAAGGCCTCTTTCACACGAGCGAGTTTTCCGCACGGGTGCAATGTGTGAAGTGAACGCATAGCACCCGCACTGAATCCTGACCTATTCATTTCATACATAAGCGTTTTTTTCACGCATCACTTCTGTGTTGTGTGAAAAGTGCAGCACGTTCTATGTTTTTTATTCAGTAAAAAACATATTGCATCCTGAAGCAAGTGCGGATGCAATGCGTTTTTCACTGATGGTTGCTAAGAGAAGTTGTTTGTAAACCTTCAATTTTTTATCACGAGCATGAAAAACGCATCAAAACACATTGCACCTGCGCAGAAAAAAACTGAATGCAATCGCAGACAAAACTGACTCAACTTGCTTGCAAAATGGTGCGAGTTTCCCTGAACGCATCCTGACCTAATCCGTCACACTCGTGTGAAAGAGGCCTAATACTAATACTGACATTTTTGTGTCTTTGCAAAACAATATCTTACCATGCAGAATATATTCTCACACAATTAAAGTAGATGTTGTAATATATGTAGGCTACCACTAGAGTGCACTAGATGACTGAGATAATTTTGTGTATTGGCAACAGGCAATTTTTTCCCCTGCATTTAAAAAATCCTAACTTTTATTTTTTATTTCTCTGTTCACTGTTTTTTCAGGGCATGTGTTTTTGTTTTTTTTTTTGTTTTTTTTTTTTAATTAATCCTGTAGACTGTATACACTTAGACAGGCAGTCTAAACATGTGTCAGATCGTCACAGTGGTTCAGGCTGGATGATACTTCATATTGTGACAGAACTTTGTACCAAAGTTTGGCCCAATTTTCATGCAGAATGTTAGACCATGCCCTTCTTCATGTCTTTCCGATTGGTAAACGTGAGCCATATCCATACCTGATTTTTAGCGTAAGATGCCTCCACTGCAGTCTTAGTGATAATGATTGTCACTAGATAAGGCCCCATTCACACGTCCTGATTTTTGCTCCGCGTCCGATCCACAATAACGGATCTAAAATGTGGATAGTATGCGCATTTTTTCAATGGTTCCCAAAAAAATGCGGTCATCACTCCGTGTGTTGTCCGCATCCGTGTTTCCGTTCCGATTCTCCGCAATAAAAAAAACAGCATGTCCTACTTTTATCCCAAAATTGCGGTCCGTAGCCCAATACAAGTCTATGGGACGTCCGTAAATGCGGAAGACATGCGGAAAGGCATCTGCATGTCATCCACATTTGCGGATTCCGGTCCAGGAGGGTAGAAAGGGAAAAAAAAAAGGTACAGATGTTATTCAGCCTCATGACATATGGATACATCCTTTCCGTTTTTTACAGAAAAACGGAAGTGCTGGAAAAACAGTTTTTTTGCTGAACGGATCTGCAAAAAACTGACCGTTTTCCAGGATGTGCACAAATACAGACGTGTGAATGGGGCCTAAGAATGTGTAATATCTTCCTGACAGATGCAGATTTCAAAAAATCAGCTGTTACATTACTGTGGTTTTGGTGTGTCTTCACCATACATAGCAGTAAACATAGACACGTGTGGTACGCATAAACGCATCACATTTTCCAGGTTTGTTTTTTATTACTGATACAAAGTTGCATGAATTTGTTTGTGTGTGTAAATTTTTGTACCTAACATTTAACTAATTTTTATTAAATCCTGTTCTAAAAATAATTTTTGTAATACACTTTGTTTTTTTTTAACTTTTCTATGCAAACTAGGCACCTGAAGTTCAAGTGCCCCTCGTGCTTTAAAATCTGTACCAGCAGTATCAGCACAGTGTATGGGAGTACAGATTCCCCTGTGGCATGTTTTGTGTGAGCTCCTACCCTGAGCTTGCTTTGCTAATAGCCTGCATATGACAAGAGTGCAGGCTATTAGCGGAGCAAGCACAGGACCCAAGCTCACATAAGACATCACGCTCCTGCTTGTGCCCGCTCTGCTAAAGGCTGCTTTCAGACGAGCATATTTGCAATGCGCATATAGTCCGAATTTAATGTACCAGAATCTGCTGCTAATGTTAATGAATGGCGCTATTCACATGAGCGTATAATTTCAGTCAGTATTTGAAATCCACAGCATGTCTGAGTTTTGTGTGGACTTGTTTCCAAATACGCACATTACAGTCTATGCAGTGCATAAATAGTGAAGGAAGGAAGAAATGCCCATGTAAGGCTACTTTCACACTAGTGTTTTATAATTCCGGTATTGAGTTCCGTCATAGGATCTCAATACCGGAATAAAACGCTTCAGTTTTGTCCCCATTCATTGTCAATGGGGGCAAAACTGAACTGAAGACAATGGAATGCTACTAAAAGCATTCCGTTCGTCTTCAAACCGGAGAGCAAACCGCAGCATGCTGCGGTTTTCTCTCCGGTCCAGGCATCCGCACCAAGACGGATCCGTCATGACCCCTAATGTAAGTCAATGGGGACGGATCCGTCTGGTGTGACACAATGGTGAACGGATCCGTCCTCCATTGACTTTCACACACACAGACGTACACGCACACAGAGACATACATATACATACATAGACACACAGACAGACATAGACACACACATACACATACATACTTACATGCTCCCGGCAGGTCTTCACAGCGTATTAGGAGCAGGACGGCGCACACACAGGACGATTCCACCCGGTGCCCAGCAGAGAGCGCTGTGGGTAATCGTCCTATGTGCGCTCCGTCCTGCTCCTGTACTGTGCTGTGGAGACCTGCCGGGAGCATGTAAGTATGTATGTGTATTTGTATGTGTATATGTCTGTGTGTATGTACTGTGTGACATGTGTGGGGCCGGAGCGCGGTTACGGCCCCACACATGTCCCTGCGGCAGCACGGATCTGGCAGCACCCTTCACCTGCCGGATCCGTGCTGCCGCTAATGTGAAAGAGGCCTAAATCCTGATGAAATACTGAAGCAATCCTGATGACAATATGATCAGGATCCTGAGCCAGAATACTGACGGATTTCACCACGCTCGTCTGAAATCGGCCAAAGCCTAATAAGCCCATGAATGGCAGGATTTAGCGGAGAAGTGCTGGTATAGGCAGAGGCACTGAGTGCCGCCACAAAAGAATCTGTACTCCCATACACAGCGCTGTGTGGGAGTATGGATTCTAAAGTGCGATAGACATCTGAGCTTCAGGTGCTTATTTTGCATAGAAAAGTAAAAGAAAAAAAATTAAAGTGTATTACAAAAATTATTTTTAGAATAGGATTTAATAAAGTTTAGTTTGTTGTTTTTGTATAGACAGTATGCTGTGTGCTTTCTCAAAATATGCAGAAGTGTCCAGTATTTACACTATATACTTGTTTCTCCAAAAGTTACACGAGGGTCCTTTTTTATTTTCAGTTTAAAAACAGAACTTTGGTCTCTTTAGTTTTGGTAAGTTTGAAAGCCATGTACATGTGGACATAGACATCTGTAGCATGCATGAACTCCGTACTTATTGCCATTTTTTAGAGGTACTGCCTGTTTAATTTTCTGCTTGGATCCAACTTTTAGCCACAAATATGAACTTTTTATTATTATTTATAAAAATACACACAATTACATCAAGATGCCTGTGTGTATAAAGTGCTGACACTGATAATGTGCCAGATGTTTACTACTACAAAATATATGGGTATGGGGTTTAGTATTATATATAGATTTCTTTATTTGATAGTTTAGACTATTTGTACATGTTACGTGTTAAAATTGTCCTGGCTATCAGAGGTGCAAAATGTCTAAAACGTCAAAAGGGTTTCCCTTTGTATGTTGAGGAACCACTCTGCCTCATTGATCATGTCACAAAGTAATTGTGAGCCAAAACCAGGTGTGGGTAAAAAAAAAACACCTGTATGGATATGAATACATCAAGACATTATATTAAAAACATACAAAACAATTGCATTATGAAAGTGTGTAGTGCATAAAGGGGCACTTACTGGGTGGAGGCACTAGGACAGCACACAAAAAGAAGGGCACGGTTACTGTGTGGGGCACAAAGGGCACAAATTGGGTGTATGGACATGAATTAGTTGCAGTTAGAGGCATGGCTCTAAGGGCACGTTCACATCAATGTTGGAGGTTCTGTTCGGGGCCTCCATCGCAGATTCCATCTAAAAGCCCATTCAAAAACGTCCTGCATACTGGACTTTATTTTCCAGTGACAAAAACAGACAGAAACTGAATTATACTCTGTTTAGCTCTGTTTGTCTCGCGTTATTTTCATTGTTCTGCTTTTATAACTGAGCAGAACAACAGAAATAACTAGCAGTGATATGAACTCAGTTGTTGAACCCCCTCATTCCAAGGGGTTATCCCACAAAAAGTATTACTTAGTTATTGTTGACCCAAAGTGATCCCAAAAACTAGGGGTCCCTGTGTCCACCCTCTGAATGGAGTAGTACTGTATATGTATAGTAATGTGCAAAAGTTGTAGGCAGGTGTGGAAAAAAAATGCTACAAAGTAAGAATGCTTTCAGTAATAGAAGTGTTAATAGTTTAAAGAGGCTCTGTCACCCAGATCAAGTCTACCTGGTAGGGCCAACGATGCAGACAAAAAAAATATACCTTTATTTCTTATGTCGGCGGTCTGGTTAGGCAAAAAAAGCAACTTTTAAAAATATGCAAATGAGGAATTTGAGTACTCGGAGGCGGGCTTATGCCTTCCGAGCACTGCTTCTGTGATGCCCCCATTCATTGCTAATGCTGGCTTCCTCACCTAATCACTCCCCCATATCTTTTGATTGACACCGCTAGACCCATCGGTCTATCGCTGAGACCCTGGATATTTTCTGTTTTATCACACACAAGCCTGGAAGAACGGAAAATATGTGCACAAATGCGCAGGGGCAGGATCTCAATCAAAAGACATGGGGGAGTGATTAGGTGCAGAAGGCTGGCATTAGCAATGAACGGGGGCGTCGCAGAAGCAGTGCTAAGAAGGCATAAGCCTGCCACTAAGTACTTAAATTCCTCATTTGCATATTTTTTTAAAGTTGCTTTTTCTGCCTAACCGGACCGCCGACATGAGAAATAAAGGTATATTTTTTTGTTTGGCATGTCGGCCCTACCAGGCTATGTGCCTGGTAGGGTAGACTTGATCTGGGTGACAGAGCCTCTTTAAATTTATGCGACACAAGCAGGCATGGGATTCAGCCGGTTCCCTCTGGTTCTCCAGATCCGGTTGTTAAAATTACAGCTGGATCGAAGAACTGGGTTACCGGCTGAATCCTGATCCGGTGCGGCAGCAGGAGATGAGCGATTCCATTGTGGAAGCGCTCATCTCCCTACAATTCATCTGTATCGCCGTCCTTTTTCTTTTCTGTGGCGTGCTGGGGGCATTGCTGGCACATGGGGACACTATAAGGGCATCAACTGGGGGCATTGTTGGCACATCTACTGGCACATCCTTGGGCGCATCTACTGGGGGAATTGCTGGCATATGGGGGGCATCTACTGGGGCATTGCTGGCATATGGGGGCCACTATGGGGGCACTTCTGGCATATGGGGGGCATTTCTGGCACATGGGGGACACTATGGGGGCATCTACTGGCGCATCCTTGGGGACACTATAGGGGGCATCTACTGGGGCATTTCTGGCATATGGGGGCCACTATGGGGGCATTGCTGGCATATGGGGGACACTATAGGGGGCATTTCTGGCACATGGGGGCATCTACTGGGGGCATTGCTGGCATATGGGGGACACTATGGGGGCATCTACTTGGGGCATTGCTGGCATATGGGGGACACTATGGGGGCATTGCTGGCACATTATGGGGGACACTATGGGGGCATCTGCTGGGGGCATTTCAACTGGCACATCATAGGGGACAGTATGGGGGCATCTTAAACTGGCACTTTATGGGGACACTATGGTGTTGGAGGGGGGAAGAACACTATGGGGGTATATTATATAGGCACAATATGGGGGCACTAAGATGGGACATCTATACTGGCCCATTCTGAGGGACACTGTGGGGGAATCTTATACTGGCACATTATGGGGGCATTATTGAGGAGAGGAGCACTATGTGGGCATTTACTAGGGGTATTTTATACTTGCACACATTATGGGGGCACTATGGGGACATTAGCTCAACTGGGGGCAGTGAGAGGGGTAATTTTTTGTACTGGCACACATTATAAGGGACATTTTTTGTACTGGTGCTGATTTTAAGTATTGAAGGTGGCAGGGTGAGTTGTTCAGAAGGTAGGAGGATGATGGAAAAGTAGGAACCTAATATCTTTTTGTCAAACTGCAGAAATGAGAGACACGTGAAAAATCAACATGGCGCCTGGTCTGAAAGGAGAAGATGAGAAAAGAGAACGTCTGCATCAGAGGAGAAGTCACTAGGTGTAAGAGGTATGTGGGGCTGTATGCTGGATAGCACTGAATATTATGTGTATGCAAATAGTTCTTTAGTGCTAGGTACAAATGTGTATAAAATGTATATGGAGCAGGTAAATCTAAAGTGTAGCCTATGTGTAATTTATATACTGTATGGTGTATATCTTATATGTGATTATGTGAGTGTAGTGTCTATATAGTCTGTTTATGTATACATACCCCCAACCATCCTAGATCTGGCATAACTACTGTGTGGGGGGCACAATGGAGACTAGGCAGGGTTGGAACATGTACAGATAGACATTGGGTGGAGTTAGAGGTGTGGGCCAGCGCTTTACAAAAACTCGCAGCGCTGGTAGTTTAGCTCCTTAGGCTTTTTAAAAGTTTTGTGGTATGTGTATATATGGTGCATTTATGTATGTGTACCATGTATATGTAAACCTGTGTCGTGACGCCGCGTGTCCGCCGTTGAGTAGGGAACCTGTTGTTAAAAATTTGAATCCCACCCGTGGACACAAGGTTCTTTGGGTCTCCTCAGACTCCTGGGCCCGATATCAACTGCTACCTCTGCACTCCCTATAGCTACACCCCTGGCCGCAACAATTGTCACAGAACCAAAGATCTCTGTGTAGCAGTGCAGCCATTGAACTGACTGGGGTTGTAGCACAACAAGTCCCCATGACCCCAGAATCACAAAAAAATCCAACACTGCTGGATTTTTTGCAATTCTGGGCTGATGGCTGCAGAAACTCATGAGTCAAACTGCAAATTCATTCAGTTCCATGGCTGCACTGCTACACACCATAGCCAGGATTATCACGTAGTCCCAGTCTAATGCCTCATTCACACGTCCGTGTCTGTTCGTGAAGTATCTGTGTTTGGTACTTGTGTCTGTTTTTTGCTCTCCATGTGTCATCCGTGTTTCACGGACACTGCGCATCTGAAAATTAATTTTCATAGCATTTCCTCCTAATGGTCCATGAAATATGGATGCATCTGTGCTGTGTCCTTGTTTTTCACGGACCCACAGACTATAATGGGGGTTAACAGGGACAAAATAGAGCATGCATCCGTGCGAAAACATGAAAGTGTGAATACACACATTAAAATGAATGGGTATGTGTGCTATCCGAGGCGGACACGTCCATGAATCACTGACGTGTAAATGAGGCATAAGTTCACACTTCTCTGATTTGATCAGTATTTAGTCAGTGTTTTCCATCAGTGATTTTGAGCCAAAACCAGGAGTGGAGGCTACACAGAAATAAGGTATAATGGAAAGATTTTCTCCTGTTCCATGGTTTTTACCCGCACCAGGTTTTGGCTCACAATCATTGATGGAAATCACTGACCAAACACTGAAATGTGAGCTAGGCCTAAGTGTCTGGGTGAGATTTGCCATATGCAATCTTTATTATTACGTTTCCTTGCTGTAGTCCATTTACCATTGTTACCCACGTCATAAAAGGCATATGAAATGTATTCCCACAAATTGATAGGATTATGAAGAAAAGGTCTTGAAAACAAGGACACATCTGTCTGAAGAGAAAGTGCTCGATGGAGTCCCACAATTAGCTTTCTGTGGCCTTGGAATACATCTGCCTGTATTTTATAAAGGAAAACAACGCTGTCTGCAAACATTATGTATTGCTAAGATATGGAGCTTTTAGAGGAAATGCATTTTACTAAAGTGAAGGCTGACGCGTTACTGTGAAATAATGGAGAGATTTATAAAAGTGGTCGGGGTGAACAGAGCCTCTGCAGTAAAGTGAATACAATTAGATGTGTCCATTACTGAGTGAAAAGGTAACAGAGCCACAAAGGGGCCCCTCAGAGAAAAGAGAGGTTTTCGTTTTATGTTTTATTGGGTCTTTTTTTTTTTTTTTTTTTTCTCTTTCCAAGTTATACTGCCCTCTTTGTGCGCAGTCTTCGCTATTGTGTTAATTGCCCTTGACCTAAGTTTACATCCCTTACTCTTCACCCCAGGTCAGCAATTAGTACCAATCATTCCTCCTTTTCTGTGGGCTTCAGGGTAATGCCACACAGTCGGGTTTTTTAAATGCAGTTTTTGAAGCCAAAATCAGGAGTGGATCATAAAAGGCAAAAAAGTATAGAGGACAGATACAACTTCTCAATATTTTTTTTTTTTTTTTTTTATCCACTCCTGGCTTCAAACACTTCCTCAAAAACCCTGAACGTGTGGCCATACCCTGACTTATTTTCTTAACAGGGGTTAAGTCATCACAGATATTGGTGGCATATTACCAGGATATGCCACCAAAGTCAGACTGGTGCAAGTCCCACCCCCTAGGACCTGGATCTCCAAAGCGAAGGAGAGTACACCCCACATGTGTGGCGTACTCTTCATGTACTCTTATGGGAGTTCCGCTAATAGCCAAGCGAGTGTGCTCTCCAATTTTTGTGATTCCCATAGATGTGAATGAAGAGAGCATGGGAGTGCTGGAAATAGCTGAGCCCCATGGAACTCCCATAGAAGTGAATGGAGAGTGGGCGGACTTGTGCAGTGTGTTTTCCTTCACTGCATTTTAGTGACCAAGGTGGGACCCACACCTATCTGAAATTGGTAGAATATCCTAGCGATATGCCACCAATGTCTGAGATAAGAAAACACTTTTAATGACATGACATTGCTATATGTATTCATTGATGGGGATATTTTATATTTGGTTTTCATTGCTGTCATGTCCCATGTCATGGATCATTATTATTAATGTCATCTCTGTATTGCATTGTATTGCTGCATAGGTTTGTCCCTCTTGTCTCCCTATATTTCGCCCTGTTCTGCTGACCCCTCCTTCCTTCCTTTCCAGCAGTAGTAGCCATTTTATGTTATCTGTACTGGTATTTTCAGGTGCTGCTCAACTCTGCCAAGTTATCTTTTCACCTACTGTTTTGGTGCATAACTACAAGATTTCAGCTTGGAATGAATTCATCTGGATTCTTCACACATGCCTGAGCAGTTGAGCTGATCAGTCTGATGAGAGTCTGAAGAAAGTACAGTTCAATACAGATTGCCATTGTTACATGGAGCCATTGAGCACAACACTTATGGTCAGGATATTGAGTCAGAACAATTGTTATTGACTTATATGTGCTAATATCTGCTCTGGGCTGGGGGAATATTGAGTATTGTATAAATATAACAATTTTATAAGTTCATATTTACAAAATTAAATCACTGCAAATTGTGCTTTAATAATAAATATTAATAATCAATTAAGTTGAAAAATACATTATACAATGAATATGCTTTACACAGACTTGTAAACTCATTTATCTACAGCCATTGCCTGCTGCCTGCTTCTTATTAGGACTAAATAGGCTTCTATAGCAAACTCATTAAATACCGTAATAGAATAGGTTTCAGGATCTAAAGGGAACCTGCCATCATGTGCAGCCCAAAAACAGTTGGAATAGCACTGTACAGCATGGTATGATTGTAAAATGTCACTTTCAGCATAAAGTAAAAAAGTAAAGATATAAAGTAGTGTGCACTACCTGTAAATAGTCCCATAGGTGGTCCCAGCCTTAGGAGTAGTCATGCAGTCCTTGCTTAGGCTACTTTTACACTAGTGTGCGTCTGCGGACGGAAATACGCTCCGTCCCCATTCACTATAATGGGGGCGGGCCGGAGTTCTGGCCGCAGCACAGCAAGCATGCCGAGAGATGGCCGGACTGAAATTACAACACCCACCAGAACAGCCTGCCGGACACCCCTGCCACTAGCGTGAAAGTAGCCTTACAAGCCAGCAAGATACAACTCTTGCACAAATGAAGGAGGGGTTAGTACACTTTCCTTCACTGTGCATGCACCGGATGCGACTGGACCTGGCTTACAAGCAGTATTCCTGAGACCAGGACCGCCCACATGACTTCTTACAGGTCGAGCATACTACATTAAAACTTTTATAACATTATACTTTTTTACTTTGTGCTAAAGTGACATTTTAGAGGGTTACATCTTTACAAACCTGTTAAAGAGGTTATCCAGCCTTTACTAAGTGATGGCCTAAGGATTAGACATCACTAGCTGATAGGTGGGGGTCCCACTCCCTGCACCCCACTGATCATCAGTTCGGGGATCGCTCCGTCACCCTAAGTTGGCAGCGAAACTATACTGCACCATTAACCTTGTATTGGAAGGAGCAAATCAGCGGGGATGTGAGGTGTTGGAAGGAAGGCCATTGCTTTAAGATTGTGTACAATGCTTTAACATTCATCCTACTTAAAGGGGTGTTCTGGAATTACTATGGTCTTTAACAGATATGCTTGTGAGGTTTCTTGCATCTTCTCCATGCTTTTTCAGTTTGGACTCCTCCTGACCCGTTTTTACCATGTATACAAATCCCTGTGTTTTCTTTACATCCTGTATGTAGTAGCACTTCCTGTTGCTGTATCTAACCAAACCCATGATGCACTTCTCCTTTCTCTGTCACAGCTCCAGCTCTGCCCCTAACACCTAGCTAGTTTATAGCTCCTCCCACCCAGCTAATTACATAGACCCTCCCCTATTCCCACCTATGTTGCTGCTTTGACACACCCTCTTCAGGATAGGTCATCAATACAAGATTGCTGTTGCACTGGTGGTAGGGCCTGATGCAGTAATTGTACTCCATTACACTGGGCACGGGAAGGAGAAACTAATAACTGTGACACGTAGGGCCATAAGGGGACCAGCATAAAGTGCCATATGTGTGTCCTCGACATGACAGGGTGTCCTCCACGGATCCCCCATGACAGGGTGTCCTCCACGGATCCCCCATGACAGGGTGTCCTCCACGGATCCCCCATGACAGGGTGTCCTCCACGGATCCCCCATGACAGGGTGTCCTCCACGGATCCCCCATGACAGGGTGTCCTCCACGGATCCCCCATGACAGGGTGTCCTCCACGGATCCCCCATGACAGGGTGTCCTCCACGGATCCCCCATGACAGGGTGTCCTCCACGGATCCCCCATGACAGGGTGTCCTCCACGGATCCCCCATGACAGGGTGTCCTCCACGGATCCCCCATGACAGGGTGTCCTCCACGGATCCCCCATGACAGGGTGTCCTCCACGGATCCCCCATGACAGGGTGTCCTCCACGGATCCCCCATGACAGGGTGTCCTCCACAGATCCCCCATAACAGTGTGTATGTGAAGGGGCACAATGAGGGCATAACTACTTAGAGTAGGGCGTATCTACTGTGAAGACGGCACAATGAAGGGATAACTACTATGAGGGGGACAAACCTATGTGCTGAGCGGCTGCTCCGTTCATTTCTGGAGGCTTCTTGTGGTACGGGGTCTCTGTTCTCGTGATTGGATGGTAGGACCCCCACCGATCTAATAATTATCCCCTATCCTGTGGATAGGGAATAACTTAAAGGCATTTTACATTTTTATACTGATGGCCTATCCTCAGGATCTATATATATATTTGGGCCCCCTGTAGTTATAATGACCCCCACTTGTGCCCACATATATAGTTGTCCCCTCCGGGGCACTAGTTGTGCTCACCCTCCCGATCCTCACTTGTGCTGACATTAATTTTAATAAAAAATAAAACATGACAGGTGAGTAACATTTGTCCCTCATAGGCAGCCATGTTTAAAAAAATGACCATGAAGTATAAATTATAAACCCAGCAGATTGGTACATCGGTGGCCTATGGGTCCATTAACAAATGCACCAGGAGCATTCCCAACGCACACGTAAACGTACATTGCAGACGCAGTGTGAAAAGACCCCTAATGACTATTATTGCATGTTTATAGAGCCAAGCTAGGAGAAAGTAAATTGCTGCTTATTTTGCAAAATCAGAACGTCTTATCTGTTGATCCTTGTAAATAAAGCCTGCACATTTTTGTGAGTTCTGGGAAAACGGCTCTTCTGGTTTCTCTTGTCAGGTGTGGATTGCTGGAGATAAGTCAAGCACATTCCAGGGCTGACAAAAGTTGTGATCAAAACATTGCCATAGATGACCCCTTTGTCCCAGTATACGAGCTGAGAGTTCAAGGGTGAAAGTTGTATTGTAACAGCTCCTGGGATTAGGGGTCATACACTCAGCTCACCCAGACTTTACATTTTACAGCATAGGCGGTTATTTGCCCAGTTTTAGCTCGGTTCCCACAGTTCAGTCCTGTTGTATAGGACTGGAAAAGTGAATAGTTTTACTCTGTTAATGTTCTTCATCTCGTCTTGACGAAAAATTGTTTTATTTCACTCTTGGAACTTATTAATAAGGAAATATGACATTGATCTGTTTATTTTCTTCAAAATATGAGGATCTACATCTTTTGCATGTCTTGGTGCTTTGTCCTTTTATTTTTACTTTGGTGATATTGTACAGTGGTTGTCATTATTTAGGTTATTTGAACCTCTTCCACAGTGATTGGCATATGTATAATGATGGTACACGGAATTCCTAACAGCTCCATACTACATCTGCTGCTACTACTTGGGTTTCCATATGACATTGTGGGGAGATTTATCAATCCGGAGTAAAGTAGAACTGGCTTAGTTGCCTATAGCAACCAATCAGATTCCACCTTTCATTTTCCAAAGGAGCTGTGAAAAATGAAAGGTGGAATCTCATTGGTTTGGCAACTAAGGCAGTTCTACAATGTATGGTGCTTGGAACCTGGTTGGTAAGCACGGAGAAGGCCGTGGCACTCACAGGAGAGCCATTGCCTTCTCAAACAGCTGATTGTCAGGTGTCGCGGGTGTTGGACACCCATCGATCAGATACTGATGAACTGAGGAAGAATTAAAAATAGATTGGTAATCACATAATTGGAAATTGTAGTGGAAAAATCTACTGTGGCTTTTACTGCATTTCCACATCAAAATCTGCAACAACAACAACTGCCACAAAAACACAGGTATTACATATGGTTTTGCAATGGAAAAGCCAGTGGACTTCACCCTCTTAGTGGCAAAGGTTGAAATCCATTGAGGTGGTCCACAGCATAAAGTGACATGCTCCAGATTTCATATAAAAATATCTCATCCACTTTGCTGGTACTGTTCAACACTGCGGATTTACCACAAGAAAATCTGCAACAGCAAATCCACAGCTATTCAGTCACATGTGAACCCAGCCTAAGGCCTCATTCACACGTCCATATAATGTGTCCGCATCCTTTCCGCAATTGCGGACAATTATGCGGATCCATTCATTTCAATGGGTCCCGAAAAAATGCGGACAGTACACCGTGTGGTGTCCACATCCGTGTATCCGTTCCGACTGTCCACATAAAGAAATCCTCCTGTCCTACTTTTCTCCCGAATTGCGGTCCGTAGCACAATGAAAGTCTATGGATCCGCAAAAAATGCGAAAGACATGCGGAAAGGCATCCGCATGTCATCCGTATTTGCGGATTCCGTTCCAGGAGGGGAGAAAAAAAAGAAAAGGTACAGATGTTATTCATCCTTCCGTTTTTCTACGGAAAAACGGAACAGATGTCCTGGAAAAACGGATCCGCAAAAAACTGACCGTTTTCCAGGATGTGCACAAATACGGACGTGTGAATGAAGCCTAAAAGTGATCTACACTTAAATGCCAGCCACTATTGTACTCCAAAATGGAAAGTGGAGCAGAGATCAAAATGTCACAAAAATTTGCATAAGATGTGACCACTTTTTGACACCAAAAGATTCAGGTTTCATAAATGTTCCCCTAAATGTTTTATTTTTACTTATTCTTGTTTTTTTTGTGTTTTTTTTTTTTAAAGTACAATTTAAATTTACAGTTATTTTGTTTTAAAAAAATATACTCTGTGTATAGACCTTAGTATCCAGTGACTTCAAGTTATTATGATTATGGGTCTGTAGATGTTCACTGTGTAGCTGTGGGGTGCCATATTCTCCCCTGGAAACAATAATCATCACAGAATAAAGTTACTGCAGAACACTATAGAATACATTTACTATGCTTCTCTTAGGCACTCTAAGAACTTATCTCGTTCCTGTTAGATATATGTATTTATGACATTGGATGCCTTTACTGGAACTTTACACCTGATAACTCAGTTCACTGCAGTGCATACCTACAAAGCTGACGTGATCAACACCACAGTTTACACAAGACAAACAAATAAAGTCTGCAATGTAGACTATACCTTAGGTAACTATAGTTGATGGCACAAGAGAGTTCACCTGGGGTAACTGTACATGACTCAGTGATGTAGTATGTAGAGATGGCACAACACTGCACCAGGTCACAATGTCTGACTAGGTCACACTGAACATGTAATGACAGTTTGTCCCTAGGTTCAGTTTATTTTCCTTTCAAGGCTTGGGCTCCGTGCCAATTGGTAACCTGCTTCTCTTCCTCAGAGAGGACATGACCTGCCAACAATAGTGCACATTGGGCCAAGCAGCCATGCGGTCAGCGACCTCCTTTAAAAAAAAAAAAAAAAAATCACTTTTGAAGACACCAAACACCTGATAGACCTCCTGGTCTGCTTGGCTAATGTCATATGAAACCAAAATTGAGTATAACCTCAGTTTTTATCAAGGAACATAAATGCCACCCTTCCAAAGGCCATCAAGGAGAATACCTCCATCTGTTCTGCTGGACAACAGTGACTGTAACCACCTCCCACTTGACACCAGGGAATAAAACCTGTCTACCTATATTGATACTGATAAATGCGACAATCTGACCCACATTTAAAGGTAGCCCCAACCTTAGGCTATGGCCAAACAGCAAGTTACAAGCAGGCATGGTCCAACTTGATGATTGCTAGGTCACTTGCTTCTTTTCTCTTTGCAGGCAATGAGGGTCATCATTGACATTATCATTTCACTGCAACTTTGTGCCCCACAGTCAAGCACCACTGCCACACTGTGCCACAGAGTCAAGCACCACTGTCACATTGTGCCCCACAGTCAAGCACCACTGTCACATTGTGCCCCACAGTCAAGCACCACTGTCACATTGTGCTCCACAGTCAAGCACCACTGCCACATTGTGCCCCACAGTCAAGCACCACTGCCACATTGTGCCCCACAGTCAAGCACCACTGCCACATTGTGCCCCACAGTCAAGCACCACTTTCACATTGTGCCCCACAGTCAAGCACCACTTTCACATTGTGCCCCACAGTCAAGCACCACTGCCACATTGTGCCCCACAGTCAAGCACCACTGCCACATTGTGCCCCACAGTCAAGCATCACTGTCACATTGTGCCCCACAGTCAAGCACCACTGTCACATTGTGCCCCACAGTCAAGCACCACTGTCACATTGTGCCCCACATCAAGCACCACTGTCACATTGTGCCACACAGTCAAGCACCACTGTCACAACATACCTCCCAACTTTTTGGACGGTCAAAGAGGGACACTTATGGTTTATTGTATGAAAGTCCATTTTTCCTGTATGTTTATATACTATAATAGTTTTCTTAGCAGACAATAGCGCAAAACTTATCTGAATATAGAGATTTCTAAAATCCAAATTGCATCAAAAATGAAATAATATACAAAGTGGGCTTAAATATACAGTTAGAAACCAGAGGAACACTTTCTTGATCAATATTGTAAGTGTAACAATGCAAATCTATATCTCAGATCAAAAAGAGGGACATTTAAAGGGATTCTGTCACCAAGTTTAGGCGTATAGAGATAATATAGCTATTAGCACTCTAATAGTAAATATGTTATTATTATTCTTCCTAGAGCTGTACTTTGCTCAAAAAATCGTTTTTATTCATATTATAATTACTTACATAAGGAGCCCAAGGGGATGTCCTGTGGGCCGTTGGAGCCCGGCCACGCCGCATATTGTCGAGCCCAGCACCGCCCTCCCGCTAATTATTCACTCCCCTTCATCCCTGTGTTCTCCTCCTCGTGCGGCGTAATCTCGTCCGTACCATGCCAGGAGACCGCACGGGCGCAGAGTCGGGTTTATACGGCGCATGCGCGAGATTACGCCGCACCAGGAGGAGAACACAGGGATGAAGGGGAGTGAATAATTAGCGAGAGGGCGGTGCTGGGCTCGACAATATGCGGCGTGGCCGGGCTCCAACGGCCCACAGGACATCCCCTTGGGCTCCTTATGTAAGTAATTATAATATGAATAAAACGATTTTTTGAGCAAAGTACAGCTCTAGGAAGGATAATAATAACATATTTACTATGAGAGCGCTAATAGCTATGCAGATGTGTCAGTATCTCTATACGCCTAAACCTGGTGACAGAATACCTTTAAGGAGAAAAGAGGGACAGAAGGACTTGGGTCCAAAATAGGGACTCTCCCCCCAAAAGAGGGACACTGGGGCGTTCTGTTCACACTGTGCCATACAATCAAGCACCTCCAATAGACACATCTCAAAACTTTAATATTTTCCTAAAAACATCATGAAAACCAAAGAATAACGCTAATAAACTGGGGCAGGACAACATTCAGTAGATGGATACCAATTCCCCCTGCAGCAAAGTTAGACTACTTTCACACTTGCGTTTTTGCTGGATCCGGCAGGGTTCAGCAAAAACGCTTCCATTAATGATAATACAACCATCTGCATCCGTTGTGAACAGGTCCGGTTGTATTATCTGTAACATAGCCAAGACGGATCCTTCATGAACTCCATTGAAAGTCAATGGAGGATTGATCAGTTCCCTATTGTGTCAGAGAAAACTGATCCGTCCCCATTGACTTGCACTGTGGGTCATGACGGATCCGTCTTTCTCCACATCCCATGACCTCTATACCTAAGTTACAGTGCATGGAGAGCAGTAAGTAATGGGTGAGGTCTACAGGAAGCCCGTGTGAACGAGTTTATAACCTTCTGTGGGTGAAATGGAAGAGACTGCAGACAATTACCCGCGTGCTTCACCAGTCACTGAATGGAAAGGACAAAGCTACTAAAAAAACATGTTTGATAATTATAATGGCATATAAAATCGACTCATTCTATGATGTTACTCAATAACACATTGAAAAAGTCCAAGGCGATAAATACTTCTTATAGATGTATGCATGCAAGGGTGAATATGTGTAGAATACCTGTATGGTAAGAATGAGCTGCAAAAATGAGACCTGGGACATGCAGAAAATAAAAAGTTGAAAGAACCTACTGTTATACATTTGATACACATTTCAACCAAGCATAATCTGACCACTAGGTGGCACACTTTCTTTGATATCTGAAGAACATTGTAGGTTATCAAGGCAGATTGGGAAATAACGTTTTATTTCTCAGTGGGAATACATATATATTTACATTGTGCAATAAAAACATTTCAGCACAACCAAAGGGCAAAAGAGAAATATATAGTACGTGTTTCCCAGTATCATGGTCTAAAACAATGTACACGGTGTCTCACCTGCTGGTGTGCCGTCAGATATTGGTGCCAGGGAGTTCAGTAACAATCATCAATACCCTATGTCCAGGGACGTACACAGACCTCATAATAAAACTTAGTATGGGCACCTCCTAACCCCACTCAGTTTGTGCATTAAACACTTCCAGGAGTGTTGCAAAGCACAACTGATGAATTTACAATTTTTTGGTAGAAGAAATTAAATAAACATGATAAAAAGGAAACCTCTGCCTCACTCACTTTATACACCTTCTATGTAAAAAAAAAAAAAGAAGTGCTTCATAAATATGAAATAATTTACCCCAGACTGGCATACATACATATATAAATTTGCTTCTCTTCAGAAAGCATATTATAAAATTGACCACCTGCAGCCACCACTAGGGGGAGCTCAATGCATAGGAATTTACATAGAGTTGAGCGAACGTGCTCGTAACGAGCACTGTACTGCTCGCATCCCCAGCGCTCGCATGGGCGCAGCCATCCGGATCCGTCCTCCTCACCCGACTGCAAGTCAGTGGGGACGGATCCGTTTGGTATGACACACTCGTGTGTCATACCAAACGGATCCGCCCCCATTGACTTACAGTCAGGTGAGGACGGATCCGGATGCCTGCAGCCATGTGAGCGCAGGGGATCCTAGCGCTACAGTGCTCATTACGAGCTTGTGTAAGGTGTGTGAAAGGTTAGTGACTAGAGTTGAGCGAACGTGCACTGTACTGCTCGGATCCCCTGCGCTTGAATGGCCGCAGCCATCTGGATCCATCCTCCTCACCCGACTGCAAGTCAGTGGGGACGGATCCATGTCATATTCCAAAAGCTTTAAAGGGAGTCTGTCACCACTACATGACCATATACAGCGCTTACATGGCTCTGTTGCACTCCTACACATGAATGTAAAGATACTTTTGTTATTTTCTTTTGACTTTCACAAGCAGGAAAAAACGCTGTTTAATGCATATGCAAATGAGCACTCGCAAGTGCCCAGGGGCGGTGTTCAGTGTAAAGGAGCCCAGGCTGCTCTGCCTTTTTTTTTACTTTACTCTTCCCCAGCCTCTTCCTTTGCCCGCCCTCCGAGTCCCTGTGTCATCGCTAAGTCCGAATGAGATCCTGCACCTGTGCACTGCTCCACCGGCCTGGGGAATGCATGAAGCGATGCTGTGCCCACAATGGGCATCACAGTGCTCATGCCCTGGGCAACCTCATTAAAGTGTTTAGACAAAATGATGGCTGAGCTCTGATTGTTTACTGTGGTCAACTAAAACAGTTTTCCTGTTAGACAATTTTGAGAAATGAGGCCCCATTGAAATGAATGGGTCATCTGATCCACAAAAAACGCGGCTCGGATGCGGAGTCAAACAACGTTCGTGTGCATGAGGCCTTAGGGTGCAGACCTTCTGCAAACAGCAGCTCTGAAGGATTCAGCGCAACCATTCCTTATGTTTGTCCGGTTACAATTACTTTTATGGGGTGGTGTGATAATTTTCCATACCTCCCAATCGTCCTGGATCCAGTGGAACAGTCCCGGATTTCAGTGGCTGTCCGGTTACAGGGAGGTCTGTCCCGCTTTCTGGCAGCTGTCTCTGCGTTGCTGTCTCTATGACAGTTGCTGTAATGAAGCATTGCCTGCTCTCCATACTTCGCGTCTGTGCGGGGGGGCGGATGGGCGTCAGTCAGCCTAGGCTCCACCCCCTCCACAGACTAGAGCAGCCGATGTCCTGCTGCTGCTGCTAGGAAGAAGGTAAGTATATGGTGTTTATTTTTTTTTACTTTCTGTGAGGGACACAATGTGGGCATATTACTGGGGGCACAATGTGAGCATATTACTGGGGGCACAAAATATTACTGGGGGCACAGCATACTACTGGGGGCACAATGTGGGCGTATTACTGGGGGGCACAATGTGAGCATATTACTGGGGGCACAAAATATTACTGGCGGCACAGCATACTACTGGGGGCACAATGTGGGCATATTACTGGGGGCACAATGTGGGCATATTACTGGGGGGCACAATGTGGGCATATTACTGGGGGGGCACAGCTTGGCATATTACTGGGGGCACAATGTGGGCATATTACTGGGGGCACAATGTGGGCATATTACTGGGGGCACAATGTAGGCATATTATTGGGGGCACAGCTGGGCATATTACTGAGGGTACAATGTGGTCATAAATACTATGCGGTGGCATGAAGGGGGAATAATTACTATGTGGGGGCATTAAGGGGACCGTGTGGGATTAGGTATATAGTTAGGTTTTGGGCAGAGTTAGAGGCGTGGCCTAGTGTGGAAAAAATTTGCCATGGCATGCTTTGTCCAATGTTTCCCTTTTTGGTGGTTTACAAAGTTGAGAGGTATGCATTTTCCCAGCAGCAGGAGTGTAACTACCACAATGGCAGACCATGTGACTGCTATGGGGCCCAGGGCAAAAGGGGGCCCAGTCTTAGTTGGGATTATCTCTTCTATTGGGGCTAAAAACTTGGTCAGGACTCTACCCTCTAAGGGGCTGTTCAGAACGCCGTGGTGTTGCGGATCCGCAAAACCACGGATGCCGACAAGTGTGTGTTCCGCATTTTGTGGAACACACATGGCCTGCACCCCATACAAAAATGCCTATTCTTGTCCGCTATAAAGAGTAGGACATGTTCTATATTTTTTCGTGGAGCCGCGGCTCGGCGAAATCAATTGCCAGCCATTGAAATGAATGGGGCCGCATCTATTCCGCAAAATTACGAATAGATGGAGCCCCCATTCGCACGGTTGTGTGAATGGACCCTAAAGGACCAACTTTTAGCAAATGAGGCAGTGGAAAAATGGCCTAAGCGTCATTGACAGGGGTTTAGGCAGAAACCCTTCTATCCTGTGTATCCTCTATCCTGGGGGCCTGGTTTCATCCTTGCTATGGGGCCCTTACTTCTTTATGTACTCCACTGCCCAGCAACTTCACACTCTGACATCTTCCATTACTTCGGGTCAGTAATTATCTCAGATTTGGTTATTTTCTACTGATTGGAACAATAACTGGTCAATGAAACAAGGAGATGACTGGTCAATGATGAAATGATGGTCTTTATAACACAGAATAGGTACATGAGCTCACAGGAACATTTACAGTATCATCCTGATGGATAACTGCATTGCACAGGGAAGCAGCCATGTTTGTGCTGAGTACAGTGGATGTGACAGTCCATACACCATGGGACAGATGCTTTAAGAAGTTGCCTCCTCCCCGGGGCCCGCCCCCACCTGGCCAGGCGCTTGTTGCAGGCAGCACATCCTGCCCAGCAGGGGATCCAGCTCAGGGGGAGGCAGACTGCTCTGTGGAGGGCTCGCCGAGCACTGCCCGCTGTACCCGCGCCGGTGGTAGAGGCACCCAGAGGACTGGCTGGATTATAGGGCGTCCTGACGCTGCTGGGGCGCACCTGCGGCGTCCTGAGGTAAAGATGCTGAGCTCTGGTGTGTGCGTCTGTGAGCACTGAAGTCGGGGCTGCACGGAGCGGCGATGTGCGCACTGTGTGCGGACGGAAAGTTGGTTGCGGCTGGTAATGGAGTTCTGGTCAGTTCTGTGTAGGCTTTGTACATACTGTCTGCTCTTACTGGGGTAATGGAGGCAGTGTGGATATCTGTGGTGTCACTGAGGTATATACGAATAGTGTTAAACAGGTAGATAGGGTATTATAATGGTTGATTATAGGGTTGGTATATTCTATTGTATGCTGTTATTGGGGTATATATGGATAGTATATATTATGGTTTGTTGTTATTGGGGTATAGATGGGTAGTATATATTATGTATGTTGTTATTGGGGTATAGATGGGTAGTATATATTATGGTATGCTGTTATTGGGGTATAGATGGGTAGTATATATTATGGTATGTTGTTATTGGGGTATAGATGGGTAGTATATATTATGGTATGCTGTTATTGGGGTATAGATGGGTAGTATATACTATGGTATGCTGTTATTGGGGTATAGATGGGTAGTATATATTATGGTATGCTGTTATTGGGGTATAGATGGTAGTATATATTATGGTATGTTGTTATTGGGGTATAGATGGGTAGTATATATTATGGTATGCTGTTATTGGGGTATAGATGGGTAGTATATATTATAGTATGCTGTTATTGGGGTATAGATGGGTAGTATATATTATAGTATCCTGTTATTGGGGTATAGATGGGTAGTATATATTATGATATGCTGTTATTGGGGTATAGATGGGTAGTATATACTATGGTATGTTATTGGGGTATAGATGGGTAGTATATACTATGGTATGCTGTTATTGGGTATAGATGGGTAGTATATATTATGGTATGCTGTTATTGGGGTATAGATGGGTAGTATATACTATGGTATGCTGTTATTGGGGTATAGATGGGTCGTATATATTATGGTATGCTGTTATTGGGGTATAGATGGGTAGTATATACTATGGTATGCTGTTATTGGGGTATAGATGGGTAGTATATACTATGGTATGCTGTTATTGGGGTATAGATGGGTAGTATATACTATGGTATGCTGTTATTGGGTATAGATGGGTAGTATATACTATGGTATGCTGTTATTGGGGTATAGATGGGTAGTATATACTTATGGTATGCTGTTATTGGGGTATAGATGGGTAGTATATACTATGGTATGCTGTTATTGGGGTATAGATGGGTAGTATATACTATGGTATGCTGTTATTGGGGTATAGATGGGTAGTATATATTATGGTATGCTGTTATTGGGGTATAGATGGGTAGTATATATTATGGTATGCTGTTATTGGGGTATAGATGGGTAGTATATATTATGGTATGCTGTTATTGGGGTATAGATGGGTAGTATATACTATTGTATGCTGTTATTGGGGTATAGATGGGTAGTATATATTATGGTATGCTGTTATTGGGGTATAGATGGGTAGTATATATTATGGTATGTTGTTATTGGGGTATAGATGGGTAGTATATTTTATGGTATGCTGTTATTGGGGTATAGATGGGTAGTATATATTATGTATGCTGTTATTGGGGTATAGATGGGTAGTATATACTATGGTATGCTGTTATTGGGGTATAGATGGGTAGTATATACTATGGTATGCTGTTATTGGGGTATAGATGGGTAGTATATACTATGGTATGCTGTTATTGGGGTATAGATGGGTAGTATATATTATGGTATGCTGTTATTGGGGTATAGATGGGTAGTATATATTATGGTATGCTGTTATTGGGGTATAGATGGGTAGTATATTTTATGGTATGCTGTTATTGGGGTATAGATGGGTAGTATATACTATGGTATGCTGTTATTGGGGTATAGATGGGTAGTATATTTTATGGTATGCTGTTATTGGGGTATAGATGGGTAGTATATTTTATGGTATGCTGTTATTGGGGTATGTAGGGGTAGTATATGTTACTGGATAGTTTTATCTGGGTATATAGGGGGTAATATGTTTTCTGGGTATATAGGATTAGTATAGGATGGTGGTATATAGGGGAAGCATATGTTATCTAGTATATAGGATTGGTATATGTTACTGGATGGTGTTATCTGGGTGTATAGGGGTAGTATATGTTATCTGGGTATGTAGGATTAGTATATGTTACTGAATGGTGGTATATAGGGGTAGTATATGTTCATGTATGGTGTTATCGGGGCTCATGGGGTTTGTATTCTTATCATGCTGTTACTGACACGGTATGGGGCACAGTTTGACAAATCCCAGCTGGCGGGTGGACAATGAGTGACGTTCCGCGTAGTTTTGTATTGACTTTTTTGGATGATCTTATTGCATGGATACTTAGATACTCACAGGGGGAGATTAATCAGTTTATCAGTCATTTATCTAATTTGCAGTGGTACATTATGCACTTCTAGGCCGCTCCCTGCACTCTCCTCTGTATCTAGGAGGTGGCATACATTTTGGGTATAAGTAACTATAATGTAT